>JAXQQM020065919.1:0-629875 GCA_034641835.2 Pinus albicaulis
AGGTGCTACACCATTTTTTGGTCATCTAACCTGTTAATATTAGATCGACCTAAGCACACCACGTAAGACACATTTTACCTTAAGTAAAATTTCTTTCACTATGAAAAATAACTTAGTAAAACACCTTTATTAATTTTTTTATGCTCTAAACAGGAAACCCCATGAGGAAATATTAAATAAATCCACATTTGTTTTATTTTCCTCAAGGAATAATTAGTTAAACAAAATTTTAATTAATATTCCTGGTCATATTTAATCCAAAACAGGAAAATTAATTAGATAAATTATTATTTATCTTGTTATTTTCTAGGAATAATTATTTAAACCTTATTTAAACAATATTCCTTGTTAAATTTGACTAAATCACTCAAAAATAGTTAAATAAATCATTATTTATTTAATTATTACTCAACCACATCCTTAAAATGATAAATAAATCATTTATTTTTTTATTATTTACTAATAAAGGGATTTGACCGAAGTCAAATTCCTTTTCCCTCCAACAAAAATAATAAAATATTCCATAAAAGTTGGATCTTGATTTGGTTAATAATATTTTAACTATGCACCAATATCTAGATTAACTCAATATTTTGTTATAAATAGAATGGTTTTTCAATTTATTCATCACCTTTTGTTGCCTAAAGATAACTCTGGATCTATACTTTTGGTCTAACTTTGATTCACCATCATTGTCATATTTTTCTATCCTTTTTCTTGTGAGCTCCCTTTGAGTTCCATTTTTGTCTCGGTTTTCTACACCATCAAGAGAGGAATTTTTGATCTGAAGTGTTGAGGACTTACAAGAACCCATACCATTGAGGAGAATTAGTCACATCCTTCTATGTTTTCCTCCCAATTTCCCTTAATATAAAATTCATTCAACATATTCTTGTCTTTTCTATTGGATGCATGGAGTAAATATCATTTTATTTACTCCTTAATGTCTTTTGATGCATAGATCTAGATTTTTGCAACATTTATCTTGATCAAATAATTGCAATTCTGAATATATTGGCAATCATATTTTGTTTTTAGGACCATTTATTATGCACACCTAAAGTGGTCTTTTTTCGTACACTTGAAATTAATATTCATACTAACAACAGGTGACTCCACATGGGTTTACGATTACGACCATTGTTGTTTTTATGATCCTTGCATATCCAGCTGCTTCAAACCCTAGGATTTCTCTTCAGCCTCTTTTTTTTCTTTTCTTGATGTTGTTTTTAAACTAGAAAACCATAAAACAGTAAAAATTATAACTTTCGTGTATTTTCGGACCTATTGCATAGGTGACAGACATTAGCTGCAGCTGCGACGACACTTTTTGCTGAAATCTACCGCCGAGAGTGACGGAAGTGTAGGCCACACTTTTTGGCCCTAAACCTACATCCTGGAGCTTCACGACACACTTTTCAGCCCTAAAATTGCGACCTCTATAGAAAACAAGTCAGAAAATGCGATCTAGACTTTTTGCGGGAGTTTTTTTGAAATTTTTCTGGGTTTGTCTGGGCCTCTGTTCAGGGTTGTATGATCTCTGTATTTTCCTATTTTGGACTTTTACTTGTTTTGTTTCACTCAACTAAGTGGGAACCTAGCCCCCTAGCACTTAAGTACCCTCCACACTTTGTGGAAGAGTTTTAGCTACTCCAGGTTGTCTGAAATTTTTAGAGTGTTCAGTCATTTTTTCAGATCCGATACCTCACCCTCAGATCTGCTTCAGATTGGCTATTTATCCATCCAAATCACCTCATTTAGTTTTTTTCTGGGCTTTCCTCTAGGGTTCACTCTGTTTCCCTCTACGAGATAACCTTTCGTCACCTCATTTACAACAATCTTTCCTCTGATTTGTTGTTGTTTTCTGCACCGCTTTCCAATAGACTTTTACCTTTAGATCCCTGTCCCTCCTGAACTTAGATCTATTGGCTATCTTGGTGTGTTTTAACTAGTTTTTTTCCCACCTACAGACTACTTGTTGAGAGGCCTGCTTTCTTGGGTTTAGATTATTGCATTATTAGCTGTTTATTTACTGTTATTTCAATTTCATATACTGTTATTTGCAAGTTTATTTACAGTTACACAACGCACTTTTTCTTTGTCTCCACAAACTTCTAGGTTTAAAAATTAAAATTTACACACTTTTCACACACACCCTAAGTGAAAAAGTGCTTGGTTAACACTGCCAAGAAAAGACTCTAAAACATTGAAATCAATTGACCCTGCACCTCTTTGCCCTTGTTTGAACATTGAAATTAGTTGATCCAGCACCTCCTTGCCCTTATTGGTCTCTTTTTCCCTTTGTGACGTGTTTTTTTCATCATCATTGCACCACCAAGGCATTTATCCCAGAGACTTCTTGGCCTTCATCCTGAGTTTCCGGTAGGAAGACTTACTCCTCCACATACGATTCGAGTGAGTCCTCCACCGATTCCACACTCCAACTCTTCTTCCGGTTCATTAGGTTCTCCTTCCACCCCCAGTTCTCCTCCTATCACCTTCACCATGTTTGGTTTAGGACCTAACACTAGTTGTAGCCCCTCCCCCAATGCTAGGAATACTACTAGTGGGACCGCAACAGAAACTGTGCCGGCTACTCCCTTTCTTCCCTATATGGTAGGCCTCAATCTTCCCGATTTTGACCAGTTGATAAATGAACCTATACACCATGATGCTAGTTGGCCTGCTATGCTGACCAAGCTCCCTTCCGACATCCCATTTTTGAAGGCCTTGCTGGAGAATATCCTACAAATCATGTTTGATCTTTCCACATTTGATGTTTGTCTAACTCCATCACCGATGACTCTGTCTATCTTCGGTTGTTCCAATGAACGCTTACAAGCCTCATCCTCTCATACTACCTTTGGGACTCTTTTTCAGGATTTCTTGTCTTATTTCCAGCTTCCTCTTCATTATGACACTGGTACCGAAATTTTGACCTCTCTCCGTCAACCGTCTGCGACCCGCCTATTCGATCATGTCCAGGAATGGTGGAGAAGAAAGAGCCTATGTTAAGCCCCTACCTTCAAAGATCGTGTCTAAATGGACTGGTCCTTAGATCTCTCTTTCCCCCTCTCGAAAAATATGTCGCATCGCATTTCCATCAAATAGAAGAATTTGCTCTCCAAAATGTGTTAAAAGATGACCTGATCTACGCTCAGTCAAGTTATGCTTATACCTTTCTACTTGATCTTCCTAGACATGGTGGCTCCAATGCACCAGAGGAATCTCATGCTACTGACAGTATCATTGGATCTCTCTCTCATCCATACGCTCAACCTGCCATGGGCTATGGTTTTCCTCAAGGGGGGGCTAGCACCTCCTCCATTTTTCTCCTTCCCGGTAGCATGTATCTAGGATGTGGCATGCATCCTCCTTTTGCCCAACCTCCTGTTTACCACACTATTACCCAAGCTCCTTATTACCTGTATCAATAGCCTGGTGCTCCAGCTCCTCCAACATTAGTACCTCCTCCTCCCTTGCCTTCTCAACCCCCGCAACAGCAGCCATCGCCCCCTAAGGGGCAGGTGTGTACACAGCAGGGCGTGACAAATCCTCCTCCCTATAAGAAGAAGAGGAAAGGCACTAAAAATCAATCTGCTTCTGGTAATCCTAGATCTAATCCATAGAATAATTCCCCTAACACTACTAACCAGTAACAAGACACTTAGCCCAAGTAGGACAGGCCTATTCTCACGAACAAGCCTTATTCTTGTTTTGGTGTTTATGGTCATTACACACATGATTGTCCTCTTTTACCACAAATGAAGCAAATGTGGGAGTCTCAAGCAACATTACGAGGACAACAAGCCTCCCCTTCCATCCCTCCCAATGCTGCGCCTAGTCAGCCAGCTTCTCTTACTAATCATTTCCCTCAGCAAGGATTTGTGGCTACCCAACCACCTAATGGTTAGGTGGCCACTAAACCTCTTCCATCTGTTACCTCTGATTACCAGATCCTCATGATGAAATCTGATCAAACTCTAACCGTAGACATCAATCTTTAGACTCGGTCCCGTCAGTAAAACAAGCCTCCCACTACGTCTGTCCCCAAGCCACCTCCTTCGGTCCCTACAAAGCCTATTTCGACACCTAATGGTCCCTTTCAGATTCCTCAGCCTAAGGCGAAGGTTCATACCAAGATCCCTAAGAGACCACTACGCCGAAATGCTACTTCTGGCAAAGTTGCGCATTCGTATAGCATAGTAGATGATTTGGCGCAATATCCTGCTGCCATTTCAATGCTGGAACTCCTCCAGTCGTGCCCTTCAAAATGAAAAGCTCTACTATCTGCCATGGTCGCTGTAGATCCTCTCGAAGATCGATTGATTTTCTTTGATGTTGACTGGTTAGAACATCCTCCTCTCCCAGCTTCCATCGCCTTCCAAATCCTAGTCAAGATCTGGAACACCAGTGTTTCCCATTGCATCATTCATGAGGGGGCATCCACCCGTGTGATGTCTGCTTCGGTTTGGAAGCAACTCGGATCACCTGAGTTGGCTCCTTCCACGTTCACTCTGTGAGCGTGGAATGGAAATGCCTCCCATCCCATTAGCCTATTCTGCAATTGTCCTATCACTCCTACGGGCAAGGTTGTTTGCGTTGATCTAGAAGTCATAGATGCCCCCTTAGATTCCTACATTCTATTGGGTCATAGCTACAGCTATGCGATGTCTACTATCCCATCTGCGGTTCACCGCAAGATCTCCTTCCCTCATCATGGAAAGATAGTCACCATTGACCAATTAACATATTATGAACTGAAGTCTCATACCCCCCCTACGTCCATCATCTCTTTGGTGGCCAATAAGAAATTCGTCAATCCTTTGACCAGTGTCTCACCGAGAGCCTACAAAGATTCCTCATTGCTTGGTACATTTCGTGGTATTCCTCCTCTGGTGTCTGATCCCAGCTCATCGAATGTTTGCATGATGCAATCAGCTCAGGCAGCCCTTAAGCGGCCTGCTTCGGCTAGTCAATAGCCTCCTCGCCCTCTGTAGTCTACTCCTAGCCCTTTGATTCAGCGTTCTGGACCTTCTCCTCCTAGCCCTTCACCTATAGCTGGTATCCATGAGCATTTTTACCCTCCTGGAATGGTTCCTCTGGGCCTTAAACATTTAGGAGTTGTCCCGCCTAGCCATGACCCCTCTAGTCAGATACTGTTCCTAGCTCCCCCCAGGAGTTTACACGGTACCCATCATGGCTACCCTCTCTCTCCCTAACTTGAACCTTGGGATTCATGTTTGGTACCTTGATCCTATAGCCACTACCCCGCCTGGTCAACCCAAACCTTATCTTGCTTTAACCCCAGTTCAATTGGTCCCCATGACTTCTCCCATTGTTACAATGCTCAGCCACCTCAATAGGAACCGCCTCCTATTGTGACCGCTTCGGGTAAGAAGGGAAAAGCTCGCAAGAGGGCCTCAATGGACAAGGTTGCACCGACCGACCCTACACCTTCCCCGCCCACAAAGCCTTATGCTTTGTGTGATTTCATCGGCCATGCCACCCATATCTGTCCTGAACTGCCCCATATCAAACCCACGGTTAAAGTTGCATTCCCTAAGTATATGGTCGTTGAAGCCTCTATTTCTTCCTCGACTACAACCAAGAACCCTAAAAATATTCCCACCAATCAACCCTATTCTTTTTGTGATCTCCATGGCCATTATTCCCACCATTTTCCTCGCCTTACGCATTACCGTGCCTCTTTGGAGGTAGTTCGGGAGTATGAGGTTGAACAAAACCAATCCCCCTCTCTCGTACTTGCGTAGTATGTTGCAGGCCAACTTGAGGATTTACCTACTCCCATTGACATTCCCCCTCCTGATGTTGAGATGGCGGAGCCTACGACCACCATCCTCTACCTATCATCATCCATGAGACCCTCAGTGGAAGTTCCCCTTGCATCTTCCCCTGTTGTTTCACTTAACCTCCCTTCAGCGATCACCCTGGGCTCAACATCAGTAGATCCCTTACCTGCTTGTTCTTCCATCATCCCCGTGACGATGCACATGTGAACCTTTCTTCTCATGATGATGAGTTAGGTAGCTTCGCCACGCCATGTGGTCTCCCTTCCTCCAGTCATTCCATCTTCTATTGTGATGATGAAATCATGGAAGCCTTGTCCACCCCTGACTTCATCTGTCCCACGCATAAACAGGATGGCCCCATCCGTGCCTATGGTGACCTCCACGACCTGAGCACAAGATACACCTCGAGTAGCTCCCACACTCCACCTCACTGTTAGTGTGGGAGTAGTAGACATCCTACCCAGATCACTCCCTCTAGCGGAGTGCGTTCGATTTCTACTTTGCACTCAGGTTGCCAACGTTGTTCATCATCCTCCCATCTATTTTCTTGTGGCACCTTTCAGATGGACCTCCCATCCACACCTTATATCGGTTTTGCCGATGGTGAAAGTCGCTACTCTAGGAATCTAGCCTCGGCAGGTTAGGCCATTTTTACCCCCTTGCATTCGCTTGCTCTCTCGAACGGTGTATGCATTGGTACTCCTACCAATAATCAGGTAAAATATGATGCAGTGTTGGTTTTATTAGCCAATTCCCTTTCACATCGCATCTTCCACCTTCATGTTTCTTTAGATTCCCTGCTTCTTGTCATGCAATTGAATGGTGTCTATCGTTTGCACAATCCTATCCTTTTTAGAATATATTTATGAGTGAAGCTTTTGATGCGTGAATTTGAAATCATTACATTCAGTCATGTACCTAGAGAACAAAATCACTATGTAGATAGCATTTCAAACCATATTCTAGATTGGCATTTAGCACACGCATTTAACACAAGACAATAACATAAAACTATCAAAACTATGCATATCCATAATATGTGTCATATAAAATGTTTTAGAGTTCATAAACTCTGATACATATGACATGCCCATAGCATGTTACAAAAAATCAAAACTAGGGGCACCACCTACCCCTCCACACTAATCACTATCTGGAGGATCCCGAGCTAATGGCTCTGTTCCTGCAGCTCGTAGATCATGCATCCCCTGTCCGTCCATCGTCATGCACCGCATGACCCCTCGCCACTCCGAGGGTAGCCCAATACATGGCTCTATGTACTTGTCCTTTAAGTCTTTCCAGTCACGCTCTGAAACACTGATCATAAGCCTCTCACATCTACGACAGATTTCCTCCAGGAGGGCTGCCACATCCTCATTTTTTGGTGCCCTCAATCCACTAGGTCCTACAACTCCTGATACTGTAGGCCATCGCATATACCAAACTGGTTTTACTGGTGCTGTATCTACATACCAAAAGTAGAATAATCAGTACCATATACAATATTCTGAAACTTTACAATGCACATAAAAATATTATCAATTTTTCACTTACCATCGTGCCCCCATAATCGACCAGGAGCCAGTGGCAAATCCGGGTCCCCAAAATAACTCATCCCACTATAAGGAAGGTCGTATATGTACAATTCCATCTGATCCCAATGCACAAGGAACCCCTATTAGAACACCCATCCAACTTCCCCACCTCCTCCTCTGCACAGTAGTTGCCCCCACCGGTGCATCCTAGGCTCTCTCAGGTCCCCATCCTGGAGCTGTATACAAGGTCGCAGTGTCAGGATCTTATCAAATAAGAGTGAACAAAAAACTATACCATATGCACAGTCATTGTTCACTTGTCGCTTGCATAGTGACAACTTTCATTTCAATGATGAGAGCATCATCTGGGCACACCCATAGTAGGTCCCACTCAACTCACTCTAAACAGGCATCATCAGCCCTCCAGTGATGTGGTGGAGTGCCTGGTTTCCTAGCATCTGCAGCACCGGTGCAGCCATAGCACAGGTCTCTAACCTCTCTGTATCCCCGATGGGTATCCGAGTCCCCTTGAGTTGGAGACCTCGTCGACAATGGCACTCTACAAACTCCATGATGTTCTGCCCTCGCAGTAACATTGACTACGTATTCCCAACCACCCCAAGTGGTTGAATACCTTTCAGTAAATATATATCGTGGACCGTCAACTCGATCCGGTGCCCCTGCACTATAAAGGCCTCATGGTTCGGATCCCAATAGCTGAAAATCCAAGCCAATAAGGACTCTCTAGCTCTCATCAGAGGGTTCTCCAAAAATTTTAGAACCCAAAACCTAACCAATGCACTACGGATACCCTGATCCTCTTGGATCTTCGACTGTAATGTGCCTAGGTCTCTCTCTCTCTCTCCAGTTGATCCGTAATTCTACCATATCTGCACAAAACCATCATACTTGTCAGTGTACATATTGGAAATACTGTATCAAAACACAAAAACCTAATTCTCATACAAAAAACAAGATTGAAAAACCCCTCCCAGTCAGGTCGGAGTTTTTAGGCCCAATCCTTGGACATGTCACATTTTTCTTCCCAAAACCTGCTACCCAAGTTGCAGTTTTTTCCCTAAAAGGTGTGACCCAGCCATGAAGAGGATCAGGGGTTTATTCCTGAGCTCTAGGGACCTAAACTTAACTTTCAATCCACTGAAATGAAAGAGTAGGGTTATGCCTCTTACTTGTAACTAACGAATCTCGATTCCAATGGTCGGTTTGTTTGCTACGATGACTGCAAGATTTAGGGCCTTCTCTTCTCTCTACATTCACCACAGCTCCACATGCAAATGAGTGAATTTGAAAGGAAAATGCCTTATTAAAAGAGAAAACCCCTGATTTTTCTTTTGCCTGCTGCGGCCACACCGTAGCTCAGTTTAACAAACCGTCTACACCGGTGGAAAGCTCTCACCGAGTCCTCAAATGGGTATCTGTTAGGTTTTTTTGATTTGATACTTCACCACGACACTTTTTGTCCATGATGCATTACTTCACTACTCCCCAAAATCTAATTTCTTCACTTGCAACACTTGTACTTGGAGGCATCACTTTTCCTTCATACTTGTCCATGCTCGCATCGATTTTTGTCATGAGTAACCATCATGTACTCATGTTTTTATGGTCCCCATTGGACCTTTTCTATGTGGCAGCACCATCGATTTGCCCTTGTTTAGAGCATCCGATTTGATTCATCCTTACATTCATGGATTATATCCATAGTCCCTTTGTATCCCGCTATATTCCTCCATCCTTCATTTCTTGGTTCCTCTCTTATGTCGCACATTATGGCCTTCAGTCCCACTGTCCCCTATCCCTCATGATATTGTGTTAGTTTTTGCTAGGTCATCCATGCCCTTTATGTTTTAACATGGGAAGTTGTCTGTCTACTACTCAGTACCCCCCATTTTATCATCATCCCTGGTGTTCATCGGTCAGACCCTCTACTATTTTCTCTCATGCCTTAGTTGAGGATCCCTTATTGCCTCACCTATGGTGGACCTCCGTCTGTTGACATCAACTCATTCATTCCAAAAGACAGGTCTAGAGGGTGGTGTACCTTGGTTCCAACTTCCACTCTTGTTCGATGCCTCAGATCAGGCAAAGGGACTCCTTATTTCCCTTTGACTTGATTGTTTCTCAGCTCGAGCTCATTTCAGCAGGCTCGAGATCTGTATACTTGATGGTTCAGTGATGCAGCAAATGATACCGGTGATTCACGGGTTTGTGTGAGATGTTTTCAGCCCTCATGAGGGGGTGGCCCTATAGGTAGCCCCCCACATGCCCAGATGACCTCTTCATTACAAACTCTGATGCAACTACATATATTTGATGATGTCGGTCTGAGCCGCTTGCAGTGCCTTTTTGTTTGCATGTGTCAGTCAGATTTTCAGAGCCCTTTCATGTTTACAGGGGAATTTGGGTTGTATTTGTATCTCATGTACTAAGATATTATTGTATAAGTCCTAACTGTTATCCCAAGAATAGTATGTATGTGGGATTCATTATCATGTTTTTTACCTAGCTCATGTTTCTGGTAGCATGTACTATATTGTTCAGTCCTTTGTTTACTGGACGCCTTATTCTTTGTACTTTGTCTCGGTAGGCATAGGTATGCCTCCCCCGCCCCCTATAGCATAGGTACTCAATCATAAATGAGACTTATCGCACCTGTAAGTCTCACCCTCTCGGTTCATCTTAGCGCCCACCACTTTACATTTTCCTCGACTCCTGCATTTTGTTCAGTGATTGAATTTTACAATGCATTTTTTGTCATACCATTAGCTCTAATTTCGACGCTGGGGGGAAATCGTTACACCATTTTTTGGTCATCTAACCTCATAATTGATAATCATTTATAAATAGTTAAATAAATCACACTTATTTAATTATTATCAACTATATCCTTAAAATGATAAACATATCATTTCTTTATTTATTATTAATAATAAAGGATTTCTAATTCCCAAGCTGCCAACTCTTTTTCTCAGACAAAATAATAAAATATTCCATAAAAGTTGGATCTTGATTTGGTTAATAGTATTTTAATTATGCACTAATATCTAGACTAAATCAATATTTTGTTATAAATAGAAGGGTTTTTCCATTCATTCATCACCTTTTCTTGCCTAAATATCACTTTGGATCTATACATTTGGTCTGACTTTGATCCACCATCATTGTCATATTTTTCTATCCTTTTGCTTGCGAGCTCCCTTTGAGTTCTATTTTTGTCTAGGTTTTCCACACCATCAAGAGAGAGGAATTTTAGATCTGAAGTGCTAAGGACTTACAAGAACCCATCCGATTGAGGAGAACTGGTAACATCCTTCTATGTTTTCCTCCCAGGTGCCCATAATATAAAATTGATTGAACATATTTTTGTCTTGTCTTTTGGATCCATGGAGTAAATCTCATTTTATTTGCTGCTTAATGCCTTTTTATGCATAGATATAGATTTTTGCAACATTTATCTTGATCAAGTAATTGTGGATCTGAAGATATTGGTAGCCATATTTTGTTGTTAGGGTTGTTTTTTATGCACAACTAAAGTGGTCTTTTTTCGTACACTTGCAATTAAGATTCATACTAACAATAGGAAATTAGTATAATTTTCTCTTTTATTCTAAAAGGTCCTATAAATCAAGGTAACAATGTCATCCATTTCCTAAACCTTATGGTTATTTTGTTTGGTCAGAGATGAATAAAAAATTGGTCTCCCACTTCATAACTTTGATTAATCGTGTGTGCATCAGCATAACTTTTTTATCTACCTTGGGATTCATTTAACCTTTTTCGAATTTTTCTTACTTGTTCCTCCATTTCTTGAACCAATTATGCATCAAATTACCTTGTCCTTCGACCTTTTCCAACTTAGTGGTTTCCATCATGGCCTTCGATATAGGGCTTGATACAGAGGCATCTTGATTGAATAATGGTAAGTATTATTATCATCAAACTCTACCAATGGAAGGTAGCTTTCCCCCTAAGTTTGGTTATCCATAATGCACATTCTAAGCATGTGTTGCACAACCTATTTTACTCTCTACCCATATGATTTTGGAGGATGTGCCATACATAGGCTCAAATGATTCCCTAATGTTGACTGCAATCTTGTCCAAAGTCTAGATGTAAGGAAATATTTTGTATCTAAAATTATCTTTTTGGGTATCCCATGTGGCTAGATATCTTCACTTATAAACACTTGTGCCACATCGGTAACATCGTAAGTGTCTCTCACTTTGATGAAATGCATTCTTTTTGTAAATTTATCAATTAAAACAAATACAGAATTGTGCCTTTAAGAAGTGAATGGAAAATCCACAATAGAATAAAATGGCCTCCCATTTAGACATGGGAATTTCATGTCGACATTCAAGATACTTAGTGAAGAATTGGCATATGGCACACGTCATGGCTACCAAAAATAAAAAGTTTCTTCATGTCATACATCTTCACACTAGAATTTGCACGATAAAGTTCTCTATGTGACTCTTCAATGATGGTACTTCATATACCCCATTCCTTAAGGATGTACATTCTACCATGAACCTAAATAGTCCATCTGGTTCAAGGAACCCTCCAAATTTCATTCTATTTTCTTTCCACTTTGGAGTGTTGATGTAACCTTCATATACAAACTATATTCAAATGATTTCTCCAACACACACTCCCTCAAATTGAATCTCAATGGTATTGGGGAGAATATCCCTGATCTCTTGCTTAGTGCATTAGCCACCACATTATCATTTCCTTTGATGTATGAAATCAAAAAATCATTCTCATTAAGTAGTTCACCTCTACTTATCATACATATCCCTATGAGTGAAGATACGCTTCAGGCTCTCATGTTTAATTTTTAACTCAAACCTTTACTTGATGTTGTAGTGTCTCCATAGTTTCAAATATAGAATCACTATTGCTAATTCTAATTCATGAGTAGCATACAACTCTTCATGTTTTTTCAATTTCATAGATGCATAAGTTGTAACTTCACCTTCTTGCATCAACACTACTCCCAATTTTTGTTTTGAAGAATTTATGCAAATTGTGAAGTCTTTGTATATGTCATGCACTCGAATGATCAATGTAATAGTTAATGATCTCTTTAGTTAGGTGAATATAATGTCACATTCATTACTAACCCCATTTTTCTATAATGTGCCGATAGGTTTCATAATATTTGAAAACCATTCCAATAACGTTAAATATAATAACCTACTAGCACCATGAAGCTACACACCTAATGAGAATTTTTAAGCACTGACCAATCCATTATGGCCTTCGCCATTTCATAATGAGTTAAAATCCCTTCTCCTAAGTTGACGTGATTGAGTTAACGAATTCTCTTTTGAAATAAAGAACATTTTAAGAGCTTCCCATACAACTCATTTTCCCCTAAGCATGCCCAAAAAGCCCTTACATATCCTTCATGCTCATTTTCATTTTTGTAGTACACAATAATATCATCTAGAAAGACTTGCACAAAGTGGTCCAAATAATTTCGGAGCATGTCATTCATGAGACTTGTCAACATTGTTGTTGCATTGATAAAACCAAATGGAACTACTACGAAAAAATTAGTACGCAAAGGTAGCTCGAAAGGAAATTTTTAGGATGTTAGTTTCCTTAATCCTCAATTTAACCTGCTAGTCCTATGAAGCTACGCACCTCATGGAAATTTTTAGGCATTGGCCAATCCATTATGGCCTTCACCTTTTTAGGGTTAATTGAAATCCATTCTCTTGAGATGATGTGCTTCAAGTAATGAATTTTATTTTTAAAGAAAGAACATTTGATAGCTTCCCATACAAATTATTTTCAGTTAAACATTTCAACACAACCCTTAAGTTCCCCTCACGATGTTTTTTTTTTTTGGAATACATAAGAATATCACCTAGAGAGACTTGCAAAAGTGGTCCCGATACTTTCAGAACATGTTGTTCATGAGAATCATGATCAGTGTTGGTGCATTGGTCAAAACAAATGTACTTTCTAAAAACTCATACTACCCAAACTGATTTTTAAAGGTAGTTTTTGGGATGTGACCTTCCCTATTCCTCAATTGGTGGTATCTAGATCACAAATTGATTTTTAATAAATCACAACTCCCTTCATTTGGTCAAAGATGTAATACATTGAAGCCATCATGCACATATTATTTACTTTATCTTGATTCAAGTCACTGTAATCTATGCACAATTTGAAGGAACCATCTTTCTTTTTGAAAAAAATGACCAATGCACCCCATGGTGAAGTAATAGGTCTCATAAATCCAAAATATGATAAATATTGTTAGTACATATGTAAGTCACAAATTTATGGAGCTATCATCCTGTAGGGTGTCACTAATATTGGCTATAAACCATTTTATAGGTAGATTGTGAAATTGATCTCCCTCACAGGGGATAATATTGGCAATTATTTGGGGAAATCATCCTCAAATTCTATCAAAACTAGGTGTTGATGTAGGCAGTGTCTCTTTTTTTCATTTAAGGCCTTGGACACACATAGTTTAAATCCTTTTCAAAGATATTTTTTTACCTCCATCGTGGCAACAGATCATCCAGAGACTCCTATTTTGATACCACAAATGTCAATTCACCTACCTTCATCATCTAAACAAATCACCTTTATTTCAAAATAGTCTATCAAATATTGACGAGCTTCTAGTGAGTCCATCCCAATGATTACATCACAAGTTACCACTTCAATTACATACACATTCAACTTATTTGTACACACCCAAACATTTACCCAACATTGGTTATCGTTAAGTCCTATTACAACTTTTATGTTAGAATCCATTTTGAATTATTTAAATTTATTTTGATCATAGGATTCCAACCCACATTTTTCTAATGCAATTGGTGAAATTAAACTATTTGTAGCTCCTAAATAAAAAAATATTTTAACTTTTACATTGTTTATCACACTTGATATTTTACCATGATGTATTTGCGTTCAACTTGGTGGTTGTCTACTACTGCATATATATATGATGGTTTTTTCTTACTCCTCCAATCAATGATTTTCCTTGTTTATGATTCTTACCACTTTGTAAATAAGGACATTGATGTTGGTAATGATCTATCCCACATCGCAAATAAGTGATGTGTGGTAGAATCTAAATAGAATGTTGTGTGGCGATTTGGAAATGTCTCCTTCCCCTTGGATCCCTACCCTTGCTTGTAGCTCCACCGGTCTGACCTCAACTTGAATGAGTCCCTAAAGCTATTGGTGAAGCTACAATGGTAGCCTTTGAAAACCTTGTTGCCAATTTTTTGGGTAAAACCATGTTTTGATATGGTGGTGGCATCAAATTTCCTCCCTTGGAGAAGGTATGAGGGTCCTTCCCAACAAACCTTGAATTTTGTGGGAAAACGACTATGTTTCCCCCTTTCAAGTTCAAGTGCTCTTGTACATGGTAGGAATGTTAAATAAACTATATAATCTAGGATGGTTTGCACATATAAACTATTTCCCTAATTTTAAGTTTTAACCCATAAACAAAATGATATGTGTGACACTAATTAGTATCCATGCAGGAGACATACTTAACCAATTCCATGAATTTGATCTCATTTTGTTTGAAAGGATCCTACTTGCCATTCTTCATAATATGTTGGTAGGCACACCTTCCTAAACCTTTCCTTAAATAACATCGAGTTAATTGTTTTAGGAGTAAAGTATATTTTTCACTCTAGGTTTCCCACCAATTCAAGTCACTATCGTTGAGATAAAATTTCATAATATTATCTTTTGAATTGGAAGTATACTCACTTAGTGCTAAACATCTTATCGTTCCCTCCAATGAGGTTTTTGCTCATTTTCTAAGATAACCATCAACAACTCTCGGTGTTTAATATTTTAGAGCTCCCTAGTAATTTCCTTGGTTGGTTTTTCTCTATCAATGTCAATTGATCCGTTAGGGTTTCCTACCCAAATGGAGGGATCTCTACTTCCATCTCAGTTAATTAATTTCCTCTGCAGATCAATAAGATGAGAGATAGCTCCAGTGATGGCATTGGGTTATCTTGAGGAGGTGGTCCTTGTGCCAAATGTCCTTAACCTCATTTTCCTCACATCCTCACCATTCTAAATTATTCAAATCTATACATGAAACATAAAAGATGTATTAGCATAACTAGGGAATTTTTTAGCTCTTACTCAACTCACACATGTATACAAAATGATATGTGTAAGTTTTCCTTTTACTATGCTCATAAAGAACTTTACTAACATTGAGAGGATCCTCATAGATCTATTAAATCATATCACATCTCTAACTAAGAAAGCACTATAATGCATCCACCAATACTTCCACTCACTTATCTATAGCATGGAAAACTATTTAATATTAATCAAAATAAAGTAATTAAATTTAATTATTATCATATTATAATTTTTTTTAACAAATATTTTTGAATTTTAAATAATTTATTTACATTTCAAAAACAAATAAGTTAAATTTAAAACATGTCATACTTTAAAATAAATAAAAATGATAAAAATAATAAATATCAAACAACCAACACATAATTCCCTAGGTTAGGTAACGTGTGGGTCTACATGAGGCCCATGTTCCCTTGCCATTTACAACATCAAAAGACATTCCCCAACTCGCAACACACTCATTTTATATCTATACTCCACACTAGATCTAAGATGGATGTTTTAGGTGGAGGCCACTCAAAGACATGACTTCATGCCCAACGAAGTCCTTCCTTATGCAGCTAAGATTAATAGAATCAGAGCACCATATATCTCACTATGTTCATTTTATAAAACTATATAAAGGATACTTTACATTTGGTAATGAGAACTTGTCTCAAAACGTTTTAGTGATAATGTAGATGCAGAAGAGGTGGAATGGAATATGCCTCAATGACAATGCTACTCTTCTGAAGGCGTAGACTCTGGATGAGCTCCATTAAAGGAGAAATCTATACCTTCAACTCTCATTAAAGGAGTCGAGGTGGGGCTTTCCACTCAAATATTTGAGGAAGAAATACAAAAGCAACAACTGAAGTCCATTTGGTTTGGAATTTTGTTATTAGTGTTGCACAACTCTTAAACTCACATGGATTCCAAAGTTGAAACATTAATTTTTCTTTTTTCTTTTTTGTTTTGTTTTTTTGTCTGTGTAGTGCTTCCCTAGCATCCCTTACCATGGAAACAAGCCTTAAGTTCTGAGGGAATATCCTAGTAAGAAGGTCGAGGCTTCAAAACCCACTGCCAAGATTTTGAGCATTGTGCCTATAAATTTAGGACTAGCCACAATTCTTTTCAATTTACAAAAATCCCACATGACGCTTCAACATTTGGTTAATAGTTGTTCTACATTTTATTCTTGTTTGTGGTAAAATTTTATCTAGTAGCTAAAGCAGGCAATATCATTTGTTCTTGGATAATTTCCTTGTGAATCTCATGGATTATTAACTTACGTGAATGTATATTATGTTATTTATCATGCATATTATGATGTCTATGTGGAAGTTTTATATCGAGAAAATATGAAGGTAATTGGATTGAATTTTTTTCTCCTTTTTCTTGTATATCTTCTTATCATTACTTAAAAAAAAATTTCCCTTCTCTTTCAAAATGTTTGGGTGTTTGGTATTATATTCTTTTGTTGGATTAGAAGAGAATTTTTTCTTTATGGATATGTTATATTTATCGATATGATGTTCATTATAAATTTTATTCACATAGATAGGAAATGTTCATGGTTTGAATAATATTTTTTGCCAAGGTGATGGAATTTTATATGTTGAACAAGGTTTCATGGCTAATGCAATAGAAATTTAGATAATCAAAGGAATTTTAATTATTGGGTTATTATATTTTTATGTATGTATTTAGTTGCTAAAATTCCATATTTAGAGTGCATTTTAAGGTCTATCTCTTAATATAGGCTTTGATTCTACATGTAGAGTCCCAACCTGGAACTAAAACTAAATTTATCACCTAATTTCACATCAAGGAAAAATCACATTTTTATAACAACACATTTATTTGAAAATAACATAAAAATGATTTACAACATATTAAACATACAATGATTTAATTTGTATCAAATTATCTATAAAAAAGGAAAGTCTTTCATGTAATTTTCAATTTTGGTGCTCCTCTTTGGGACCACTAGAATTAATATGGCACCATTCAACCTAAAGGAAATTTGATCTAAGGAGGAATTAAATATCCTAGGAATGTTCAAATTTTCTTTATCCCTTTCAACCAAAATCCATGTGACCATAGTGTGTCAAAATAGATCTATCACACCCTTCAACCACAACCAATATGTCTTAGTTCTCCCTCCTTCTCGTCCTCTTGGTTCTCTCCTCCTGGTTTCCCCCAGCCTTCAAAATCCCAAGCTAGGAAAAATAAAATACCTAGAGAAAAATACCCTCCTTCATCACCTCCTCTCACCATATACCTCCCTTCCTCATCTATCACAATCACCCAAGCGTAATTTCAAGAATGCCCCCATTATTTGAGATAGATACACTAAATGCACCCCTAAAACATCTTTGAATGACACCCCTCCTTATCACTCCACCTACCCATTCTCCCTTTAATGAACACCTAGGTGGTTCATTACACGACCACGCCTTATTAAATCAATAAAAATTTACAATTCAATGAAATAATATTATCCTTAAAATGTTAGTGACTAAATGTAATTTAATTATTAAATGGATCATGTTTAAAATATAACAATTAAATATAAATAAGGTTTTATTTATAGTTAACCACTAATCATGACTAATGATTAATTAATCTTAAGGATAACCATACACTCAATCACTAATCAAGATTAACCATTTATTTAATCGTATAACATATTAAGATTTAGAATGTTATGATATTCATGTGAGGTGTGGGTATGTAGCTAGCACACACATACCTCATATGTATACTAATAATATGACGGAACCAAGCACAAAATGCCAATCACTTAATAGGTAGGCCAGGTCAAAAAATGTAAGATAAGATTGGATATGGGCATTCCACAAAGGAACATAACCTAAGGATTTATGAAATAAAATTTGTACTAAATTATATTAAAGCATGTTAAATTGTATTTTTTTCTTACATAATCAAAAGTTTGAAGCATCATTAATTTTAGGATTATAATGTTACAAAAATTTAACATTATAAGAATAATGATAATTTTACAGATTCAATTTACAAAGTATCCATCGTCTCATTCACCACTTGTTTCTCAAAGTTAATGATTTTTCTCATGATGATTTTATCAGAGCTCTATTGAACTTCCAACATGAACTTGAATCTTAACTTGATGATATTCTTGCTATTTGTGGGAAATTTTCTAAATCATCGGTGAACTCCTGCCTCCTACTTTTGTCTTGTCTTTCCCCATAGATGCTAGAGTTGTAATCGTGCCACAAAAGGAATGAATTCTTGTAGAAATGTGGATAAAAGGTTCACCAATCTCATGAGGAGTTACCTCTATACAAAATATCCACACATAAACTCATATCAAAGCTTAACCTAGTCACCCAATAACAATTTCTACATTAAGACGACTATTCAACATTATGGCACATAATATCCCCTCCTTTTAGTTCTTATTTTTATAGTACTTCTCATTTTCTCCACTTGCCTTCCCTAGTGAAATTAAAATTTTCTTAAACCCAAAAATTCTTATTATTCACCTACACTTTCATCAAGTTTTTATCAAAGCTCTCTTGAATTTCATTTATTTCTTATTTAAAAAGACTATTTTCCCTAGATATGGATAAATTTTTTTAGAAAATAATCTCTAAATTCACCAATAGGTTTAGCCTCATTTTTTTTGAAATGATTATACCATGAGTATAAATCATAATGGCACACATAACTAGCATGATATGTAAGCATGAGTTCAGGGTATCATGTACAAAGAAACATATAGCTCATTCATTTATTCTTTCAATGTAACCACCATAGCCCAACTCCAAAACCCTTATCGTATTTTCATTTCAGATAAATTAAAATTTCACATGAGAAGTAAAAGATTTCACTATGAACTTGTAACCATAGCTTGTATAGTTTCTTTGTTTTATATGTAGATCATCCATTATGATCCCTCACAACAAGTCAACATGAAGCATAAGGTACAATAGCGACTTATATATCTTTTTTATTTCAAGAAATGTGAAAACATATTTAACATAAATCCTTATATATATTTATTTATCATATAATACAACTAAAACTATTCCCACAAAGATTTTACGAGGGTTATGTTGTAGCCACTACAACACCTTCCAAAAATTTCACCCTCTAATTCTTTTTTGAGCCCCCGAGCATCGAGAAGCGAAGTCACAACTTGAAATTCAAATCTTTCAAAAGCCTTAAGTCACTAAGTCTCCAAATAGGTCATTTTCTCCAATCAGTGACCTAGCGACCTTGCAACCTATCAGGTCTCCAAGTCACTAGGTCACTTATCGCATCCAAGTTTAAACAATTGTGACCTAAGCGACCACTGTATTTGCGACCCCAAGTCCACAAGGTCACGGTCGCCGGGTTGCACATGTCATCAACATGATCTAATTGCAACCCAGGCCTCATTTATTGCCCTTTGCATAACCCCTTTATAAATAGAAAGGTCGCATAGGTCACATTTCACCCACGCGATCACGGAGAAAAACACTTACGGCAGACTGGCCCAGACACGATTTTCTCGAGGAAGGTTACTTTAATCCTCGATGTTTCCATTTTTCTATTTGTTTCCTCTTCCCCTCATCTTAGCCCTTTTTAAGCCACCACCTATCCTCCATTCAGATCCTCTTTGAACCTACATCCCTCTACAAGCCTCCAAAACCTTGTCATTCTTATGCATCTTGTAGATGAAGCCTTGACCTTCCACTGTGACAGTCTCTTCCTCTAATGACCTTTCCATATTCAATTCATGATGTTTCCTCCTTGTTTCTTTATTGATTTAAGTTAAAATTAAGTAAAATATCGTGTTTAGTCGAAATAATCCTGCTGACCCTAGTGAGACCTCCAGGCTTAGTGACCTTACGGCCCGTGACCCTAACGACCTCGGTCCTTTGGTCGTTGAGTCGCTATGTCGCTAAGTCGCAGCTCGCTCAAAACTGAACTTTTGCGACTTTGCGACTCAACGACACAGTGACCTGGTCACAAGTTGTTAAGTCGCAAGGTCACATCTTCATAAATTTTTAGACCAGTGCGACTCAGCGACCCTGTGACCTAGTTGCAAGTTGCCAGGTCATAGGGTCATTTTCCTCTGAATTTTTAAGCCATTCCGATCCTGGGACCCAGGCAATGGGTCGCTAAGTTGCAGATTCACCCCTTCCTTGACCTTAGTTGGGCAGATTTAAAAACAATATTAAGCATTCATTAATATGGCACCTGTCTTATCCTGGGAATATTTTATGAACATGCCAAGGAACCTTAAAGCATAGCTACAGTGCATCTCCGTCTCTTCAGCCTCAAGTGACATGGGGCCTCTGGCAGTTCACACGAAAAACAAGAGCCCAGAGATAGAGATCACATAAATTGAAGTACCTATGTCTCCTCCCCCTATCTATGTGGATACCACATGTATATTTAGCAGAGGGGAAAGCATGAGTTGGTATCAAGTATACTAAGAGTTCGCACAACTGGAGTTTTCAGAGGACCTCCGAGACTGGCAAGTATATGTGAAAGTTAAGAGGTCGAAGCTTCACTATGTAGGGGCCCACCCATCCATATTCCCATGCGCCAAGATTACTGAATGGATCATACAAAATATTGACCCTAGGATGTCGGTGATTTGGGATCACGAGGGAAAAGCTTTTGCAAATTTAAAAGGCCACGATGTGGAGTACTATTATGCACTTCCAGAGTGGGAACACAAATTCACAAAGGAATGGGCCACTACCCATGCGGTTCCCATAGCAGAAACCCTGAGAGGATGGTGGGAAGAACCAGAGAAGTCCAAAGTCAAGAAGGAATAGGAATATCAAGTAGTAGGCCTCAAGAAGGTCTATAAGCTCGTAGCAGCTATGCTTTATAGAATGTATGGCCATCCTGATGCCACCACTTTTAGAAGTTCTTGGGTATCCCTTATGTACTTTGTTACAGTACATGGCATTCATTTCAATTGGGTCAGCTTACTAATAGCAGCCCTCAAAACAAACATATCTGCAACACTAGCGCTCGAGGAGGGATACTCATCCGAATTTTACATGGCCTCCTAACTATTGGATGTAGTTTGTGCCAAGTGTCACTTTGAGGGATGGGCTCACAAATGGGATTAGGAGCACGCATTCCCAATTCACAAGGAATTACAGGTATTCTGGGACTCCAAATATAAGCAGGATATAGAGCCAATCGCACACAGTTTCATCCCTGCACTCAACGAGAAATTGTTCGGTCAGGATACCCCACGCATGTCCTAGCGAGCCATGGAAACAAAAGTCAAATTAGCACATTGGTTTCCATTTTCAGAAGGCACCTTCATCCAAATCTTCGGTTCATTCAAGAGTCCCCATGCTCTACCCCGATTCACCACTAACAGGATGCTACTTCAGGAAGTATGTTATCAGATGACTTCCAGCTTCTCGAAGGTCCTTACTAGAGGTAAGAAGAATCGATGGCCCACATTTTTTCTCATCATTGGTGCTTATATAATCTAGGATTTCAGAGAAGTGGAGGCGAAAGCTAAGAAAATCAGAGGATTCTTCCTGGCACCTTTGGATTATCGGACATACGATCCTAAGAGGATAGTCCCTTCCCATTGCAAATGGGCCAAGTTTAAATGGAGCTACCAACATAATGAACGAACAACTAAATATGGGGTAAGAAAATAGTACAATAAGGATAGGGAACTCACCCAGGAAGCATTGACCGATCGGGAGGAACAAGATGATCAAGCTCTGGAAGAGAGAACCACGAATTGGGAGGAGCCTCATCTTCCTAGGCCAAGAAGCCCTAAACTAACATAGGCCATAGCTCTTCTGTCCAACAAAAAGAAAAGGAAGAAAAAGCTCAATGAGAAGCCGAAAATAAAGCAAAAGAGGATGAGGATAAACATAAGAAACACCTAAAGGAAGAGCAGAGGAACAAACAGGCGGAGGATTCCCACAAAATAAAGGAAGAGCAGGAAGTGAAAGTAGAAGCTGAGCGTTAGCTCAAGAAAGAATTAGATCAGGTGGAGGCTGAATTCAAAAGGAAGGAAGAAGAGGAAACAAAAGCAGAAACCGAATGAAAAAGGAAGGAAGAAGAGGAAACAAAAGCAGAAGTTGAGCACAGAAAAAAGGAAGAACATGATAAGGAAGAGGTGGAGCGGCTATTGAAAGAAGAAGCGGAACAAAAGAGAAAAGAGGAAGAGGATCGAAGATCAAAGGAAAATTCTTGCAAAGAAACCGAGACACCTCCTCCAGTAATAGTGGTATAGACAGAGCTACCGCCCATCGAAGTACTTGCAATTAACACACATTTTGCACTCTAAGAACTAGGTACCTCCGAAGGACAGGAGGAGGAAGTGTTAAATCTGACGAGAATTACTTATGACCAATTCAGATTCAAAATCAGGCACGAAAAGAGGATATGGCTAGCACGAAACCCTGCCGCGCCATTCACGGCCACGACGGAAAAGGATATAGTCCTGGACACTAGGACAAATCTAGTAATGGTAGAATCATTCAACACTTCTTTTGCCACAGCCACAAAATAAAATGTGAGCTGGATGAGTAGGGAAATCCTCTTTTTACAAAATAGATTACAAGACTCCGAACAAAGGGAAGCTAGGTCAGAGCAAGAAAAGGAAGCACTAAGGGAAGAAATCCAACAGCTCCAAGATAAGGATAGCCTTATCAATGAAGTACCACTCACCATCCAAAGAGAGTTGGTGACACTGGAAGCCACCATGAGGCAGGTATAGGAGGAAATGTTCACCATAAAGAAAAAAGTCACACCTCTACTTGGAGCTCAAGAAGAAACTAAGAAGAGGAACGAGCAACTGAAAGAGGCCTCCACCGCCTTGGATAGAATGATAGAATGGACAAACAGATATCCATAGGCTCCATAAAATTTTCCCAAGAAATATTGAATTCACACTCAGAATGACAAGGTCCAAATTCGCATGAAGGTGCAAACCAAGGAGAAGTTATTGAAATACCTAGAGAAGGTGATGACCGCCTATGAGCATTTGATTAGCGCCATTGACTGAATGGCTGAGTTGCACCATATTCCTTCTCTAGGTACATTGGGTGAAGATAAGACATGGGAAGAGGTAAATTAGGAAATTCAGGCATTCCCGCAACCTATTAGACAAGCCGCCGCTACACCTGATCTTCCAGTATCACAGGAGAATTTGGTTAAGATCGTCGTGACGCTAGTTTGGATTTACACCAAACTGGCTTCCTTATCTTACCAGGTCACAATCAAGAGATAAAATTTGATCCTGAATGCCCTAGAATGCTTGCACAGGTTAAGGGAAGATACTCCTCTGATCTCCCCAGTTGCTGTGGATTATCGTGCATGGAAAAATTTCCTTAAAGAGAAACAAGTAGATGTTCCTGACCTCGCAATCACACACAAGCTACCATGATCATATTTCAAGGTACAACCTATAGGAGGGGTTACAGGTCACACCTTATATGGTCAGGTCATAGGTCGCATCTTCCACGGTCAGGTCACAGGTTTTGCCTTCCATTCAGGTCGCAAAGCATACCAACAGGTGGGAAGGTGAAGAGTCAAGACACCCAAGGGTCACTTTTGTCTTATATATACTCCCTTCGGGGACTTGTAAAAGATATTTTTTTTTTTGGACTCCAAAGGAGAGAAGAGAGTTGTAAAGAATTGAATGGCCCCTTATGAATGAATAAAATAATTTTTCTTAAATCCACTATTGGATCTGATGAGAATCAATGTGTTTATTCTATGAGTATTTTTCTGTATATGTCTGATATCTTATGATTAATTGATCTATGTTTTCTTCTTATACTCTTCATGCATTTCAGCTCACTAAATGTGTTAATGATGGTATGTTGTTTGCCTAGGAGATGTTTGTAACTTCATTATTGACATCTATCTTATTCATGAAAATGCCCAAGTAACACCCAAGGGTCACTTTTGTCTTATATATGCTCCCTTCGGGGACTTGTAAAAGATATTTTTTTTTTTTGGACTACAAAGGAGAGAAGAGAGTTGTAAAGAATTGAATGGCCCCTTATGAATGAATACAAGCATTTTTCTTAAATCCACTATTGGATCTGATGAGAATCAATGTGTTTATACTATGAGTATTTTTCTTATATGTCTGATATCTTATGATTAATTGATCTATGTTTTCTTCTTATACTCTTCATGCATTTCAGCTCACTGAATGTGTTAATGCTGGTATGTTGTTTTCCTAGGAGATGTTTGTAACTTCATTATTGACATCTATCTTATTCACAAAAACGCCCAAGTAAGAATAAGTTGTTCTTTCCAGGCATAATTGTTTCTTTTATGGTTCGAACAACTTTTATAAACACAACCTTAATGATATACTGCTAACAACATCTCCTTCTGCTGCGTGTTTCCTTTTTTATCTTTCTATTTGTGGTATTTATGATCATTGACAATCATCGATATTTTGTCTTGTATCATCTGATAACTGTATGCCTACGGCTCTGCAGAGCTCATTTGTGTCCAAAAGAAGGAGTACTCAGCGGTAGTCGGACCCACACCCCAGACATGATCCCTATCACAAACGGTTCAAAGTATAATTGGGACTTTTTACCGGGGAGATCGCCTACTGTTGGCCAGAAAATTTTTCCAGTCAACAGATTTGGCACTAGAAGGAGGGCCTGATGGCAGCCTCCTAGCACACAAGTAACATCCTATCACAAACTCCCCGAGGGGAGACCATACGTGACAATACCATCCCTCCCCCTTTGGAGAACTCCGAGGAGGAGGAATCCCCTTTATATGAGGTTACTTTAACCCAGCTAAGGGCCCTGCACCCTATCACCCATGAACTTGTGAGGGGCTTATAGCAAGCCCCGGTCACTAGTTCCAAGGCAAATCCCAGAACTCTTGCAGCTAATCATATGTGCCAAGGAACCCTTGTCAACTCCCTTCCTCAGCTTGTGGGTCTCATGATTGATGATTATGTAGACGCAGTTGAGCGAAATTATGAAGCCCCCCCAGATAGAACTAGGGAGGGGGAAGAAGATGGCCCAAAAATCACTGAACCTCAACCCAACACCGACCCCCAACCTGACCATACTTTGCATGATAACATGCAAGCCAGCGATCCACATGGGAAAGGAGATGGGAGAGGCTGAGGTAACAGAGGCAGGGGAGGACGAGACCAAAATGTTAACAACCCCCGCCACCGAAACCAGAACATGCTTCCTTTTCTTTACAACTGGAGAAACATCAGAAATATAGGAAATCGTGGAGAAAACCAAGACATGCAGTCCCGCCATGAGGGCGAGGCCTCCAGGTCTGGCATGGGTAGTGAATCCGAAGGTGAGAGGGGACATGTATACATACCACGCCACCAGCGAGCCGTACATGTACAACCTTTAGCTTGGATGGCTCAGTCCCCCTTAGGTATCCAAGGTCCCCTCCATGACATGCCCCGACACCCTGAAAAACATCTCCCTAAGTTCGACCCCGAGAAAGGTACTTTGGCCAAAAACCACATCAACAACTTCTACATGTCTTTACAGATGATGAGAGTGCAGTATGACGATGTAGCATGTCACCTTTTTCCTCATAATATTGAAAATAAGGCTGCAAAATGGTATCGGTTTCTCCCTGTTACTTCTGTCCCTTCGTGGGACCACTTCCATCGTACCTTCCTACAAAAATTATTAGAAGATAAAACCCCCTCGATGCTCCTCACAAAGCTCAGCACGATGAAATGTCAGAAGAAGGAGAAGGTCAAGGATTTAAATCAATGTTTCGCCACTATATTAAATAAGTTCCCTTCAAACACAACCTTATATGATTCCATTACCATTGACTACTACACCAGAGCCCTCCTACGGGATATTTCTATGTTCGTGAAACGCAAGGCCAAAGCTACCTTGGCGGCCAATTACACTACCACCCTTGCTGTCGAAAAGGACATGTTGTCCATAGGTGCCATTGAACATGAAGGGTAGGATGATAAAAAATAGCCACGAAGAGACCACAATCCTCTAGCCATAAAACTAGAGACAAAAATAAGGACCCCTTTGATTTTGAAATTATTTCAAAATCCCTCAAGTTACTGACCAACGAAGTCTCCGACCTGAAAGGGAGAAACAATGATTATTCCCCAGCTGCTAAAACACAGAAACCTTTCTTCAGAAAGAATAACCCTGTCATGAATCGGCCCACGTATAGCTCAAGTGCTAGCGTTAATGTTGAGGAAATTGGCAAGGAAAATTTTTGTTCTTTTCATCAAGCCTCTCACTCAGAGAATACTTGTCCCCAGTGGGTTAATAGCTTGACCGAAGTGGTGAACCAACTTCTAGAATGTCAAACCCCCAAGGATATGGAGGAGGAGGCTATTTCAAACGATAAGGAAATTCCCCCCCAGAAGAATATATGGGCTCCGTTGTCGTCGCTTTCGAGGTCATAGATGGAGAGTCTCCCCTTCCCACCTCAGGGATAAACCTAGCTCATAGAGGTGGTAGAGATAGGTGGCAAGCTAATGACTTGGTAGCATAGGTGATGATGTGGCACTTTATGTTTGTGACACTTGTCATGCACATTTGGAATTTTTACGTGGATAAGTGGCCCTTTTATGAGTGACATGTGGAGGTAATGTGACATAACACATGGAAGAGAGTTGATGTGGAAGAGCCTGGGGATATTTTTTAGAAACTTGGTAGTGGTAATCTACTGGTTTTCATTGTTGTCAGTGATGTCAATTTTAGGGGGAGATTGTTGGTCTCGTTGATGCTTAAGTTGTTATTGATATCGTGGTTGCTTTTTGAGAAACCTATATTTGAAGCGATTTTTACTGTAGGTACTTTCTTAAAGAAAAATGAAAATTCATTAGTTGTATAACCCTCTCCAAGGAATTTCCAAAATTATATGGAACTTGACCTAACTCCAAAGGAATGAAGAAAAAACTAAGCTTGAAGTGTTACAGTTCATGCAAGGTTCTAGTTGTTATTGGTTCTAGCATGGGCTCCTATTTTACTAGTGCCAAAGATGAAGAGAAAAGGTGTTGATTAGTGAGTGAGAAGTTGTAGGGTGGAAAGCCCATGGTTAGATCCCCTAGTAGCAAGGGGATAGTAGTCAGTGACAAATAATTTATCAAACTACCTAGTCTAATAATTTTCTACATAATAGGATAGGCGATAAACGATAAGGAGTAGCCAACAAGATCTTGGTCGCAGGGTGCTTAGCCTTGGCACCAAAGTTCCTATCAAACCACTTGGGTAAATGAAGTTCATACAAAATATTTCAGTTGTGAGTGGCAAATGACATGATGCACAAAGTAGGTTTCTGCATGGAGCACGTGAAATAAAGATGAAAAAATTCTGGCATGGTGACATGGCTATCAAACCCTTAGTTTATTAGGGAAATTTTCAGAATTTTTTTTTTTACAACAACAAATATCCAAAGTTTGATACAGGTGGTAGAGATAGGTGGCAAGCTAATGACTTGGCAACATAGGTGATGATGTGGCACTTTATGGTTGTGACACATGTCATGCATATTTTGACTTTTTAGGTGGAAAAATGGCCCTTTTATGAGTGACATGTGGCGGTAATGTGACATAACACATGGAAGAGAGTTGATGTGGAAGGTGATGTGGAAGAGCCTGGGATTCTTGCTAGGGAATGAATTTTGTAGGATTCCAAAATGTTAGGAAAATTGGCGAAGGAGAGATTTTCAATGTTAGAGTTCAAGAAATAGGTATTTGGGCTCATCTAGTCTATGTGGCACCACATTACATGGGGGGCACACTCGACAAATCCTAGACCCCCATCCCCCACCATCGCTAAAGTCTAAAAAAGGAGGGGGACCTTGAAGTGGCTTCAATGTCATTGGATTCTGCCTAGAAAATGGGATCATATAGAACACAATGATAAGGTGGGGCCAACTTAATTATTCATACATTAGAAATTTAAGCCTTGCTCTCATTAGATTTTGGTTACTTGATGGGTCCCCAAAATGAAGTTTCATCCATTGATGTAAATTGAAGTGGTTTTTTCACCTGTGGAAGGTGTTGGCTATTTAATTTAGAGCTAATTACCTTATTTTTTTATGATTGTGGTTTGGGAACATGGTGATGTGCACCTAATAATTGAAATGTAATGGGATGCAAAAATAAAAATTTGGCAGTTGAGCACCAAAATATTTTTAATGCACTAAATTTTGTTCTATGAGAAACCTTTCATGACAACATATATAACAAGAATAAAGGAAACATTAAACTATGCATGTTCCCATGTAGAAATGAGTGAAATAACTAGTGTTAACATAGAGTTGAATGAGATTCTCGATCAGGATGAGGAGAAAATAGGGGATAATAACTATAGAAGAAAATGATTGTAGATTAATAAAAAAATTAATTTAATTAGTGAAAAAATAAAAAAATTGTTGCAAAAAACAGTGAGTAGATATAAAAATTAATCAATTGTTTCATAAATATTTTAATGGTTGTGGATCTGAGTTCGAAAATGAATGAAAAATGGATTTGAGTGGCTACATAATTTGATGTAATATGATTTTGGAGCTCCAATTTACATAATAAAAATGAATTTGTGGTTTTCTCCCATATGGGTTTCCACGTTAATTCCCTATGTCCAAAATATTATGCGAATGGTGCATTATTTTTTTGTTGATTTCCTTTGATTGGTTAAATAATTGTGAAATTTTTTATAATAGTAATTCACCCCACTTCTTAGTTTTTCTTTGATTCCAACCATCATCATTATGCAACAAGAAATCCCATTAAGTGAGCTTGTTTCTACTCAAGGTTAGAAAGTAGTTGAAGTAGGTCACCAGTAAGGAAGTCAAGGAGGAAACCAAATATGGATGGTTTGCAAGGGAACTCAAAAATATCTTGCCACTATCTTTAATGGTTATCATAATAAGAGAGAAGAGGTTGCAACATGGTTTTTGGAAATGAGAAAGTACCTTTAGCTGCATGATTATTCCTGCAATTGAGAGGCAAGGATTTCCATATATCACTTGAAGGAAAAAAAAAAAATTATGGTGGGATTTTCTGAAGGAAGTAAAACAACTATATGAAATATGATTTCATGGAATAAATTCAAAAATTATTTTCAAAGAAAGTACTTGTATGAAGATTACTATGGTAGAAAAAAATAGGACTTATTTTAACTAAGGTTGGGGAATAAGACAATGCAGGAATATGGCTATAATTTCATTTAGTTAATGATGTAGGTATATTTTATCAAAAATGAAAATTTGGAGATACAAATATATGTGAGTGGATTACCGCCATTCTATGGAGATAAGATTAAATTTGATGAGCCATAGAGTTTGCATGAATCTACAAGGAAGGAATAGGGGTCTCAAAAATCCATTCTTTAACAAAAATTGTTACAAAAAATATAAAACTTGGCTATGTCATAGTCAACCAAAAAGTGTTAATTTGTTGAATTAGAGACCAAAATTTTAACCCGTTAGTTGTTGTGGCTGTGAAGGAGAGCACAAGTATAGATATTTCCCACACAAACAAGGAAAAATGAAGGTTTTACATTAGATCCAAAGAGTTGATACAATGCAGGACGTGGGAAGAAGCATGTCCAAGATATATAAAACATTAGAAAACATACATGTTGAGGACTAGACACACATGGTTGAAGTGGAAGTTAAGTTAAATAATCAACCCATTTCTATTTTAATTTATTTTGGAGCTGCGCATTGTAATCTTAGTGTTGAGTTGGATGGAAATTTTAAATTGAATAAGACCAATAATAGTAGGACATGGTTATTTTAGTTAGCCAATGGAGATAAAATATGAATAACTGAACTAGTGAAAGAATGCCCCATCAATATGAATGGGATAGAAACAATTAAATATTTAAATATAATACTACTATGGTCAATAATTTCATAATTGGAATGTATCAACTAGAAAAGCATCATGCATTACTAGACTATTACAACAAAACATTCACTTGCTTAGAAAAAAAAGGAAAACAAAGGAAAGTGGAGGGGATACCAAGGCCAATTTTTGTTAGGGAGATATCAAATATGTAGCTGAAAAATAATTTCAGAAAAGGGCGTCAAATTTATGCTTCCGATTGGAGGAGATAGTTGATGATCAATAACCAAGTATGGGGAATCACCAGGTAATTGAGGTGTTTGAATATGTGTTTTTTGTAGAAATTCCTTGTAGATTCAAACAACTAATTGTAATTTACTAAAACAATAGACTTGAATCTATCGTTACCAACTATGGAAACAATTAAACGATCGAAAAATCGCAAAGCATATAAGAGAAAGAATTCAATAAACACATTAAACAATGATTTTGTGGGGAAATCCATAACTAAAAACCCTTGCTATGTGTATATTGCATTAGTTAAAAAATATGAGAAGATTACAGTGCTTTGCTCAAGCTCGAGCAACCTTTGCAATATCTATATTTGTCTCACTGCTTCCTAGACAAGACTTAGCTAATACCTAACCAATTTTCTACTTGCCCAAGTCAATATTTCCTTGCATTGTTCAATCAGGAATTTGCCCCTATTATTTAGGGAAATTCCTCATCCATAACTACACAATACATCATACGCATTCCTCTGATTCCATGGACCACTTGTACAGTTTGGATGATCATACAACTGATAGTACAATTCCCTTGAACTCCAATCTCAATTGGGTAACTAGTAGACATTACATGCGTGAGTTATTTATGGTTGATTTACCAGTTAACTAGTTGAACAATGAATTTTCTCTCCAATTCTAGACCTCCTAATGGTTACCCAACAGTTGGAACTAGTTTAACTTTTTTTAATAAGTTAAACTGAATTAATTAATTGCAACTAAAAATAAACTCAACCAGGGCTCCTATAAAGTAGGAACCACTCCAGATGACTCAAGTTATACCCTCAACTTGAATTAACTGAACCAACTAAGTCAAACTAACTTAGTTAACTCATAGAAGTTGTCATGTCATGTGGAATTACAATTTTCTTCTAATTTAATTTAATGGAAAATTAAATTAGAAGCTTTCTTGGTGCCATTTTCAACACTCCCTCTAAGAAAGAAAAGGATTATCATATACCCCAATCCTACCTTTATGGAACTTGAATTTTCCTCTTGATAGTCCCTTAGTCAAGATATCTGCATCTTGTTCCTCTATAGGAATATACTCAAGCATCATGATTTTCCTTTGCACACAATATCGTATATCGTGGTACCAAATGTCGATATGCTTGGACCTATCACAAAAAAATAGATTCTAAGATAGTTTGATACAACTTTGATTTATGCAATAAAGCACCGTAGGATCCATCTACTAACAAAATAACCCAACGAGGATCTTCCTCATCCATATAGCCTCACAAGTTGCTTGAATAGAATTCGTGTACTCTTCTTATGATGAACTAAGTGCAATTGATATTTGCTTCATGTTGTACCAGAAAAATGTTGTTGGTCCAATGTTTAGGATGCCCCCTATTGTGATATTCATGTTTAATGGAATTCTTGCCCAATATACATATGTGAAGCCTTGAATATTCAATCCCTATATCCATTTGTACCAAAGAACAAACAAAGTGGTGCCTATGAGGTATCTCAACAAATTTTTAACTACATTCCAATAGGGTTTGGTTGACTAAAGCATTTCTTGACTAAGATAGTTAACTGAAAAACACATGTCTCGTCATGTGTTCACTAAGTACATAAGTGAACCCACAAACTTCCTATAAATGGTAGCCTCTAACACTTCTCCTGAAGTAACATATTCCTTCCTCGAATTCCCCGCTAGAGCAGTCTCCATGGGATCTCTACTCTCCATGTGAAGCTTGTTTAGTATCTTGTTGGCATACTTTCCCTAAGAGACAAATAGTTCCCCATCTCCTTGCCAAATTTCCAAACCAAGGAAATAATGCATGAGCCCCATGTATTTCATCTCGAATTATCTTTCCAAATGCTCTTTGAAATATTTCATCAACTTCTCATCACCTGTTAGAATTAAATCGTTGAAATATAATAATATAATAAATAATTTACCTTCAACCAAAATATGGTAAAGGTTTGCATCTGCTTCACTTTTGGTGAAGTGCAACCTGGTGAAATATATGTTGATCCTAGTGTACTAAGAACAGGGTTCTTGTTTCAATCCATACAGTGCTCTCTTGAGTCTCATGTGACTCTCTATTGAAGGTTTCAAATCCTTCTGGATTCTCTATGTACACCTCTTACTCGATCACTCTGTTGAGGAAATATGTGTTCAAATCCATCTGATATATCTTCCATCTCATTTGTACTGCAAGTGCCTAAATTTATCTGACTGAAGAGTACCTTGCTACTAGAGAAAAGGTCCCCTCGTAATAAATTTTCTCCACCTGAGAGAATTCATTCGAAACAAATATGGCCTTTTGTTTCTCAACATTCTCATTTGCTTCTTGCTTCACATTATAGATCCACCTGGAGCCTACTACTGACTTGTCCTATAGCCTTGGGACAAATTCCCAAGCACTGTTCCTAATAATAGAATCATATTCCTCTACCATGGCATCAACCCATACTGGTTTCTACACTTTTCCTTGAATGAGGATGGCTCAGTCTCTATACTCTCGATCATCAGAGCCATGTAGCCAGTGTACTGATATGATGACCTCCTCTGCATGTGTTGTGATGTGCGCTTTCCCACCTTATTTTTATCATCATGCATCAACCCGTTAGCTTCTCTATTGCACTACCTTCCATCTCTGGATATCTCTGGATTTGTGGTTTCTTTTGCTTTCTTCTCCTATGCTTATGGTTGCTCCAAAACATCCTAAGGTTCTTCCTTTGGAGCTAAAAGCTCCTCATCTGCATGTAATTAAATCTACCTCTCAAGGGAAAATCTTATGGCCTTCTCTTCATCGAACTTCACATCTCTATGAACAAATGTCATCTTGTGAGATGAAAAGTGCACCCAATAGATGTGAGGTGTATTAGTGTACCCCAAAAATATGCCCAAATTTGCTCTCAGTTCTAGATTTTTCCTTGCATCCATGGAAATATGACACTAAAATGATGAACCAAAGATCCTGAAGTGTGCCACATCTGGTTTCTTACCCGATAAATCTTCTTCTGGTGTACTCATCCTGAGAATCCAGTGAGGAATATTGTTCTACACATATACAATTGCGTTGCATGCTTCATCCCACAAGTGAAACAATAGGTCGTGATCGTGAAACATTTCCCATGAAACTACCATAATACTTATGTTCTTCCTTTTAGAAACCCCATTCTATTCTGGGTTATGGGGATCTATTAATTCCTGTCGAATGCCTTTTAATTCACAAAATTTCTTGAACTCATTCGAAACATATTCTCCACTGTTATCGCTCCCAAGAGCCTTCACTTTCCTTCTCGTGTCTTTCTCGATAAGTGCTTTAAATTGAAAAAATCTTAAGAATGTTTGGTATTTCTTCTGCATGAAAAACATCCAGCACTTCGGTGAGAAATAATCTACAAAAATAACATAATACTTGTGCCTGGCTGTGGAGGCTAACGAGAAAAATCCACATACATCTAAGTGAATTCTTTCAAGGACCTCTTACGCTTGACTGTCCTTATCATGAAAGGTGGTTTTAGTGTACTTCCCCAATGTACACCCTTTGCATGTATCATGCTTCTCTATTGAAACCTTGGGAAGTCCTGTAGAAATTTTTTGCATGATCTTCAAAGCTCCTTGGTGAAAATGGCCAATTCTCCTATGCCATAGTTCACTCATGTCTTAGCTCTGCATCTTATTTTATTTTCTGATCAAAGTATCATAATATTCTACATCCAATTTGTAGAGGTTATTCACCTGAACCGAAATACACTTCACTTGTCTCGTGGCTTTGTGACTAACAAAATCCTTTCCTTTGCTAAATATCACATCATAGCCACATTGCTCCAACATATCAACTAAAAATAAATTCTTCTTCAGGCCCAAAAAATACATGACATATTTTAATGTTATTTCAGTCACGTTATAACTTCCATCATCTCTCATATTGATGTGCATCTAGAGGTCCTTCTCCTCTAATTCATTGAAAAATTGTTTGTTGTTGGTCATATGGAATGAGGCTCCACTATCTAAATACCACATTTCACCCATCACTGATGTCACCATGCATGAAATGAGGGTGAAATCCAACTCAAATTGTGAAGCAAGAGCTTCACCTTCTGCCCCTCCCGAGGGCTTCTTTCTGACCTTATCGTGTGGACACTTCGTGGCACGGTGTCCCATCTCATGACAGTGAAAAAATTTAATCATTAACAAGTCCTTCTTCTTTCCCTCCTAACTAAAATACGCTTTGGATTAGGAGTTATTCCCTTTCCCTTTCTTTTCCTTTCCATAAAAGGCACATTTCTCCTTATCATCGTTCTTGGATGAGGTTCCATCTTTGGTGTTCCACCTTATCTCTTCTTGCACCAAGTCGGACCAAAAACGGTCCCACTGTGGTAGCTTCCTCCTCCCATTTACCAAATCCCAGTATCTATGCCAGTGATTAGGAATTCCTAGAAGTGCTCCACATCATCTTCAACAACTGTAACACCAAGACTCCCAAGATAATCTCAACATTGGGTGAAATTTCTCAAATACTATGGTATTGTGTCACCCTTTTCCATCTCGATTTTCCGAAGTTTCTCTTGCAGTGCCATATTCCTTTGGTCATTGATTCTATGAAACAAGTCTATTAATGATTTACACATTACACATGGATTCTCCTTCTTGTGGAGGTTCGAGACAATATAATCTCGAACTCCTTTGAGTAAAATCCTTATTTCCTTGGCTACATTCTTCTTCCATTCTGCAAGATTATGTGCATCATTAGCTATTGGTTTCATGAAAAATATATCAATTCATTCCTTGATTACATTATCTTCCATGACTTCTTCCATATTTTCCTTCCAATAAATGTAATTCAAGCTACCTTCAAGGGCATACTCGATCCTCAGACTGTATAACTCTATCCTGTTCCTGCTGCTAGCTCTGAAGAATAGTTATGCAAAACTTGTTTTTCATGCAAAGACAAACTTATATTATTATATTATTGATTTTGTCTCTGATACCATGTATAAATTCCTTGTAGACTCAAAATTCTAATTGTAATTTACTAAAATGATAGACTTGAATCTACTCTACCAACCGCACAAACAAGTAAAGGATCGTGAATTCATGAAGTATACAAGAGAAATAATTCAGTCAACACATTAAAAAATGATTTCCTGAGGAAAGCCATAACTTAAAACCCTTAATATATGTATATTTCATTAGTAAAAAAAAAAGAAAAAAGGTTACAATGTTTTGCTCAAGCTTGAGCAAAGTCTACACTATCTATATCTGTCTCACTACTTCCTAGACAAGCCTTGACCAATACTTAACCAATTATTTTCTTTCCTAATTCCTTATTTCCTTACATTGTTTAATTAGGACTTATCCCCTATTATTTATGGAAATTCCTCATCCTTAACAGCACAATCCATCATAGGCATTCTCTGACTACATGCACCACCTGTACAATTTGGATGATTATACAACTGATAATACACTTCCCCTGGACTGCAATATAAACTGGGTAAATCATATATATTGCATGCATGAGTTATTTATGGCTAATTTATCAGTTAACTAGTTGAACACTAAAGCTTCTCTCCACTGTTAGACCTTCTAATTGTTCCTCCAACAGTTGGAACTAGTGTAACTGACTTTAACTCAGTTAAACTGAATTAATTAATTACAACTCAAAATAAACTTAACCAGATATCCTATCAAGTAAGAACCACTCTACATGACTCATGTTCGACCCTCAACTCGAATTAACTGAACCAAATAAGTAAAACTAACTTAGTTAACTTGTGAAATTTTTCATGTGATGTGGAATTACAATTTTCCCTAGTTTAATTCAAGGGAAAATTAAATTAGAATCTTAATTGTTTTCATTTTCAACATTTTTTTAGAAATTCTAGGGTTACCATTAAAACAATAAGTTGAATTCTCTATAAACTTGGTACTTGGAGTAGCAAAAATGTCCAAAACATCATACAACTTCAGCACACCACAAATGAAAGAGTTACAAATTAAATTAGAAAATTTCTCAAGGAAAGGGTACGTATGACCAAGTGTATCACCATCGGGTTCCATAGTTTTATCTTTTAAAAAGGATGGTACACTAAGACTATGCATTAAATTTCTTTAGTTGAAATAGGTCAAAAGAAGAATAAGTACCCATTATCCAAAATATATGATTTTTTAACCGACTCAGGTGAGCTAAGATATTTTTTAAAATTGATATAAGGTTATTATATCAACTAGTAAGGATTAAGGAAGAAGACATCAATAATTTCTTTGTTGAACATAACATGGTCATTATGAACTCATAGTGGTTTCATTGAGGTTAGATAATGCACTAGGTGTTTTGACGTGCCCTGTGAATGTTATCTCCCAAAATTATTTGGATAAGTTTATTATTATTTTTGGGTGATATCACCATATATTCTAAATATAAGGAAGAACATGAAAACCATATAAGGATGGTGTTACATTTACTTATATATCAATAGCTATATTCCAAGTGCAGTAAGTTCTCATTTTACCAGAGAAATATTCATTATTCGGGTCATATTATCTACAATAAGGGATAGCAGTAGACCCAATAAAGATTTAAAAAAATTGTTGAGTGGCCAACACCCAATAATGTGACAAAGGTAAGGTGTTTCATGGGTTTAGTGGGTTATTATAAAATACTTATTGGAGGTTTCTTGAGGATAGCCCATCCCGTTAGTTCCTTGCAAAGGAAAGGAACAAAATTTAACTAGTATCATCAATTTCAAGAGGTCTTTCAATAGTTAAAGGGGTTTTTAACAAATTCACATGTATTGAAGATAACTTACTAAGATAAGGAATTTCTCATGTGCATAGATGCGTGTAAAGAAGGAATTGAAGTATTTATCATGTAGAATGATCATGTAAAATTTTATGAATGTAGAAAGCTCAAGATGCATGAACAAAATTATACCATTCTTGATTTGGAGCTGGAAACTATTACTCATGCCTTTAATACATGGAGGTATTACCTCACGTGAGAGATATTTTAGTTAAAAACTCATTATCACTTTGACAAACACCCTCCAAAATTTTTCCTATGCTTGAATTTTGGAACCTCCTTGTGATATTATGATCTACCATTTCAAGTTGTCCATTGTCACTTCATGGTTGGTTTATGTCTTTCTAAGTGTTCAAAACTTATTATAAGAATCAAAATGTTGACGCCACTTTCTTACACATGCTTAGACTTTTGATGCATTCTCAAGCACACCTGCTTCTGGCAAGCTCAGTAGTCAATGCTTACCCTTGAAGATAGGTTTTTTCAGTTTGTGTAGTCCTTGAGAATAGTGCTTCCACATTCTCTAGAACTAGTGCATGCAAAATCGCTAGATACACTAACTATGCAGTGCCTAGAGACATCGATTGTGCAACTCCCAATGATAGTGACTATGAAACCCTTGCTAACAGTGAATATGTAATCCATAAATATAGTGACTGTGAAATCCATGAGGATAGTCAGTGAGAAATTTTAGTTGATAGTATCCCTCACTCTTACTTGCAAGTGTACCATCATCCCAATGAGTTTTCTAAATTGTTGTTTTTGCATGCTTTTTCTTTCATAATTGCCATTTCACTTTCGTTATTGACATTTTTTCTTATTTTCATTTTTTCCAATGTTTATTTTCCTTATTTTATCTTTTTCATGTGTCATTTTCAATTTATTTATCTTTTCTAAGCGTCATTTTCATTTATTCTTGTTGTTGCAAGTTTTGTTTTTGATTGTTTCCACTCCTTCATGTGTCAGGCACTAGTGCACAACTATAAGAATATCTAGCACACTCTACTACATAATTTTATTTTATATATCATAAAAATGTGTGTTAGAAACTCTCACACAACTTAGGACAGTTTTTGGTCGCAGTCGACAATTTTTTCATAACTTTTTTTCCAAGTGTCGTACTTGGAGGTAAGTGTCGTTTGGTTGCCACATAAATGGATGCATGTTAATTTTTGGTGTTGAGTGTTTCATTTTCATGTTCTTAATAATTTATGAGCATGTGAGCATATTTAAGCATTGTTCAAGCTCCAACCTCATGATTTTGCTTTACTGATCCCACACTTAGTGAATTCTTGAGTTTTCTCGTTTTTCAACTTTCCCAACCAACCAGACACCCTATTTCCTTCTTAAAGTTATTTTTATGTATTCATAATACCTAATTATCCATCCTTTCCTCCTGGAACTGTGCACTATGCAATCACTACCTCTAAGAACTGCACATTGTGCAATCTTAGTGTCCAGTCCCTACCTCCTGCACTTGCTCATTATGAAATATCTGCCCAGTCATGCCTCCACTTTGTAATATGCATTCTCAGTTAGTATTCAGAACATGTATTAGTTATTGAATTGAATAATAGTGAAATTAACTATCTCAGTCCTTCCAGAACTAAAAATTGCATAATTATAGTGAGAAAACATGTCTCACTACATTTCTCACTCCCTAAACTATGAAATATTTCCTTCCTATCCATCAATCATTGTTTATTTCATAGTCATAGTGATTACACCCTCATCACTACCTACTATTTATGTGAACTACACAATCAACGAGACTTCACCTCAATTATGCACTTTGTCCCGACTCAGTCAGTGGATTACAAAAGAAGCAAGTTAGATTAGGATATTTTTAGACTGTCCTTACCTTTTCATGAGTGGACTTCACTTGTAGGTGTACCATCTCACCATTGTAAGGTTATCCTAAAGGAATATTTCAAGTATGTGTTATAAGAGAGAACTTGCGAATAAGGAGCAAAAGGAAGAACCATCATGAAGGACATGAAGGAGTCTTGGAACATGACAAAAGAGGTGGAAACTCATGCTGAATTAGAAGGTTTTGAAAGTCATATATACCCTTTGAAGGGTGAAGATAAAAAAAAAAATATCCATCATGAAGAATTTAATGTCATAGTATTAAGGATAAGAGCTTGGCATTGATGAAATGATGTCTTATGTCACCATTGCCAAGTCATGGCTTCTCATAATGTCATTTAAAAGTCATATGAGTCAATGCATTTTTCCACATCACATGTGGAATGTAATTATGTAATTTATAAAATTTGAGAAAACTTAAAATGTGTGGAAGCCCAATGGTCCCACATGGAATGTGAAGAGTCACTAGAAATTTCTAAATTCATGTGGAAACTCAAAGGTCATATAGGAATTGGAAAAATTCAGAGTATAAGCTCAAGAGTCATGAGGGAGGTCAAGAGTCACATGGGAGGTGGAGAGTCACCTAATTTGTTATAAATACACCTTCATATTTCAAGAGAGGGAAATTTGGACTTTTCACCTTGGATTTCTGGCTTGGCATAGGAGAAAAGATATTTCTTTGGAGGAGAAAGTGGTGACTTAATGTTCCACTATTGGGGCTAGTGTCGTAGCATTATAATTGTGTAAATTGGGACTTTATATTAATATATAAATCTCTTAGAGACAATCCACTTTCACTCACATGTCATGAATGATTGTGATAATATTCTTTCATTGTTTGCAGTGTATGTTTATGTTTACACTTACTAATGAAAATGAACTATTTCTTTGGCTTTGATATGTATCATATTGAATGTGAATTGTTACTTTATTTTATGATTATTGTTATCTAATGAGCTACTTTTTAGGTTAATCACTGACTCTTTAATTATCTTGTATGTCTATTTTAGCATAGTACTACTACTTTTTTATAGAGGCTTACTATATTTTTTCCCTTCCATGAAAGTACCTTAACTACATTACAATTGTATGCCTCACATTGTCAACTTTCTTGTTTCGAATATTGTTTGTGTAATCCCTTATGTTGATAATTTTATCCATGAAAAATTCCTAAGAATAATGGAAAATAGCCTTATTTTCCATTGGGGCTCCTACTCCAAATGGTGTGAGGTCTAATTGGGACATCATACCGAGGATATCCCCCTTCCCTGTTGTTGGAATCTAGCATCATCAATAGGATTTTGGTGGTATAAGGAGGACCATATGACAAGGTGATCCTGTGAAGCCTATTTTTAATCTCCCATCTTAAATGGATTCTTGCAAAATCATAATCCAAATATGTTTTTTTAACATATCGAACTTAGCAATCCCCACAAAAATCATTCATAACTTGTCACATCTCAAGTATGATGGAAAGGGTTGAACAACCATGGTTGAGAATATGCTTTTATTTATTCAAATTTTCCTTCCTAATGGAACACATTGTAATGATGCTCAGGCTAAGTTGTTTACCATTACACTTAAAGTTTGTGTTAAGCATTAGTGTCATACGTTACCAACTTCTTCTATTCATTCCTTTGAGAAATTTGTTCAGGATATTTTTGAAGATTTAACATGTATGATTATAAATACGTATATAAAAGGATAAATAATTTTAGAATGGAACTCCATGAATCAGTTGAGAATTTTATTGATTGGTTTCATCACCTTTTATATGAGTTTCCTAAACCAGATATGGATTGGGATTTCTTCAGTAAGAAGTTTCAACATTTAGTTTTAGTATCCTTGAAACAAGCTATATGGGATTCTCTTGATGATTTTTTTAATGAAATAAGCTCCCAAAATGGAAGGAAGGAGAGATCAATGCCTTAGAAATTAGCCACTTCGAGGGAGAAACCTCCTTTACATTACATAAATTAACATTTTTTGGATGAAACGAATGAAAAAACCTCCTTTCTATATATAGGAGCCCATGGGGTCACAATATAATCCTAGCTGACCTAACAATAATAATATAAGGGCACAATAATAACAATATCGGGACTATAGGGGTACAACAATAAAAACAAGGGGGCTACACTAACAAAAATAAGGGACTACACTAGTAATATAGGGCCTTAATATGCCCCTCCCCTTCCAAAAAGTGTTGTCCTCAACGCTTGAGTAGTTTTCTATGATTCTGTATAAAATTCTCATCCTCCCAACTCAATGAAATACTCTGAAATTGATGTTTCTATGACTGCTTCAAGTTCCAATATTAATTTTCCTTCCTCGAGTTCTGGAAATATTGTTTGAGCGAGAAGTTTGTCACCTATAACCTTCTTTAAGCATGAAACATGGAAAAATTGGTGCACTCAGGAAGATGAAGGAAGCTCCAGTTTGTATGCCATACTACCAATATTTTGCAACACCTTGTAAGGACCATAGTAATTTGGTGATAATTTATTATCCTTCTTAGCCTTCTTGAGGTAAATTTGTTTGTATGGTTGTATCTGTAAAAATACATAGTTTCCTACATCAAAACTTCTCTCGCTGTGATGTTGATCAACCTGCTGTTTCATTCAAAGTTTTGCGGAATTTAGGTTATCCTTGAAGAGTTGGAGAACTTGTTGTTGATGCTCTATGTGATCTTCCACTACTTGAACCTTAGAATTTTCACTTAAAGATGATGTGTTGGACAACAAATGATATCCACAAAGTGACATAAATGGGGTCATTTTTTTTGCAGCATGGAAGGAAGTGGTATACCACCATTCAACCAAAGGTAACCAATTGACCCATTGTGTTTGTTTATTAGATACAAAGCAATGAAGATATCCTTCCAGACATTTGTTCACTATCTCAGTTTTCCCATTGGATTGAGGATGATAAGATGAGCTATGAGCTATTTGAGTACCCAAACATAAAATAATTCTGTCAAAAAAATTCCAGTGAAAATGGGATCACTAATGCTTACAAGAATCTTTGGGTTTAAATTTAGATTTTGAATTGTTTCTGTAAATGCAGTAGCAACTATACTAGCTTTAAATGGATGAGATAATGCACAAAAGTGTGCATACTTGGTAAGCCTATCAACTACCACCATGATGACACTCTTTCCGTCAGACTCAGGTAAACCTTTGATAAAATCCATTGAAAACTCCTCCCAATGTTGATTTGGAATGAATAAAGGCTGTAGCAGACCTGGGGTGTTAATTGTCTCAAATTTATTTTTCTATAAAACCAAACATTCCACCAAAAAATTTTAAATATTAGATTTAAGGCCATCTCAAAAAAATTATGTCTTCACCTTGTGGTAATTTTTAAAAAATCCCAAGTGTCCTCCTAAGGGAGAGCTGCACAATTCCAAAATAATCTTTTGTTTTAGTTGGGAATTCTTACAAAGATATAAGTGATATTTGTATTGTAAGGAATTGTTTTTCCAACTAAATGTATCACATGTAATGGGATCTTGCTACAACTTTTGAATGAGTGTCCATACTTCTTCCCCATTCTTCCATTCCTCCCTTTCTTTGGTTATCCAATTTGGTTGGATAATAGAAATGGCACAAATTAATGATTCCACATCCTCATCCTTTCTTGAGAGTGCATATGCAACAACATTTAGCTTCCCTTTTTTGTAGATGATTTCAAAGTCATAACCCAACATCTTTATTCTGTTTTTACTCTTATGAAAGTATTTGTGTTCAAAAAATTATTTAAGACTATCATGATCCGTTTCTACCTTGAAGTCTTCCCATCGAGTAGATCGCGATTTCTTTAGTGCATTATTAGTATTGCCAACATTTCCCTTGCGATAAATTTTTTTTGTTAATACTTTCCTTTGATTCGATGACATTTCAAAAGTAATGGGTCTTCCTTCGTGCATTAAAAAAACACCAATTCCACTTCCTAAGAGATACATTCCAAAATAAAGGTTATTGTGAAGTATGGCGTAGCTAAGGCCAGAGTGCTAGGCACATTTCCTCTTTAAGATGTTCAAAGGCCTTAGTTTCTTCAGGAGTCCATGAAAATGCATCTTTCTTCAATAATGTTGTTAGAGGTGCTGCTATTCTCCCATAATTCTTAACAAAATTGGGATAATACCCTGTTAAATTGAGAAATCCTCGCAACTGATTTATGGTTGTTGGGGCTTTCCATTCCTTAATGGCTTTAATTTTGTTAGGGTCTACCTTAACACCCTCATGAGATAAAATATGACCCAGATATTGCACCTCTTGTACTCCAAATAAATATTTGGATGTTTTTGCTTATAATTGTTTCTCCTACAATAGTTTGAGCACCTTGTCAACATGTTAAACATGATCCTTCCAAGACCTTTTGTAGATAATTATATCATCAAAAAATACTACCACAAATTTTCTAAGGAAGGGTTTGAAAATGGAATTCATCAACCCTTGAAATGTAGAAGGTGCATTCGTAAGGGCAAAAGGCATGACCAAAAATTCATAATGACCCTCATGAGTTCGAAATGTTGTTTTTGGAATGTCTTCAATATTCATTCTAATTTGATGATATCCTGAATGGAGATCCAACTTGGTGAAATAAATTTCTCCATGTAATTCATCCAATAATTCGTCAATCACAGGAATGAGAAATTTAATGCTAATAGTGATCTTATTGATCACGAGATCATGTACAAGTTCAAAAAAAAATGCTCCAAACACCAGAAAGGCTCAAAAATTGTTGCAACCTGAACGACCGAAAAGGTATCATCGCTGCGATTTTGGCATCATGAACGGTTCGCAAAACAGAGGTCATATGCAGAAGTTATTAAGGTTTGAAAATGCCTAGTAAACTCCAAAAATGAGTTGACCAAGTTTCACTTTGTTTTGGAAGCATTTAAAAAATATTACAAGGAATATTCCTTAATATATTTCATATGGGCGGTAACTCTGCAAATTTGGAAAGGTTCTATTCATTGATGGTTTCCTTTGTTAAATTTTAGGCTATAATATTCCTAAATTAGCATGCAGCTAATAGGAATACTAATTTTTCTTTTAAAATCTAGTTAGATGAATAAATGGGCAAGGAGGCTCATAAGTTGCTTAAGTAGGAATAAAATCCCTAATAATGTGAAAAGGGATCTTGTAATAACCAGATCAAGCATCCACATGTGTGAACAGGGTCTAAAATGTGTGGAAAAAGTCATGTTTGACCAAGTCAACAACATTATTATATGAGGAGTGGATCCTAAATAAAAGACAACTCAATGTGAATGAAGATCAATCCAGCTAGTCAAAATGAAGACACCTTGAGTGTGAAAGGAGACAAGGCATGAATATCCAGTCAAGGTTGATCCAATCAAGATTGAATAAATCAAACAACGATGTAAATAGATGAGAAAAACTAATGGAGACAGTGTAATTTTGGTGGAGGAGCCTTTCCATCGAAGCAACCTCATAATGGGGTGGGACCCTTGGTGAAGAAGCTCATCAACTATATAATGGAGGGGATGGCAACCATATGGGGCATGATTGAAGATTATATTTTGTGTGTGGTCTGTTTAGACTTCTTACATTCTTTGGTTGTTTAGCTAAGTTTGTTGCACTATTTAGTGCAAGGCTTTTCTCATGCGGGAATTCCCTACTCTTTCTTGGATATCTTGTTTAATAAATCTAAGAGGAGATTTTTGAGATGCATTTTCCACTAGCTGGTGTTAGGCTAGGTATTTACCTTCAGCAAAAACTTAGCCCCTTCCAGAAACTGTGTTATTTATTAAGGTGTTGCAGTGGGAGGGGTTAAGCCCCCACTTTATGAGCTAGTTTCCCACGAAGAGGATCAGCCTTTTTCTCGGAAATATAGTAGGAGAGTCTACAGCCATTTCATTGCTTGTTCAGAAATTTTTATGTAGGGCTTCAACTATATAGTGTGATTAAGCCATAGATCTGCAGCATTTATTTCTTGTATATCATTTTTGTCAAGAAACCCTTGCCGGGTCATCTTGGATCTATGTAAAAAGAGACTAGATCTCTATTTTTATGCGTCATTGATTAATATAATAGAATATCTGATTTTTCTCTCCATTTTCTGAGTATAACCCTCAAATAACTACGCTATCTCTTTATGCAGTAATTTCTATGTGTTGCAGTCTTGGGGTTTTAGTGTTTTTGGGATGTTTTGAGCATGGGAGGTCTGTTTAACTAGGAAAAAGACATTTTTTTCTGATTTCCTTTCAGATGTGGTTGATATAATGTTAGATATAATGGATTCATGGGCTACATTTTTCTTTTGATTCTTATATTTCTGAAAAATGTGTTTTCTGTGCAACTATTGCTGATTTTCCCATTTTGGGATATTACAGTGGTATCAGAGCCTTATTCTTGGCTCAGCCTATGTTCTTCAACCATTATGGAGTCTTCTCATGGGGAGGAGAATATCTTCAAAATATTTCAAATCAAACCCTTATTTTCTGGAGGAAAGAGGTTCTCAAAAATTCTCTTTCAAACTCTGCAGGGTAGAATCAAAGGCATCAAATAAATGAGGAGGGAAAGACATAGAAGTCCCTCAATAAGATCTGCAAGATCTATACATGAGGAAATCTATAATTACTCATCTTATGTGTGTGATCATTCAGCCACGTCATCAGATTTACAATGCTCTATCAGCCACTTTTTCATGAAGAAGAAGAAGAAGAAAGGAGATGTGCCAAAGAAGGAGACTCTTGGTGATTATTTGCAAGAGTATGAAGCTCAATATAATGAGTTCAAAGATCACTTGAAATTCCAAGGGTTTTGAAAAATCAAATAAGAAAGAATCACAAGGAGCAAGCAGCATGGTGTGGGTAGATTCTTTCTATCTACTTTTGATGGATCACCTAAATGTCCATCTAGGGCTTGGGGGATGGAGCTAGGCACCTATGTCCAACAACATCAAGTTTCAGAAAAGGAAGCCATCAGAGTAGCAGCACTACATCTTGAGGGTAAGGCTTATGCTTAGTGGTTGTTTGAATCTTTTTCCTTAAAGAATGCAAATACATCTACTTATGCAAAGTTCATTAGAAGAGTAGTGGAAAGGTTTGATGAAAAATCTTATGAAACATATTCTATGGAACCTATCAAACAAAATGAAACAAAAATTTTGCATGGGTTGGAAGGGTCCATAAACTCAGCTCCATTTCAGAAAAACATTGAAGGGGATGAAAACTTGTATGATATCTTGCCAAAGCCCAAGTCCCCATTACATGAAGAGTTTTCTTCTCAAGAGGAAGACATGGAGATTCCTCCTTCAAAAGAAGACCAAGATCTAAGGTCTCTTGTTGATGATGAGGCATTTTCAACTATTGAAGAGGAGGAAGAGATGGCTAACGCAGTCATGACAAGAGCACATCTAGGACCTCATGAAGAGGAAGACGGAGCACTTGCTCCAAGAAGAGAAACTCTTTCACTCTTGAAAGGAGTTCCAAAGAATCTCACCTATGGAGATTGTGGCACAATCTATGTGCAGCATGTGCCATCATTGTCAAATGGTGATATTTTGAAGATGGAAGAAGGAAAATAGAAGGGAAAGAATCACATGATGAAGAGCATATACGCCTCTCTATTTCAGAATTTTGATGTACAAAGAAGGCAAGAGGATTTATGTAATGAAGGCAAGGAAAAATCTGTCCGCACACATACACATTCTACTCTATGCCTTGATGTCTCTTTACATGGAGGAATTCCATCGAGGAGACCCCCTGATGGGAAGAAAACTAAAGTTTTCTCTCAACTATGGGCGGTGTTATACTGCTATACCAATAGGTTTCATATATCATGATTGACTTGATGGGCTATGTAATATGTTCATACCTTTCCTTGTTGCAAAGGTTTTCCATATTGTCAAAAAAATAAAAAAATTTAAAAAATGTAAAGAGGGTATACCCTAAAAGAAAAATCAAAGGGTGAAAAGAATAAAAATGGCCAAAAAAGTAAAAGAAAATGAACCCCACCAAAATAAAGGCCAAGGAAAGTGTGCAAGTCTAAATGCCACTACTTTTTTCTCTTATGTAATAAACAAAATTGTGTGCAACTTGTATCTTATGCCACAATTTATGAACAGTCAAACAGTTTAAGCTTGGCTAGTTCAATTTTCAATTTTATGTTTTAGAGATAGAGAATAAAATCTGACCAAACTGTTTAATCTTGGCAGATAAGTAGATAGGTAGAGTAAATAAAAAGAGCTCAATAGCTTAATCTGAGCCCTTGGATGTAATAAGGTTAGACTTAGATAGATTTCTACATGTAAAAGAAAAGAAAGTGTGATAAGGGTTTGCCAGTCTAAGTGCACCCTAATAAAGAAGAAAAAATGTTAGGTTAAAGTAGGTAGGGTAGGTAGATGATGTTGTAGAATTACATGTGATGGCTAATGACTCTAAATGTGTTAATATATACTTTCATCACAAGTGCAAGGTAAAAATTACACTGGAGAAATTTCAAGCAAAAAAAGGTCAAATGATTAAATCCCCTTCTCATTTTTCCCTAAAAATTTCACTAATTTCCCCTAAGTACTAAGGCATTTGAAAATTAGAGGGGCTCAGAGCATTTCTTTGACTTCTGGAGGGACCGGACCCTCAGCCCAATCATTTAAAAGCCTAAGTACTTAAAACCATCCATAAGTAATTCATTTACTTCCATAAGTCTTTTCCTAAATAAAATCTTATTTTACTTAGGAAAATTACATAATATCCCATAAAAACCCTTTTTCATTTAAGCCTAAGTTAAATACATAATCCTAATGATTTTATACTTAGCGCTTTTTCATTCATTATGACATATTAACTTTTAACTTATATTATTTATTTCCCCTATAAAAATCTACCCATACCCGTATTACTATAACTATACAAAATCCCTAAGTTTTACATATCCCGCCCCTTGGTTAAAATATAACCATACTACATCATTAACATTAAAAAAGGATTAATTAACCCCCATGGTTAATTAATAACTTTCTCGACCAATTACATTACTCTCGATATGGGGGCCACCCTCATTAAACTCCCGTCACCTCGCCTCCCTGATAGCCGTATGATTAAGCCCCTCATATCCAATGGTTGTCAGGGATATTGCATGGCCCTCAACGACTGAACGTTAGCGTGCGATAGCGGGGCGGTTTTGTGAATAGTGCCCCACCACGCGTCGCAAAACCTAAGGAATTGTTGTCTCCCGTCCAAATACTGCCCGTCCCCAAAAGCGGTGCGATATCATACTGCTTACCGCCCTCTGCATACGACAAAACGTCATCTCCTGTGCACGTCATCTGCCCGAATAACAAAAACCCCCGCCAACCTTGACTTTGTTAATAAAAAAAACAAACTTCATTTTCATCATTTTGTACTACGACCAGTGTTCCCATGCAAATAACGTCGAATTCAACTACTGAAGATTTCCAACCACCACCTTGCTAAGAAATTTGTAGCCGAACTAGTCCAGAACCTATCAGGTATTTCCTATACCTGTTTTCGCACTATTCACTTCCCAAACACAGGTATTTATCCAATTTCCGCCAAAACCCTGCAAGTTTTGGTTCTTTACTCTAATTCCATACAAAAAAGACTAAAATGCAGTATAATTCAGTCTTTGTTTCACCACATAAGTTCCCAAACCTGTAATTTTGCCCATTTTCCATTGAAAATCCAAATTCCTTTCTGAATCCACAAGAAACAGAAATGGAAACCCCTGTGGATTTGACTATTGCACCCCTGAATGCTCCCCACAAAGATTTAGACTATCTGCCTCCAGCAGATAGGGACTTCTAGATAAAAGACCTCACCTTTAGCGAAAATCCCTTGAGAATCTTTTGCCAAATTAGAGATAATTACCTGAATGGCTCTGATATTTTTGGACTGTGGGAATCTAATCTTCCTATGTATTTTCTACCCTCAGTTCATGTCTTTCCTGAAATAATTTATCACTTCCATGCCAATTATGACCCTAATCAATGAGCAGTTATGTCCCCAATTCAAACCATTCTTTTTCCAATAACTGCTCAATCCATCAATGAAATGTTACAATTTCATCCCGGTCAAGCCCTGACTCCTCTTTCCATGGGAGATTTACTTGAAAAATCCACAAAATTATCCCAAGAAGAACTGAATCTCCTCTGTCAAACTTTCATGCTACAAGAACATCAACCCAAAGGCCCCCCTCCTTATGGACATACCTTTTTCACAGATATGGGCAAACTTATAGTGAATATGACATCTTTAATAATGGGATTCAACACTAGTGAGTACGTTGATGAGATAACCCTAGTTTTGTTGTCAATTTTTACTCCTGGACAGCCCCCTGCTATCAAATATGACTTTGCCCCTTACATTGCTGACAAGATTCATGACCAGTTCATGAGACTAGAAGATGAAAGAGTTTTTAAATACTCCATTTTTATATACTATCTTATGCTCTATTACCAGTTAGAGAATTTCCCCTTCCCTCTCATGAAAGTTGACACCAGAGGAAATCCAACGTCTGTAATCTTTTTGTCTACAGTCTTCCATAGTTCCTTTGAGTCCCCTTACTCATACAATGAATTCATTAACCTATTTGTTCACCCAGCAACCACCTTATTAACAAGAGTTTCCCCTCCTAGGATCAATAGTGATATGAAGAAAATCCTTCAGCTCTCCAAGCAATACAGGATAGGTGATTGGTACCTATACAAGAACCATACAGAAATCAGGATATATGGGTGTGAGCTTTGCCCTTTTAAGCTACCAAAGTATGTTCCAATGAGGCTCTTTGCCTTGGAATATTTCAGGCAAATGATAAATTCAGACCTAGTCCCTTTTTATAATGCCAAGAAGAAAGCTCAGCTTAGAATCAAGAGTCAGTTAGGCCCTTTTGTCTGTAATACTAGGGATGTAGGGAAAGAAGCAGAAAGAATTCTAGAAGATTATCTTAAGTTGCAGAAGAGTTTTTGGTGGGTACCATATGACCCTAACAGCTTTATATGTGAAAGAATAATTAAGAACAGATTGTCACCATACATTCACCATAGGATTCCAGAGATTTAACAATTTGCAAATATGGATGAATGGATGGAAGGGACCCTAGTAGAAAAGGATAGTGAATAGGTCGATGTTGATAATGTTATGAGAGATATTGAGAAAATACTTTACCTAGATTCTTTTGGGTAGGTACGAAGATCAGGGATTGGTCCCTCCTCTACTGGAACTTCTCAACAACATTCGCAGGAAACCAGCACACCAGTCACAGCAACATCTAAAGGTAAGGAAAAAGAGATCATTACACAGGCCACAAAGAAATCCACAATGTCTGAGCAGGCCGAAACTTCCAAGGAGCAGGTCCAAATGCAGATTTCTGCCACTCAGGTCAATGTGGCAGAATCTCGAATCTTGAAAACTCCCCTAAATGAGGAAAGAAGTAAAAGAGAGATAGTGAAACAGCTACCCTTGCCAGAAAACCATCAAAAGAGCCTAGTACTAAAAGGAAACGATTAAATACCCTCTCAGAAGAAGAATTTGTTGAAGAGACCACTGATATTCAGAGGAGAGGAGGAGTAGACAGCCATCAAACATTCCCAAATGGTGGGACATATACCAGCGCACCGAGAAAGGAGCTAGAGAGACAAAAAAGTGCAAAGGTATCATCCTTCAGACCACCAGTGAAGGATGCTTGGGATATCAAGAAGAAATTTGTGACATAAAGGCCAAAAATGATCCACTGAGACTTCAAGTTTATAATCAATATTTGAAGATGTCCCCCAAAAATCAACAGAGATTGATGTCAGCCTATGACATAAATGAAGGTCAAATGGTAATGAGGTATTTCAAGCCTAAAGTGCAGCAGCCTCAAACAACAGCAGAATACCTTAGAACCAATTTTGAAATCATGGCAAAGGATATTCATCCTTTGGATCAGATTGAATTGCATAAAAAAACTGGAGAAATGATTTACTCAACCTTGACTGGTAAGGCAATGATGGCCCAAAGGTTCAAAATTCCTTGGATAATACAACTGCCCAACTGCATTTGGAAAAAGCTTCCTCCCGGGACAAAGATAACAGAATAAAGTCTTTAGAAGAAATAATTATTGGATTGGGTCATTATCCCAAAGATGTTAAGGCTACAGAAGCCTTAATCAAAAATAAAGACAAAGATATTGCTGCCCTAAGGAAACAACTGAAACTGCCACCTTCAAGACATCCACAGACTGTTGAGGTCATAAAGCAAAAATCTGAAGAAGAGCTGAAGGATTTTCTCTTAAAACTTATTGAACGACTGAATGAGACTGAGCAAGAACTTGAAAAAGCATTGAAGGACAAGCAGGGAGAGTCGACCTCTCAGCCTCCCGATGTGATACCAGTGGTCTCAACAGCAGTTCCTTCTACACTTGGGACAACAATAGCACCAAACATCCCAGAAAACATAGCAGAAGTGGTCACAGGTACAACAACAACAGAGTAGTCAACCAGACTAGCACAGGGCAACACTGCCAATTTGAGCACAGAGGAACTAATAAAATCAATGGAGGAATTGAAGCTCCAAGTTACAGAACTCCAAAAGGTAAAGGAACAATTTACTACCTTGGAACAAAAGTATGATCTCTCAAAGATAAATGTTGCAGAAAAGACAAAAGAGATCAAAGGGTTAGAAAATTTGGTGAAAACATTAGAAAATGATCTCTCATTTGAGAAACCTTTGAAAGAATTCAAGGAAATTCTTTGGGCCAACATCACTCAATCAATAAATGATGTTTGGCCATCAATCCAAATAATTTATGAACAAATTGATTTAGTTAAACTAGCTCTAGAAGAAGTTCAAAATGCAAGGGTAGAATTAGGAAATATGCCTGAAGAAGCCAACGAGCTCATACAGTTTTTAAATACCAAGAAAAAATATCAGCTTAAAGAGTTGGGCATTCAAGATCGAACAGGGACAATTTTGCAAGTAAAAAAGGTTTTTACTAAAAGAACTCTGATGCAAAACTTGGAAAGAAGGTTCCATGATATGCAGGAAGAAATCAATGCTTTTACGAAAAGATTAGATATTTTGCAGAGTAAAGGGTTGCCAAGTCCTTTAGTTATTCATGATAAACTAATGAGTCATCAAGACTATGTTGAGAAATTGAATCAATATGCAGACAACCAAGCAGCTCCATAAACAAGTTCATCAGCAACAAAAGCGTTGCCCACAGGCAGAGTTATTTATGACAGTCTAGAAAACTTCTTCTATGTTGAACATGAGGTAAAGAACTTATTTCCAATTAAACCTACCTTTTTCAGATACACAGAAACTGATGAGACCCTGAGAAAGCTTCAAAGAACCAGAATACCAGAAGCACATTGGTGGGAAGATATGTTGGACATTTTGTAAAAATATCCTTGGATGAATTTTGGTTATTTACTACAGTAAGTAATGGTAATAAGGATAAACAGAGATCAAATAGGTCAAAGTGTATCAGAACAGATAAAGAGTATCAGTAAAAAATAGGGTAGCCAGCACAAAGTTACCAAAGAAGACAACAGCAAGCCAAATCATAGGGCCTGCCTCCAGCACACTCACAAAAATAGGAACAACACAACTTCGGTTTACTTTTTCTCCTATCTATGAGACCATTTGTCTCTATTTCCTTGTAACTTATTCGTGAGTCATCCTAAAATATATCTCACTCTGTTAGGAGATATTTTTTGTAATTTTTTTTGTATAAATACTTCCTCAATTGGAGTATTGAGAAGTGGATTCTTAGACTTTTCTATAATACTGATTATTTTGGAATAAAGTGCTGTTGGACAAAGTTTTGCATGGCTAGCTGGATAAAGAATTGACACAAAGGAATTTTCACAGGATTCTTGAGTCAGACATCAGATCAATAAGTCTTCTATACCTTATGTTTTAAAGTTTTCTTGTTTACTGTATCATCTATGTTTCACATCTGAATGATAAACGAAAAGAATAATTCAGAAAGTGCTTGAGTGCAATCTGTTTTCAATCGTTTTTATTCTTAATGTTTTCCTCTGAACTAGTATGAACAGTGAATTCTTAATTGCTCATGTTTTCTAGTTTATTCATTCTGATTATTTGGTAAATAATTCTTAATTTCCCTTTATTAATAATCATTCAAGTTCTCTCTTTCGAATAGGTTGAAGGATTCTTAATTGCCCTTTGCCCATTTTGAGTCCATTCTATTTATTTTAAGTCTTTTATTTGTTCCCTTTTTGACTACCTTGCCCTGTGAAACCCTCCCTTGTTAAGAAACCAAATCTAGTTAAGCCATCTTCTTTGACTCCATTATCCCAATGGCCTAAACTACTCAGTGCTACTCCTCTGCTATTGAATTCCACCACCCAAACACAATCAAAATCCATAAAATTTTATAACTAGCCTAATATCTTTCAAAACAAAGCTAAAAATTAAAGAGAGAGCCCTCTGTGGGTACAGATTGGCTAGATTTTGTACCTAAAAGTTGGTTTGTGGTTACCTCGGACCCTTTTCCTCTTCCCAACAACTTCAAGCAAAATATGAGTGATAACATAGTGGTGACTCCACTGGGGATCCAAATAATTTTCTTATTACTATTGTTTACTTTATAAACTACAGACGGAGCTTGAAGTTAGCCAGGTAGCCTTCGAACTGCTCTTGCTTTGCAATTGCATAAGTAAATGAATGTTGCTTCAGTCTATCTCCGATCTAGTTTATGAACTGAACATCCGGTTTCAAACACTTGATCAGTTCCTCTAGTCACATAAATCTTTAAGAAAATCTAAATCTAATATCTAAAACCTCTTAAAGATATTTTTGAAGTTGTATTGTTAATTCCATTTAGACAAAAACCCAAAAAAAAAAAAGTCACCTAGAAACCTGGCTTCAGATAGGACTCATTACACCAGAGCTAATCCTGATCCAAATCCACCACCTGTGTTTGAAAATCCTAATCCCAAGAATTCTTAGGAGACGGGATAGCCAAGAGATTTCTGCTAGTTCTCGGCCTCTCTATAGATCAATATCTTGCCCTGTGAAGTGGATTTACCTTGAGGACGAACCCTTTGATAAAATCATAAATGACAATGTTGCTACCTTCAAATCCAAGAAGATGATAAGTTTCTGTAACAAATACCATATCACCTTAGGCCATTCCATAGCCTATTACCCTCAAGGTAATGGACTGGCTGAGTCCTCCAACAAGAGCCTCATTAATATTATTAAAAAATTATTGGAGGAAAACAAGAAAAATTGGCACAAGAAACTTACAAATGCACTATGGGTAGACAGACTCACCACCAAAAAATATATTGGGACCAGTCCTTATGAGTTAGTCTATGGCATGGAGGTTTTATTTCCTTCATCTTTAGGAGTTCCTGTAATGAAATTACTTCAAGAACCTAAGGTTGAACCTAATGATATTCAAAGGAGGATAAACCAGACCATCAATCTGTAGCAGACCAGAGAGGAAGTATATCAAAGATCCCAATTATTGTAGGAGAAGCTTAAGAAGATATTTGATAAAAGAACCAAGGCAAAAGATTTCTACCTTGGAAACAAAGTGTTAATATGGGATTCCAGAAGAGAGGATAAGGGAAAACATGGGAAGTTTGACTTCCTATGGAAAGGACCTTATATTATCTATGCCTTACAAAGAAACAATACATATTATATGAAAAACTTGGATGGTACAGAAACTGAAGAAGGGCCAGTTAATGGTCGAATTTTGAAACATTACTTTGATCCTACTTATTAATGTATCTGATTTTTAACATGTACATACTATATCCTTTGTAATGTCACAGTTTTGATTGGATAGTAACTTGCTGGAGTTGAAGCCTGAAGAGAAGGCCCTAAGCTTCAGAAGTATCACTGTCATACATACAATAAAGCAACAAGTAGAAGAAGATTCCATAGTTCAGTGAAAATCAATTTGAGGCCAACTGACCTGTTGTTCTTGACTTTTCACCAGGAAAATCCATCCTCAAGTGGAGCTAGTGTTATGCTCCTATACCAATAGGTGTCATATATCATGATTGACTTGATGGGCTATGTAATATGTTCATACATTTCCTTGTTGCAAAGGTTTTCCATATTGTCAAAAAATCAAAAAATTTAAAAAATGTAAAGAGGGTATACCCTAAAAGAAAAATCAAAGGGTGAAAAGAATAAAGTGGCCAAAAAGTGAAAGAAAATGAGCCCCACTAAAAGAAAGGCCAAGGAAAGTGCGCAAGTCTAAATGCCACTAAATTTTTCTCTTATGTAATAAACAAATTGTGTGCAACTTGTAACTTATGCCACAATTGGTGAATAGTCAAACAGCTTAAGCTTGGCTAGTTCACGTTTGAATTTTATGTTTTAGAGATAGAGAATAAAATCTGACCAAACTGTTTAATCTTGGCAGATAAGAAGATAGGTAGAGTAAAAAAAAGGAGCTCAACATCTTAATTTGAGCCCTTTGATGTAATAAGGTTAGACTCAGATAGATTTCTACATGTAAAGGAAAATAAAGTGTGATAAGGGTTTGCCAGTCTAAGTGCACCCTAATAAAGAAGAAAAAATGTTAGGTTAAAGTAGGTAGGGTAGGTAGATGATGTTGTAGAATTACATGTGATGGATAATGAATCTAAATGTGTTAAACTTTACTTTCATCACAAGTGCAAGGAAGACATTACACTGGAGGAATTTCAAGCAAAACAAGGTCAAATGATTAACTCCCCTTCTCATTTTTGCCTTAAAATTTCACTAATTTCCCCTAAGTACTAAGGCATTTGAAAATTAGAGGGTCTCAAAGCATTTCTCTGACTTATGGAGGGACCGAACCCTCGGCCCAATAATTTAAAAGCCTAAGTACTTAAAACCATCCATAAGTCATTCATTTACTTCCATAAGTCTTTTCCTAAGTAAAATCCCATTTTACTTAGGAAATTTACACAATATCCCTTAAAAACCCTTTTTCATTTAAGCCTAAGTTAAATACACAATCCTAATGATTTTATACTTAGTGATTTTTCATTCATTATGACATATTAACTTTTAACTTATATTATTTATTTCCCCTATAAAAATCTACCCATTCCCATATTACTATAACTATACAAAATCCCCAAATTTTATATATCCCGCCCCTTGGTTAAAATATAACCATAATACAACATTAACATTAAAAAAGGATTAATTAACCCCCATGGTTAATTAATAACTTTCCCAACCAATCATGTTGCTCCCGCCCTCATTAACCTCTCGTCACCTCGCTTCCTTGATAGCCATCTGATCAAGCCCCCCACATCCAACGGCTATCTTGCATATCGCATGGCCCTCCATGACCGAACGTTAGCGTGCGATCACGGAGCGATTTTGTGAACAGTACCCTGCCACGCGTCACAAAACCTATGGAATCGATGGCTCCCAGCCAAATATCGCCCGTCCCCAAAAGCAGTATGATAGCATACCGCTTACCGCCCTTCGCATACGACAAAACAACATTTCCCGTGCACGTCATCCGCCTGAATAACAAAAACCCCCGCCAACCTAGACTTTGTTAATAAAACAAACAAACTTCATTTTCATTATTTTGTACTGCGACCAGTGTTCCCATTCAAAGAACGTCAAAGTCAATTGTTGAATATTTCCAACCGCCACCTTGCTAAGAAAGTTGTAAGCAGGAAGGTCCAAACACATGAAACTGTACACCCATGCCTATTTTTCGCTAGAACACGGTATTTATCAAATTTCTTCCAAACCCACTCAAATCTTGGTGTTATACGCAATTCCATAGAAAAAGAACAAAATACAATATAATTCGGCCCTTTGTTTCCACCCCATAAGTTCCGAGACTTGTAAATTTTCAAATTTTCCTGCGAAAAACCCAAAGGCCCCCCTCCTTATGGACATACCTTTTTCACAAATATGGGCAGACTTATAGTGGATATGATATCTTTAATAATGGGATTCAACACTAGTGAGTACGTTGATGAGATAACCCTAGTGTTGTTGTCAATTTTTACTCCTGGACAGCCCCCTGCTGTCAAATATGACTTTGCCTCTTACATTGTTGACAAGATTCATGACCAGTTCATGAGACTAGAAAATGAAAGAGTTTTCAAATACTCTAATTTTATATACCATCTTATGCTCTATTATCAGTCAGATAATTTCCCCTTCCCTGTCATGAAACTTGACACCAGAGGAAATCCAAGGTCTGTAATCTTCTGGTCTGAAATCTTTCATAGTTCCTTTGAGTCCCCTTACTCATACAATGAATTCATTGACCTATTTGTTCACCCAGAAACCACCTTATTAACAGGAGTTTCCCCTCCTAGAATTAATAGTGATATGAAGAAAATCCTCCAGCTATCCAAGCAATAAAGGATAGGTGATTGGTACCTATACAATAACCATATAGAAATCAGGATATATGGATGTGAGCTCTGCCCTTTTAAGCTACCAAAGTATGTTCCAATGAGCCTTTTTGCCTTAGAATATTTTGGGCAAATGATAAATTCAGACCTGGTCCACTTTTATAATGCCAAGAAGAAAGCTCAGCTTAGAATCAAGAGTCAGTTAGGCCCTTTTTTCTGTAACAGTAGAGATGCATGGAAAGAAGCGTAAAGAATTATGGAAGATTATCTTAAGTTGCAAAAGAGTTTTTGGTGGGTACCATATGACCCTAACAACTTTATATGTGAAAGAATAATGAAGAACATATTTTCACCATACATTCACCGTAGGATTCCAGATATTGAACAATTTGCAAACATGGATGAATGGATGGAAGGGACCCTAGTAGAAAAGGATAGTGAACAGGTCGATGTTGAGAATGTTATGAGAGATCTTGAGAAAATACTTGACCTGGATTCTTTTGGGCAGGTACGAAGATCAGGGATTGGTTCCTCCTCTGCTGAAACCTCTCAGCAACATTCATAGGAAACCAGCGCACCAGCCACAGCCACATCCAAAGGTGAGGAAAAAGAGACCAGTACACAGGCCATAGAGCAATCCACAATGTCTGAGCAGCCCGAAACTTCCAAGGGACATGCCCAAATGCATAATTCTCCCACTCAGGTCAATATGGCAGAACCTCCAATCTTGCAAACTCCCCTAAATAAGGAAAGAAGTAAAAAGAGAGACAGGGAAAAAGTTACCCCTGCCAATAGACCCTCAGAACAGCCTGGTGCCAAAAAGTAAAGATTAAATCCCCTCTCAGAAGAATAATTTGTTTAAGAGATCACCGATAGTCAGAGGAGAGAAGGAGTAGATAACCAGCAAACATTCCCAAACGATGGGACATCTACCAACTCACAGAGAAAGGAGCTAGAAAGACAACAAAGTGCAGAGGTATCATCCTTCAGACCACCAGTGAAGGGTGCTTGGGATATCAAGAAGACATTTATAGACATAAAATCTAGAAATGATCCATTGAGACTTCAAGTTTATAATCAATATTTGAATATGGCCCCCATAAATCAACAGAGATTGATGTTAGCCTATGACATCAAGGAAGGTAAAATGGTAATGATTAATTTCAAGCCTAAAGTGCAACAACCTCAAACAACAGTAGACTACCTTAGAACCAATTATGAAGTCATGGAAAAGGATATTCATCCTTTGGATCAGATTGAATTGCATAAACAAACTGGATAAATGATTTATTCAACCTTGACTGGTAAGGCAATGATGGCGCAAAGGTTGCAAAATTCCTTGGATAATACAACTGCCCAACTGCATCTGGAAAAAGCTTCCTCCCAGGCCAAAGATAACAGAATAAAGTCTTTAGAAGAAATAATTATTGGGTTGGGTCATGATCCCAAAGATGTTAAGGCTACAGAAGCCTTAATCAAAAAGAAAGATGAAGATATTGCTGCCCTAAGGAAACAACTAAAGCTGCCACCTTCAAGACATCCACAGACTGCTGAGCTCATAAAGCAAAAATATGAAGAAAAGCTAATGGATTTGCTCTTAAAATTTAATGAACGACTGGATGAGACTGAGCAAGAACTTGAAAAAGCATTGAAGGACAAGCAGGGAGAGTCGACCTCTCAGCCTCCCGATGTGATACCAGTAGTCTCAACAGTAGTCCCTTCTACACTTGGGACCATGGAAAATTTTAGGGGCTAATATTCGCAGGTGGGCTAATTTTCCATGGTTTTCCAAAAAACAGATTCGTCAATTCCCATTTTTTTATAAAAATGATTCGCCCAAATTTTACAATATAAAATTATTTTACCATAAAAATCGCCAACATTATATAGACAATATATATAATAGCATTATAATTATGAATAATTTTACATATACATCAATAAAAAATTTATAGTTTGCATATTAGGGACTAGTGAGATTCGCCAATTTTTTAAACTTTAAAATAATTTTCCATGCTTAAAATTTTCCCTACTTGGGACAACAGCACCAGGCTTATCACGATGGCCTTGTACAGTGGTCCAAGTGCAAATATGAGTGATCAATGAGGACTAGTACATGGAAACCCATTGCCAATTTGAGCACAAAGGAACTAATAAAATCAATGGAGGAATTGAAGCTCCAAGTTATAGAACTCCAAAAAGTAAAGGAACAATTTACTACCTTGGAACAAAATTATGATCTCTCAAAGATAAATGTTGTAGAAAAGACAAGAGAGATCAAAGGGTTAGAAAATTTTGTGAAAACATTAGAAAAAGATCTCACATTTGAGAAACCTTTGAAAGAAGTCAAGAGAATTCTTTGGGCCAACATCACTCAATCAATAAATGATGTTTGGCCATCAATCTGAATAATTTATGAGCAAAATGATTTAGTTAAACTAGCTCTAGAAGAAGTTCAAAATGCAAGGGAAGAATTAGGAAATATGCCTGAAGAAGCCAGCGAGCTCATACGGTTTTTAAATACCAAGAACAAATATCAGCTTGAAGAGCTGGGCATTCAAGATAGAACAGGGACAATTTTGGAAGTAAAAAAGGTTTTTACTAAAAGAACTCTGATGCAAAACTTAGAAAGAAGGTGCCATGATATGCAGGAAGAAATCAATACTTTTACGAAAATATTTGATATTTTGCAGAGGAAAGGGTTGCCAAGTCCTTTAATTATTCATGATAAACTAATGAGTCATCAAGACTATGTGGAGAAATTGAATCAGTATGCAGACAATCAGGCAGGTCCATCAACAAGTTCATCAGTAGCAAAAGCGTTGCCTATAGGCAGAGTTCTTTATGACAGTCTAGAAAACTTGTTCTATGTCGAACATGAGATAGAGCACTTGTTTCCAATTCAGCCTACTTTTTTCAGATACACAGAAACTGATGAGACCCTGATAAATATTCAAAGAACCAGAATACCAGAAGCACAATGGTGGGAAGATATGTTGGACATTTTGTAAAAATATCCTTGGATGAATTTTGGTTATATACTATAGTAAGTAATGGTAAAAAGGATAAACAGAGATCAAACAGGTCAAAGCATATCAGCACAGATAAAAAGTATCAGTAAAAACAGAGAAGCCAGCACAGAGTTACCAAAGAAGACAACAACAAGCCAAATCATAGGGCTTGCCTCCAACACACTCACAAAAATAGGAACAACACAACATCGGTTTACCTTTTCTCCTATCTACGAGACTATCTGTCTCTATTTTCTTGTAACTTATTCATAAGTCATCCTAAAATATATCTCACTCTGTTAGGAGATATTTTTTGTAATTTTTTGTATAAATACTCCCTCAATTAGAGTATTGAGGGGGGTGGATTCTTATACTTTGCTGTAATACTGCTTATTTTGGAATAAAGTGCTGTTGGACAAATTTTGTATGGCTAGCTAGATAAAGAATTGATGCAAAGGACTTTTCACAGGATTCTTGAGTCAGACACTGGATCAATAAGTCTTCTATCTCTTATGTTTTAAATTTTTTCTGGTTTATTATACCATTTATGTTTCATATCTGAATGATAAACGAAAAAGAATAATTCAGAAAGTGCTTGAGTGAAATCTGTTTTCAATCATTGTTATTCTTAATGTTTTCCTCTGAGCTAGTATGAACAATGAATTCTTAATTGCTCCTGTTTTCTAGTTTTTTCATTCTGATTATTTGGTAAAGAATTCTTAATTGCCCTTTATTAATAATCATTCAAGTTCCCTCTTTCAATTAGGTTGAAGGATTCTTAATTTCCCTTCACCCATTTTGAGTCCATTCCATTTATTTTAAATCTTTATTTGTTCCCTATTTGACTACCTTGCCCTGTGAAACCATCCCTTGTTAAGAAACCAAATCTAGTTAAGCCATATTCTTTGACTCCATTAGCCCAATGGCCTAAACTACTCAGTCATACCCCTCTGCTATTGAATTCCACCACCCAAACAATAATCAAAATCCCAAAACTTTCATAACTCTCACTAATATCTTTCAAAATGTTAAACTTAAAGAGAGAGCCCCCCCTCTGCACAAATTGAAGTAAATTTTACCCAAAGTTTGTTTGTGGTTCCCCAGACTCTTTCCTCTTCCCAACAACTTCAAGGAAAATCGAGTGATAACAGTAGCATTTACATACTCAAGCATGAAGGATTGGGGAAACTACAGAAAAGTACAACGTAGAGAATCTTCACGGATTTAAAGAAGAAATAAGCAATTTTCTGCAATGATATTACATTTCACTCAACTATTTGCGCTGAAAAAAGGGAATTCAGAAATCTATGATGGCATAGAGATGATGTCAAGGCCAATCCATATCTTTGGGGCAACCAATGATATTTTCACTTACAAAGAGATTTCACATGATAAAGAGATATCACCTCCCGCTATTGGGCCCAAGGAAGTTTTGAAGGAAAAACTTTTCAAGGAGTGGGTTTTACTCAACTGTCAATCTTATCTTGAGAAATATTAGCTGCAAGAGAGGCAGTAAAAGAAAGTTGATAGTACTCCAACATGTGACTTTGGCACTGCTATGTCAAAGAGGAGAGCCATACATGACAGGGGGCTGTATTTCAGATTTCTGAAGCAAAGATTGTCATTGTTTGGGAGCCTAGATCCTTATTGGGAGTCCCAAATTTCGATGGAATATTCCAAGGACCTCTTCACATGCAAGGTTCTTCGATGACTGCTATTTTGATGGAGGTATAAGTTAGTCAAGGAATCATTTATGTTCAATCGCATCTACTTAAACAAATATTCGAAGTCATGTATAAACTTTACTTAATGCAACCTATGAGATCTTGCTTCAAATCCACCTGGGCTTAATAGAGCATACCATACCACTGCGTATGGATTCAAGGGAGAACTTCAAAGAAGAGATGCAATCTCAAAGAAGAAGTGCATAGATCATTTGTTGGTTGAGGAGGAACATAGCTCTCGGAAGAGTTATCATCATCACCTCCTTATTCATTTGTGAGAGCCTGTCCATCAAGGACTGTTTATCTGAACTAAGGTATCGTGAGACTTGTATTTTTAAACATCATGATGTACTCATCATATTCTTTGTATTTTCTTAACACTCATATGCAGGCTTCTGTTCCAAGAGGGGGCACTTTTTCTCTATAGTCTTCATGGCCACTAAGTCATGCGGAGCAAAGGATATGTTTAGACCATCCTCAAGAGATTTTGGGGGAGATGTTGTATTCTTCATGGTGTGCACTTCATTAGCAACTAACCATCAGACCCCTTCTGTGCTATTAAGCAAGAAGGATGGGAAAACATAAAAGTGTGGGGAAATAACACTTATGAATATATTCTATGGTGTTAGAGTCAAACTATGCTAGTTGCACATGAGGATCATTGTCCTCTTTCCTTTACTACATATGGAAGCTAGAATGACCTTAATTATGATTCCACATGCTGAAAAGTTCATATCTTTGTTGAGGACATGGTCAGAGGGGAGACACATTGGTGGGGATGTGTCCTTGCGAAAGAAATTTCGTACATTTTTTGCACCACATGTTCGAAGGAGCATGGGAAACTATATGGCCACGATAGTTCGATCACTTGTTTCTTTATGAGGTGACCATATGATTGATTGGAGCACTTGGGACGTGCCTCTCATGATCAATTTGGGAGAGCGCACAAGAACTTACTGTTACAGAGGTGATTCATTTCATTTGACGATAGCATGGAGGTGGGGAGTCCTTCATCGATGATGGTGTTCCCCATGAATGTCAATACTTCAGGTCAAGAGGAGGCCAATACACGGTAAATGTTTTGCATAGGGACTCTTCCTTTTCATGATGAGATCCATTTGGTTTATCCACCAAAGGCCAAATTGCACACTTGGGAGGAACCATCGAGCATTTACTATTGGTGTTAAAATCTAAAGCAATGGTGGACTATTGGAGGAAGAGGCCCTGTAGGAGTGGAGGGGAAATTTTGTAATGTTCTTGCGCTTTAGGACAAGAAAAATTTGAGTGAAGACCGTAATATTCTAACTCATATGCAGTTAATAGGAATATTAATTCTCCTTTAAAATATAGTTAGATGAATAAATGGGCAAGGAGGCTCATAAGTTGCTTAAGAAGGAACAAAATCCCTCATAATGTGAAAAGGCATCATGTTGACAACTGCATCAAGCATCCACATGTGAACATGGTCTAAAATGTGAAAAGTTCAAGTTCAACTAAGTCAACAAATTATTATATGAGGAGTGGATCCTAAATAAAAACATCTTAATGTGAATGAAGACTAACTAGCTATATATTGTAAACTAAGGACACCTTGAGAGTGAAAGGAGAAAAGGCATGAAGATCCAAATACAAGGATCCACTAAGATTTCCATCCAACATATTGACTAAACAAAGGACAGTTTTAAAAAGGCATAAGCAAAATAGAGGAGGCAGTAATGGAGGAGGAGTTTTGCATGGAAGCAACCTCATAATTGGGTGGACCGGTGAGGAAGCTCATCAACTATATGTTCTGGAGGGATGGAAACCATATGGAGCATGATTGAAGATTATATTTTCTATATGGTCTATTTATACTTTTCGACCTTTGGCTGTTTAGCTAAGTTTGTTGCAGACCGTTTAGTGCAAGTGTTTTCCAAGTGCCGAGATTCCCTACTCTTTCTGGAGATATTAAGAAATCAAAGAGGAGATTTTTGAGCTGCATTTTTCCACTATCTAGTGTTAGGAAAAGTAATTACCTTTAGCATCAATGTACCTTCCAAAACTACGTTATTTCTTAAGGCAGTGTTGTGCTGGGAGGGTTAAACCCCACTTTATGAGCTAGTTTCAGAGGAGGATTTTTACTTTTTCTGTAAAAGCTAGTAGAGTCTCAGACCCATTTCTTTTCATGTTCAGCCATTTCTATTTAGAGCTTCTTCATATGCAGATTCACTCAGATCTAGAAAATTTTTATTTCATGTATATCATTTTTCATTAATGAAACCCTCACGTAGGTCATCTTGGGTTCATGTAAAGAAAGACTAGACTGCTTCTTCAGCATTATTGATTAATATATGACAGACTATTTTATCTCTATATTTTTTATTATAACCCTATTAGATCATGAATACTGGAAAAAATAATTTAATAAAATAGTCTCAAATACCATTTTTTTAATGCTGAGCATGAGCTATTTAACTAGGCAAAAGAAATTTGTTTCTGATTTTTCTTTCAGATGTGGTTGATATAATGTCAGATATAAGGGATCCATGGGCTGTATAATTTTATTTTTTAAAAATTCATTTTTCTTATATTTATTCTATTTTGGATATTACAGAAATAATTAGATACATTATTATTACTTAGTGCCCGGGAGGCCATCACGTGGCCCTACCCCAGGAGAATATGGCATATTAATATATTTTTTTATAGTCTACAAGACTCGATCCAACGACCTCGCGGCCTCCGCCATCATAGAGTCCCGACCGACCCACCTACATCTCGCCCATCGACAACCACAATTTCGTTTTTATTTATGTTTTAAAACTGACCGGGCAAGAAAGGTTAAGGAATAGCCCCAATTAAGCCTGTGACCAACACTATAACCTCGGCCCCAGGCTCAACCTAAGGATAAATGGTTAATAAATTGTATGATGTGGCCAGACACTTCCACATTTAATGCCTGTTTGGGCGATGGTTGTGCTTCTGCCACAGAAGTCAGTGGATGAATCCGGTACAGAGGCTGGTGTGACAACCACTCCGCATTTAACTTAACCCACCACTGCACAAATTGACAGTTTATCTATTTTCTGAGTGTTCTTCCATCTTTGACGTAGTTAAATTCAGACTTCCTCCGTTTTGAGCAGGTCAAGGGATATTGGGCAAAATTCTGTTTTTTCCATAACCCTTCATTGTTCGATCAAATTCCTATGGCAAAAATAGTCAATTTATTTCATCATCTACATTTTGGCATAGGTTTCCAGAGCCATCAAAGGTCATCTTCGTAGGTTAAGCGTCATGGAAGACCGATGAGCCATTAGGTGCTTGTAGACAGAAAAGTACTGGCATCCTTTTATTCGTTTTATGAAAAATGAATAGTCATATCTAGCTATTTCATACGTTATGAAGCTAATTTTATATAAATAACAAATCATTTATATTTATTTTCACTTGTAATTACCATTTTTTGAGAATTAGATATAAGGGACATGCTGATTGGGATACCATCCACATGTAGCCTCAAGAGGGTGAACCCGATTCATCAAATGTATACAATGTACTATTTGATGTTTTATTCTCTATTATTTACCATTTTACAATGATAAATAGTTAAAATACTTAATTAATCCTCACACAAAAATCTATTTAACAAAGCTAAAACTATATGTTTCCACCGCAAAATTCAGAACCTTATGCACACATTATAATTACTATTTGGATACTTAGCACAAAAAAAATTCAATATACCTCATTCAGACAAAGTTGGTATCGTAGCTCAAGTTTTGTTAATAGGAGAGTAAAACTATTTTTGTATCACTAGGCAAGTTTATTAAACATTTGCAAGATTTTTAATGTTATTGTACAAAGATTAAGAGAGGAGAAGGTCAATTGGTGAGAGCTCATAGCAATCCTCAACCAAGGAGGGAAAGTGCCATTATATCCACCTTCAATTTCTCCTCCATGAGAAGCGTAAGAAGCCATAAGCATGACTTCAGGAGAGGAGAAATTCCTCGAAGACATTGATCCCAAAGAGAAAGAAAGGTGTTCAGAAAGGAATTCTTAGACATGACTGAAATGGTGAGGATACTCTTAAACAAGAAAGGAATGAAAAGTCAAAGGAGAAAGGGCCTAAAATCACAAGGAAGGAAGAGGATTCTAGGAGGAAGAAAAAGATTAACACAATTCAAATAAAGGAAATGGAGGAAATGGAGACAGTGGAAAGTCAACATATCATCACCCTCATCTTCATCTTCATCATCGTATACTCTCACATCATATTCAATACATCATTCTCACAAAGTCAAGAACACGGTAAAAATCATTTTCTTAAAATTGATGTTAAGTTTGAATTGCCAAAGTTTGATGGTGAAGTTAATGCAAAAACCCAGATACCTGATTGGGCAATTATAGGTCTATTTGAGAACTAAAATTTTCAAGATGATGAAACCAAATTTCAACTAGCTTCATTGAATGGAAGGTACCATTTTTGTGGGAAGCAAAGTTTATAGGAGGAGATCAAAAATATGTGGTAAGATTATCTTATCATGGTCTCATTTCATTTAATAAAACAATAGTTTTGTCCATTAGCTCACATTAAAGCTACAACGGATTGAAATTTTAAATGAAGCCTGAAAGGAAAAAATGTTCAACTGTATAATCAAGAATTTAGAAGAAGAGCCCTTAGTAGGAATTGATTTGCATACAAGACACTTTCTCAAGTATATAGGAGGTTTGTATACTTACCTATGACATACTATTCTCATGTTTAACCCTCTAAGCTTAGATGAGGTTTGTGCTCAAGCCACACATTTAGAGGCAAGGGGTAAAAATTTTTTAGCGGGAACAGAAAGTGGGGAGAAGAAAAGAGAATGCAAATTTAAGAAAGAGAAGGGAAAATTTTTTCGCAAAAATTGTTCCAAAACAAGCCATGATGAGGATCTTATTGTTGGAAATTTCATCCGTAGTTGAAATCCTAAAGTCTTAAAACCAAAAATAAAAAAATAATAGCTATGGCACTAAAGCACGAAGGGGAGAGAAATGTTCAAACCCAGCTTCTAGCATTTATAACTCGTCACATAGAAGCTCCCAAGTGAAGAGAGGAGAAATTGAAATTGTTTCATGTGAGGGTCATTTCTGCAAACACACTCGTGATTGGACACACTATTTGGTCAAAGGGGGTCGCAAGAGAACCTTTTTTCCTCGAAGACTTAGTCAAGGTGCTTAAATTTTGAAACCATTCCACATCTGAAACCATATCCTTGGTTGGATTTCTCTGAGGATGCAAATTTACGTGCTTCAAAGAAGTGCATGTTAAAATTTTGCAACAAAAACACATTTTTATTGACACTATTGGAATTAGATGTTGTTCCCGTTTATATTACAGGTGGTGTTGGAAGCCCTTATTTGTATGACGTGAAAGCTATCTTCCACCGCCATGAAAACAAGTATCATCTATTCAAGGATGGCAAGGAGTTTGTCTAGAGCCTCATCTAAAACTGCATTCTTCTTTAGTGGAATGTAGGGTGATGAAGCAGGCTTGTCAATGAAATTCAAAATTTGACTTTCGAGTTTGATCAAACAAAGGGAATTTGTACATAATCCTTTTCATGTTAATGTGTCGATGTAAATAATGAGTTACTTCTATTGTGAAACGCAGTCGTATTTGAAAGAATATATGCTAAATACAACATTTGCTTCTTGTGTCACCTGCAGAAAACAGCGTCGTTACAAGAAGGTGCAAAGATTCGAGAGAGGGTAAAGTAATTCAAGCGAGAAGGCACAAATTTCCAACAATGGTCCTTACTCATTTCGTAATGGCTAGGCATTATGGTAAGGAACGAACTGAATCCACACAAGTACAAGTACCTTAGCGAAAAAATCGCCATAAGGAAAGGATGCAAGGTGAAAATAATTTTCAGCTTTAAGATAGAGCAAATGCAGGAATAATATGTTTACCGTAAATTTAAGTTGCTGCTTTCATGTTTCAAAAAGCAGCAACATGACAAGGTCAAATTCAGCAATAGTTGGTCAATAGACCACAGTAAATTTTCATTTCATGAGAAGATTCAATTAATGAAATTACAGCTCCCATGGATTAAGATTTCAAGAGTGGGAGGTCATTCTCATCTTCACTTAGTACTTCCGCAGAGCTTTTGGGGTCCAAAATCTTCCGAGTGGGGAGGTGTGACGGGAGACCGATGTCCAAGTTCATACTCAAAAATGAAAGTGCTCAAAAATGGTCAAACTCTAAATGACCATAAAGCAATCCTTGGGCTATCGTTTTATCTCCGGCACCATGAACGTCCAAACAAAGGTCGTATGCGTGTTATTAAGGTTTGAAAATTCCTAGTAAACTCCAAAAAAATGAGTCGACTAAGTTGATTTTATTAATTTCGAAATTAAAAAATATTCTCAAAATATTCCCCCAAAATATTCCATATGGGCAAGTATAACCCGACATTTGGCAAAGTTCTATTTGTCGTACTTGCCGATTCGTCAATTTTTAGGCCAATCAAACACCGCCACGTGGTAGGCCTTGAGGCCGTCACGTAGCCCTGTGCCGAGGAGAATATGACATATTAAAATATTTTTATGTCTTTAGGACTTAAACCAATGACCCCGCGGCTCGGCCAAAGACTTTAGGTCCCAATTGACCCGACTACATCTCACTTATTAATAACCATAGTTTTGTGTTTTTATTTATCTTTTAAAACTTTGACCAAGGGAAAGGTTAAGGCCAGTCCTCAGTGGCTGAAGCCCCAATGGTTCACAACTAGTGCTATAACCATATCTTAAGGCATTAACCCTGCAAACAATTAAGAAACCGTATTATGTGGCCAACACACGTCCACGAATGTTTGCTGGGTGGATGGTTGTTTTATTGCTTGAAGGGAAGACCCGCTGAGGCGCTATGACCGCCACTCGGGAATTTAACTTAACCACTAACTATTCCGCCGAAATTGAGCGATCTTCCACAAAATTTGGAGATCTCCATTTCAAGCTTACATTTAACTTGACTTCCTCTTGTTTTTTTAGGAGGTTTTCAAGGGATATTGGGAAAATTTATTTTTTTCCATAACTCCTTTCCATTATTCGACAAAATTAAAAATAGTCAATTTTTTTGGGCATTCTCAACATTCTTAATAGTTTCAAATAGGTTCTAGAGCTCAATTACAGTATTCTTCAAGAGGTTGTTTCTCAGTGAAGATTGTTGAGCCATCATGTCATAATGGTGTAGTTAGTGTATCGGGGCATCCTTTGTCTATTTTATAAATGAATAGCCATCTCTAGATATTTCATACATTCGAAGTTGATTTTTTATAGAGAGAGTAAACTTATTATATTTATTTTCATTTTGTACTTACCATTTCCCGAGCAATAAGATATGAGGGACATAAGTCATTGGGAGCCGGACTAGCAAACATGTAGCCCAGGAGGGGTGAAATGTCACATCAATTTTTCTAAGTAATGTGCTATGTGATGTTTTTATTCTCTATTATTTACTATTGTACAATGATAAATAAATAAAATAATTAACAATCTTCACACACATAAATCTTTTTAACAAAGCTAAAACTATTTGTTTCACCTACAAACTTCGTAAAACCTTATGCACACATTATAATTACTGTTTCTATACTTAGCATATGAAAACTAATATATTCCATTCGTATCGCTTTATCGAGCTCCGCATAATCTGAAAATGCACTATGGTTTCATCTCTTTGTGTAATCGACACTGGAGAGAACAACTTGACTAGGCTGAATTATACTAGTCCTTGTTATCGAATCATACATTCAAGCCTCTACCCCTTTTTGACATAAGGATATTTCAAAGGCCTCTTGTTTGGAGGAACACTTCCTCGGATTCAAATGAATAGAATGATCATGATCACGAATAGGTAAAGTTTTCGCAGTTTCAAACACGTTGGAATGATTGTCCAAGACTTTTTGGAGATATGGAGAAATAGATGATTTTGATGTTGAACTTAGTGGGAATAATTGTACAATGACAATACTATTTTTTATTTCTTCATGTTTTTTCATGAAATTAGAGATTATTATCCTTCCGCATTCCCTACAATAGCCCAAAATTCAACTTCCTTTTCATCCAAATTTTTTTTCAAGAAAACTTTCTTCAACACTAAAAACTACCATCCCCAAAGATTGTAACCATTATACTCCTAGTACAACATCAATGCCACCCATTGGAATGAAAAAGCATTGGAATATCAACACATATTATCCCATGGTTAGCTTGATATTATGGTACTTCAAGAGAAATTTGTAGTTCCTCCATTCGCCACCATCACTTGAAACTCGCCATCGGGGTATAGGAATCAATTCAAATTCCTTGGCTACCTTACAATGAATAAAATTATGGTAATGCATTCAATCAATAAGAACTATTAAATTTTTCTTCTTGATATGTCCTTCCATATTATGAAGCCCAAGGAGTGGTAATCCTTCCTTATGCATTATATTATGGCTGGATCTTATTTCTTCTTCCTCTAGGTTGGTTCTGGGTGTATATCCTCTTCTTTTGAAGTTTTTTATTCCTTTTCTCCTCCTCTTTAGAATCTATAAAATAGTTTCTTATCATCACACTTATGACCTTAGTGTATTTGTTATCAAAACTATAAAAAATCCATTTTTCTCCCTTTTATTCCAATTATTAGGTGGCCAAACTTTTAGGTTGTGTAAGTCTAGAGTAGCATCATTCCTACAGTTGTGAGTGGTAGGCTTCCTTGTTAGCATAATTTTTCTTCAATTTTTCTTTGCCAACCCAAATGCCTTCTCCAATGTATCGTGTTCCCAAAGGTGAACCTCATGTTGGATGCTATCCTTTAGAGTCCCTATGAAGACATCAATCCTGTTGTTCCTGCAATAGTTATTTACCCTTATATTCAATTTTTGGAAGTCCTCAATGTGCTCCATCATTGAACCTTTTGTTTGAGATTTGTCAATTGGCTAAAGAAGGTGTTTCTCTTTGTATCTCTGCTAATCTCAAGAGACTCTCCTTCATAAAAAATGACCAAGTGACTAGTGGTTTATGAGAAGTGCTTTACTCAATACCTTAAAAACTAATTTTTTTCTAAATATAAAGTTGAAATGTGTACCTTTTGTGTGTTTTGTGTATTACAAAGCTCAAAGTATCGCTCCATTTGTAGTATCCAAGTTATCAAATCCTTTCCATAAAAATTCCTCATATATATCTTTGGAATACAGGGTCTAAATCCAACATTATGTATATGAAATCATGATTAACATTTATTTTGTTCTCATCAATAAAGAGTTTCCTCTACTACCTTTCCGCCAATAGAATATTTCTTTTGTAGCAACTTAGCTAAACCTTCCTTAAAAAACCTTCATGATTTCTAAAATCTTCAATGTTGCCTTCTAAACCATCCATATTATCTTCCATACCATCCATCTTAGATTTTGCAATTTTCAAACCATCCATCTTAGATTCCATGCCTTCTTTCAAACCATCATCCATCTTATCTTCCACGCCCTTTCTTCAAACCATCCTGTTGCCTTCTATACCATCAATCTTAGCTTCCTTGACATTCTTCAAACCATCCATATTATCTTCCATGCCTTTCTTCAAACCATTCATATTAACTTCCACACCTTTCTTCAAACCATCCATTTCAGCCACACTTTTCATGTAGAGAAATTTGTTGCACTTGGTCTTGTAATTTTGATATATCATGTTACACTTCTTCCTTTTCATGAGTCATAATCGAGCCTTATGAGGATCTAATGTTGTTGAATTATTTTTTAGGAATATTTTCAGAACCCAATAGTGATATTTCCAGATTCAATATGTCCTGAATCACTTCAAACCCATTTTTTCAAACAAGACTTATGAAAATTATACACAAATTTTTCTTGCTTTTTAGGAGCTTGATATTGAAAGTAATGTATCACTTTAATTTTGGATCCAAAATATTTTACCTTCAGTCCTTTAGTAGACCTCTTTAATATTCTTTTTCAATGCCATGTTAAACCCGATTTGGATTTCAAGACAAATTCTCCACAATGACCTAATTATGGACTAGTTCAGATGCGAATGTGTATGGCGTGCCATGTGTCACTATTTCTTCCTTCGGGGTTTAAAATTGATAAAAAATAAACTAACCACGTGATTTTGGCACACTTTTTACAGAATCCCAACTGGTTACCTTTGCAGAGTTATGATCATTTTTCGAAGGTCACCTCTTTGAGATGAAATTGGGAGCTCAAAAACACTAACTTCCACAAATCATATTTCCCTAAATGTTGCCTACCAATATATGAGATTTTTCCAAGAAGTTCCTCCTGAGTTTTATGCATATGGGTTTTTTTTAACTTATGAAAATTTAGAAAAAATTTATAGCGAAAATGCCATGATAATTTATTTGAAGTAGCAAAACCATAAAATCCAAAGATCTATAATTAAAATGTTATGAAGAAACCTAAAAAAATAATAAAAGAGATGCTCAGAAATCATCCACTTCAAGAGCCTCCTTTACATTACATGAATGAACAATTATTGGATGGACACAAATGAAAAAAACCTCCTTTCTATATACAGGATTCCTGGGGTCACAATATAATCCTAGCCAACCTAACAATAATAATGTAAGGTCACAATAGCAACAGGGGGACTACAAGGGTACAAAAATAAAAATAAGGGGGACAAACTAACAACAATAAGGGACTACACTATTAATATTTTTCCCTAACATTTTTCTCTCCCAAATTTTATCAAACATGAGGCACCTTCATCCTCAAAAGAGGAATATAATACTACTCCTTTGTCTTATTTATTTTTACCAAACAAGGGTGCCCACGTTTTATATAGAATTGTGAACTTCTTAAAACCAAATTCTCTAATATGTTTATCCCACATTCATCTTCTTCTCATGAACCCATTTTCATTCAAAGAAGCATTCATGGTTCTCATGATTCCATTGAATCTAATTTGGAGGCTTTTATCTCGTATCCTTTAAGATCACACTAACATGAAAAATATTAATCTTGAATATACCCTTAAAAGTGGTGATTCTTCAATCTGATACTTGTCATTGTTCATTTAGTCTACCACATGATTCCTTTATACCTTGACTCATCTAAACAATCCACTCTACCATTAATCCATTAATTGTCCGGGGGAGACCTTTAACTCTCACCCTGGTTCACATGGTGATAAGGTGCAAGGTGGCTATGTCTCACGGGTAGAGGAGAAAAAATGGTGAATATAATTTCCCTCAACATTTATATTCTATTTCATTTTCTCCATGTCATAATGATGATCATTGTTGTTGCAATATTAGTAACTAGCCAAATGATCCACAACTCATTTCGAGATGAAATCTCTGACAACCACTATAATTCATGATTTTGCTTACATAATAATAGATAAGTTCTATTATTATTGGATGGAGAGTTTATTTTCTTTATAAGACTTATATTCACAAGCCTTCCGGTCTACAACGAATCCAGTATTAGGGTCATCTTCGCCTGTGGATGGGATGATATTTCAGCTTAGTAATCTTATGGAATTCTAGTCAATACATCTTCTGTATACTAAACTAGGAAAGTCACACCGTCACGTTTGCTAAACCTTCAATATACTTTGTTAAAGAAATCACGCTAATCTCCAAAACTGTTACTGTGCCATTCCTTTCGACCATTATGTTGATCAAGATTATGAAACTAATTAATATTCGTACTTTTCATGATATTCTCTTTTACTCACCTTATTTTTGTGACCATATCATTATCATGGGTGGCGATTTCGCATGTTCAAACAATTCATGTATCATAACATGAATGAAAATCCACCATTGCCAAAGGTTATGAGTATGGAAAAACTTGGAAAATTGAATCAAATTAAGCTACAATAAAACTCTCCTTTCTCAAGTCTCCTTATCTTTCCCCTCACCCAGAAAATTATTCATTAAAATGCAAACAAATTTATGAGTATGTTATGTTCAATTTTTCTCAGAATGCTTTAGATCCTTATTTTCCCGACCTTGATTGTAGCCCTCGGCACAGGAAGGTGCAGTTTATCTACATGATGAAGAGATCGAATCCATATTGTTCATGATATGTTCAATTTTGAATATTTCATAGGTTAGATGAATGTTCACAAATTTAAATGTTCATGAGTGTTACAATTAATGTATCCAAATTTTCTATCTACCACAGTACTATATGCTAAATATTTAATCTAATCAAATTAGTGGCAACAAAAATATTTTTAGTGGTACACCTGATGATAGTGGTATGTATATACTTATTAATGTTTTTAAGCCACCGAAATTTGATGATCCACCACATGAGAATTGAGGAATTGTTAAGGTCGATATGCTTCAAATTTACAGATGGTTATGTCAAAAAATTAGCATTATTGAAGTGTTTGATTGAGATCAAGCTATGTTTCCTATCCTTAATATTCCTCATGAGACAAACATGACAGTTAAATATTTGTGTTTGCAAAAAATTTCTAACATGACTTTTTTATGACTCGGTCATCGTATTTTTCGAGGAATCGTATATGAAAATTTCTTTGGGTTATTGCATAATAAGTTCCACCACTATATTGAATTTTAACACGTATGGTGTATGTTTTAGATATTTTTTTCAGGATATTTTGGGTGTTCATCATCCTTGCTATTGTAGCAGGTATATAGACCGGATAGAGAGCTTACATCGAATACCTTTATTCTTGCGATATTTAAATTCATTTTTATCTACAAAGAATTAAAGTAAGCACATTTATTTATTCAAATTGTTTTATATGGTTTCTATCTGTTTAAAATTCAATCAGTTATCAGTATAACTCAGTCAGTTACACCGGGAAATTTTATTTTCACATTTATCCTTAACCAGCCCGCAAGTTAAGTGCATCTAGTTTTCCACGCATCATTCTCACATCTATATTTTCATTGTAGGTTTTTATTTTCTTTGTTTTATTGTTTTTGTTTTTTCTTTTTTGTGTAGGTTTTTCCTTGTGTTTAAATAATAAGGCCGCACACATGAAACCACACTTATCTGTCCGAAAAGAACAATGTGGTAGATATTTCAAAGGGACATCATGATGATGAAAAACACTTAAAGCATTCATTATCCCCCTGGTTTACATATCTTTAAAGGACATGATGTCTAATGGAAAATATGATCTATTCGAATGAAAAATTTTTGGAGTTACAACTAACATGCCCATATCCATTTTTAAAATATTCATTCTATTGACTAAGACAATTGAATGGCGTTATTCATGTTGATCCACTAAAGTAGAGAAGGAAAAAGGAAATCTAATGGTCGATACACTCAAGAGGTATATAATAGTTTTTAAAGGAACACCCTCTCTTGGTCTCTCAATTACTTTAATCCTCTTTCACTCCTTTGTGATATAAAAAAGGAGATAACAATGATCATATCGAAAATAAAATAAGGTGAAAGAACAGAAGAAGCCCAGACAGAGAGGTGAAGAAAACAACTTTGTCATGGCACTAATGGGATTACTAGAGTTAAGCAATGCTTGTGTTCCCTTCTAGTGACTCGACAGTAATATAAACATGTGTGCTGGAAGTAGAGCAAAAAATATGGAACTCGCAACTCTAACCATTTCAAAATCAAGTGATTACATACTACCCTTGTGCTAGATTGAAACAATTGTTTCAGGCTTTGTAAATGTCTTTGATATAGGGAACAAACGGCAGACTTATATCATAACTAAGTTGAATGGGGAAAACCCAAGGGATTCACACAATGAATCAATACCTTTCCCAAAAGAACAAACCCTATGCATAAATGTAGACCCAACCAGACAACATGGGGTTCTCTGTACTACCAGTGTTATCCTGACAAAACACCCTTTGTTTGGGTGAAAATATGTTCGTTTAATTTTGTTGTATTTTACGCAACTATTTAATTTGTTTGGATCCGAGGTTCGTAGGCTTTTATTAGACACACATGCACTATATATGTAATCGAAGTGGAACTATTTAATCTATAAATTACTGAAATCAAATTAATATAGGAAGAACAATACCAATTCAGGAAAGCAAGAAATTACATAAGGAAAAAGCAATACAACATGGGAATTGAATGATAAATAAAAGAAGGTGAGCCACAAATAAAGTATCTCAACAAGAATCAAATTGCAAATCATGAAAGTGTGAACAATGTTAGTTTATGAATTCAAAATTTACAACTCTCTCCTAATTACAAAACTATTTCTCCAAACTCAAAAAATTTACTTTCCATTCTCCCCTTTCTATTATTATCAAAGTGAAGAGAGAGCACTCTTTATATACATGAGGAAGATAACCATCTCATAATTTGAGTATATCCAATATTCTCTCAAGTACTTTCAACTAATTTCCCATTATTACAAGATATTATCCCTAATCCCCTCCACACATCTCTTACATATCTTGGATAAGATATGCCAACCAAATCCTCCATGATCTTCTCCAGAATAGGCTTGACACCATTCCTTTAATAAGTGGTGGAGGAGATATTTGAGACGTATCTTGAATTAATCCTTCACATATTTCCCATACATTACAAAAGCTCACATATTCTTGAGATATATATATAAAAATATGTATATTTTCTAATATTTAATCATAAATTACCAATACAAAAATGAATAAAGTATAGTGTCAAGAAGGTGAAACCAAAATATATTACAGAAAATGATGTGATAAAAGGTTAATGGAAATGATGTAAATGTAAGGAATAGTGAAGGAAAAGGTGGATAAAAACATGGCACTTGGGAGTCCTCACATCCTCCCCAACCGAACTTGTTGCATGTCCTCAGCACCTCATGCATGGGTCTCTTTAAGAACATTTGGCATCTGAACTTTGGCTTTACATGATGATGTCTTTTAATAATGAATGTTTCCGTGGATATGTGAAACATGAGTAACAACTTACATTTTCTTATGGTTGGAGCCTTGCAGGACAACCATGAATACAAAGAATGTTGGTTTCTTGTGTTAACAACATTCATTTCGTTTTCTGTTCTCTTGTTGCAATAATAAATGTAAACATTCACCGGAAATAATAATGTGCATAAGAAAGCTCCTTTTGTAATATTAATGAAGCATGCCAATATGTATTTTAATACGTATGAAGCAAAGTGCATTGTGCTATCGTTGAAAAAAAATGTTGGTGAATGGTAAATGAGATAAAAAAATGAAGTGATACGAGGAAGAATGGAATCATGGTAGCGAATATGTAATGAAGGTAGTTCGCTCTGAACTTAATTGGAAGGTAACCTGACATGGCTCATGAAAGGAAAATGTAGCATGGTGAGGAATTTTCCAAAATATTCAAGCGCACATAAGGAATTGCATGATTAAATATTAGAAAACAACATACCTCTACTTACTCAAGAATGATGAACTATGCAATAGGAATGTATCTGTTGCTGGATCAAGAAATGTGACCGATGTTGTTGTAACCGGATCCCGAAACAGAAGGAATCTGAACTGCCGATGCTGAATCATGGAGATAAAGGTCAAAGTGAACCGTGGTACCGTCGTCGATCAAAATTCAAGGCTGCGGTAATCTATCACTTAGCCTGCGCCGTTAATTTCGTCTGCTGCAAACTGATGGTACAAGTCTAATCATGCGAAAGAATGTGTTGATGTCGATATGAAAGAGACTATTGGATTACCGGCCACCGATGTGATGCCGTTAACCAATGCGAGGCAAAACTCATCATTAGTGTCAATGAGGCCAAGGCATGCGAGTACATCTTGCGAAAAGACGAACAAAAGGGTTGACGTCGAGCCATTTGCAAGATTTGGATGATCATGACACGATGTATTCCCTACGATCACAAACAGGAGAACTCGCTATCGAGGCATGCAAGTCTCAAGGTACCCAAAAATAACTCTAGCTCATTTCCGTATAAGGTATCATGCTCAGTGGCAAGATCGTAAGTTGAAAGGTACCTTAAGGAATCCCACATTAGTCAACACGAGTTTGTACAAAAGATTTGGTAGGACTATAAATGGAAAGAACTCACGAACAAGTAGGATCAACATGGTGAGGAAAACAAGGCGATGTATCATGGAAAGGGAATGAGTTTTATTCCGTAAGGGCAAACTAGAAGGCAAAAATAAACCCAAAAAGGATAAAGGAATGTATGCGATTCATAAAAAATAGGCGTGCATGAAGTCGGAAAAGATAAGGAAATGAAGATGTGTCAAAACAAAGATGGTCTAGCGTTGAAGGAAAAAAATTCTCTGAGTAATCATGTCATGATGCAAAAATGTTTTTTTTTTGTGTAATGGTAAATGTCACGACATGATGCATGTGATCTCTAGAGATCTCAAGCCTTCATGATTGTCTTCTCATGGCTCACATGCACCCTCGCCTTTGTGTGCCATCTCCATCGATCATTCCTCGTATGAATGACCAAAAAAATTAGCTCATTTTCAAGAATTTATGAAAATGTCCATTTTTTTAATTTTTCTCGAAGTTACACTAATTGTGGATGAAAAGGGTGTTGCATCGTAATGTTGAGCTAAAATAAGCTTCTCAGCTTTTGACCCACACATAACACCAATCTCATTCTCACTTCTGTTAGTATATGCACTTAACTTTTTGCCCACAACTACTATAAAGCAATATAAAACCAATACACTTTTATTTCTCTATCTAGAGATATATTGCATGTCCCCATGCAATGTATTCATTTATTGTGTAGTATTTTTTTTCAAAATGTTTTTCTATTGTTTGTAGGAAAGTGACGAAAACATCTAGAAAGGTTTTGTATTTTTTAGGAATATAGTTGTTTTATGAATTTTTAGAAAATGAATGAGGGCAATTTTTTTATTTTTTTATTTTTTTTAAAATTTTTTTTTTTTTAAATTTTATTTTTAATTTTATTTTTAATTTTTTTTTTTTTTGTTTTAAATTTATTATTTATGTGATTTTTTTTTTTAAACCAACAAATAAATCAAAACAATTTTATTATTATTATTTTATTTTTTTTATTTTTTTTTTAAGCTCACCTGTAAAAAGGAACATTTTTATGCAAAAACCAAACTATCATTGGACTAATTACATATCTGAATATTGAGACAATATATCTCTAATTAAATCTCTGAAGATTGGGACAACATATCTCCCGTATTCTCATCATAAACTATAATAATAACAACACAAATGAATATATAAAAGATGAAAAAAAAAATAGCGTACTATACAGGAAAATCCGATCTAAACATGAAATAATCTTCTGTATCTCTGTCTGTGTCCCTGTCTATGAAAGAAAGATCTGCTATTCTAGGGATAGCCCTTTCCATAACTGTTATCGTGCCTATTGTTCCTGAAGGCGCAGTAGCCGATGCTGTAGACGATGATGAGGAAGATAAGCATCACTATACTCACAGCCGCCACCTTTCGCCAGTCATGCTTCAGATTCGCAAGAACACCGGCCTTGCATGAGTTGCAGTCATAGCACAACTGGGTCGCGTTGTTGCTCCATGTCCTACAGTCATTTACCTCAGACTTGGACTTGTCTGACTGTAAGATCTCAAATATCAAGGGCCGAATTTTCGTTAGTTAGTGAAAAAATCCAAATCGAATTTGATGGTTGAACGTGTCATCTAGTCATCTACCACCATAAATTCAGAACCATATGGGCGTAGATCCTGCTTCCAATTCGAGGCAATGGAATCAAATCCTTGGATGGAGGGATATCTGGAATAACTGCCTCCTCCAAATGTGATGACAAGCAAATAAGAAAAACCTGATTTCCGCCCTCTTCTGGTCCAGGCCGTTTTCTTTCTAGCGTAGTTCTAACGATGCTACGAATTGGTTTTTCCGGCTATCGTTTTTTTAATTCTCGGGCACCTTGACACCTTTTTGCTGACAATTGTTTCCATTCTGTCTCGGTCTCATCGTCATCTTTCTCCGTTAATGCATGCCACCTCCACGCACTTTATGTGCACTCAAACTACAGTTGTCCGCGTGATTGACTCAATTTTATTACTGTCCAGTGGCGATGCCAATTGCGTCGCTCCCCACAACATGTACAAGCCATGCCAGCAATCTCCACCATTCCAAAATTGTTCCATAGAATGGCCCATTTCGACAATTTTGTTTTCAATGGATTCAGAAACAACAATCTGACGTTGAATGGACTCGCGAATATTAATCTTGCAGGGGTTTTAGATGTCCCCTACATTATGTTTCATAAAATAGTCTTCAAAGAACCATATAACTGCACACAATTTTTCTACATTTAAAATTTACAGAAATCAGATCTGTTAGTTTTATTTTCTATAAAAAAAAATCGAAAGAAAATTTCTGTAACTTTGGAAATCGACCTCTTAATTCGTGTGAGAAGATAAATAACTCATCATTAGCCAACCCAATAAACAAAAAGACACTGGATGATGCACCCATGTAGTAAAAATAGAAATATTTTCACATTCCATCCAAGACTTGAATTAGTTACATGCCTTTCAATTCAAAGACTTTAAATAGTTACGCCCCTTTCAATCTCTTCCTAGTAGTAGTGAAAGTGGCATTCTTCCACCAGCTGTAATGGAGAGCTTCCCATCTGATGTGCTTATACTAGCATGTGAGAAAGTATTAAAAGAACCATGCTTGCATGAAGAAAATGAAAAAATGAAATCCCCAAAAAGTTTGCTTATTGGAGATGAGTCTAGTGAGGGAGGTTCAGAAGGTAGGACAGGAAGTGGTATATCTCCTGAAAGAATTTGCACTACCTGTCTCATACTAGGTCTAGCTTTGAGATGAGGGTGAGAACACAACAAACCCATTCGAAGAACGAGCTCAGCTTGTTCAATAGAGTATTCATTAAGAATTCTAGGATCCATTGCATGCAAAAGCTTCCCCTTGGAATGCAACTCTCAGACCCAATCCACCAAGACCAATTCTTCAGGACATCTCTTCGGATCAATATGTTTTCTTCCACAAGCTACTCAAGAAATAATACCCCAAACCCAAAGACATCAGTGCTTGTTGTAGCCTTACTAATACGTGTAAGCTCTGGTGCAACGTAGCCAAGAGTTCCAACTACATGGGTGGTGTGAGGATTTGACCCATGCTCATATAGACGAGCAAGCCCAAAGCCTCTCAATCTACCATTCAAATCTGCATCTAATAACACATTGCTTTCTTTGACATCTCTATGCATTACTTCATGCTCCCATTCTTCATGAAGATAAAGTAGAGGTGAAGTGACCCCTTTCAAAATTGTAAACCTCTGTGCCCAACTCAAAATATTCTCGGTATTCTCAAACAAGTGCTTGTCAAGGCTACCATTTGGCATATAATCATAAACAATCAAAAGCTCTGCCTTATGCCTACACCAACCTTGAAGCCGAACTAGGTTGTGGTGCCGAGTCTGACCTATACTCAGCAATCTCGGCAATAAATTCCCTTGGATTCGTGTGAAATCCATTTAACTGTAACTTACAGCCGAGTGCTGGGAATCACACCCTTATCAACAAAGCCCACAAAACCTCCAAACCCCATAATTTATTTGTCCTTGAAACCCCTTGTGGCCACTTTAAGTTCATCGTATGGAAATCTACGAGGCCCATATTCAAGCTCCCATTCTTCAATCACCTCACTCTGTCAAATCCTCCTAATAAGGTGAACTGCTGCCAGAATTACAACAACTGTGATAGTTACAGCAGTAATGGATACCCCAACTGTGAACGTTCTAGTCTTCGCCATATAATCTGTAGATGCAATCTGAGGAAGATTTGAGAGTTCAAGGACCTGTGCAGGCCCATTTATCCTGAAACTCCATTCGAGAAGGCGATGAGCACTAGAAAACAACCCTGTGGATGCTGAAAACCCACGTACATATTATCAAGAAGGACATCCGAGAGCTTAACATGAAAAAATATCAATGGCCGATTAGGCTTCTCACAAAAATTAAGAAGTCGATTTCCAGATTTACACTACTTGGAAATTTTCTTATGATGTTTTTTATAGAAAATAAAACTAGTAGATGTGATGTCTGTAATTTTTAAATGCAAACAAATTGTGTGCAGTTATATGGTTCTTTGAAGAGTATTTTATGAAACATAATGTAGGGGAACATCTATTTTTGATATTTCATTTATGAGCTCTAAAACTCTAGTAGGATTAATATTCGCCATTCCATCCAGCGTTAGATTGTTGTTTCTGAATCCATTGAAAACAAAATTGTCGAAATGAGCCAATGCAAATACAAAATTCAAAAAAGAAAACAAACCCAAGAGAACATCGTGGCCATTCTATGGAACGGCTTCACCAGATGAATTCTGGAATGGTGGAGATCGCTGGCATGGCCTATGCAAGGTTGTGGGGAGCGACGCAATTGGCATCGCCACTGGACAGTAATAAAATTGAGTCAATCACGCGGAGAACTGTAGTTTGAGTGCACATAAATTGCGTAGAGGTGGCATTCATTAATGGAGAACGACCGCGATGAGACTGAGACAGAATGTAAACGATGGAAACAGTTGTCAGCAGAAGGTGTCAACGAAGTATAAAAAAACGATAGCCGGAAAAACCAATTCGTAGCATCATTAGACTACGCCGTTTTCTTTCTAGCCAGTGAAATCGGAATTTATTATGGTGGAGATCCATATTATGTCCACCCCAGTAAATGCTATGCTTTGGGAAAATCAAAATCCGATATCCAATTCAAAATCTTCGCCTAACAAGTCAAATTTCTCTAACCACTACACCAAATGCAACGGATTGTGGATTAGATCTGATATCTTCGCACCATAAATCCATAGATTCTGAAATTTCAGTCATAGAAAGCAATAACTTAATAACCTACTGCCATTGGATCAGCGGCATTTCTATAGCATTTTAGATATCTAAGCACTCAAACAAAGGTCGATAAAAACGCTCTCTCGATTGGACTGCAGGTGACATTCCCATCCATCTTCATTTTTTTCTGCAATTCTATCTCTGCTGTCTGGGTTGCTGTATCTAATCTATAAAAGCATCGATACATTCCTTCACCTCTAAATTCTTCCCAACAAAATTCTAAATTGAAGACAACAGAGATGGCTTGATAAAAGTTGAATTGGAATTTTCAAAGGAACCCTTGGGAATTCGATTTTCACTGGAGAGCGATGTAAAAGAAGAGCATGTATTGCCCCCAACTACAATTTGTGCCATGGCTTGTTTCTCTCATAAAAACCAGTGTAACAGAAATGCCAAAGATGTTTGAAGTGGTATGAATCCAAAATTGAACAATGTGGCAGGAGTCCAAAATTGTTTTTGTTTATTTCTAAAAAAATGTTGATATGGCGTTTTAAAATTTTTTTTTTTTTTTTTAAATGAGTTTGTTGTTTTATTTTTTAGAAATCTAAAAAATTTGAACCCTATCCTAAAAAAAAAAAATTGTTTGTTTGTTTGTTTGTTTTTTTTTTTCTAAATAAAATCTAGAAAAAAATGAATTTGAATCCTATGTTTTGTTTTATTTTATTTTATTTTTAATTGTTTTATTAAAATTGTTTTCTGTTGTTTTATTTTCATGAATGTTTTATTTTTATTTTCTTATGATTTTATTTTTTTATTTTTTTATTTTTATTTTGTTGTTTTAATTTTTTTTTATTAAAATTGTTTTGTGTTGTTTTATTTTAATGAATGTTTTTATTATTTTATTTTATTTTATTTTTAATTTAAAAAAAAAATGAAATTGTATCCTATCTTAGAAAAATTGTTAGTTCATTTTTTTTTTTATTATTATTAAAAGTCTAAAAAAAAAATGAAATTAATCCTATCTTTACAAAAACAAAAATGGTTAGTTTTTAATTTTTTTTTTTTTTTAATCAATGAAAAACTAAAATTTAGAAAGAAAATAAACTTTGCTCTAGACTTATTTATTTTTTTTAACAAATGGACACAATGATTTTCATATTGAAAGATGTTTTTGATGAAGCATATTGCAAAACATGAATTTATTTATTCCTGAAATTAGTCTAAATCATCCCTATTTTCTGATCCTCGCGATCGCACTAAGCGCAGAGGAGAGCATACTTATTCTAGGTAAAAGCAAAACTAAAAATGAAAGAAAAAACTAAAAATGAAAGCCTACCTACTCTATACTAATTAGAAAAAAATTAGTTACGTGTAATTAAACTTCCAATGAAGCCATTCACGTAGCAGTAACAACAAAATATCCAATAGCAATTTTTTAAATGATGGATGAAAATATTCGACAGTGAATGAGTCTAGTTGTTGTAACTGCAAATCAACTAAAAAATAAAAATATGAATATAATCTAGTACTTACTTGGAACCATTGTTCGATAAGGCTTTGATAGGCACAGTTTCTCTCACTTAGATCATGTTGTAACTCCTGTTCTTCTTCCCCGATCTGCTGTTCTTCTTCCTCAATCTCCTGTTTGAATGATTCTTCGCCATCAGATATGCAGGATTCTTCAGATGTTGAATCTTTGTTTGTTTCTTGGGGAGTAGTTGAACCTTTGATTCTTGTCAAGATCTCCTCTTCCAAGGAAGAAGAGATCTCGATTTCTGCTAGGATCTGAGTGAGTAGTTCCAAGCTGAAACTCATTGTTAAACCATATTGAAAAAAGAATTCTTACATACTAAAAACAGAGTGCTAATAATTTTCTGAGTTTTTAATCCTTTTACAAGGTTTTAGTTCACAAAAACTCTTTCAAATTAGCACACTAAAAATTGAAAAAAAAAACAAAGACCACAGAGATAATCTTGAATTCAATACTCAATTAAACCCTCTTACAAGGATTGCTCATTAATTTAGTAATTGAATTCTTCAATTACAACCATGAACCATGAATTCATCAAACACTCTTCACAGTTGCGAAAATCAAACACACTTGCAAAAATTGAAATTCACACTTGCATAAATGTAAACACACCCTACATGCCCTGATCCATAAGAGGTCGAGCCCACGGTATCTCGAATGCGATGCGTAGGCTGTTCCCCACGTCTTACCACCTTAACACCTCGGAGTTAGGAACATGTCTAAACACACTTGCATGAAAAATCAAACTAAACTTCAATCCATCGTGCCTCCCCGGCAACGGCGCCAAAATGTTTGGGTGAAAATATGTTCGTTTAATTCTGTTGTAGTACTTACCCAACTATTTAATTTTTCAATCCGAGGTTCGTAGGCTTACGAGACACATGCACTATATATGCAGGACTGAAGTGGAACTAATTTAATCTAAATTACTGAAATCAAATTAATCTAGGAAGGCATTGAAACACTAACTAGGAAAGCAGGAAATTGCATAAAGGAAAAGCAATACAACATGTGAAGAATTGAATGACAAACAACATATGTGAGCTCACAACAATAAAGCTATCTCAAATTATATTACAAGAATCAAATTACAAATCATGAAAGCGTAACAATAAAAGAATATGAATTCAAAACTAAGAATCCCCTTCTCCTAATTACAAAACTATTTCTCCAAACTCAAAAACTCTATTTCTCCATTATTATCAAAATGAAGAGAGAGCACTCTCTTATATACATGAGGAAGATAACCATCTCATAATTACATATCCAATATTCTCTCAAGTACTCTCAACTAATTTCCCATTATTACAAGATATTATCCCTTTGAATCCTCCACACATCTCTCACATATCTTGGATAAGATATGCCAACCAAATCCTCCATGATCTTCTGCTTAGGAATAGGCTTGAATAATTATCTCCTTAATATGGTGGAGGAGATATTCGAGACGTATCTTGGAATTAATCCTTCACATATTTCCTACACATTACAAAGCTCACATATTCTTGAGATATATATATATAAATATGTATATTTTCTAATATTTAATCATAAATTCACTTATAATACAAAAATGAATAAAATGGAAAATAAGAAGGTGAAACCCAAATATATTTATGAAAATGATGTGATAAAAGGTTAATGGAATGATGAAATGTAAGGAATAGTGAAGGAAAAGGTGGATAAAAATATGACATTTCTCGGTCCTACACACCTATAAAATTTTCCCTACACTTGAATTTTGTAGCCTCCTTGTGATATTATGATCTACCTTTTCACGTTTTCCACTATTTCTTCAACATCGATTGATGTTTTTCTAAGTGACCGGGTCTTCTTCTGGGAATATAAGAGTCAAAGCCACTTCCTTACACATTCTTAGAATTTTAATGCATTCTAAAGTGCACGATTTAATGGAAAGATCAATAGGCAATGTTTACCCTTGAAGACAAGAATTGCACAATCCTTGAGAGTGTAACTTATGCAGTCTTTGGAAGTAGTGTCTGTGTAGTCCCTAAATTCAATGGTTGTGTGACTCTCAATGATAGTGACTCCATAATCCTTGCTGAAAATGATTATGTTGTTCATAAATTGAGTGACTGTGCAATCCACGAGGATAGTCATTGCACAATTTAAGTTGATAGTCTCCCTAACACTTAGTTGCAATTGTACCATCATCCCACTAATTTTTCTCAACTATCACTTTTGTGCACTTTTGATTTCATAATTTTCACTTCCACTTTTTCTAATGTCATTTTTTATTTCTTTCACTTTCTCAAGTGTTTTTTTTCCTTCTTTTATCTTTCAGATGTGTCTCTTTCACATTATTTAGATTTTGTAAGTGGCATTTTCACTTATTCTTATTGTCGTAAATGTAATTTTTTATTGTTTCCACTCATGCACATGTCACACACACATGCACCACTAGAGGAATATCTATCACACTTTGTTGCATAAGCTAATATTATATATCACAAGAATAATTTCTATACACTCTCACACAAATGATCACACTTTCTGTCTATAGTCAACACTTGTGTCATAACTTGTGTTCATAGTGTCATAAATATATGTTTCAAGTGTCACACTTGGAGGTGAGTGTAATTTTTCTATCATTTCAATGGATGCATGTTGATTTTAGGTGATAAGGGTTTCATTCTCATGTGGTTGATCGTTTATGTGTGTGTGATGATGTTTAAGCCATTCCCATGCTCCAGACTCATTCTTCTGCTTTTATGATCACACATTTAGTTAATTATTTAGTTTTAATTACTTTTCAACTTTCTTGAACAACTGCCCATCCTCTTTCCTTCATGAAATACACACTACACAGTCATAAGACCCATTTTTCCATCCTTTCATCCTAGAAATATGCATTGTTCAGTCAATGCCTCTATGAACTATGCATTGAGTAATCACATTGTCCAGTCCCTACCTCTTGCACTTGCTCACTATGCAATATCTACCTAGTTAGGCATACACTGCACAATACACATTCTTCGCCATTATTCAAGCCTTATCTCAGTCATTGACTTTCTCAATTGTTCAATCAACTATCCCAATCCTTCCAAAACTACACATTATGCAATCATAATGAGAAAGCCAACCTCACTACATCCCTCACTCCCTTAATTGTGAAATATCTCCTTCCTGTCCCTCAATCAATGCACATTTCGTAGCCATAGTTATTAGACCATCATCACTGCCTCTTTTTTTTACAGACTATGCAATCCTTGAGCCTTCTTCTCAATCCTGTAATCTGTCCTTGATTACTACGTGAGTTTCATAAGAATAAATTTATATCAGGATATATTTTTACTGACCTTTCCTTGTCATGATCCAAATTCATTTACATGTTTACCATCTCAACATGGAAAGGTTATTCTAAAGGAATATTCCAAGTATCAGTTACAATAAAGCACTTGGAATGAAGGAGCAGAACGAAGAACCAACATGAATGATGTGAAGGAGTCTTACACCAATATAAAAGAGGTGGAAACTCTTACTGACATGGAGGGTTTAAAAAATTATCTAGACCCTTTGGAGGGTGAAGATAAATAACAATAAAATATCCATTATGAATAAGTTAAATTCATAGTAGCAAGGAGAAGAGATTCACATTGGTAAAATGAAGTCTTATGTCACCAACGCCAAGTCATGAATTCTCATAGTATCATTAAAAAGTCATATGAGTTAATTTTCTTTGACACATCATATGTGGAATGTAATTATGTAATTTTGAAAAATATGAAAAGGTAAAATGTGTGGAAGCCCAATGATCCCACATGGAATGTGAAAAGTCACTAAAAAGTTTGAAAGTCATGTGGATACTCAAAGTTCATAGAAGAATTTTAAAGAGTCATAACAAAACTTGAAGAGTCGTGAGGGAGGTCAAGAGTCACATGAGAGGTATAGATTTATATCATTCTTTATAAATTCACCCTCATAGCTCAAGAGAGATAACTCTAGGATTTTCATGTTGGCTTCTTTAGCCTAGCATAGGTGAGAAGATATTTCTTTGGAGGATAAAGTGGTGACTAAATATTCCAATAATGAGGCTACTGTGGTAAAATTTTAATTGTATATATTAGGAGTTTCACTTAATATATGAAGTTTTCAGAGCCTACACACTTTCATGCACATGTTATGAATGATTGTGAGACTATTTTTCATTTTTTTTTGTGCCTGGCCTATTTCATCTTTTTGGTATGTATCCAATTGAATGTGCATTTTTACTTAGTTTTATGGTTTTTTTTGTCTTGTGAGATAATTGCAGGTTAATCAATGATTATTTCATGCTATTTTGTGACTCTTTTAAGATAGTACTACTTATTTTCTTCTATAGGCTCACTCTCTTTTTTCACTTCCGTGAAAGTAGCTTATATAAATTGCAATTGTATGTCTCATAGTGTCAATTTACTTGCTTGTTTTGAGGATTTATTTTGTGATCCCTTATGTTGATAATTGCAACCAAAGAAAATTCCTAAGAATAATGGAATCCAACCTTATTTCGGGGTCTAGGATCCTACGCCAAAAACTGTGAGTTCTAATTGGGGCTTCATACCAGGTAGATCCCCTTGGTTGAGGCTAGAAAAATTATATATTATAGAGAAATGGAACACATAAAGTATGCGAAAACAAAAACACATAAAACATATAAAACAAGAGAGACACAGATATATGTGGTTCACCCAATTTAGGCTACGTACACCTCGAACAACCAGTCCTTCATTTATATTATCAAGCAATATGAATAGACACAACCTACAACAGATCCTTTGTAATATCCTCTACCCTCTCTCTATCTCACTCCCCCTTTATGTATCTTGCTCATAATACACATACAATACACAACTGCAATACAATACCCTCATAGAAATGAGGGGTTTCCTTCTAGGGAAAAAAAAACTACATTAAACATAACTTCTACTGTTAGATCATCCACATAATGAACGACCTAGATTGACTATGAAATTAAAATATTTTACAAACCACTTTTACATCTCTTTTTAGCTTTAGGGGCAATGCTCCCGAAATCCCCGTTGGGGGATCACTGGCCCACCGAATCCCCCACACCCCCCTGCATGGAGGGTGTATAGTCTTCCTGGGGTATTCATTTGACTAAAATAAAGACCTTTGAATTTTGATGAAAATCAGGCTCCACACCCAGCAGTTGAAAGATTCCCAACATTGTCAATGATACTGATCACATTGGGTTAAATCAATAGTTTGGATAGCCAAATTTAAATGCGAGACAAAGAAAGGGTTGGAATTTTGGACGATTATGAGTTTCAAGTTAATAACATAATGGGGAAGGAAAATATATTGGTTTATTCAGTCAATATGAAGGTACACGTAAAAATTGGTATTTTAGAGGCTAGGAATAAAGATAAGAAATGAAAAGAAATTAAAATAAGTCTACAAAAAGGTTAAGTGAGTGTAATATCCCAAAATGGGAATGCAGCAGTGCATAAGCACAATACTGGAATAACAGGGAGAAATTAAGTCATAAAATGTGTTTAGAAACACATTTCCATCAAATGAATGAAATAGTAGCAGAAATGAGCTCTTCTACATCCTCCCAAGTGGGGAAAATGCAACAATTTGACCCCGAAAATGTTATTTCTAGAGATTTACATTTTAGCGAGGAATAAACAAATCTCACAGCATATAATGACTTCTAAAACAACCAAACCCCATGACTTAGGCTATGCAAAATTTCTGAAGCACATGATAGCATTAATGCGTGAGGTTTTGGAAAATTACAATATGGAATCATATATACGGAATTAAACTGGAAAATATGCGAGAAAAGCTAACTAGCCTCTTTAATGTTTATAAAAATAGCCAAGACGAGGGTTTCTTAAGAGCATAAGTACAAAAAGAGCAGATCTGAATATTCATATATGAAATAACGTAGTCTCACTGTAAAATTAGATACATGAAGCTGAATAATACAACGGAGGATGATATTCCCTTCTACTAAATTTCTAGGAGAAGGGATGGCCCTTTCCTAAGAAACTAGCTCCAAAGCAAAGGCTTTAAGCCATTGTTGCAACAACTACATGAAAAATGATGCGAGTTCTTGCAAGGAATTTTCTAGAGGAGATGAGGAACAATTTGGCCAACTACCAAGATGTGAAATAATCCCATAAATATTCCTAGTTGATCTCTCAAGAGAAGGAAGGCACCCTCTACTAAGAAACAGACTCGGAAGTGGTGTTATCAAACCTCCATTGCAACACCCTATAACATAGCACTATTATGCTACAGAAATAATGCTGAAGCTAGAGACTGGTGCTTGGCCTCAAGCCAAGATGTAGAAAAATACAGTACAGAGCTCTCCCAAGAGGCCTCTCAAGGGAAGAGGTGGGATTCCCGCTCGGTAACACCCGGTGCTAAACAACACAGCAACCCTGCTAAACAGCAAGAGTTAGCCAAGTCTAAACAGACCAATATCAAATGATAATATCCAAAAAGCATGAATAACAAAGGCTACCATCCTCTCCATATATGAACCTCTTCACATTGGGTCCCATCCATATTTGCCACCAAGCTCATGCAAGTTGTCCTCCACCAAAACTGTGTTGTTCACCAAGGAGATTCAATGTATCTAGACAGCTTTGTTGACTTGGTCAAAGTTGACTGAATCAACATGATCCCATCTTTGTTCACACCCAAAGGTGCTCAAATTAGTTGCTTATTCTTCCTCCTTTCACATTAGGAGTGTCTTTATTGCTTCAAAAGGGGTTTTATGGGCCTGCTACCCATTTATTCACCTACCTAGTGATAAAACCAACTACAATATTCCATTTAGATGAAGGCTAAATTTTTGGAATATTACAGTCCTCCCCTCCAAAATGTTGCTTGTCCTTAAGCAACTGTAAAGGTGGAGCAAAAGTCCTTCCCTCCTCTTCTTGTGGCCTCCTCATCAATAGTCCCCACCATTGCTCAAAATAATCTACTACAAATCTTCCCTCCAATGTTTCCTCCCATGTATGCAAAACCACATGGCTCATATCATAGAAAGGTGGAAGGTGTAAGTGGAAACCTCCTTGTTGTCCCATGGCCTCCTCAAGTTAGGAGTGATGACAAACATTAGGAATCTTATTCTCAATGAGTGACTCCCACACCCATGCTATCATCCAAATTAAATGATCCATTCTAGGTAGCTCATCAAAAATATCCTCAACCCCCAGTTCATACAATGTGTTGGGGTTGTATGGAGAGATTGGATCCTCCCATCCAGATGGTTTCTCTCTCCATTTATGGTAAGTATGGGGCTGTTGCTGATTTTGGGCTGAAATTTCATGAGTTATGACCTCCAAGAGTGGCCCAAGCTACCCCACCAAACAAATAAACCATGAAGTGCCTCCTCAAAAAACTCAAGTTCTTCAAATGGTTCCTCCCACATGAAGAAAAGAGATGTAGTTTGGCAATCATGGGCTACTCATTGCTTCCCCTGAAACATGCATCATGTAAATTAGGGAGAATCATACTCCTAATGTGCATCTCCAACTCATATCCCACTCTCCAAACAAATCTCCCCATGAACATAAAAATATCAGCAATACATGGAAGCAAAAACCAATAGAAACAAGTTGTCATATGACAACCGAAAAGTGGATCAAGGTCCCACACATGGAACCAGTGCAGTGCATCCTTTTCCTGCATCAAATCAAACAATAACAAGTGCTTTCCCAGCCACTTGTTTTCTTCCACAATCATTCTATAAGATAGAAACATGAAAGTACAAAGTGGTGTCAATGGTGCACACCAAAAATCATGTGGCTTCCCCCACAAACCATCAATAAGATAGCCAATCTCAATGTTGAAAATGGCTTCAAGTACATCATCATACAATATGCAAGAAGGGATAATCCTTCTTGGTACAGCATGCTACTCATATAAAGTAAATAAGTACAAAACACAATGTGGAATTATACATTCTCCACCATGTACTTGGGACCTTGAGTTGAAATGGCTCAACCGGAAATTCTCCCTCACCTCCAAAGAGTAGGGGAATGGTTGTGATATCCTCTCTATCACCATCCGGGCTATGCATCTCTCCATATGCTGAAATATATCATGTTGGATGCCCTCCCAAATTAACTCCTCTGCCAAGGAAAGATATGCATCAAAGTGCATGGAAAAGAAGTCCTCATGTGTTGCATGTAGCAGCTTCTCATTTCTATACACTTTCTCTCCTCCTTCTTCTCTTGATAACATAATGCATTTGGAGTTCCCATAATTTGAGCCGGGATTATGCTGCGATACCCACTTTGTAAAATCCCAAATTGGGAATGCACCATTGCATAAGCACAAAAATGAAATAACAGGGAGGAATTATATCATAAAATGTGTAAAGATACACATTGACATCAATTAGACGAAACAACGATGGGGAAAGCACTTCTACATCCTCCCCGAAGAGGGGAAAATGCAACAAATTAAATACACAGAAAACATTAACCAGATTTAGGTTTTTATAGGTAGAAATAATGGCTGGATCCCTTAGAATATTTATTAAGGTGCTCACATAAGAAGATTGAAAAAAATCTCTTTTGATAAGTTAAACAAACCTCCCGGCCTCACATCAGCTTAAAAATAGCCAAATCCCATGACTTAAGTTATGCATAATTTCTGAAGCACATGACAACGTTATTTTCTAAGGGTTTCTACAACATTACAATAGGGAATCATAGATCTGGAGTTTCATTGGACAATATGCTAATAAAAAAGAGATCTGGCCTCTTTAATGTATTATAGAAATCCCCCGGCAAGGGTTTCTTGAGAGCATAAGTACAAAAGAGCATATCTGAATATTCAGCTAAAAAATAACGCACTCTCACTGCAACATTAGATACATGAAGTTGAATAATACAATAGAGGGATGAGAATCCCTTCTACTAGCTTTCCAGGAGAAGGGATGGCCCTTTCCCTAAGAAACTAGCTCAAAAACAAGGGCTTAAACCCTGCTGCAGCAACTCTATGAAAAATGACGTGGTTCCTGCAAGGGACTGCGCTGTAGGAGATGATGAATAGTCTGGCCAACTACCAAGATGTGAAATGTGCCCAGAAATCTTCCTAGTTGGTCTCTCAAGAGAAGGAAGGCTCCCTTTACTGAGAAACAGACTCAGAAGTGGTGTTATCAAACCTCCACTGCAACACCCTACAACATAGCACTATTCTGCTACAGAAATAAAGTTGGGGCTGGAGAATGGTGCTTGGTCTGAAGCCTTCTCCAGACTATATGTGGAGAAATACAGTACAGATCTCTCCCAAGAGGCCTCTCAAGGGAAGAGGTGGGATTCCTGCTCGGGAACACCCGGTGCTAAACAACATTACAACCCTACTAAACATCAAGAGGAAGCCAAGTCTAAACAGACCAATATCAAATGATAATATCAAAATCATGAATAAAAAATGCTCCCATCCTCTCCATATATATCAAGTGAACCTCTTCACATTAGGTCCCATCCACATGTGCCACCAAGCTCCTGCAATTTTTCCTCCACCCAAACTGCGTTGTTCATCAAGGAGATTCAATGTATCTAGACAGCTTTGTTGACTTGGTCAAAGTTTACTGAATCAACTTGATCCCATCCCTGTTCACACCCAAAGGTGCTCAAATTAGCTACTTATTCTTCCTCCTTTCACATTAGGAGTGTCTTTATTCTAAAAATGGGTTTTATGGGCATCGAGCCCATTTATTCACCGTCTAGTGATAAAACAACTCTAATTTTATTTAGCTTGAGGGCTAAATTTTTGGAAATATTATAGTGAGGCCCAACATAGGGACTAAGTATGGTAGAAGATGAATTTATTTTTTTATATAAAGGAAAGATTTATGTTCCAAATCCAAATTATCAGAATGAAAGTTTTTATTCAAGATGTATAGAGTGTCTTATATTTATAACCCAAGGTACCAAAAGGACAATCCTCAAGATCTTAAATAATTTTACTAGGTATGAAGAAAGTAGTGGTTGGTTATGTAAACTAGTTGCTCGGAATGCCAAAAGGTTAAAATTATGGAAAATTAACCCAATATGGTTGTTATCATCAAAAAATGATCACTCAGCTTTCTATTTCTAACTAGTATCAGCTGACACCATATAAGCTTAATTTCACTACAGTAAAATCACTTTCACTATAAGAAATAATTTAATAAACTATTGTTATTAAATTATTTCAGATTAAAACCCATGAGAATAACTAAATAAGCCATTATTTATTTACTTTTCTGTATTAATGATAAATCATTGTTTGATAATTATTCATTGTCACATTTAAATAAATCACCTAGGAATAATTAAATAAACAATCACATTTACTTTTCCTTAAATCCACTTTGAACAATTGTTAAATCATTATTTAATAATTATTTATTTTCACACTTTTCTTATTATTCGCGAAATAATTAATAAATCATTTTATTTGTTAATTATTTCTAAATAAAGTTATTTGACCATTTTAATATATTTCCTCCAAAAATATAATAAAGTATTCTCACCAAGCCGATCTGTATTTTGGTCAATATTTTATTATTCTCCATTTTCGAGATTAACCCAATACTTTTCATAAATAAGAGGAGTTTTCATTCATTTCTCACCATGATCGTTATCATCATTACCATTATTTTCTCGTACTTTTGAGCTCCCAATAGAGTTGTGCACACATTGTTTGGGTTTTCACACATTGTGACAAGAATATTTTTAATATTAAAGGCATATGACATCAAAGCACCCATCGTACGTAAGAGGGATTTTAAGACCTTTGTAAATATCCTTCACCAGGTGCTATTAATAAAATATTCTTCTTTTCAACAATTTTACTATTGGGTTATTACACTTGATTTTATTTTGTTGTCTACCATTTTAGATCGTATATATATATTTCTCTCAGCTTTTTTCTAACATTTTTATTGCAATATCTGAACTTTCAAAAGCAACCACAATTGTTGTTAGGGTCACTAGTCACCTGTGACTTAAGTGAGATTTTTTTGTACACCTTCGAATAAATTTCAAACTAAATAAATGGTGACTCCACCGGGTTTTTAGTTACATTTTTCATCAACAAATGGCGACCTTAATCGTCTTTTAGTTACATTTGTCATCAATAAATGGCTACTCCAATGGTGTAACAATTTAGTTTCTGGGTGAATTTTTCTTCAGTTATTTCAGGCTTTTTTGTAGTTATTTTTAACCTCTAATTTCTATTTATATCTTCATTATTCTCGTCAAATTTTCGTACTTCCGTGTTTTCTCGGTCTTTTTTCGCAGTCGAGGCACCACGTAGCAAGAGACATCAACATCTATGCGGACGCGCCGATCAATATTCTAGGGATAAAACACACTTGAGCCTCATATCTACTCTCTAAGATCGATAATGCACTATTTGGCCCAAAAAAACTGTGTTTTCTCCACCGTTTCTCTAAATAGGACCGTATGTTTTGTAAATTTTTTTGGAAAATTTTCAATTTTTTTCCAACATTGTCGAAATCGTTATCTCGTGTAATCGGGAAGGGTTTTTTCCAATTCTATTTCCGTCTCCTAGGCTCAGATATCTTTATATTTTGTATTTTTTAAGAATAAAAAATACCACTAGGAAGTAGTAAACTCCACCTTTTTTATAAGAAATTCAAGGAGTGAGAGTCTAGGGTTTTAACATTTTTTAGCTACCGAAGCTTTGGGGTTTGATCCAATTTATTTCAACCCTTTAGGATAGGTTATTTTACCATACTTTAACTCTTATTTTCTTATTTTTATCTTGCCTTCCCCCATAGGATCCCTATGAGTTTCATAGGTTTTTTGTGCTTCTTTCCCAGTTTTTACAACAAATTTCATCTCTCGATTATTGTTTTTTGCTCCACTGCTCAACAACTTAGTGCATTTAAACTTCAAATTTCTTTTAAAAATAGATATTTAGGATTTTTTGTGTTTTTTAGTAGTTTTTTCTTCTCTTCATGTTTATCTGCTGATATCCTTTCTTCGTGTGTTTTGTGCCGATTGGTTGTTTATTTAATTTCTATTTTAGAGCATTATATAGATTATTTAAACATTTTATTTCACAACATATGGAATCTGTTAAAACATGATCAATTAACTCATCCTATAAACACATTATTTCCACAATATTACTTGTGGACACCCTAAGCAATCGTGAGGTTGGTTAACATCGCTAAGAGTAGACTTTGAAACACACCACATTTAATAATATAGAACACATATATTAAGCCCACTTAGGCATTAGGGAAAAACAATATGTGAAACTAGGTAGGATCATGGGATAGGATTCCAATAACACTCATCGATAATTTACATTGAGACATAGAAGTTGACTTTGTAGGGGAGATGAAACTTTCCATCATCCTGTATTTTCCAAGTCAAGTGACCAACCCTCGATTCGCAGGGGGTTAGGGTAGGTCAATGCGGCAAGTATTTCTCCCTGTGGCTACCCAACCCATGTTAGGGAATTTATGCGTTGGATGACCTACCAAGAGGCTCGGAGACTTGACCACCTCAAGGAGATGAAGGTAACTATAAAGTGGAGAATTCATAAAAACACCTTATAGGATTGGTTGTGGAAGTATTTGGTACTTACTCAGTTTTCTTCGGATAGCTCTACTTTACAAAGTATTGATATTTTCACAAAAAGAAGTTCGAAGGCCATCTAAAACAAAGAGATTTAGGATCGTTAAGGAATTATATCACCTATAAGCCAGAGGTCATTTTATTTTATAGGAATATTTTTTCTTTGTATTAGAGTAGCATCATTATATAGTTATTTGCCACTTGGAACCACCGTACTAGTGCCATCATGCATTTTTTCTCCTATCATCCTTTAGTAGTTTAGTGTAGTTCTTTCTTGACATCATTGCACCCCTAGGTATTTTTTAAAAATCAAGGACTTCAAGCTCAATTCCCATTAGCTATATTACCTCCATGTCAAGTTAGAGTTAATCCTCCCGCTCCTCCATTGAGTCCTTGACTCTCATTCTATCGATTTGTCTAGTTCTTCCTTTGATTCAAGAGTCTTCAATCTCTGTGAGTGCCACAATTTCATGCACCAATGCATGTGGGAAACCAAGGTGATAACCTATTTCCTAACCTGTGTAGTACCATCAATGGAGCCCAATTCCATATGGTTACCTAACTACTACCTCTTCATGGCTGGTATGAATCGTGATTTTTATACTTCGCCGATCAATATCCTATTCTCAATAACCAAAATCAAGAAGTTATTCCTACCAAACTTGCTCGTACATACATAAGTTTGAAGAAACTCGGGAGAAGATCCTACTAATCATGTTCTCATCATTTAGCATAGGTGTTCTCTAATTAAGATCACCGAATACCCTACTTGAGCTTCCTTTATTCCATCACACTTATCGGAGCTTCTACTTAAGTAAGTCATCAATCTAGAGCACACTATTCCACATTTGGGATTTTTTCCAAAATTTATATCATATTTCCTGATTTCCATTATGACACAAATACCCATCCCCTTGACTTATTTATGTCAAACTTCTGCCACCCACCTATCTAACCAAGGTTGAAGAATGTGATGATGGAGGAGTGACAATTTATAGTATTCCCCCAAGTAAAGTATCGTGTTTATATCGATTTGTTCCTTAACATCACTGGGCCCCAATAGGTAAATATGTCACGTCACACTTCCTTCCGCATGGGAAGGAACCGTGCTCCAAAATACTTTCCCAACATGGTTTGGTGTATGCCTAATACACCCGTGAAAGAAGTTTTGAGATAAGGCACTCGATATTTTTATGGCTACGACCATATAAAAAAATGTCCCTTACAATCTAAGAAGGATAATACTATCACAAAAAGTATTATGGTCATTACAAGGTGTTGCAAAAATGGTACTATCCATACAAATTGGACCTTCTCGCATATTCTCAAGGGACCCAAGCCCATGTTTCATGCTTAAATAAGATTATAGTGATAAGCCCAGCTTCAAACAATATTTCCGTATCTTGGAAAGGAAGGAAAAATTGGCTAGAACCTAAAGAAGTCATGGAAACAAGAACTTGATAGCTACAAATCAATCAATTTCAGTATCTCATCAAGTGGAAGAACTTACCCGACGAAGATTCCATATGGGAGATGAAAATTTTATACGTATATCCAAGATTATCTAAGCATTTATAAAACTTTTTGAAGGAGAGGGGCATGTTAAGTCCCTATAATACTATTGTATCCTTGTTTTTATTGTCAATGTACCCCACTTATTTTTATTTTTGTACCCATGTAGTCCCCATATTGCTATTCTGCGTCTCATGTAAGCCCACTATTGTTATCATACCCTTACATTATTATTGTTATGTTGATTTTGATTATATTGTGACCTCTTTAGAATCGTTGATCTAGATTTATGCTAGAATGCAACAAAAATAGACATATAACCATAAATACAAAGATGGAAGTGAAATAACACTATTTCATTAATATCAAAATAGAACCGAAATTCTTCTTACATAAGATGGAACAAACTAGCTATGGTGTTGGTAGTGAATCTCTCCAGAAGAGATGGCGGTTGCCGCACCCTCTTAAACATGTTACAATACAGTTTTCGAGGGCTCATTTATTTTAGAAACAATGGAGAACTCTAAACGTCAAAAAAACTAACCCTAGGAGATGAAGTGCCAAAACTATGGGCCCCGTTTGGGTAAAGTAAGAGCTTCAACTTCCCGAGGGACATAACCCTCGCATACGATGTATCCGGCTTTCTGACACTTATGATATCGTTAGAAAGATCTCGTTTCATGACCACAAATGTTGCCAACAAATATTTATTTGAACGAAATCATATTCACTAGACAAATGATGCCTAAATTTACTTAGGGCCTCGAAACGGCTCTAGAAGTTTAGGACCTGAAAAACGTTAAAAACAGTAATTTTTTATGAAACCGGAAAGATGAAAGAGACAATGGTGGGGCCCCAAGTTGAATAGGCTAGTGACCATAAATATCCATTTGGATCATTCCTCCCTTAGAGGCAATGGTCCTCATCGTATTTATGCTGCTCACATGAGGAAACTTTGCCGAACTTCATGTTGGGTGAACTACTTACAAGTACAGCAAGAGTTGGCTGCTTTCGGACAACCAGACATAGTTGAGCTTCACATGCATCGTTCTTGATTTGCATGTCCATGATACAATATATGGTGGCCTATTCCATGCAGTAGCATCGGGCTTAACTTTGGTGAGTTCTTCGTAAATGTCGCAGGTGTCCAAAGGAGGTAAGCAGGGACAAGGCGATTCAGATTGAATACTCATGTACCAAGGAATTGTGAATACTAAGTCCATCACATTGCCTCGACAACCTTAGTGATGGCGCTTATGACCCAGCATGAGAGCAGAAGGTTGGCAACACAGTTCAAAGGAGGTCCTTCTTCTCCGCAAATGTAGCAATACTTGTCATCGACCTCGGCAATGGTGGTGAACTCGATGTTGATCATATGCTGCCTGCTGGTACTTTCAGTACTGCTCTATCCATATTTCTATGAACCTCGTTGGAAGTGACAAAGCAACTACCAATGAAGATGTTCGCTTTGTCACCAAGATCAAAGATGAGCTTAACGCGTAGTAGCCACAAATGGCATGGTTACGTCAATGGGACATAGTGGTCGGGAATCCCCAAGCTCACCCTAAAAGGACTGTGGCCGATTGAGTTCTAGAGAGTCTTATTATAACTATTTCTATAAGCATGGGGGAGGTTTCGTGTCCTGGTGAATGTAGATGCTTTGAATTTGCATACACGCAGTAATGTGTACAATCATCCATTGACAACCCTATTTGGCCATCAGCTTTGGAGACTAAAAAGATGTGGACTTGGTGAGGGCTTCGGTGTCCAACATTGACGAGAGGCTTCTGACCAAAATGTGCTAAGGAACCCGTTATCGTGATCTAACATGATGGATCGTGATTCAAAAGTGAACCCACACTCGTTAAAAGAAGAGTTTAGCAGGCTTCTACCGTGATATTCTTCACAGTCGCCATAATGGCCATCTTTCGAGAATCGTCGACGACCAAGAGCATCATTTCCATGCTTGGGACAGAGACACACATGTAATCCATGGAGACGGATTCCTAAGGTCGATTAGGTAGGTAGCGCAGTATAGAGCTCAAGCCATGGCCGCTTGGAATGGTACAGGCAAACAGATCTAATGTGTACTTCCGACATCCGTCGAAGGTTCGGCCACCGCAGAAGGCTTCGTAGTAACGTCACTATTTTCTCACCCGACCTCAGACTAACCGTAGGGCACTTCCCATATCATCTTGGAATGCTCACTTGAAGGAACACAAATGTGTCTCGGTGTGACACAACAATGCATTCGAGGAAAATTCTGGAACTTGGAGTACCCCCAAGAGTACCAGAGGCAGAAGACAATTCTAGTTCTTAGAGAAGAGGCCATCCGAAATTGTGTCCACAATAGTTGAGAACTATTGTTATAGCCACGATTAGTGGTCGTCGAGGTGGTTTGGCGAAATACTATTGGTGCTACCCTTCTTGTACTTGATGTTCAAATGAAAATTGTTGCGTACATGTGGACCACTTTCCGATGGCGATCATTCCGCAACTTTGTGTCTATATGAATCACAGGGGTTGGTGGTCTATGTGGATGATTATTTCCTTCCCTAAAATGTAATGCTTCCATTATCACATAAGCTCGTACAATGGAATATATTTTCTTTTTCACAAGTGGGATACTACAACCCAGGTTTGTGATAATGTCTTAATTTGATATGCCACTCGATGCCTGAGTAAGAATCATAATGGCATGTCTATAGGCATTTGTCTCAACTTCAAATGGTTGTTGCAAGTCCTGCAATGTGAGCACTAGGCGTAACAAGAGAGGGAATGTGTTTCAATTCATGACCGCCTTCTATTAGAGATTCTAACCAAAATAAATTTTCTTTTCGCTTCTCCTCGGTGACCGACTCCGCGGCCAAGTGATATGAGAGAATCCCAACAAAAAAACCGTGTAGAATGAAAAGACCCAAAAAGCTGAGGAAGCTCATAGAGTGGTTTTGGCCAGCTATCCCGAATGACTTGGATCTTAATGGATCTGCTAAGGCACCCCTTTTCATAAATACCAGATCCGGGATATTGAACTCCGGTCATGCCAAAAGTGCACTTCTAACTGCAAACAACTCAGGAGCCAGAGTGTTTGGAGGACTTCTCGTATGTGGTGGAGGTGCCTTCCCAAGTCTAATAAGATAAGAATTTCATCCAAGTTCATTACCACAAATGAGGCTGCATCTGGACACAAGATGTCATCCATCAACCTCATGAAGGTTTCCGTAGCATTCGTCAACTGTGCATGACGAGCCATTTGAAAAGGCCCTTCTCGTTTCGCGTGCCTCCACATCACAACATCATAACTTCATCGACACCTGCATTTTGCTTGATTTTGCTCAAATATTTTTCCTCTTTGAGTCGTCCAAGGTCATCAATCTATGGGATTGGGTGCCTATTTCTGGAGCAATGATCTCATAGTGTTGGATAGTTAATATAGAGTCTCCAAGTCCCATCCTTCTTCTAAAATTTCAACACGATCAAAGTTTCATGTCACAGAATTTATTTATGTAGACCTTTCACAACAACTCCCTGGGACCGCCTTGATTTCATCATTCTCCATAACAAGAGCGCCACAACATTAGTCCATTCGCAAAGAAGCAGCACTCGGGGGTAGGTCAATGGGGTGCTTGACCCCACGTTGTAGAGGCAATTCCTTGCAGTGAGGTGAAGATGTCTCCCCGTACTCTGGCACAACCTTTTCCATTTGTTTTTTTCATGCAGAGGAGCCATGTCCGAGACCGTGGCTACAATCTTCTTCTTTCCGTGAGGGAGTATCATTAGGAAAAAAAAATTTATTGGTTTGGGAAATGTGAGCCATCGTATTTTTTTCAAATAAGCAAAGAGATAGTGGGACGTGTTGGCACTCGGTATCCTATACAACTTATTTCCCAAAGTAAAAATAACAACGCGAGAGAATTCACATGGTATGTCACTTCCACACAGCATAGTTGGCCTAATAATACATCGTAAACATCAGAGCAATGTCACACACACCATCCGTGAAGGCTTCGATGTTATAGGGAAGGAGGCACCGATGGATGAAGACAATAGATCCCATCCTTGGTGAAGCCACCCGATGGTGTATGGTTGTGGGTGCAATCGTGTCAACAAGCCCAACCGCTTCACGACATCTACCTAATTATGTCTTTGTATTCTTCATTTTCGATAGCCGTAGAACATAGCAGTAGTCACTTACCACATCCGGGAGTGGAAGAGACACTCCGCTCCTCTAGATCTTTTGGTTCCTCCTTTGGATCTTCATAGTGGCATTGGGCTCGTATCACAATCTTTTCTTCTCCTTTGTCATTCCCCTTGTCATGTTCGGGACAAGAGTTGAGAATGCATTTGATTCAGACCTTCATTCCGGCCACGAATGATCGTTTTTGGCCCAACACTCATTTGTGTTGTGAGTGAGCCTTATGAACCTCACACCACTTTCCCATGTCCTTCTTTGGCTTCGGCGGTGTTGTTCTTGTCATGTTTTGGCAAAGTTGTTCTAGGCCGCCATGCCTCGGCTTTTACTTTGGTTTGTGGTTTAGGGGGTACCTTTCCTCGCTTTTGATTCACATATCCAAAGTCTCGCTTCCTAATATTGGTATGCCGTACTAAGTGAGGAGATGTCGAGGAACCGCATTTCTTGAATGTATCTATGCGTACAACCGCGATGCTTTAGCACCAAATGTTTTCTTCCGAATTCGATACCCAACTTTGTGTGTAGGGTATGAAACCGATTCATCACCATGCAATATCTCGATCTTTATTGCCTAGACCGTGGTCCATTATAATATGTACTTGTCCTCATATCTACGACTGGGATAATATTGTTCGATGGCATCTTAAACAATTACAAGTACATGCCTAAGAAACAGAGAGGGTTCTCGTCTCTCGTCCTTTTTCTCACAAGAGGTTTCCCACCAAATTTCCTTAGTAGACAGGGTAGCCGAGGGAGTGCAAAAATAATCTTCTCCCAAATTTAAAAGTCATAAACTATAAACATCTTTCTAATAGATTCTACCATGTATCTACAACATCGCATCTATTCTATCCCTCAAATATGGGAATTTCAAATTTTACTTGTACCTTAAAGGGGACTTGTGCCTACGAGTGGTCAGATGCAGATGTTACTACTCCGTGGGCAATGTTGAAGGATCCTGAAAATGCATCAACGCGTTCCTTTATTTTTTGAGGGCCTCCTCTAGCAAAGCTGACAGACCGCTTCTCCTCATATCTTTATTTTTCATCCCCTATGGCCATCCATCGTGGAGCCTGTAAGGATGACCCCGCAAAGGTTCCACCGCATTGAGCCCTTAATTCCCGTTATACCGCGACCTCACAGGAGACATGCAGAAGGATCAAGAAAAAGCAGAAAAATCTGATACCAAGATCCGGATTTATGCAAGAATGCTGCTATCATACATATAACCATCAATAGAAAGATCTTTAAAGTAGAAATAACACTTCATTTCATTAATATCAAATAACCTAAATTTGCTTACAACAGAATGGAAATAAACTAGCCTAGGGTGCGCAGCGACCTCCGGGAAGAGATGTGAAGCACACACTCCTCCGAACTATGTTACAATGAGTGCTCAAGGCCTATTTATTATCGATAAATAATGGAGAACTCTAAACGTCCAAAACCTAACCCTAGGAGATGAAGTGTCAAATCATTGGCTCTGCTTGGGTAAATTGTGTTTCAACTGTAAGACAAATTTTGGGCAGCAGATATTTTTTATCGTATGATACATCGTTAGAAAGATCTATCTCATGATTTCATACTTTTTGCCGCAAATATTGATTTTGGAACGTAATCATATTAGCGTACAAATGATGCCCAAATATCGTTTGTGAGCATACAAAATAATTCGTGAAGTTTAGGACCCGAAAAAAATTACAAAATAGTGTTGCGCTTAAACTAAAAATCGAAAGAGACACAAATAGAAATTAAGGGAGAATAGGTGGGTGGCCACCAATATCCACCTCGGACCACTCTATATAGAAAGGGAGGTTTTTTTCAATTGAATCATCCAATAATTTTTCATTTATGTAATGTAAAAGTGCTTTTCCCCCTCAGAAAGCACTGCTTCATTGGTTTATTTTTTGTCTATTTTTTGAGATGGCTTCCCAGCAACTTGATGGTCCATGATCCAACGGGATTGTACCAAATGATCCCCGAGTGTGTGAGATGTTCTAGACCTCTTTATGAGGGTGGCCCTTCAGTACTCTCCTCACAAGCCCGGATGACCTCGCATTATGATCAAACCTCGATGCAAACATATGTTTGATGGGTTCGTCTCCAATCGTCATAAAGGTCACTGCTAAGCATTAAGTTCTCTTAAATTATCCATTCAAGTCTTCGCAGCCTTTCCCCCGTTTAGCATGCCTTCTTTTGGTTGAAACTTCCTCATGTCAACTCGAGGGGAATTATGTCTCATGTACTCAAAATTTATTGGGACAGAAGTCCTCGCCATGTTTTTTCGAGACACATTATGTATATGGGATCCGTCATATTATGTCATGGCTCATTGATGCTAGTGTATCATGGGTCGGCACTCAGATCTCACTCCCACATTTCTAGGCTCACCATTATTCTTTTGTACCCATTTGGGATATATGTGTATGGTATGCCTCCACCATCTCATTTGAGACAATGTATCTGCAACAAAAGGAGTCTTAGTGATCACTAGTGGTATCACAATCTCTATTTTTTCCTTCCTTGCATCGTTTTAGACGCCTCTCTCTCGACTCCCTTTGCCTTCCTCGAAGTGTGAATTTTGCGCTATTTTGGTCATATGATTTCTCTCCAATGCTCAGCAGATTGAGGGTGCGCCTATTATCACCAAAAATTATCACCTAGCCATTTATAACTAGTGGATCTAAACACAATTATATAAGTTTAAGTTTACATAGTAAAATCACTTTCTATTATAAAAAATAATTTAAAAACTACTTTATTAAGCTATTTATGATTAAACCATGATAATACTTAAATAAACCATTTTTGTTTTGGCTTTATCTAGGATAGTTATTAAATCATTGTTTGATAATTATTCTTTCTATTACATTTAACTAAATCATATAGGAATAATTAAATAAATCACTATTTATTTATTTTTCCTGAACTCTGATTTCTTGGAATAATTGTTAAATCATGATTTAATAATTATTAAATTTTCACACTTTTAATATTCACAGTAATTAATAAATCATTTTATTTGTTAATTATTTCTTAAATAAATATTTTGATTATTTTTGAATATCTTTTCCTCTCAAAAAATATAATAAATTATTCTTACACTTAGATCTAGATTTTGGTCAATAATGTTTTATTATTCTCCATTTCTAGATCAACCCAATACTTTTCAATAAATAATACAGTTTTTTCATTCATTATCACCATGACTGCCATCAATGGCCATCATTATCGTCTCATAATTTTGAGTTCCCATTAGAATTTACACATTGTTTGTGTTTTCACACATTAGAGGTATACAAAAATCTAAAACATATTTAAATACAAAATTAGTTATGTCATATTTTACCTTTTTAATTAAATTGATTAATTAAAAAAGATGCCTATTTGAACAAATGTTATGAACTACATGGTTTGTTGGGAATGTGGTATTAATAAGCAATGGTATTGTAACAAATCATATTTACAAATTAAGAATCACTATGGTAGAGAAGGGATAACTTCATGGTTAAGAAACCCTGTTCATGCTTTATATATATATATATTTTTACAATTAACAATGATAATAGTTTCAAAAAAAGGACAAGTTAGGAGTTTTTATGATTTTTGTCATTTTTATAAACGTGAGATGTATGCTAAAAGTGTTTCATTTATCTATCATTGAGTTAATCTATATACTACCCACACAATTGTATGCCAGCTCATTAATAAGAAAAAAAATATAAGAATTAAAGGTTTATTTATTACATTTTAGATATGATGACATTTATACAGACATGGAAGGAAGGATAAAGGTGTATGGAACTTACAATCACAAGAGAAAAATATATATATATATATATATATATATATATATATATATATATCATCAATAAATAGTCACAAAGTATGTGGGAAAAGACATTTTAGTAATCATTTCATGCATTAGATTATTTTTGTAACTTGTCCTCAAATAGAATCTTTTTGATAAAGTTAATGAAAGTAAAAATCATGCGAAAGTAACATACAATCACATAATATTCTAAATTGATCGACATAATGTGGAAGTAAAGAAGACATTCAGCCATTTAGGCAGAACATCAATAAACTATCATGATACTTTTATTGGAATAGTTCAACACAATAGATATGATAAAATACTAAAAATCTTTATTATGAATGTTAATTCCTTAGGTCTCATGATGTTTTTTTATTTATCTTTTGTATGCTTAAAAATAAATAACTGAAATGTATACTATGAATAATTCTCAGTGTTCCTATTTGGGAGAAAACCTAGCTATAAGGTGAGGTTTCTTTTCTTCATTCGTTTCATGGGAAATGTAAGAGAAAACTAGTTACAATCTATATGGGTTTACCTAAGGGCCTATGGCTTGCAAATATAGCTACAAAATATAACCCATTTGTTTTTTCTTTCTAAATACACACTCCCTAGTTGCTTTTCTCAAATATGAGACAAAATAAAAATAAAATTGAATAGAACCCACACACCTCTTAGTGGCCCAACACTGGTTATACTATAGATAACTAGGGGCACAGCCAGATGAACTGTGAGGTTTGTTCTTTATTGCCCCCTTGGTTTCTCCATCCCTGCCTCGTGACCGTATCCCATTCTATTATCTCTGGGAGTTATACTAGGTTGAGCAATTATCCAGAGGTCTTCTTTTGTATTTGAAGCTCCTTGGATGGGTATTAAACCCTATATGCTGTTTTCCTTGGTTTTATGCTTTTAAAATTTTCACTAGTGCTAACTCCTAAAATATATTTGTTACTTTTATTCTTTAGTGCTATGCCTTACCTTCCTACACCCAAACAGCCCCTGATCCACATGGTTCCCTTTCACCAATCACCGTCTGTATGTGATGTAATTTGATGTGTCCTTGATATTTTGTATTGTGTGTCCACCCTGTTCATTCTCATGCACACTTTCCATTGTTTGCTTAGTAGTCTAGCTTCTAGAGTAAAGCTCTGAGCCCAGGAAGTCCCATCAATTTCTCAAGGTTCATTCCTCTTTACCAGTTAAAATTGATTTTGAGTCCCAAACTTTAGATTTACCTCGATTTCGATAGAAAATCTTATGTTCCTTTCTTTATTCTTTTTTTGTTTCTTTATCAAATGTTGTATCCATTATTCATCTCATATCTTTTGCCTTTCATAGCATATATTCCGATCAGAATATTTCCAAATGTTTCACCAACTGGCTTATCGAAGAACTTGGCATGAACAAATGCTTTATAATATAAGGTTAGCAGATGATGGTACCTTCGTGATGGAACAAACTTTGGATCCCGATATTGCCATCAGTTGATGTAGTCAGATGCATTTCAACAGATAATGAATACAGGGGAATAATTCAGCCATTCTTCATTACTTCAACGATTCCATTCAATGTTTTCAGAACTAAAGGGGTCTCACTAACTATCACTTTCATAAAAGGCCATACATTGATCTTCCTTTTTTTACTATATTAAAATCATATGTTGAACTATTATCCCTGCATTCACACTTCAACCCCATCTTCCTTATCACCTTTCAATAATATGATTCTGCTGTCCGACGCAATAGATATTGTTCATAGTATATTTAATTCAACCCATACGATAAATACCTACATGCTCCTATGCTGTTCATCATAGAGTAGTGGGAGATGTGTGAATTCATTGAAGTTCACCCAACCGAGTGCAATTTGATTAGGAACCATAAATCATTTTCCTATTCCCTACTAACATGGAGCCACCCACGCTTCCCATTAGATGTCAAAATGTGTTCAAAAAATGGAATTAGAACACATAGAGTAAAATTTGGTTTCTATTATTTGAAAATAAATATGTACATAGGATTAGACCGAGCATGTTTCTCCAATATAATTCTGTCTGTACTGACATTCTTACTCCTTTTTATCTCTAATTTTTTGGGTCCTTCCTCTCTAAGTCTCTGCTCTCTAAAATTTTTTGCTGAGGAAATCTAGGGTAACTATATTAGGTGATTTCTCTTAGTCTGACAATCTCTTGTGTTATATTTTACTTAAGTTAATTAGCTTATTCTATAAGTTTATTATTATTTTGTTTCTATCAATAAATGTTCAAAAAAATGAAGATCATGAGATAAGAAGACACAAAAATAGAAGCTGTAGCTGTGGCCAAAACCTCTCCTTCGATAGGAAAAACCCACAAGAATTCTTCTTAATAGAAACTTTGACTGATTTCTTCTAACCTTGCTCGCCCAGATTTATTTATTTTAAGTAGAACCCCTTTTTTTCATGCTTCTTCTAATTTCTCTATATGTGCTTAAACAAGGTTGAAGCGGGCTCAATGGTCAAGATCATGTGTTTCCTCCTAAGAGTTCTAGGGTCCAAAACCGTAGGTAGAGTATGTATGCCTTCGTAGACTTAGTTAAATAAAATAATTACGTGAGGTGGGTCTGTTGTCCCACAAACAAGGGGGTATCATACACTAATTTTTTGTCCGGCTTGGCCAAGACTCAAAATTCCATAATAATAATATAGGATTTTCAAGGGTACGTATTTTGTCCATGGCTTCATCGATTCGTGTAGGGGCTTCATTGTTGCAACTCGTTAACAAGGTCTTCGAGGGTATTTTATGTCTCAAATAGTCTCTTTACATAATACAACATGTACAAAGAGGTCTTACATGCATGAAAATGATGCTTTTGATTAATAATTCTATGACAAACTTAGAATAATCGAATGGGTGTCACCTACAAGTAAATTTAACTCATGCCCAAGTTCATGCGCATCAAGAAATAAACATAATAAATTTTTCATTTAATATGAAATATATAAAATAATTATTATAAAATATATTATGAAATTTCAACCTACTTACATATTTCAACACTCATTCTTAAATTGGGAGGTAGTTATAATCCATACATGCTTACTTGAAATTATCATATCAAGAATTACTTCAAGAAGAGTCATATTTGTGTATTCTCATGTTTTATTATTTTTAAAATAAAATTATTTCATTTTTTCATACCAACCAACATTGCCACATAGAAATCAGTCTTAACTAACAACTATATCTCCATCACCAGAGTTAATAACAAGTTGACGAGAGAATGAATGATAGACACCATCATCATTGTCTCTTAAGGAACATGTTCATTTGAGATGTTAATAAGATATGTCCTTTTAGGACTACTCCTATCTTGGAATAACACTTCCTCAATGAGTTTTCTCTCTGCACCCATTTCCACTTACTATATGCCCTACCACATCCTTAAAGAGTATCATAATTCGATTCTTACCCAATCCCATTCTTTCCTCACAATATGAAGGGAATGATGTGTTTATCTCTCCCTCTCAATCAGGAAGGATATACACATTCCTATACAAAGTAATATACCCTAGTTTCCTTCTTACATAGAAATCCACCAAAGCTTCCTTCTTAACTAGACTTGTTTCCAATATCAACTGTTAGATCTTTGTGATAGTTAATATTAGTTTCTAGTAGGGCTCCCTTATTTCAATGTCATGAAATTCAACTTCTTCATCATGGAGCCTTCACCTTGTAGAGAATTCTTTCCACCTTCTCCATAATTCTCCTTCAAATTTAACCACAATATTGATGAGTAGTCATAACCTTTCTCTTCGCCGTAAAGTGACATTTCAGTCCATATTTGTCCATCCTTCATACAAATACCTTTTAAAACTCATGTTTCTTTGAATATCTTCCATCCATCCTAGATAAGTACTAGTTGTAGGTACACTTTAATAACCTTTTTTGGTCGCCCTATTTCAACCCAACTTAGATGTTTTCTATCACATCAAATAAAAATCACCTTTTTATGATGGCCTTTTGTCAGTAACATTAGCTTTCAACACCAACATCCTGCTGGCCACATGTATGAATCCATCTCCAAGATATTCATTACAAGACTTTCTTGGTAGAAGAAATATTAGGGTCCAAAGGACACCTTCTTCTTCCATGAGATATCATAGATAATTTTCAGTTGTCATATGCCTACTACCATTATCTTACATGACTATAGTTGCCTTTCTGCTGTGTAAATATATTATTCCTTTATCCATATATTTCTTTCCTTGAGATATTCTTTACATGGTTCTCTCTTTTTCAACATAGGAATGATATATTGTCAACCATATCACATTCCATATGAGGTCATATTATGTTGATTTACCTATCAATATGTATAAGAGTTCAAGAAAAAAAATTAAAGTATGTTTTCACACTACATCCTAATGTAAAAGATCCTTATTTTCAATGTAATCATGGGATAGAGTGAGTCCAACCACACTATCCTCACTATATCATGACACGATTTTTTACCTACCAAATATACACGTACCTTTTCATTCTTTGGTCATCTATACTAGGCTTATAGTAGATTTCTATTGTTTAAATATTTAAATTAATTCAACTAACTCAATATATACATACATATTCTATCACACTTACTAGTGGATCCTGCGAAGGTGGAATGTACATTCATGAGTACCTGTTTATTTTTATACAACGAACCTTATAATGAGTTTCCAATGAGGATCTGCAGATCTCTTTATGTGTAAACAATCCTTCCTAATGATGATGTGTGTGATCATTTCTTTATTTTCTATATCGTTATATTAATTTTCTTCCATCCATATATAATGACACTTCAATTGGGTTCTTATATTCGTCCAATGGAGATGCCATTTCTATCATGATGTTCCATATAACCACGTAGACTTATATTTACATCCTTCCATGCTTCATGGTGATGTCAACTTATTTTTTGATACAATGCATCCCATAATACTTATGATGTTTTTTATTTTCTTCATAACTAAAAAGAACTAGCGATGTGAGATTATCTGGGCCTATGAGAGATCTTTCACTTACTCCTACTTACTTATTTTTTGACACTTTTCCAACGATTCGACAATATGCTTAATTTATTTTCTTTTTATTCTTTATTGTTTTTCCTTATTTAGTTTAGAAAAAATTCCTTTTTAATGTACATATTCATTCAATTCATCAGATTGTATCTTTTACATATCAATCATCTTCTTTTTTCCCAGGATCAACTTTTCCTTCTATCGGGGTATGAAGCATATGCTTGACCTTGTTCATTTCTTCATCCAACATCACTATTTTATCCAACTAGTTTTTTTAATATTATAAAATTACCAAATATCCCTAAATGGAGTGGCTTCCTTTCTTTCCATATATACTCGACATAAAGTTGCCCTGTCCATCAAAGAAGTGTATCGAGTACGATGATGGCTATTTTTTTTGATTCTTTATTATTTCCCTAAATCTTTTAGTTGATCTCATATTTGAGATACCATCATAAGATATGAGACCACCCTTCTTTTCTTTGATACTGATGCAGAAGCTTATTTCTCAACGATATGATTTTCACAGTTATTTACAAAAAATAATTCTTCCAATTTTCATATAGATATCTTTTTTGATTTTTCCAACCTTGCTATATAAGGATGAGGTAGTCCTTGATTAGATTATAAGGAGGATTATCTGAACCCTTATTTCCTTTCTATATACGTTTAGTAATTTTGAGTTTATTTATATGTTTTTGATAGTTTAAAACCTCAATATATTCAATAACTTCAGTCTTCATGCGATCAAATATACTATTTTTCCATACAAATCTAGATTCTATACCCCAACCAGTTTGCTGCTCTCCTTGCAAAATGAAGTCATGCTTGTAAAATTAAGTCATAAATATAAATATACTTATTTTTCTATAAGGTTGTCCTGTATTGATGATATTTTCACCTCTATTCCTTTCGATGATGTTGCTTCATGAACTTTTCATGTTGTTCAAGATGGGTATTTGATTTAATATGATTGATACCACCTTGATTTATTTGATTATGATGAAATTACTCTTCTTTATTCCTTCTATGATAAGGTATGTCGTGGAGGCTTCCTAAATGTGATTCAAATGTAGAGTCCTTCTTCGAACGAGGTAGGGTATTTGTGGTCTTACAAAGTGTTGAAATTTTTAAATGAGATACAACTTTTAAAAGCATTGTGTTTAGAACTTATGTATCCTTCTTTCAGGTGATTTATGTTGAATTTTAATCTTCTTTGTCTTGTCACCTTAGCTCGATACCATGTTGAGAAACATAGGGAAACTAGAATAGGTGATTTCTCTTACTTTGATAATTTCTTGTGATGTATTTTTTACTTAAAATGATTAGCTTATTATATCACTTGAGATTATTATTATGTTTCTAACATCAAATAGATGCCAAAAAATGAAGATAAAAGACAAGAGGGGAAAAATTTAGGTTTGTATCTAGGCTAAACTCATCCCTCTGAGAGGAAAACCCTCAAGAATTATTATCTTCATAGAATATTCAAATGAAAAATTCCAAGATATAAGATAGTTTTTCAAAGACCCATCCAAGACCGCGTTAACCTTCCTTCGAAGAAAATTTCTCTGAAGCACTTACGTAAACAAATTTTGACCTTCCAACAAAACATTCAACCCCAAAAAACTTCTTCAACAACTTCAGACCCCAAAAACTTTTCCAACAAATTTGAACCCCAAAAAATTTCTACAACTTCGACTTCCGGACAAATTTTAGAAATTTCATCCGAACAAATTTCTAGTGTACTCTAACCCTATAAAGTTTACCTAGGAGCTTCAAAATTTTCGTTGCACTTAAGAGAGAGAGGCCCAAAAACTTGAATTCTATATTTCTTCTTGAACTTCATTTGCCTTAGGGTTTTCTTTGCTTCTGCTTTAGGAACAAGTAACCTTTTTTCTTGCTTTCTTCATATGTCTTGTAAAAGAAGCACTACGTCTTAATGCCTCTTATATATAGGATTTTTATAGGTAAGAATTTCCCCCATGAGGCCGACCCCGTATCTTTCATGGGACAATTTGTCAAAATCATTGAAATGGTTTTGAGGGTCAAGCAGACTCAAATATACTTTTGTAAATAATAAAATATTCCCAAATGTGTCTTATATAAGAAAATTACTTTATAACTTCAATGATAAAAACCTCAAGAACTCACTCAATGGGTGCTTGAACTACAAAAATGTATTTACCACACATAAACTATATCAAAAATAACAATAATGAATTTATTTCATTAATATCAAATATATAAAATTTATTATTACAATCGATATTATGAATACCGAACATAGTTACATATTTCAACAAAAGTTTTTCCCTTAACGCCTCGAGAGCTTTCCTATACAAGATCATAAAAATATCCTAATAAACAAAAAAAATGGGACATATCTACATCACATCAACTAAAAACCACCCATAGTATCAAAGCAAAATTTGGCATTATTACAGGGTCCATTTGTCCAATAATACCAAATTTCAGAAAAATAGCTACCAACCCAGATTCTCCACAAATGGGACATATTAACACTAAAAATATATTATTCCAAAACTTTACAAAATGACTCGGTATCACGGGAATTATTTCCTCGTAACCAGTTCCCCCCTTAAGCTATAGAAAAAATAAAATAATTTCCTAAGTGGTTGATGCTTCTACATATATTTGTAACATACCCCCATTTATCCCATACCCCCATACCAAGGCAGAAGAGTTTGTTACTACTATTGACCCGATCTTCAATGTATTCTTAGGAAATGGAGTCATAAGATTTTTCATTTTCAAATCTACTCAAAAATTAAAATAAATGTCACCATTCTAAAGTCACACGAGAGTTTTCCTTTCCGTGTATAAATTTTAATTCAATCTTACTTAATGATCAAAAGGTATGGCCATTTTAGTTTTGGCCCAAACTAAACCAGCTCATCAAGGTCTACTGACAGCACTTGAGTGGCATCTCATGTCATTACCCAATACCCCGTATAATTCCATGTGGTGGGTTTAGTCATTGCATTAGTGTTTATACTTATTCAAGGTTGGTCTCATCACCATAACCGATGAACCACCTTACTGTGCCCCAATTATCAACCCTGGAAATATGTAGGAAATTCCACCTATCCGGGCCAAAAATAACTCGGGCTCATAATTCTTTTAGAAACTACCTCTAAGCCGATTTTTTCTAACTTCTCGATTAAAGGGTGCCCCATGTCCTCAATTTAGATTTATTTTAAAGTTCTCTTTTTTAATAGTACCCCCAAAATTTTTGACTTAGAATTTTCCCTAGGTTGCATGTATTCAGAATTTTCTTACATTTTTGTTTTTTCTTTTCAAAAATTATCAAGCCATAACTAAGATCAAAACAGATATTTCAGAATTTCAGTATACTTTTTGGACATAGAGTACATTAACAATTTTCCCACGCTATTAGCTAAATGTGTTGAAGCACATCAATATATACTAATTACCATATTTTTCTCATGTCAACAATAAACTTTGGAAGCACAATATGAATATTTCATACATATTTCACATACAAAAACATAATGCCATAGGGAAAAATAGTATGTTACCAAGCACATTAGCATATATAAATTTCACTCATTAATAACATCTTAATAGAAAGAGCACACATATACAGATTCAGAATATATAAGTACAAAACCATGGCAATCAATTCAACAAATAAGCATAGACTATTTTTCAAGCTCATACCAACAAAAATATTCACATTTTTAAGAGGAGTAGAAATTAAATAGATTTCAATCTCGTGAATAAATTATTCTTGTAAACCTTACAAAATGAATCAACATTCCATATACTCGCAAGAAATTCTTCCTCTTATTTATATATATATTCATAGTACAATCAATTGGTACATAATATATATATATATATATATATATATATATATATATAAGAGTACTAACATTTATATTATAAGGAAGTTTAATCAGATTAAATTAACTCACTCAAATTTGGATTGGACTACACTATAGCCTTATGCAAAACTTACCACCTCAAGCCAAAGTCGCATCTTCGAGGAGGAATTTTTTCAAGGAGTTAAGAAACGTTGTGAGCTAAAACGTGGATTCCAAAGACTACTCATCTCCACCCTTAAACCAATTCAAGAACATATAGGTTGTAAAATCCTCCACTCCAAATTCAATGCTCTTAACAAATGCAGCAACTCGAACCATGAATCTAGGAGATCACGAGAGGAACTAGGAATAATACCTTAAATGGATCAACCCTACACTCCAAACTTAGGAATCAATAGAACCATGGTCCTTCACTCAAATATTCTCTGTAAGCACTGCTTCTACTTCTCAAATCAAAATTTTATACTCTTTACCATTTCATTTTAATGATATTATCCTTCATTCATCAGATGTTTTATGGTATGTTGCATTTTTTTCTAGGTATCTTCACCCATAACTTCTAGAATTCCCTTATTTCAATATGAGAACTCTCTATCTATTCATGTGTTAAGCCCTCTTTCATTACTATCCTTCCCTTTTCCTTATGTCCCTTTTTTCACAAGTGTTCTTCAACCAACCATCCTCTCCATCATGGTCATTATAACTGTCATAAAGTGTCTATGGTCATGGCCTTCTCTAAATGCATGTACTCAATGACAGGTTATTATGTTGGTCCCCACCACCAGCTATTTCTCCCATATTTCAATTATTTTGATTTTCAACTACCACTGGCTGTTATACCTAAAGAATTATTCTACCACATATGACTAAGTTTCTAAATTCTACACCTCTTCCCCAAATATTTGAACTTTGCTCTATATGTCAGTCATTTCAGAACTACATAACTCGTTAAATATTTTCTATTCTCACAAGTTTTTTCCATCAACCCTCAACTAGAGTTGATATTTTTGAAATTTTAGAGTATTTTTTGAAATTTACATAATAGCCCCATATGCACTAGTAATGGGGGCTTACATGGGATATTCATTCACTGTGTCATGGCCAACATGGTAGGTCAACATTAAGACGTACATAAATTTCTCATACGAACTTCGAGTACCAGAGGATCTTGTACAAAAGAGAGATTTTTTACCCAAAAATAATGTTACTACTTAAAATTGTCTCTCATAGGTTTTATAGACCCATATTTCCAAAATTTGGACCCATTGGTATGGTACACACAAATTGATTCCAATTGCTTCACTCAAAAGAATTGAGATAGATGAACAATATAAGAATCCAATCCATATTAGGGGACATTATAAATGATAAATAGTATTATGAGCCACTAAAGCACATGAAAATGAAGTCAAAATTTGAAGAAACTTACCCTCAGAGGATTGTAGAACTATGATAATATAGAAAAAAAAGGTATAACAACGTTAATTTTAGGAAATGATCATGGTAGTTTATTTCTTAATGGCTTAGCTATGACCAAACTAGAATTATGAGATGAGAATAAAAAAGCAATAAGTAGATATATAAATTGAATATGTATGTTTTTCATGCCATGGTAATAAATCAACTAGGAAGACATTAGAAATCTTTGAACTAGGGAATAATAACGATAGAATATCTTAAAGACACTGCAGTGATATTGTAACTAAAATAAACTAAAATGGTAAGTGTTTATTAACCAAATTCATATAAAAAAGGCTTCATATGGCAAGAAAAATATACCTAGACTAATACTGAGGAAACACCTAGCACAGTAAAGTGTAAGAAGAAGTGTTGTGAGAAAAATAAACTATGTAGACTAATGAGAAAAACACCTAACATAAAGTGTAGTAGGCATGAAATGTCGTGAGAAATTATATACTAAACTTTAAGAAGGATTATGTAAATGGAAAAAAATAAGTGAGAATTGACTACAGCACTACAACATGAAGATGATGACCCCAAACCCGGGTAATGTACACTAAAAAACACATGCACACATGAATTTTTTTGAATGTCCATGTGTCCCTAGCTATCTGCGACCACCAAGGCGTAAGATGCCAACTATGATGCTATATTGGCATTGATTAGAAGTTTGTGTGTACTATAGAAATGTCATTATGCAAATTAAAATCATTTTGTGATATAGAGAGACAAATAATGAACCTTTCATGAAGGAATGGAGACCACCTGAAGTAAGAAATGCTTGTGTTTCTATAGTGACTTGGAAGATCTAATTTGGATTGGGGGAAAATTTTGATATGAATAAAAGTGTTTTAATAACTCCAAACTAGATCAGAGGACAGTTAGAGCTCGTTGGTCACTTTACAAACATGTGAAATCTTCAAAAAAAGTAACAAATAGGGTCAAAGGGGTCAAATCTATGTTTTCCACCGACGAATAGCATGAGGAAACTTGTAGAAATATGGTTGGCCCAAATTTTTTGGCTATGTGGCAATTTATGGTTTGTTGTGAATGGACAAATTGGGAGCTAACACGTGACTACCCCGCAGGCCGCCACATGCCCTTTAAAGGTCGAATTTTTCACTAAGTCCAAGGTAAAATTTAATTTATTTGGGTGGAAAGTACAGGTGACTAGTTGAGGTCAAGTTCAACCTCATGACTTCCCCACACCACACTAACGTTAACAATACACCACACAAGAATTTTTCACAGACGCTTTCGGCGCGAAGCATATTTATGTTTTTTAAAAAAGCTTTCAAACAGGGCTAAAAGGTCAATCCCTTTGTCCACAATCCGTTGTCCTGTGACTAGGAAGGAGGCAAATGTTATGGTGCGAGATTAGTTTTAAATGGGTTATTAACCTTTTAACCTGCATGTTGCATCCATAACCATGTTTTATTAGGGGCATGAATTGATTTTAAATTTGATTTGTTTAAATCCTCGATTTAGCGCTAAACAACATTTAACACTAATTAAATCCCGCTAAGATTAATAAATATGTACCTAAATTGGTAGAGAAGTTGCGTAGTTCCGTTATTTTATGAACTCCCAAATGTGGCAACTAACTAGAGTCTCCATTTTAGTGGTGTTTTTCTAGAAATATTGAAGAAGCCATAACTTAAGAGCCACCAAACAGGCTTAGAAAGAGTCAATCCTAGAGGATTCTGATGTTGTGAGAATGATGGTAGATTTCAGAGGTAGAGGAGCACTTTGTAAGTGTGGTTTTGAATACAAAGAAGCCGAGGGCCACCAAGAGAGGAGGTCATGCCTAGTCCACTTGAAGACCACTGTGATTAAGAATGGTCGGAGGTTCAGGCCTTCCGAGTCCATTAGAGTAGTTCTTAGAGCCATCGAGGCATTGCAGGTACATGTAATTGATATCTGACCATTAATACAAAAGAGGGCTCTGCTATTGAAGTGTGTCCATGGAGATGTAGCCTAGGAGGGGGTGAACTTCATTATCGTCTATTGTATAATGTGTTTGTTGTGTCTTATTTCTCTCCGTAATTACCTATTATACATTTGTTTTTAATCACTAATTACTTAATAAATTTCTCATAAAATACAATAAACTTGACATGTAAACCCTTTCACAACTTGCTAATTTAAGACGATCCTAAGTACATTTATTTTATACTCATGAGGTAGCTAAAATGAAACCATAGTTTTTCCATATTCGCATTAGGGTACTAAACTTGATGTCAGTAGGAGAAACACTAGATATGGAATTAAAATTTAATCATTTTAAACTCGCGGCTACATACTACCCTTCTTCCATATTGAAACAATTGTGGTAATATTCGTAAATGTTTGGGATGACAAAGGGAATGCAAGAGACTAGATATATAACTAGGTTGAATGGGGAGTCGAGGTGATCCACACAATGAATCAATAGTGCCGTAAACACTGTGACCAGGCATAGAAGGTAAACCCAAGAAAAGAACATATGAGTTCCTTTAGTGGTTTCCAAGTGTCGTCTCGTGACAAACACTTCTGTAAATTTTTCCACATTTAATTTTAGAGCTCACAGATACTACATGGGCAGACAATTTTTCTCATTATCATTCAGGTCACCCATTGATGTTTTAACCGATTAAGTATTCTTCTGGAAATCTAAGTGTAAAAACCACTTTATTACACATTCTTAGCCTTTTGATACTGCCATTACACTCTTCTCCGGGGTAAGCTAATAGTAAATGTTGTATCCTTGAATATAAGAATTTCATAGTCCTTGAGAGTGTTTTATGTAGTCTTTGGAAGTAGTGTATGCCTAGTCCCTATATTCATTGAATTTAAAAACTCCATTGTAGTGTGAGTGCACAATCCCCATCGACAAATACTCATTTTGTTCAAAGGTAAATGATTGTGCAATCCACTCTTATAGTTATAAAAATTTTGTAATGATAGAACTTCACACGTAGTTGAAAGTGTAACATCATCCCAATGAGTTTTCTCCCAACTATCACTTTTCAGGCGTTTTGTTTTCTTCTAATTTTTCGTCTCCACTTTTGTGTATGTAGTTCTTGTTTTTCACTTTCTCAAGTGTTTATTTTGATTCTTTTATCTTCCACATGTGTCACTTTCTTTACCTTTTGCAAGTGTCATTTTCACTTATTTTAAATCGCAAATTTCATTTTTTATTGTTTCCACTGCATGTGTCACACACTGTGCACCACTAGAAAGACCTCAGAGAAATCAAGGGATAAGATAATTCATATATCATAAGAATAATTTCTAAGACACTCACAAATTAGCACACTTTTCAGGCTGTTGTCAACACTTGTGTCATAACTTCGTTCATAATGTCATAAATTTTGTTTTAAGTGTTGCACTTGGGAGATAGGTGCCATTTTGACATTTGTTTTTATAAAAGTGATTCTAGGTGCTAAGTGTTTATTTTGCTGTGGTTGATCGTTTATGTGTGTGAGATCATGTTTAATCTCACCATGCTCCATTTATTCATTCTCGCTTTACTGATCCCACACTTAGTCAATTATTTAGTTTTATTTTCTACTCTTCTTGATGAAATGCGTATTCTCTTCTCTTTTCCTTGAAATATACTATATGAGTTCAATAGCCATAGTTACCATCTCTCCCTAACCATGCTTGTGCAACAAGGTTTAACAATGCTACTGAGTAACTTACTGTCCTACCATGCCTCTCTTGCACTTGCTCACTTTTAAATATCTACATAGTTATGGCTACACCGCGCACTATACATTCACATTCACTGTACTCATGCCTGCTCTAATCCTTCAAATGGTTCAATTTTGCAATCAACTATCTCAATCCTTCCAAAACTACACATTATGTAACTACAAGACTAACCCTAATTACCAATTATCACTCCTCAAAGGTGCACATTTCCTTCATGTCCCTCAATCATTACATATTTTCAGAGTCATATTTATTAGACCTTCATCACTACCACTTGTTTCTCGTGCACCATAGAATCCCACAACCTTCTCTCAATCCTACAATTTGTCTTAGTCAACAAGTGAGTGTAAGAAGAAACAAGGTAGATTAGGATATTTTTGACCCACCTTTCCTTGTCATGATTTAAATTGATTTATAGGTATACGATCTCATCATGGCAAGGTGATGCTAAAGGAAGATTCCAAGTAGGAGCTAAAAGAGAGTAGTTATGAAGAAGGAGATGAAGGAAGAACCAGAAGACGAATACGTGAGAAAGTATTTAGATCAGAAAAAGAGGTGGGAACCTGCTGCTGATGGAAGGTTGACACCATCTAAACCATCTTGAGGGAAGATAATGAACAAGAAATCTATCCATCACAGAATAAGTTAAATTCATAGTACTAGTGATGAGCTGGCATTTATGAAATAAAGTCTTATGTCACTATCGCCAAGCCAAGGCTTCTCATAGTATCATTACAAAGTCATACATAATGTTTAATACTATGCGGGGATGGACTATGGGGTTCTAAAAATTAGAAAAGGTGAAAATGTGTGGAATCGGAATTTTCCCACATGGAATGTGAAAAGTCATTAGAAATTTTTGAAAGCTTCATGTGGATACTCAAAGGTCACATAGGAATTTATGATGGCTGGTAGAACCCAAAGAGTCAGCAGGAGGCAGTGCGTCACATGGGAGGTGGATGGCATTCCATTTGTTAGAAATGTACCCACATAGTCATAAGAGAGTGAAATTTGGACTTTTGACCTTGGATTCTTTGGCTTGGCATAAGATATAAGATCATTTCTTGGGAGGATAAAGTGGTGAATTAATGTTCCATACCATTGAGGTCATGGTATTAATATAATTGTATATCTTGGGAATTTCAATTAATATATGAAGTGGTTAGAGCCCTGACTTTCATGCATATGTTGTGAATTATTGTGACACTATTTTTTTCATTGTTTTTGGGTGCATGTTTAAGTTTACACATACTAATGAAAATGAACATTTCATTTTTTTGGTATGCATCTCACCGAATGCATTATTACTTTCTGATTTATGGTGGAATTCTGTGAGCTAATTTCAGAGGTTGTACAAATGATTACCATGCTCTTTGTGAATCTTTTTAGGATTGTACCATCGTTTCAGAGTGTCACTCTTCTTCCCTTCTATGAAAGTACCTTATATATTGTATCATGTTCTATAGTGTCAAATTTCTCTGTTTCAAGGACTTTCTTTTAACTCTTCGTTGATAATTTCTAACCAAGGAAAATTCCTAAAAATAATGGAAACCAACCCCTTTATTTTGTGGTTAAAGGACTTCATGCCAAACACTCAGAGGTCTAATGAACAGATTATACCAGTTGATTCCCTGGGCGATGGATCTCCAACATCGTCAACGCCATTGATAACATTGGTTTAAATCATTTGTTTGACAATTAAATTTTAAATGCGAGACAAATAAAGAATTTAATTTTTGGACTATTATGAATTTGAAATTAAGCACATAATGGGGAATAAAAATAGATTGGTTTATGCACTAACATGAGAGCGTACATACAAAAATCGTATTTTAGAGGCTAGGAATAAAGATAAGAAATAAAATGAAATGAAACTAAGCTCACAAAAAGGTTAATTGAAGCCAATTATAGGGACTATGAAGTGTTATAAGATGGATTTATTTTGTATAAAGGAAAGATTTATGTTCCAAATTTCCTAGAATGAAATTTTTTTGCTGAGTGACAGTACAGTAGGCCTTATGTCAAAGCACCTAGAGTAATAAAAACACAACCTCAATGATTCGAAAGTAATTCTTTTTGGCCAGTCCAAGAAATACCCAAGTCAAGTTATGAATATTTGCCCGGAATGCCAAAGGTTAAAATTGAGCATAGGAACCTAGTATGTTCATACGACTAATATCCATTCCTAAGTGGAAATGGGTAATTGCTTAAATGAATGAATATGTAGAGCATACATGATAAGAAATTCCAAGAATGTTGAGCTATTAATTAATGCTATTATTATTCTACTCTTATCACAATGATTAAATGCATTTTTCTTATTTCCTTAAGGGATTATTATTATTGAGATTATTTGAGTCCATTCGAGGAAACCATGGCGTACCGTAACCCTTTCCTCTCGATGATGTTACTATCGCGACACGAGTGGTGTTGGGTGAGCCCCAATGTAACACACAGATAGCTTCAATGGGGTGTATCACTTCGCTATGTGATTCATTTTAGTAGTTTCAATCCCACTTGTTCACCGTGAGCATCACCCAATGTAATGAGTGCTAAGTGGGAATATTAGGCATCAGAGAATATTCATGTATTATTCTCGTGAAATGTATTCAGATGAATGACTGATGTGCTGGAATCCCAAAAACGTATATCTAATATACGTATTTATGTAGCCTGTATTTTCAGTCATAAAAGAGGAAGGGTGCCCTACTTGAATGGTTCATGAGGCAACAATACTTTCTAAGGTTTTATGTCAAAGGGCAATCTAAGTGTATTTACCGTGTGAGCACCCACAATAATCGTTTATTTTATGGAGCCTGGGGATGGCCGACCTCCCGGAAGTCTCGACCATCGGGTGCAAGCCTCGCACATGATGATCCACGCCGTGTGACCCATTTCTTACCAGTCAATCCCACTTCCTCACCCCCGTGGAGCATCACCTCGATGCAATGAGCATAAGTGGACTATTCAAAGATCATGAGTAATTATTAGTTATGACTACCTCTCATGGAAACTAATACACCGAATGAATCATCAACGCATTTAAATCCAAAAAATGATATCTACTATAATGCACTTTGGAAAACTCTCATACTTTCAAATACGAAGAGTAAAGGGAGCTCTACCGGAATGACTCATGAGGCACAATACTTGCTAAGGTTTTTCAATGGGGTAGCAAGCTAAGACTATTGACTGGTGGGGGAAAATCATGCTTGTAGTGTCGGAGCCGCAGGCATTCTACTAAAACTTCCATGGATGTTCGGGTCGCCGTGGTGCAAGCCTCAAAAGTGATGATCGACGCTACGTGATTCATTTCATTATTTCAATCCTAATTTTCACTCAGAGCATCACTCGATAAACAGAGTGCTATGGACTATTCAAAAATCATGAGTAATTAGTCACTATGAATACCTCTCATGGAAATGGTCATATATGAATGACTTACTTAACGTGTATTTGAATCAAAAATGATATCTATTACAATTACTTAAAAACCCTCATACTTAAATGTTATATTTAGTTAATACCTTGAACATGAAATGTATGATTGTGGGTATGTGATTTGATGGTTATATTGTATTCAATTTATATATATGGACTAGTATATAAGTAGTTGACATTGAAATATCTCTACTAAAATTGAAATATTTTGTTGATGCTCCACATTTTTTCATCAAGTGTTTTATTTTTATTTTGTATTATATATATTTTTTAAACATTGCCCCTATTTTTAAAAGAATTTTTTCTAGATGTATTTGATATTTATATCTCTCTATAATTCACATTAAAGTATTTTACTTAATGTTTATATTGAAATAATTTATTTAAACTAACATTTATTTTTTTATATGTTTATTCTCTACCCCATATTAAAAATTGATTACACATAAGAGGGATTACACATCCTTAATATATATATATATATGAATTTATTTACATTCAATTATATATTATCTATATATTTATATAATTAGATTTATGATCAATTTCAAAAATTATTATTATATATGAAATTGATACTGAAATATACTTTATCCTCAAAATTCAAATAATATTTTTATTTGAAAATAACATTAAAATACTTAAAAGTTAAAAGAATTACACATCTTATTGGATCCTGTAGAATTATGTCATCAACTCAAGTTATTAGATCCTTAATTTTTTTATTATAAATCAATGGTGAAAAGGAGAAAGCAAGACTCAAAAACAAAAAATGATAACATCAACGCAGGGAGCCTCGAAATATAATTTGGAATTGTTAAGGGAGTGGGAGTTACAATGATTTTTTCAAGAAAAATAATATTAATCTTGTTAGGGAGTTATAATTGACAATATGAAAGGAAAATTTTTGATTCACGAGCAGAACACTAATAAAAAAGAAGTTATGAGGTGACTTTCAAACTCACAAAAAGTGACAAAGAAGAGAAATAGAATCCGAAGAGAATGACATAATTCGAAATTATATTCATATTATGATCATGTTATTTTCATGGCGTAATTTGGCATTTAATAATATTTGATGCATCAAGAATAAATGTAACTCTCATGGATAATGGAAATGAATTTAGTGATTATTTCTGAGCCCATATTAATTAAAGACAATTTGTAGGACATATCTGCAATGTATGATCCATTCTTCAATGTATGTTTCCAATTAAATATATTCATAACGGCCCATTGTCTTCACAATGGCTGATAAACTATGTAAATGGTAAAGGATCCTTCATACCTATGAAACCTGGAAACATACTCGTAATACTAGAATCGCTAAGTGAGACCTTCTTTCAAGCATGAACATTGGAAAATTCCAACAGCATAATAGAGTGCACAAAAACCCCCTTTGTTGCCCAAGAAGTAGAACCCTAGTCTCTGGAATATTCTTCTGTTGCGCTGGTTCAGATGATCGTAGATGCTATGAAATTAACTCATGCTTGTAATAATGATGAGAAGGATATTAAAGAGAGGAATTTAGTTGTGAGCGGAGGAAAAGTGGACACTTTCATTCTTTAACACAGAGTTATTGCTGCATTAATATTGATTGATTCATAAATTGATATTTTTCTTTAGTCTGTGGATGATTATATAAAATATTCGAGTTTTCAATTATGGAAAATTCATATCAATGGTTGCGTATAGTTGTGGAGTATTTGGAGAGAATACCATTATCATGGGACCATCGTAACTAGACCATCATGGTGTGTCATGCTACATCTCTTATAACAAACAGTAATAAGCTTATTTCCTGGTGAAAAACTATGTCAAGGTTGTATTATTTATCAGTAGCACCGAAGAACCCCCTCTAAATTTTTTTTTATAATAAATAGGAAGACCCCATGATACATATGAAAAGGAAGGTGATTTTTATCAATAATATAATATGTATATATTTTTTTTTTTTTTTGGCGACCCTCTCTCACAATATATTATCTATAAAACATGGCATCTTTCACCGAATTATAAAATCTTTATAAGATATTGGCGAATATTTCACTAAATAATAAGGATTGTAAAGGGCCAACAAAGTTCACAATGAGGCCTTGTTCTTCACTTCAACACCCTTCAAGAATTCGTCCCGCACTGACCCTTATTGCCTCCGCAACTATGCACTTGCCCACATAGTCATCGGGAGAAAACTCTCACCTCTGTCACATATGACCAACAGAGTTTTGCACAAGATACATGAGTTCTCATGCATAATATTACCCCAAAACCCTCTCGCACTTGTCTCTGAACAAAGTGATTCCAAGTGACTCGTATCCTAGGATAGGCTGGGCCTTCTTATGCCCTCATAACAAAATGGATTTTTTTTCACAAGTGTGAATGTCTAGCTTCAAAAGAGCACTGACCTATCTTATATAATTCGTTGGAAATCTTAAACTTCAAAAACTTTGACTTTTTAAACAATTTTTCTTTTTGCTATTCCTCATAACATACTTTCCATGCCAACTCTGAATCACAAAAAGAATAAATGAACAAAACCCTCATCCAAATCTCGTAAAGGTATACCGCCTTAGGATATTAAGATGTGTGTTCGTATTACCTTCAAACAAATTCAAGAGATCTCAAACCTTAGACGACTTGCCTCAAAATTTCCAAGATAGTCCTTCAAAACAAAGGCCTAGGAGTAAAACAAAGGCTTACGAATTTTATGGCCTACTGGAAATCACTACCGTCAAAACTCTCCCATTGTACTTTTTGGGTTGAAATACAAAGAGAAAATTAAAAGTAATCAACATCAGACAACCCCCTTCATAGAAAATAGTCAAATAAAAAATATAATGATATAAAAAGTCTCAAACATTCACAAAAATAAGAGTTTCTTGCATAAAACACTAACATTTATGTTTGGTACTCGCCTGGTGATGAAATCTAACAAGGAGCTTTCATATAAAAAGGCTCAAAAACAAGATTGTATATGAATTTATTCAAAGAAGTCCATTGCACTTTCATCAATAAAGACAGAGAAAGACCGAACAACGCAGATAAGTTCTATTTATGAAACCTCATTGATCCAAAATATGAAAATGTTGAATATTTATCTTCCTAAATTTACTTAACCGAAAGTCCTAAGTTTAGACAATGTACAAATAAAATCCCTAAGTCACTATGAATGTCTACAAACTAATTTAGCATATCTAAGAAAGGTTTAACCATTACAAAGACCCACAATGCAACACTCAGCTCCAAAGAATCAATACTAACATCTCAGCAGCTCCTAGATTGTAGAAAAATCAAAGACCGATTTTGGACATCCAATAACAACACCATTAATACTGGTTGATAACCATGACAAGAGGAGGAAAAATGGCTCATCCAAAGAGGAATCAAAGAAACCCCTCAACATGCAAAACTGTCTACTTTATTTGGAATTTCCATACACATGGAAGCTGAGTCACATATGAGCTGAAAGGGCATTACTTTCTTAGGCTACCTTCCATCTACCAATCAGATTATCAAGTTATTGGAAAGGAAGAGGATAATATGTTGCGTACTTATTATTTTTTAGATATATTATGTCCAGCTGAGTTCAAACACCAAGATCACCACCAACTATTCAAGCTCATGGTTCATCAACTATACAAAATATATATATATTAACTTCCATTCGACATTACAATATCATTGGATGCCTAATGAGACACCGTTGAGACTTTTTGTGTTTCACAAAAGACACAATTGAAATTTTATGGCAAGGCCCTTTCCCACAACAAAAGATGGAAGATTTATTGGAAACTATCAAACTTAGTTCTTCTCTCCTCTCAGTTATAAGCATACGCTACAAGGAGACACAGAGCATTGTATTTGTGTTTCCATGATGGTTGGAGAGTTTTCATTGTAGGATTAAAGTTAAATTTATATATTAGAAAGAATGAAACATTTCCGACTATCAAGGTCTTCCCACTATCATATTAAATTACACTATTTCTCAGGACCTTCAACTTTTGGAACCTCTTTTTCAAGCCTCATTAGGCCTATTTACATTTTATATAGACCTAATTAGCAGTGTTAAACATTCCTTTAAAACTTAAATCTAATAAATAAAAAAAAGCATTCATATTACCTACCATCTATATATCTCAATCACTACCAAGGAAGAATTTAGTTGGAGAATTCAGACTAAAAATGAAACAAGTTATTAAGAAAAGGGCAAAAGAACCATGCCTCTATTAAGAGAAAACCAAGATGTGCTCAATTTTTGTTTTATTAAAGTTATTCGTTGTAAAGCTTTATACCTAAGTAGGTCACTCTTCTGTGTCAGTCACAGCATTAAGCAGATATATCATTCTTCCCTTAGTTAAATTTATCAGATTCTAGTTTTTTTGCAAATTTGTCATGTATGACTAGCCCCATCACCTCCATTATGAATTTTGGAATAAAGATATTGAAGATTTAACCATATTAAAATTCCTTAGATCACATTTTTCCCCTCATTTAATGGAATCAAGAAATGTAGATGCGTATCTGTAAAGAACTTATTCTTTAGTGTTAAATATTTGACTTTAGAGATAACAAAAGAGATTGTCGGCACCGAAAGATTACATCCCTCGATTATGAATATTTCAATTACATTTGAATGCATGCCATGTAGCATTTTTGAGTTATGTTTGTTGTTAATTTATAGGAATGAGTGTATAGAGGAATTTGTCTTCGCAGCCGACCTTTATGTACTTTTCTCATCGTCATTTTGATACAATATTTTTGTTTTCCGTAAACATGACTTGTGTGATATCGTACTCTATTTTTATACTGTATATGGAAACTTTCATTTTATTTTATATAATGTTGAACAATAAAAAATAAATTTTTTTCGACTCAATGTGGGCTTTTGTATTGTAAGAAAATCCGATAGTCGATTCAAATATTAATGAAATCACATGTTTGGATAAACATTCGAGGTGGAGAAGAAATAAAAATGCTCGTAATTGTTAAGAGAATACATATTCGCATCAAAGCATTAGATATTATAGTAATTCATATGATATGTAAGCATAGATATTGTAAGAAAGAGAATAATCCACAAACCACTAAATGCATGCCTATAAGCTCAAGAAATATTTTGAATGGAGAGATTAACCATAACCATAAAAACTTCCAAGAGGCTCTTGTGAAGGACACAATGATATATACCAACCACAAACCTTTATAGTTTTTTCGAACGGAAATTGAGTTGTAATGAACACGCCATACATAATGATTTTTCTTGTATGCAGAAAGTAACACTTTGTCATTATAAAAGAAGTGGCTACTAATACAATTTTTGATTTCTTATCTAGACCATCAAATTCGAAAAAAAATTCTCAAGGCCACATTTTCCCAACATTGGTTTCATTATCACAGCACTTGTCTTGATCGCCTATGATAAATCATAAGTCGTTCTTCAAAGTCACAAAAAATTGTTCAAACTAAATTCTTCCTCATTTGTATCCGCATGGTAGTGGAATATTGCTACCAGACTCATCATTCCTTAGGGTTGTTGTTTCAAAGCTCATTTTTGCAGAAGGTCATGATACTCACCTTCATCATGTTCGTGCTTTCAACTACAAGAAAGTATTAGCAATGACTTTATTGAGGCTCCCTTCCGGATCCTTCTCTTGCCTTATTCATTTATAAATTTTAGGAGGTTATTTTCTTTTCATCTCTATTTTAAATTCTTTTAGCTTCTCATTAACTTTGGAATACACCGGTTCCTACAAAGATTCTATCGTGTAATACACCGTTGCAGCAATGTCTCCATAATCAATCAAGTTCAATAATTGTGCTTCACCAAGGTTTTTTGTAAGATGTAAACCCTATAATGTTTCTTTGATCTATTAAGTATTAATGCCACAGTCATAGTATTATCTAATGATAGTTCTATCAATTGCTATCATTTATTGTTAGTCCGGTATAGTACTATAAATATAGATATACATTCAGGACATGGAACATAATCCTTCTACCAAAGGAATAGCAAACCTGCTTCACAACATAATTTTGTTATGAATGTTAAATACAACAATTTTTATGTATTCACTTTATAATTTTGAAAAATATTAAGAAAACATGCATAAGAGTTAGGATTAGGATCATATAAAAACAATATTAAAGGTGGACTTAAATTTAATTCAAATGTAATCTTTCAAGTTCTCTCCATGCATCACTCATGAATCTACAATTACATCCAAAGTCATCTATCAATTTTAGAGTTTTAACTACCTATTATTTAAAAGTTATGCCATTCTACAAAAGTATCTCGTTACATGTACTTTTTAAATTTTAAGTTTAACATAAGATTGCATTGGCTTTACTTACACATCTGTGTATTTGTTACAAAATTGTAATAGTAATCATTCATTTTCTAGCATTTAAATATGCACCATAATAACAATCTACACGTTTGATTCTCCATAATTTTCAAACATGTCTTGACTATAGCAATTAGTTGTAACTAATTTTCAATAAATTGGTTGAACATTGAGCTTTCTATGGATTTTAGTTCTGATGAGATTTCAATGCATTTTTGAATTCTGAGAGCTTTCGAATGCATTTTTGAAGCCTCGAATTAAACCACAACAGGGGCATCATAGGAAGATTTTTACAAAACCACATTTTCAAATGAAAAATATCCTCAAAGCTCATATTGAAATAGGTAATAGAAGAGTTGATTCTAAATAAGGTTATGTATTGGAATTTAGATTTGAGTTTGCAGTATCCTATGCACCGTTTTAGTCATTATGTGTCCGAATCCGGTTGCATTATGTGGTATGTCGAGGAAAAAGGTGCCATAATGAGAATTATTTATGTTCTTCCTTTCATGGTAAACCTTGCTTTCCCGTAATTGGGACTTGTAATCGTTGGATGTAGGCCAAGAGATGAGGTGTAGCCAAATACCGAAGGTAATGTAACTACAAAAAATGGATACAGATGTATTCCTTAGCACGTCAAGAAGAGGCTGTATATGCTACTGGCATGGCCTAAAGAAAGCGTGTAATAAGAGCCTCATTCACTTTAACGACTTAGTCAATACTTTCCAGTTGTTCCCTCAAATTTAGCTTCACTCTTAATATTTGCACCAAAGAGTTAGTTGGTAAAGCCATAGGTGTTGGTTCTGAATGAATAACAGAAAGACGTGTATGATCTTAATTCAAATAATAATAAGTCCAGAATATGTCATCATATCGCAGAAAATTCTCAACAATATTTTCAAGAAGACGAAAGATAAAAGGATTCAAAGAATCTTTATAAATGTAGAAAAGTAAATCATAATTGTACCAAGAGAAAAGGAATGCCAAGGTGGAGCAGATAAGGGAAGGAAAGTGTCTTCGACAGCCCCATATATAGAACACAATGAATGTTAACCAAAGAGGTGATGGAAACTGAAAACTCCTATTTACCACAATGATTCAGATTCATATTTACTATGATATTATGATCGACCAAAGTCTATAAATTTGTTTTAATGACTTCAAATTAGAAAAAGCTTAGCTGTCTATCTGCAGTTACAAAAATAAGGCGATGTCTTTGTTAAAATGGATTTTGCCTTTTTCATGTTGCTGTGTGTATGTTTTTTTTTTTAATTAAATGGAAATGATTGGGTCAAAATTTCCATAACTTTTTTGTAAGTGTTTTTTTTTCCAAGAATTAATCATCTCTTTGAGAAACATAATTTTTTTTTGTAAGATTTTGCAAAATTCGAGACAAAAATTATGACTTCTGCTACTGCCACCTTCATGTGGCTCGTTAAAATCTTCTCTCGTCAGCATTATCTATCCAACATTGATATTTCGAGAAGCTTATATTAAGTACAAAATTTTAGACTTTTGTAAATTTTCCCTGTTTGTCACCCTAATATTTGAAGAAATTTTAAAGAAATTTGTATGCAGATTTCTTATTTTTTATTGTCAAGAACAATTATCGATGTTAGAGACTGCCCATTTTATACTTAGGTTTGGATTCATCAAATACTGTGTCTTCTTTCACTTGGTATTGTGCTCTTTCAAATTAAGGAAAAAAATGTGTCATTGGTGTGTGTGTATATATATTATCTCACATTTAATTTTTTTCAAATTTGTTGGATTATATTCACTTCGTCATGCCTTGTAAGTTTAAAAGTTGTACGGAATTGATTTGGATTTTTTTGTGAGTTGTTTCCATCCTATCAATCGAACCCACATTCACCCCACAAATTTACAGGCTTTTTCTTTGCAAAATTTGTTAGGTTTGTTTCCCAGTGGGGTAGGTGGGTGTCAAGAACCTCCCCAACCACCACCCTCACCCATATTAAAAAAAGAATTTTTTCTTTGCAATTTGTTATTTGTTTCCAAAAAGGGTAGTTGGGATGCAAACTCCCAACCCACCACCCCCTCATACCCATATAAAAAGAAAAGAAAAGGAAAGAATAGAAACTCGGGAGGATGCTCAAGTCATTTCCTTTCCCTCTCTTAACTTTTGGGTCCAATAATACCTAAGACATACAACAAAGCAGGGATAAAGCTTTGAAGGTTTTGTGAAAATATAAGATAAAGGAGACCGTAAATGTTTATTTAAACTTTAACATTCTATCATCATTAGTTGTTTCATGATGCTTGAGAGTGCTTCCAACCTCGTAAACTTAATATGGAGAAAGTAAATTTGATATCCTATTCAATTTAGTTGATTTGGTCAGCTTTTCTGTGATTTTAAGATCAAAAGATTATAGTCTTTCCAATGGAGGTAGCATTAATTGATTAATTTGGATGGATTGTTATTAAGGATTTCATCATCAATTATTTTCATTTTATAATTTTAAAATTAAGGACTCCTCACATTTTAAAATTCAAATGTTCTTTGTCCCAAAAAATTTTCTAAATTTGGAGTTGCTCCCACATTCCTCCATCTTGAAAACTGGGTGAAACATAAAAGCTTTGACATGTCCATTCTTCCTTCAAAATCATTGTATAAATTTAGCTCTAACCAAGAAAATGGAATATTGTCCATACTATGTTTTGTGCAAGCTTAAAAATAAACAAATAAAAGAATCATCCAACGATGACTGGGAAGGCTTTTAGCAATGTTCTTTGAATTGCAAAATCTGCAGCATGTATATTGCCAATATTTTTATATTTTTACATCGATTATTAAACCTTAAAGTACCTTGTTAATAAAAATCATTTCATTGGGGTGAATTTTATAGGATGCTTTTTCTCAATAACTAAATACTTCGAATCTCAAGGGTGCCCTATTGGTTAAGGCTTTAGCAAGTCTCTGGGTATTGAATTAGTAAAGAAACAATTTCAATAGATGAGCAATACAAGATGTATTTTTTTTATATTTGAAGCCACCATAACTTATATGAAGATTTTACAAATTTTCTTGAACAATTCTTGGGGTTTTAGACAAAGTTGACCTAAAGATGAGAGCTTTAGCCATGTGAGTCAGTAAGTTCTCAGATTATTTATGGTCTATCGTATGAGTTGGTTAAGATTATGTAGATGCATGGTAGAACATGAGATATTTTTTAGAATCAACACATAAAAGAGTTGCAGAAGTCACTCAAGGAAATATTATAGCAAGAAAAGTTCTTCAAGTTGTTTAATGCTTGCAAAAATTGTTCAAGAATACCACAGATGGGGAAGTTGGCACAAAGAGATGTAATTCCTCTAGAGTCCAAAATCCCATTGACATCTAATACACAAGAATCGACTTTGCTGTGAGTGTTAGAACAAGCAATGAGAATAAGAATGAGATACATTACCACCACAACATAATTTACCAAGTAGGTTGAAGCTAAGGTTTTTGAAGAGTGTATAACTCGCAAAATGCTAAGATTACCTATCAAATTTCTAGCTGAAGGTTTGGTTTCCCTTTCCATCATTAAGACGAAGGTAAGTACCGTGAATGAAACTATTAAAATTCCTTTTCCGGAACTTCTAATTCAATATCACAAAGCTCACCTTTTACTAGAAAATGGTTTTGGTAGGTATTCAAAGTATTGTCATGTATTGATTTTAAAGCCTATTGCCTTGAAAATTTCATATGTTGCATTGGAGCTTCCATACATTTAGGTGAGATTGGAGAATAATCGCATTTCAACACTCAAATTTTCCATTTTAACAAAGACAAAGACCTTATTTTCTCTGGATGTAATAACTAAGCTTTTCAAATTTGGTCATTTAAAACAAATTTATAGACTTTTGAAGCTTACCATATCTATGACAGCTTGACTGGAGAGAAATTCAAAAACCCCCATCGCTGGAAATGAAGAAAGAATTATACGAGTGTCGTTTGTCTTGGGTAGCTTTAAGGAAGTTAATGTGGTCAAAGCAGCGAGAGCACATTTAGGAATTGTGTATTTCCACAACTCTTTATATGAAAATATTATAGCAAGAAAAGTTCTTCAAGTTGTTTAATGCTTGCAAAATTGTCTTGAAGAATACCAGGATGGGAAGTTGGCACAAAGAGATGTACGCTCTAGAGTCTAAAATCTGATTGACATCTAACATATTGGCAATTGAATTTGTCAGTGTAGTGTTAGAATGAAGAAAGGAGAATAAGAATGAGATACATTACTACCACAACATACCTCTTACCAAGCAGGTTGGAAGTTTATATTAGAAAAGTACAACTCTCGTACAAATGCTAAGCTTACCTATCAAAGGTCATATTGGAAGGTTTGGTTACCCTTTTCCATCATTAAGATTGTATGTAAGTACCGTGAACGAACTATTAAAATTCCTTTTTCCGGAACTTCGATTCAATATCACAAAGATCACCTTCTTACTAGGAAAATGGTTTTGGTGAGGCATTCAACATATTAGTTTCGTTATAATAGCCACTATTGCCTTGAGTGTCTCCCCACAAAGGCATTGTCCGGAGCCGCCCCCCGTTGTGTTGCATTTTTCCGGAGCTGCCATACTTGAGACTGGGAGACACCGCATTTCAACACTCGTATTTTCCATTTTAAACAAAGACAACACCTTATTTTCTAGATACGCCCAAGATTTTCGAATTCTGAAGTAATTTAAAAACAAATTTATGACTTGAAGCTTACCATATCTATGATGGCCTGACCGGAGAGAAATTCGAAAAATCCCATTGCTAGAATAAACAAGACAAAGAAAGAAATTATACTATAGTGTTGTTTGTCTTGGGTAGTTGTAAGGAAGTTAATAACGTTGTCGTGTGCTTAGAGCATTTAGGCATTTTAAACATTTCCATAACCTCTTATAGTATAAAGGAAGGATGATATTTTTTTTGTTCATTATTTAAATCATTTTTTTAAACAATACAGTAGTAGATTATATTATCAAGAAAGTTAAGCTAAGCCCAAAGGAGGTACATCCATAGTTTTTTAGCAGTTTTTATTCTATTCATTTAAACAAATCAATACAAAACTTTCTATCTGAAGCCCTTAAGAAAAATGAGTTAGAATGTAAGCCTTTATTCTAATTTAGTCAAAACAAATCAATACAAACTTCAGCCTAACAACAAACTTCCTCTCCCGTTAATGTTTAACATACCTTGGGAGCGCAACTCTTCATATTTGGTAGCAAATAGCATGGCAACAACCCCACTAGTTGAAGATCCTTTCTCGTAATAGTGTAGCATGGTAGTCAAATCCTACTAGCTTCTAACATCCTTTCGTAATAGTGTACACCTACGTAAATAAATCTATCAATCAAAGTTAATCATGAGAAAAAGCTGCCTCATGCATCAACTCAAATTTTAAAATGCACATGTAAGCGCAATTGTTTGTATCAGAAATTTATTACCTAGCAAAAAGGTTTGCTATTACAGAAATATATATAGACATCGATATGTAATATTCGGTACATCAATCAAACGCGCTCAATAAGTATCTTCTATTTTCGTTGATATCAAATTGGCTTAGCATGTAGTTTGATGAGAGATTGTTGCATGCTCGTAAATACAACAAACACAGAGGACCAAAATAGAAACAAATTAAGGCATAACTATTGTATTTGGGACCGTAATCCACACTATAGACATGGATCACACGTATCAATGCTTGGCCTAAATTCGTCATTCATAAGTTATAACCTTCCCCGATGCTCGAGTGGATTAATTCTCCAAATGGAGACAGCCTGGGAAAGCATGTATACGCCGTCTACAGGTAATATGCAAAAGTGAATGCTCAGTTGTCCGATTAAATTGCTTAAATGGAGTGTATTTTTCCAAGACAAGATGATGTTATTTTCCCAAATAGTAACAAAAACTGTTTAAGGCTCCCTATGACAACTTCTATACCAATAGAAATAGTAATTGTCTTGAACATTTTCAACTACAAGTTGATTTTCATTGTCTACTTCGTCAATGCTAAGCAAGTCCCCTTCTTCCATGACATCCCCCCAATGGCTCCGTATGCAAGCTTTTTAATCGAAAACCATTGGATGGCAATCGGAGCTATGTATTAGATAAACCGTTCACTCGCTTTTGCAAAGAAACGAATAAAACTCTATGAATAAAAAGCACCACCTGCTATGCTAAAATAAAGCAAGGAATTAAATTTTCTCCTAACCTCACTTTCCCGGCAGCTGTTGTTGATGTAAAAGCTCGTTGAAGCTTCTGTCTTCTTTTTGATGCATCAAGGATTGGCATTCTTCTCGATACATTTGTCATGAATGAGCAGCCCCAAAATGAAGCAGCGTGAGTTGTATCAAGATTGAGCCACCGTTTATTGCTTTGAGCCTTAGCAAAAACACTGTGACGTTGATTCAAAATCCAATTGAGTGTTTTTTAGCCTTTCTTTAGCAAACCTCGCTTTGATACCATGTTGAAATTTAAAGTGGTAATGACTGTGAATAGTTTTTCACAAAATTGATAACTACTTATTGATGCAAACTTTTCTCTTTTATATCTTTTAATCAACAAGCAGCTACAAGGAAAACTTCAACCATTATTTCTCTAACAAGAGTCTGGAAGCAGAGAGCACAATAGACACAAATGTCAGACAAGAGACAAAGATTAGGCTCATATCCAGGGCAAAACCCACAAGAGTGAAAACCCTAAATTTTTTCCTCATGGAGAGAAATTCTTGTCCATCAAAGCTACATCAAAATGTTCCAATAAATCCAAATTACTTTCAATGAGAACATTAATCATAGTCCGTCAATGTAATGAGAAAGATCAACTCCAAATTTCTTTGTAATAGACTCCATTAATAAGGCCGAAGTTAGGGCTTACAATCACCGTAATAATATTAGAATAGCACTTCAGATAATGCATTGCTGTGGTTATCAACTAACTACAATAAAGAACTGCAAGTAGCTAATAGACCTTCGTTAAAGTAGAAACAGCCCAATAATTAAATATCCAATTCAGGAAGTTTTCAACCTTCAAGGTGAGCAACGAGAAAAGCCCAAACAAAAGTAAGAATTCCTCAAAGACTAATTCGGTCAACTTCAATTCCAAGAATAAGGTCAAAGCAGATCAAAGAAATCGTTCTCTCTTCGTACGTGTGGTTTATCTCCTCCAATTGCAAATCAAAAATACTTTTAATGAATTGGTTGAAAGATAATGAGCTCAAATATATAGGCATCATGTGTGGGCTAATTAACCCCAATGGGGGCCGACATGCAGTGCCTTCTTGGAGCCGACTAGAGGGGCTTAGTTGGGGTGACTTGTAGGTGTCCTGGCACTGATTTTTTCTTCATATTTGCAATGAAAAATGCCGACCATAACTACATTATTTTCAACAAGTTTCACATGGTACTTGACACTCCAAGGTACCCTCAAATGTTGAACACTATGCCAAGAAGGCTGAAAGTGACTTACAAACAATGTGCCCAAATGGACCCATAACACCCCCAAGTCACCTAAATATTGTCAGATGGGTTGCTGTTCCCAAAGCCTAAATGATGATGGTTATCCCGAGACAGATAGGAGGGTTTGCATGTCATCACCTCTTGACCCCACACAGACTATATTGGTGCCACATCACCCCCATATCCCTTTGCTGCATCGATGTAGGCCTTGGCGGGGATAGATGTCTTGGTATGGAGGCACTTTGGAGGAGGTGCCCAGGGACATGGAGCTACTTTTTGGAGAATGTACCACTGACAGTTTACTTGCCGCCTGTGGGCTGAGGTCCTTCGCATGACGTTGCAGTGATATGCTTTTTTCCTAAACAAAGGTATAGGCTCTTTAGCATTATTTGTTATGTTTTATTATTGAGGTTGGCTTGTAACCTCACACTTGTAAAATACTCAAAGTAAAACTTGTAAATTGTTAGTTTTTTCTTCACTTTGTAAAATAAGTGTGGTAAGCCCCACATAAATAGAGACTCCCTTTATTTCATTTCATCAAACACATTTTACCACTCTTCTGGCCCAAAGAGTGTACATTAGTCCTTGCTACTTGGGAAAAATGTGATCTTTTTAGTGGTGAATTCTTTGCTAAAATGGTCTTTTTGCTGAGATGGTTCTCATATCTTCTAGATTTTGTATATTGTATTTAAAGTACGAAGCTTTTATTTTAATGACCAAATGCTAACATTTAATATGAACTTTTGCCCATTATATTATAAAATTTGCCTTTGAAAACTATAACATACTCCATTATGCATTCCTAATATTTAATTTCTCCCCTCACAAAGAAAATAGATAGGTTTCTGAAAAGTGGATTCCCTATTCATCCCTACCTACCTCATCAAAACCTTTCCATAATTTAGCCCCTGGAAGACTCAATAAGCCTATTTCTAGGATAAGCACAATAATTATTGTATCGATCATCCAAAAACTCCATTAAATTTCTCTTATTTTCCTTTGTTCCGTATCAAAGCCATACCTACCACGAGTTTTAAAGAACAAGCTACAAACGTGAATTCTATCATTGATGTTTAAAATAATAAATTAGAAATTGCATCAATAAATCACATAAAAGAAAAATCTAGCATTGTCCATAACAAATCCTTTCTTATTAGGATGTCATCATAATAATTTGTTGCTTATGCATACTTTTTAGCCATATTACCTCCATCGGGTAAATTTAACCTCAGGTGTTTATTGAACAAGCTTTATTCCCTTGTCGATTATCCTTGATATGAATTTTCCTTTATTGTTATATGAAATTGTAAAATCTTTTACCAATGTAAATTCATCATTAAAACCTTGTAATTATACTAATGAAAGTATTCTTTATCTAAAATTTATACTTAACCAGGTATAGAATATCTAGGCCTTTCTAGGCTTTGTTGATGTCTTGTCCTATATTACAGACTCTTCACATATCACTCTTGGAGACAGGAGTAGTTATTTATCCTTATAAGAGTTATAAGTATCCCTAGGTCAAACATCACTGAAGAGCGGGTAAAGGTTGATTAGTTGACGATGGCAACTCCTTTATTGTCGCTACAAGGTATGGTTCCACATAATGGGGCTTGCACTAGGCCTACTAGGATTTTGTGGCAACAAGTCCCATGTACCTCAACTATGAATAAGAATGATTTCAATGCTTCGAGTTCAAAACTACCTATGTAGCTCCACTTTTTCATAATCATATCAATACTTTCTCTTGTCAACTTTCAACATGCACCTAGTAGTTTTGTTCTTAAGTAGGAAGTGCTATCCAACATTTTTCCCACTTCAGTCACACTCATTTTACAACAAGGTTATTGTATGAGGCCATGCTCCCAAGCCAAAACTACAAGCAAGATAACATAGGAGCACCCGTGAGACCACACTCCCTGTCATTGTCCAAGAAAACCTACTCCCCACATGCTTTTTCAAACCTCCATGTTACTCCAAGCTTCCACCATGCCCATCAACTCACTTCATGTACACCCCATGGAAATGGCGAGTGCTGGTATTTTAAAAGGTGGGGCCCCTTGGGTTGGGTTTTAGGATTACAGGCAATGGAAGGGGGAAATAAAAAATACTCCCCGTCCTCGCATTTTTCCGCTCTCTACTCAGGTACTTCGTAGGCTTGTGAATAGGTAGTTTGGGGTGATGAAGATGAACACACTAGTGGAAGTGCGGTGATGTGACAAAACTGAGGAAGTGTGGATTGGGGTGAACCACTATACTTACATAGGTATGGTCACAACAAGAAAAAACATTCACTAATTCATTTACCCATGTGAAGATGCATATTTGTAAGTATTAGTATAAGATAATAATAAAATACGCCATTAGAATTTCAATTTTCCGTGTATCGCAGTAAGAGAGAAAATACATCAAAAGATAGGAGGAAGTTAAAAATAGAAAGCATAGTAAACAACAAAAGGTTCAATGTGACACATCACATAAAATTGGTAGCACCACATCAACATCCCCCTCACTGAACCATAGGGTAAGTAAGTGGTAATATCTAGAAGATCAATAACAAGTTTCTTGACATTGGTGGTAGGGATAAGGTGGATGCAAAATTGGTACAAGTTCTCTACATATGGTATGCCATTCAATATTCTTACTTCCCCCTATCAAGGATATGGCTCGAGCTATCCACAAATCTTCCCACGATGCAAGAGCCCGAGGTAGTTAGAAGCACACATTAGCATAAATAGGGTAGGAGAAAACGAAAGAGCTTTCATTACAAATTACAAATGTGTTATTAGATAGGGGGTATCCACATCTTTTGATGTGTAGTGATAAATGTGAAACAAACTTGCGATAAATGTTCTTAGTGTTTCAAATATTAATGTGATGTTTCTTCGACTGTGACTCTCATCTGACTACTATGTTTGGTCAAAATATTTTAGACCAACTAAAAACTACTAATGATGTCACTCCTTCTAATGATTCAAGTAATTACTAATAACATAGAAAATTGTAAAGAGCAAGAAAATTCATTATGTGAGTATCATCGGTGATTCTTTGGTGTGTTTACATTACATTGAACTCGAGCATAAATATTGTCAAGCATAGACAATATGGATAGACGCATCGACTTTACAAGAGAGGAATAAAATCATCAAATTTATCACCAAGCATACAAGGGCCCATTTATTTCATGATACTTACTCTAAGTTAAACTTACTTAAGATTGCAAAGACTAGAATTTGGTAGTTATTTGATCACTCTGCGCCACCGGGGGGGATGTTTGGGAATTGTTGCAGATAGACGATGAGTGGGATGACTTGACTTTGCTAGATATTGTCCTAATGCAATGTGGGGTATAGATTAGGCATTTTGTAAACATAACTCTTACTCATGTTGACAATTGATAGATAACCTAAGCCACTCCACAATTAATCGTTCATTTATATTATATGGTTTCAAATCTGTATGTTTGTAATTTCTATATGGCGAGTTCTAAATGACTAATCATTAATACATATTGTTGTTAATTTTCTGTCTTCATAACAAGAATTATCTACATACACAAATATCCAGTATGTCTACAAATTACATAACCTATATTCTTTATGTTTTTTGAATGTAATAAAATAAATATATAAGAAGGTTAATACACCATAAAAATCTCCAAGATATTTCTGTTCCCAGGGATTTTTAGAAATAGTGTTTACCTACTCCTAATACTCCCACACTCTGGCACCGTTGTTCCATTTTTACATGAAAATGTTCCTACCAAGACCCGAACTACATAAAGCTCAAAATTATCTGAACAAGTTGGAAGGGGGTGTAGCCTCTACTACAACAAATTCAAAGAAAATTTCCTTCGACAATGAAGAATCGATGAGACATAAATGTCCTTTATCTATTTTGTAGTTTAATATGCTTTTGCATTATCCCTTGTCATTTTCTAAACACTTAGTATAACTTGATCACTCAACCAATTTAATGTATTTACCTGAGACTCTGGCCAACTTTTTCTCACTTCTCAACAATTTTTTTAATCTCTATATAGATGATACAATGAAGTGTACCAAGTGAAAATAGCAATTTGCTTTCATTTTATAATTGTATCTTACTTTTCTCTTGTGTGTGGATCCCTTGCAATTAGTCCAACAATACATCAATTTGTTTCATAAATTAGCAATCCAAACACAGGTGAATGAATCAACAGACTTAAGTAACCAAATTGTGGGCCGCATTATCTCTTATCCCATCACAAGGATGTTGAGTCTCAATTGTTTCTCGTTAGTACGTAACCATACGTACCCTCTATCTCCATAGCTTGCTTCTTACCATCTATATATTAAACCTAACTTATTCAACTAACTAAATGGTTTTACTACGTATTTGGAGAATGCATATAGATATATTCACTTCAGTAGATAGCATCCCTTCATGAATCACTATTGCAAAAACAATGTTATGTTAATGATTTTCTAAATTTCAACTTTATTATTCATTACAACTAATTGTTCCCACTATTTCATCGAAGGAGATTCTACTTTTAGCCGCAATCAACAAATTCCCATTGTTCCACAGTGGTATTTAAACCTTACAACATTCTATCTTCATAGCCTCTCTATCTTTTAATAATCTCAACTCTCAACCAACTACATGCCTGAGCATAATAGGCTTGGGAATGCAAACACAATTTTATTTTCCACTCTAACATATATCAAATCCATACTCCAAAGATCCTTATGATGAATCACTATTGTAAACACACATAAGCAGGTTACCCATCATCATTCCCCAAAGTTTTGTTGTCCTGGCTCACCACCTGCCGCTCCTCGTCATCTATGACCGGGCCGGGACATTCCTACTTTTTAGCTATGATCAACAGCCCTTAATTGCCTTGCTGCATTGTATCTCATCAGCATCTTTACAAAGAGTGTAGTCTCTAGTCCGTTATGAGTGCCAAAAATTGCTTTCTATAAATCACATGTCCTTGCATTCATAAATTTCGGGATGTTACCAAATTTCCGATATTCTCCTATGCTCTTAAATGAATTGGATAAGATTGATGCCTTATAGTAAAGCTCTTGGATTGTAGAGAGTACTCAAAAGACGTCCGTAAACCCCTTCATTCTCTAATTTTCAAATACAATATTTCAGCAAGTCCAAGATAGACCGTATATACATGGTCCAAGTGTCTTAACGAATCATACAATTATCAAGCACAACTTCATGCTACTCCTTTCTTCAAGAAACTAATCATAAGACAGCAATGGCTTCGCGCTCTTTCAAGGGTTTCAGCCAATATAAATTTTTGTTTTTTCATGTTATATATTCTTCCCCTAGTGGTTTTCACATATTCTCTTAGGCCATTCTGAAAGGCCTTCAAGTAAAGTTTGTCTCCGCCAACAAAACATTTATTCAACCTCGTGTAATTAATTTTAACAAAATATTGAAGCGCTTTATAAGGAGACTCTCTCTTTTAACCATTATTAATAAAAGTACTTAACAAAAAGGGGACTACAGGATGGTGTCTGTACATGTCAGCTGGATTGTCATTTTTCAGAGATGTTTGTGACCACCATTCGAATCCTCTCTTTTGTCATAAGGCCCAATAGCCTCCCCATGGTTTCTACGCCACCTTCTCATCATATACATCACTCGCAACAAAATTAATAATAAATATGTGTTGAGAAGAGTGATGAACATGCAATGGCATTTTGGATAAAGTGCACAGATACAAAAACAAATAAATAATTCTACTAATTCTCTACCCTCATGCTAGTAGCTGCTACACACAAACTTGATACCATTATTGAGTCAGCAAAGTAGGAAACACATTAAGAATATTTGGACATTCATAATATCGTATGAATATTTGACATATTCCAACCATCGCTCAATCTAAGTACATATTTTGTTATTAAATGCCTTTTATTATTAGAAGTGACGACTCATATGAAAATGAAAATCAATGTCATAACTTGTGCCCATTCCATGGCTCCACTGTCTTCGCCAAGATAGAAAGAGATTACCTACAAATGTGTAATTCAGATCCACAATCATTATTCTCATAAGCAATACACCTGCAAGAGTGACACTAAAGATGTATTCGTAACAAAACTTCAATTTGACAAACTATTAAATGTATACAAAGTGAAAAGAAATTAGAGAAACTCATGCCTAGTAAGCGATTTTTTAGCACCTCAAATAAGTGTCCAAAAGAGTCACTGCCACGGCGTTAAAGAAGCAATATATGTAATGTTGTTAGGACTGTCAACAGTGACATAACTGCGAACCCTCAAAAAAATGTTCCATTGGGGCTCAAGTTCGCCCATGTTGGTTCGTGTCTCCTGATATTTAAGCGAGTACTTTAATATTTTCATGAATATTGCACCCATCGGGGATCCCTATCGTGTGCACTAAGATTGAGTTTGTGTTATCCCGATTTTCCTTGACAATCGACACTTCGTTTATTCTCTTGGATCTCGGCGAGCCCGCCCTCGGGTTTCTCGTGCGTTGCTCTCCTCCATGCTCTACCCATGCTTCTTCACACTTTCGTATGGTGAGGTGATTGATGACCCTGTTACCGTCAAAACGTTCGACCCGTTTATACACATTTGCGAAATTACAACTACCAAATGGGAAGCGAATTTCAAATTGCCCCCGATTTGCAACCGAAGAAATCCGGTACGATTGGAAACAAAAACCAACTTCAAAACCTTTAAATATTTTATAGAGGTGAATTTCAACCCCGCCGTATCCGTTTTAACAAGGAAATCTCCACTGGCTGTGTAAACCCCAAACCAACTTCAAAACCTCCGTAAATCTCAAATATTTAAATCAAACAAAAATTGATTCAAACTCTCAAACCAAAGTAATCGAGTTTTCTAAAGGAAAATCTAGGTGAATCTTAACCGTAATTTTTATCCGCTTTAAATTTTTGGGCTAAAATATAATAATTATTTATTTTTAAATAAAATTTGGGCTAACTATATAAAATGGGTAAAATGGGTGCAATATAAACGTGCCTCCCTAAACTATAAAATTCCAAATTTCGCCTTTTGGGCTAAAATTCCGCCCCTAAAATTTTCCCTGATTATTGAGTTACATCAAAATAATCTCGGGCCATTTTTTAAAGTGGTAAGAATAAGGTTCAAGAGAGGTAGATTGTTAAGAATTCCCTTTGCGGATAAAGATCCGTTGATGGAGGAATTTTGATACCCTTCCATTTGAATAATGGTAGCTTAAAATCCTCATGATAAGGGGAGGATATTGTGGGCGAAGATGGGTTTTTGTAGAATGTAGAAATATTTGCAATGAAATGAAAAGAATGATTGAAAAGCAAGGATTTTGTAGAGAAAGGGCTTCATATATTCAAGAATGGGAGAAAAATATGAGGGAGATTTGAAGGAGGCAAGAAGAATTGAAGAAAGAAGGAAGGGTCATAAGCCTAGAGTTGCGAAGAAAGGGAATGGAGGGAATATGAGAATTATAGTGAGAGAAAATAAGTTAGAGAAGAGTTAGAATAAGTATTACGCCAATGATGTCCATCACAATCCGGTAAACTCAAACACTATACCAAAGGACTGTGAGACTCCACTCCCAATAATTTATATATTAAGACATGCATTTTTTCATGAGTAAATTGTTCCAAAAAAACAAGTATTCTTCCCCCAAAATTAATACTTAGTAATATACTTACCACTTTAGTTGGTCCCTCCATCCCTTCCCTTGTGTTATTTTAAAATTCAGGTATGTTTCCTTTATAACCTTTTCTAAGACTTCAATGTTTCACAATACTCACAAATTAGATATAGTTATTAGTTCCTCAGTGAGTCAAGAGAATTTGGTGATTTTTCCAGACCTAGTCCAAACAGTTTTTATTTTTATCTAGTACTAGTCCAATGGTCAGAAGATATAGGATGTTTCCATCAGATTCAGCTTTTTAAATTAAGAGATGAAGATTTTGAACAACATTTGCACATATTTGGGGCCAGCGCAGTCACCCATAACAACTCGAGATGCATCCAAGTTATTTGAGTTCCACACTATGTTGAGGGAATAGCGCTAATTTGGTGACATCAAGTCGATACAAAGCTCAAATCCTGACTTTTGGATAGGCTTTGAAATATGAATTAATTAAATAATTAAACTACCTTAGTCTAAATAATATTATTATATATTAAGATAAGGAAGGATAATTAGCAGTGAATGCAGTAGCCTGTATACAAGAAGGCCACATGCTGGGTGGTAAAATGAGACAGGAAAATTGGATACATCCTCTCCATCCAAATAACTAAAAAAGAGTGGTCATTCAGGTTTTGTACCATTAATGAAAGTACCCTTGACACAATAGAAGTCATTATTTGTTTGCATAATTCCTAGAAAAAGCAGAAAGAGGGCCATGGAAGGATATCTTTCACATCAAATCCCAAGCCATTTCACTTCGATCACACTGCATTTGTAGAACCAAACTCTTTTTTTGACTAAGAAGTTGAAGGAGATGAATGCTCCTCAAACTTGTTCACCTCGTGTTTGGCACAAGTTGCTACATCGAGGGCCACTGCCAATACAAAGTATCCAAAGTTGTTAAAAATATCTTCCAATGTCTCCTTTAGAATCCCCTCCTCCACAAGAGAAGGTATCAACAAGAGTCACATAAGTATCGCCAATTGTTCTCAGGGACATACTCAATACCATGCCTTCCCAAATCAAGGAGGTATTTATTCCGTTGAATAATGTGAAATTTATCATTCTTATGGGCATTCACCTTGGTTATTTGCAATATTTCAAAAATATTCAAATTTTCCTAACTTCCATATTTTGTTAGCTATGTTGATCTCCTATAAATAGTAGTGATTAGTGCAAATAATTGGATGCTCTAGCTAAAAAATTGATAACCACCTTCACAGTGAATGAAACCACTCATGGAAGGGGAGGTGTGTATGGTAGTGAGGGAGGAAGAAATAGAGGAAAGGGGCTATAGATGTTACAATTGTGATGAATATGGACATGTAGCTAGGATTTTATACTACCAAAATACTCATGGTGTTCACATTTTCATGTTCATGCCAATGTCATTCGTGATTATATTGAATTGATTGGATGCTTAATAAAATCCAATCCAAATAAGTTAAAAAATGAAATAAAACCTTGTCATAATATAAAAATGACCATGATTTTTACATAGTATAACATCCTAGCATAAGTGGGAGATATATAATTTAGTAAAGCATAGAGAATATTTAGATACATATATCAAATGTGGGCTTCTCAAACCGTAATCTCTCTAAAGGGGATAACAGATAACTAGAATGGAAAAACGTGAATGAATTATTAGGATGATTTCCTGTGAGGGCCATAATAATGATACAATATAGTTGTACTGATTCAGATCTCACCAAAAAATATGATGTTGTTTTCATTTCCATGTTAATACCTACAACAGAGTAGATTATACTTAATTATTTTGGAAGTCTTAATACTGTATCCAATCCAACTACCAAAAAAATGAAATACATCGTGGTCAATAAAAATGAAAAGAGATATTACATAGTACAATGTTAGGTCCTATATTACTAGTGTAGTCCTCTGTCATATAGTGTTAACTTTTGTAGTCCCCATTAATATTATTGTGCCTAAAAAAACACTATCAATATTGTTATTGTTCTCATTTTATTTTATTAATGTTAGGCCTGCTAGGATTATATTGTGACCACATGGACTCCTATATATTAAAGGAGGTTTTTTCATTTGGAATCATCCAAATATTGTTAATTATACTTAAAATATGCTCTCCTAATCGTATTTATCATGAGTTGATCTCTCTTTTCTTCTATATTTTTGGGAGTTGTTCCATAACATTTGATAATAGAGCTTTTGGACTTGTGGTTTCACCGTTTTCAACAAGTCATCATGGAATTTTCTAATATAATCTTTTTTTCTACAAAGGTTTATGCTAGTCATATGCAGAGACAAACCCATGTGAGAGAAATCTTTGAGGAACTTTTGTAAAAAATTGAGATATCGTTTGCAATATTTTCAAAGGTATGATGTGTGGAAGTTAGGTTTAGGAGGCTCCCTAATTTCATCTCAGAGGTGAACCGGAAATTACGCAATTTCCTCAATATCAAATTGAAATTATGTACAAAGTGGTTGAAAGCACAGATTTTAGTGTCCTTTGTATCAAATGCAGAATGGCGAGGAAAAAGCATATGGCACGCCGTACAAGTCTACCATCAAACTACCTCCATAACTAGTCATTGTGGGAGATTGGGCATAATTTTGTCTTCAAGAATCCAAACAATGAAACTAAATACATTGGAAAGAGTATTTAGAGGGTTACGAAAGGACCGAAGATAAAATATTGGAGATATCAAATTATAAATATACATCGCCCCCAATATCGATCTCCTAAAAGAAATAAAAATGTATGTATTGTTTTTCAAATCACAAGTTACTGTTTGAAAAATCAATAGAAGTGATTCATGAAATATTGAAGGATATATATTAGTATTGGGTTTTAAAATGACCCCCAAAAAAGAATTCAACACCGATTAAGCCTTCAGAAGGCTCTACCATGACTCATGAAGATGAAGAATTGCAACATGATCTATCAAAATTACAAGAGCAAGTGCAACAAATTTCACTCTCGCAAAGAGCAACAAAAAATGAAATGGAAGTTTTGAAAAAAGGCGTGGAAGTGAAGATGGACGGTTTGAAGAAAGGCATGGAAGCTAAGATGGATGGTGTGGAAGCTAAGATGGATGGCATGGAAGCTGGCATGGAAGCTAAGATGGATGACATGAAAGACAACATGGAAAACATGAAGAATGATCTAAAAGAAGACATCGAAGGTTTGACAAAATTGATACAAGAAATGTTTCCTAATGGTGAAAAGATAGTAGAAGAACCTCATGATGAGAACAAAATAAATGTTAATCGTGATTTCATAAACTCTAATATTGGCGGGAAGAACCACCATATTCCAAAAATGGATATGAGGAAGTTTGATGGAAAGGATCCTGTAACATGGATACTACAGATGGATCAATATTTTGATCTCCATAACGTGCAAAACACACAAAAGGTACGCATTGCAACTTTACATTTAGAACAAAATACATTTGTATGGTATCAATGGCTTTGCTCCCGTAAAAAAATTGTCACTTGGTCAATTTTTACGGAGGAAATGATAGCACATTATGAGGATACAAAGAGTAACACCTTCTTTAGCCAATTGATAAATCTCAAACAAAAGGGTTTAATGGGGGAGCACATTGAGGACTTCCAAAAATTGAATAGAAGGGTAACTGATATTCCAGAGGAACATAGGATTGATCTCTTCATAGGTACTTTAAAGGATAACATCCAACATGAAGTTCGCATTTTGGAACCTGATTCATTGGAGAAGGCATTCAGGTTGGCAAGAAAAATTGAATGTAAAATTATGGCGACAAGGAAGCCTACCACTCACTTCTATAAAGAGGGAAGTGTTGCTACTCATAGATTTCCACAACCTACAAGGTTGACACCACAAAAATTGGAAGAAAAAAGAGCAAAAGGGCTTTGCTACAGTTGTGATAGAAAATACACTAAAGGTCATAAGTGTGCTCAGAAGAAATTATTTTACATAGATTGTGAAGAGGAAGAAGAAAATGAACAAGAAGAGGATATACACCAGGAACCAACCCAAGAAGAGGAAGAAATGAGTCCGACCATATCGTGTAATGCATTGGCAGGAATTACCACTCCTCAAACTCTCAAGATAGAAGGACATATTAAGAAGAAAAAGGTAATAATGTTGATTGATTCAGGTAGTACCCATAATTTTATTCATTGTAAGGTAGCCAAGGAATTGAATTGTTTCCTATACCCAGCACCAGAATGTCAAGTGATGGTTGCAAATAGAGGAACTATAAATTGCTCTAGAAAATGCCATAATATCAAGCTAACCATGGGGGAATATTTATTGACTATTCCAATGCTTTCCATTCCTATGGGAGGTGCTGATGTTGTACTAGGAGTACAATGGTTACAATCTTTGGGGACGGTAGCTTTTAATTTTCAAGAACTTTTCTTGAAATTTTTTCAGAAGGAAAGGAAGTCGAATTATGGGGTATTGCGGGGAAGCCGGGAAAGATAATAAGCTCTAATGTCATGACAAAGCTTCTAAAGAAAGAACAACGAGGCGTAATTGCACAATTATTCTCATTAGAAGTTCCAACATCAAAATCATCTATTTCTGCAGATCTCCAACAAGTCTTGGACAATCATTCCAAGGTGTTTGAAACTTCCAAAGGACTCCCACCTATTTGTGATCATGATTATGCTATTCATTTGATTCCAGGAAGTGTTCCTCCAAACATCAGGCCTTATAGATATCCTTACTTCCAAAAGAGCGAAATTGAACGTATGATTGCAGAAATGTTAGAGGCGGGTATAATTCAACACAGTCAAAGTTCTTTCTCTGCTCCTGTAGTATTGGTACACAAGAAGGATGGATCATGGCGAATGTGTCCGGATTATAGGGAGCTCAATAAGCTCACCATTAAAGACAAATTTCCCATTCCTGTGATTGATGAATTATTGGATGAATTACATGGAGCAATTTCTTTTACCAAGTTGGATCTTCGTTCAGGATATCATCAAATTAGAATGAAGACTGAAGATATTCCAAAAACAACATTTCGAACTCATGAGGGTCATTATGAATTTTTGGTCATGCCTTTTGGCCGTACCAATGCACCTTCTACATTTCAAGGGTTGATGAATTCCATTTTCAAACCCTTCCTTAGAAAATTTGTGCTAGTATTTTTTGATGATATACCAATCTACAGCAGGTCTTGGAAGGATCATGTTGAACATGTTGACAGGGTGCTCAAACTATTGCAGGAGAAACAATTATATGCAAAAAATTCCAAATGTTTCTTTGGAGTACAAGAGGTGGAATATCTGGGTCATATTGTATCTCACGAGGGTGTTAAAGTAGACCCTAACAAAATTAAAGCCATTAAGGAATGGAAAGTCCCCACAACCATAAAGAAGTTGCGAGGATTTCTCAGGTTAACAGGGTATTATCGCAAGTTTGTTAAGAATTATGGGAGAATAGCATCACCTATAACAACATTATTGAAGAAAGATGCATTTTCATGGACTCCTGAAGCAACTAAGGCCTTTGAACGTCTTAAAGAGGCAATGTGCCTAGCACCGGTCTTAGCTACACCAGACTTCACAAAAACCTTTATTGTGGAATGTGATGCCTCAGGAAATGGAATTGGTGCAGTTTTAATGCAGGAAGGAAGACCCATTGTTTTTGAAAGTCGTCCAATCAAAGGAAAGTATTTACAGAAACCTATTTATGAGAAGGAAATGTTAGCAATACTGCATGCACTAAAGAAATGGCGAACTTACCTAATGGGAAGACACTTCAAGGTAAAAAGTGATCATGATAGTCTTAAACACTTTTTGGAACAAAGACTATCTTCAGAAGAGCAGCAAAAATGGGTCACAAAGATGTTGGGTTATGACTTTGAAATAATCTACAAAAAAGGAAAGCTTAATGTTGTTGCAGATGCACTCTCAAGAAAGAATGAAGAGGTGGAAGCATTGATTTTTGCCATTTCTATTATCCAACCAGATTGGATAACTGAAGCAAGAGATGAATGGAAGAAGGAAAAATATGTATGGACACTCATTCAAAAGTTGCAGCAAGATCCTAGTACATCTGATACATTTAGTTGGAAAAATGATTCCTTATGGTACAAAGATCGCTTATATCTTTGTAAGAATTCCAAACTAAAACAAAAGATTCTTCTGGAATTGCACACTTCTCCTTTAGGAGGACACTCAGGATTTTTAAAAACTTACCACAGGGTGAAGAAATAATTTTTTTGGGATGGCCTTAAATCTGATATTCAAAAGTTTGTGGTGGATTGTTTGGTTTGCCAACAGAATAAAGTTGAGACGATTAAGACCCCGGGACTTCTACAACCTTTATCCATTCCAAGTCAACGTTGGGAGGAGATTTCAATGGATTTTATCACAGGTTTACCTAAGTCCGAAGGAAAGAGTGTCATCATGGTGGTAGTTGATAGACTTACCAAGTATGCACACTTTTGTGCATTATCTCATCCATTTAAAGAAATTATAGTTGCTACTACATTTATGGACAGAATTCAAAAGCTACATGGAAGCCCAAGGGTTATTGTGAGCGACAGAGATCCCATTTTTACTGGAAATTTTTGGACGGAGTTATTTTCTTGTTTGGGTACACAATTAGCTCATAGCTCATCTTATCATCCTCAATCTGATGGTCAAACTGAGATAGTAAATAAATGTTTGGAAGGATATCTTCGTTGTTTTGTATCTGATAAACAAACACAATGGGTCAAGTGGTTACCTCTCACTAAATGGTGGTATAACACTTCCTTCCATACTGCAGCAAAAATGACCCCATTTATGGCACTTTATGGATATCATCCACCATCCATCACATCATGTTTAGGAGAAAATTCTAAGGTTCAAGTAGTGGAATATCACACGAGCATCAACAAAAATAGCTCTCCAACTCGTAAAGGAAAAACTTAAATGTTGTGAAACCGTATCCAAAAATAGAAGAAAAGAGATATAAAAACCTTATAAATAAGCCACTTTGATGGGGAAACCTCCAATAAATTACATGAATTAACAATTCTTGGATGATACAAATTACAAAACCTTTCTATATATAGGAGTCCATGGGGCCACAATGTAATCCTAGCCGACCTAACAATAATAATTTAAGGGCACAATAATAACAATATGGGGGTTACAGGGGTACAATAATAACAATAAGGGGGTTACACTAACAACAATAAGGGACTATACTAGTAATATAGGGTCCTAACATGCCCCTCTCCTTTAAAAAAGTGTTTTCCTCAACGCTTGAGTAGCTCTGGGTGCTTTTGTATAAAATTCTCATCCTCCCATGTAGAATCTTCAGTGGGTAAGTTCTTCCACTTGATGAGATACTCTGAAATTGATCGATTCCGTAGCTGTCGAGTTCTTGTTTCCATGACTGCTTCAGGTTCCAATATAATTTTTCCTTCCTCATCAAGTTCTGGCAATATTGTTTGAACCGGAATATTTTCACCTATAACCTTCTTTAAGCATGAAACATGGAAAACTGGATGTACTCGCGAAGAAGCAGGAAGCTCCAATTTGTATGCCATAGTACCAATCTTTTGCAACACCTTGTATGGACCATAGTACTTTGGCGATAATTTATTATCCTTCTTTGCTTGCTTGAGGGACATTTGTTTGTATGGTTGTAGCCGTAAAAATACCCAATCTCCTACATCAAATCTTCTCTCGCTACGATGTTGATCTGCCTGTTGTTTCATTCGATTTTGTGCCAAATTCAGGTTATCCTTTAAGAGTTGGAGAACTTCTTGCTGATGCTCGATGTGATCTTCCACTGCTTGAACCTTCTAATTTTCTCTTAAAGATGATGTGATGGATGGTGGATGATATCCATAAAGTGCCATAAATGGGGTCATTTTTGCTGCAGTATGGAAGGAAGTGTGATACCACCATTCAGCAAGAGGTAACCACTTGACCCATTGTGTTTGTTTATCAGATACAAAACAATGAAGATATCCTTCCAAACATTTATTTACGATCTCAGTTTGACCATCAGATTGAGGATGATAAGATGAGCTATGAGCTAATTGAGTACACAAACAAGAAAATAACTCCGTCCAAAAATTTCCAGTAAAAATGGGATCTCTGTCGCTCACAATAACCCTTGGGCTTCCATGTAGCTTTTGAATTCTGTCCATAAATGTAGTAGCAACCATACTTGCTTTAAATGGATGAGATAATGCACAAAAGTGTGCATACTTGGTAAGTCTATCAACTACCACCATGATGACACTCTTTCCTTCGGACTTAGGTAAACCTTTGATAAAATCCATTGAAATCTCCTCCCAACGTTGACTTGGAATGGATAAAGGTTGTAGAAGTCCCGGGGTCTTAATTGTTTCCACTTTATTCTGATGGCAAACCAAACATTCCGCCACAAACTTTTGAATATCAGATTTAAGGCCATCCCAAAAAAATTCTTTCTTCACCCTGTGGTAAGTTTTTAAAAATCCTGAGTGTCCTCCTAAAGGAGAAGTGAGCAATTCCAGAAGAATCTTTTGTTTTAGTTGGGAATTCTTACAAAGATATAAGCGATCTTTGTACCATAAGGAATCATTTTTCCAACTAAATGTATCACATGTACTAGGATCTTGCTGCAACTTTTGAATGAGTGTCCATACATCTTTGTCCTTCTTCCATTCATCTCTTGCTTCGGTTATCCAATCTGGTTGGATAATAGAAATGGCACAAAGCAATGCTTCCACCTCTTCATTCTTTCTTGATAGTGCATCTGCAACAACATTAAGCTTTCCTTTTTTGTAGATTATTTCAAAGTCATAACCCAACATCTTTGTGACCCATTTTGCTGCTCTTCTGAAGATAGTCTTTGTTCCAAAAAGTGTTTAAGACTATCATGATCAGTTTTTACCTTGAAGTGTCTTCCCATTAGGTAAGTTCTCCATTTCTTTAGTGCATGCAGTATTGCTAACATTTCCTTCTCATAAATAGGTTTCTGTAAATATTTTCCTTTGATTGGACGAATTTCAAAAGCAATGGGTCTTCCTTCTTGCATTAAAACATAACCAATTCCATTTCCAGAGGCATCACATTCCACAATAAAGGTTTTTGTGAAGTCTGGCATAGCTAAGACCGGTGCTAGGTACATTGCCTCTTTAAGATGTTCAAAGGCCTTAGTTGCTTCAGGAGTCCATGAAAATGCATCTTTCTTCAATAATGTTGTTAGAGGTGCCGCTATTCTCCCATAATTCTTAACAAACTTGCGATAATACCATGTTAACCCGAGAAATCCTCGCAACTGCTTTATGGTTGTGGGGACTTTCCATTCCTTAATGGATTTAATTTTGTTAGTGTCTACCTTAACACCCTCGTGAGATACAATATGACCCAGATATTCCACCTCTTGTACTCCAAAGAAACATTTGGATGTTTTTGCATCTAATTGTTTCTCCTGCAATAGTTTGAGCACCCTGTCAACATGTTCAACATGATCCTTCCAAGACCTGCTGTAGATTAGTATATCATCAAAAAATACTAGCACAAATTTTCTAAGGAAGGGTTTGAAAATGGAATTTATCAACCCTTGAAATGTAGAAGGTACATTGGTAAGGCCGAAAGGCATGACCAAAAATTCATAATGACCCTCATGAGTTCGAAATGTTGTTTTTGGAATATCTTCAGTCTTCATTCTAATTTGATGATATCCTGAACGAAGATCCAACTTGTTAAAATAAATTGCTCCATGTAATTCATCCAATAATTCATCAATCACAGGAATGGGAAATTTGTCTTTAATGGTGAGCTTATTGAGCTCCATATAATCCGGACACATTCGCCATGATCCATCCTTCTTGTGTACCAAAACTATAGGAGCAGAGAAAGAACTTTGACTAGGTTGAATTATACCCGCCTCTAACATTTCTGCAATCATACGTTCAATTTCGCTCTTTTGGAAGTAAGGATATCTATAAGGCCGGATGTTTGGAGGAACACTTCCCGGAATCAAATGAATAGCATGATCATGATCACGAATAGGTGGGAGTCCTTTGGGAGTTTCAAACACCTTGGAATGATTGTCCAAGACTTGTTGGAGATCTGCAGAAATAGATGATTTTGATGTTGGAACTTCTAGTAAGCATAATTGTGCAATTACGCCTCGTTGTTCTTTCTTTAGAAGCTTTGTCATGCCATTAGAGCTTATTATCCTTCCTGGCTTCCCTTCAATACCCCGTAGTTCGACTTCCTTTCCTTCTGAAAAGAATTTCAAGAAAAGTTCTTGAAAATTAAAAGCTACCGTCCCCAAAGATTGTAACCATCGTACTCCTAGTACAACATCAGCACCTCCCATAGGAATGGAAAGCATTGTACTAGTCAATACATATTCCCCCATGGTTAGCTTGATATTATGGCATTTTCCAGAGCAATTTATAGTTCCTCCATTTGCAACCATCACTTGACATTCTGGTGCTGGGTATAGGAAACAATTCAATTCCTCGGCTACCTTACAATGAATAAAATTATGGGTACTACCTGAATCAATCAACACTATTACCTTTTTCTTCTTGATATGTCCTTCTATCTTGAGAGTTTGAGGAGTGGTAATTCCTGCCAATGCATTACACGATATGGTTGGACTCATTTCCTCCTCTTCTAGGGTTGGTTCCTGGTGTATATCCTCTTCTTTTTCATTTTCTTCTTCCTCTTCACAATCTATGTAAAATAATTTCTTCTCAGCACACTTATGACCTTTAGTGTATTTGCTATCACAACTGTAGCAAAGCCCTTTTGCTTTTTTTTCTTCCAATTTTTGTGGTGTCAACCTTGTAGGTTGGCACGCAGACAATTATGGAATGTAACGAGTGCTAACAAGTGGGAGGAAGTCAGTTTCCAGGGGGAAGTCACAGTCGTGTTCTCACAACTGCAATATGGTTTCCCCTCCCTCGGTAACAACCAGAAAGTAGAGGTTGTAAGTCCCGCTATCTATAGTGGGAAAAAAACGGACTGTGTGAGCATTACTCATTTTAGTATCAACTACTCTACAACACTGGTGCAATCTCGAATGCGTTTAATATCTCTATTTAAATAAAATTGTAGTGATATTGCTGGCTTGTTTGATAATGGAGTTGTTATAATTTCCATGTTATGTTCTGGAATTTGGTAGTAAGTTTGAATTAGAGCTTCCATGTTATGTTTAAGAAGGTATTTATGAAGGTATATATGTTTCCATGTGATATTTATATTAATGTTTTTTTATGTTTTAATTTTAATTTTTCTAATTAGTAATGTTTTTGTATGAGATTTGTTTTAATTTCAATTTTATTTAATTGGAAATGCCTTTGTATGAGATTTGTTAAGATATATTTTAATAGTTTATTAGATTTAACAATTTTTTAAAGTGAGAAATTTAATAATTGGTAATGTATTTGGATGAGATTTGATAAGAGATAATTTAGTGTAAGGGATTTAATAACTTGGGAAAATTACATATTCGACAATTTGGAATAAATATTGGAATGAATTCAAATATCTTATAACATGTTAAAATAAAAGTAGAATATGTAATTTAAGTTAGTATGTTTATCTTTAGTGTGATTTATACTTTTGTATGGATGGTAATTATAATATTGTGGATTAAGTTATGGTGGGGATAATTTGGTTATTGATACATGTATATAATTTTTTAAAAAATCACAATTATGTCAATAGACGTGTTTATTTTGGAAAAGAGTTTCTATAATTTTGATTTAATTATCAATAGTTATTAAGTGAATAATAGGCATTTAATATCTATGGAATATTATAGAATATTCTTAGTAGTATAAAAAAATCAAAGGTGGAGATTTAACACCAAAGTAGTTATGCCTTTTCTTACCTTTTAATTAAATTGATTAATAAAAAATATGCCATTTGAACACGTGTTATGTGAAGTGAGTTATGGTTTGTTAGGCATGTGGTATTAATAAGAAATGGTTTTGTAACAAAGCCTATTTATAGATTAAGAATCTCCATGGAAAAGTAGGTATACAATTCCATGGTAGAGAATTTTGTTCCATGTGTTTAAATATATATATGTTTGATTTATATATTAATTAATTTTATAATTAATAATAATAATAATAATAATAATAGTTTGAAATAAAGTGATAAGATAGTTAGTTTTTATGGTTTTTTTTAATAGAAATTTTAGATGTATGGTAAAGTGTTTTAAGGTTTTGATGCATTTACCATCCATTTAATCTATATGGGTGCAATAATTATGAAAGTATATGACTTCATTAATATGAGAAAATTTATGTGAATGCAAAGCTTTACTATTACATTTTAGATATGATGAGATTTATATGATTAAGGAAGCAAGGATAAAGGAGTATGGAACCTACAATGGAAATGAAATATAGATATGTTAATGAAAGTAACAACTTGGGAATAATGGCATATTCTGAAAATGTAAATATACTTTATATCAATCATGGGTTCAAACGTAAAATGGATTCAAGATGATTATGGATCATAACTCCTAATCAATAATTATTGGATTGTATTTCTTTTAGGAAGTTGCATCTTGAATATGATAAGAATGGCAAAAAAATCATAACTATTGGCATTAAGAAAATACCATTAGATATGAAGTAACGTACAATCAAATAATATGATAAATTTATTGACATAATGTGTGTAAGTAAAGAAGAAACTAGCCATTTCAGTGGAGATGATCAATAAATTGTCGTGGATATTTTATTGGAACAATTCATCACAATATATATGATAAAATACTAAAATCTTTATTACTTATGTTAATTCATTTTAGGTATCATATTTTTTATTTACTTTTTGTATGGCTAAAAATAAATTCGATGAAATGTGAGAAATATGGAATGAAAATAAATACACACACCAACCAAAATAGGCGCAAATTTTCCCCTAGGAAATCTCTTTGGGAGAAAACCTATCTATTAGGTGTGGTTTCCTTTCTCTGTGTTCTCTAGTGTGAAAAAATGTACAGACACAATGAAATAAGAATTCTCTATGGAGTTACCTAAGGCCCATGACTTGTAAATATGGTACGAAATATTAAATCCCTTTTTTTTCTCTCTAAGTACACACTCCTAGTTGCTTTTATCAAATATGGAACAAAATACAATAACATTGAATGGAACCCTTACTCATATTAGTGGCTTAATACTTAATATAACCAGATAGCCAACTAAGGGTAAGGTTTGTGAAAGAACCACACACATTGTTCTTGCCCATCCCCTTGATTTCTCCATCCTCACCCTGCAAGCATGTCCCATTCTTGCACAGTTCTCCAAAAGTTACATTAGTTTACACTATATATGTAGCTTCTATGATGTATTTGAAGCTAGCTTGGCTGGGTATTAACCCTTATATGGGTCGTTTCTCTTGGCTCACACTTTTAAAATGCCCCACAAGTGCTCACCCTCAAATCCTTTTGATTACTTCGTTCCAGGCCCTATGGAATTGGGTGCCTACACCAAAATAGTATTGGTGATAGACATGGGTCGTTTCCCACCAAATCAATGTCGGAGGTGTGATGTAATTATCCAATGACGTGGCCTCGACCTTGTGTACTATCGAGGTGTCTACCACTTGATAGTCTCAATCAAGAACTTTGTTTGTTTGAGGATCTAGTATAAGTTTCATTTTGGAGCCCAAAATACTTCGAGGGATCGTGCCTCTTTACTTATTAAACTTTGTTTTGAGGCCCAAACTTTTTATTTACCTCTATTTCGATAGAAATTTCTCCTCTTTTATTATAGTTTGTTGTTTTATCAAATGTTTTGTCTTAATATTTGTTTCCACAATGGATACTTGTCTTGTATAGCATGGATACTTGTCTTTCATAGAATATATGGTACATAATATTAACCCCTTTTTTCTCTTTATAAGTACACACTCCCGTTTTCTTTGGTCAAATATGGAAAAAAATACAATAGCGTTGAATGGAAACCGTACTCATGTTAGTGGCCCAATACTTAACCATATAGCCAACTAGGGGTAAGGTTTTTGACACAACCACATAGGTTGTTCTCTCTCATCCCCCTTGATTTCTCCATCCTCGCTCCATGAGTGTGTCCAATTCTTACACAGTCCTCCAACAATTATATTGGTTGAAACTCTATATGTAGCTTCTATTTTGTATTTGAAGCTCCCTTGATTGGGTATTATCCCCTATAGGGGTCGTTTCCCTTGACTTATGCTTTTAAAATTCCCCACTAATGCTCAAATCCTTTTGATTACTTTTTTCGAGGTGTTATGACCTTACCTTACTACATAAAAATAGCCTCGGTGATCGACACATGTCCTTTCCCACCAAATTGATTCCCAAAGTGTGATGTAATTCTCTAACGACATGGCCTCGAGCTTCTGTCCTATCGATCGGTCCACCCCTTGTTCAGTCTTAGTTGAGAACTTCAGTTGTTCAAGGATATAATCTAAATTCTGAAGTTCAAACCTATTTGGGGCCCAAAATAATTCGAGGGATCATGTCTATTTACTTCTTAAACTTCATTTCGAGGCATATACTTTCTATTTACCTCAATTTTGATAGAAAGTCTTCTGCTCCTTTATTCTATTTTGTTGCTTTATCCATTTTTATTCCTTAATATTATTCTCCGAAACGAATATTTGTCTTGTATAACATATATTCAACCTGAATAATTCCCACCATTCACCATTCTCTCTCTCTCATAATCGTAGGCATGACCAACTTCTGTATAATATAACTCGGTAGATGATGGTACCCTCTTGGGTGGAACAAACTTGTGATCTTCATATCACCATCATTGATGTGGTTAGGATGCATTTCAAATGAAGATAATGAATAGATGGGACTAATTCCATGGTTTTCATTCTTCATTACTTCAACAATGTCATTCATTTGTGTGTTAGAACTAAAGGGGTCCTCACCCTCAACTATCACTCTAGTCAAAGTCTTACAAGCTTTGGTTCCCCCCTTTTTTACTGTATTTCAATATTATGTCGAGCGCTTATCCCCATTCATAAATTTTAACCCTTGATCTCATCCTTATCACCTTTTTCAACAATATGTGGGTTCCTCATTTTTGGCCCAATGAAAGGGTGTTCATAGTATATTTAATTGAACCAACGATAACACTTTACACCTTATTTCAAGGGTTGTCTATCTTGTAGAGTAGTTGAGATGTGCATATATTGAATTTCACCCAACCAAGTGAAATTTCCCAAACCAAAAATTCATTTTCCATTGCTTACTAACATGGAGACACCCACTCACTTAAATAAGATGTCGAAACATGTTCAAACAATGGAATTAAAACACAGAGAGTAAAATTTGATTTTTGTTATTCTGAAAATAAATATGTACATAGGATTATAGCGAGAACGTTTCTCCAAAAACTCTTGGCCTTATTAGATCTCTACTCCTTTTCTCTCTAGTTTTTCTTCTCCTTATTCCTCTCTAAGATTTGTGCCCTTCAATTTTGTTGAGAAATCTAGGGTAGCTAGATTAGGTGATTTCTCTTAGTTTGATAACTTCATTCAATGTATTTTTACTTAATTTTATTAGATTATTATATAAGTTAATTATTATTGCATTTATATCAAAAAACAACTACTAGAAAATGAAGAATAAAGAGACAAGAGAACAAAAAATTTGGGTTGCTAGCCAGGGCCAAAAGGTCTCCTCTTCAGAGGAAAACCCACAAGACGCCTTTTCTCTTAATAGAAACTTCAATTCTAGATTTATTCTTGAACTTTTATTTTCATAGGACTTCCTCCTTTTAAGATCGAACTCTTTTTATTTCTTCTTGTTATGTCTTGTATGTGTGCTTCAAATAAGGTCGAATGATTCTTATATATATGATTTTTTAGGGGTGTGAATTGCTTCCATAAGGCCGACTTGATATTTCATGTATGCCGGCTTATTGCAACTCATTGACAAGGTCTTCGAGGGTATATTATGACTCAAATAAATTTATTTTACATAATACAACATTCCCAAAGTGGTATTACATGTATGACAATGAATATTTTGCCTTCACAATTCTATGACAACCTAGAAATACTCAATGGATTCTTGAACCAGAAATAAATTTATCTTGTGCATGAAACCCATGCATAAAAAATAGCAATAATAAATTTATTTTCAATTTAATATAAAGTACATAAAATAATGATTACAAAAGCCATTATCAAGACAAAACCTAGTTACAAATTTCAACACTTATTTTTAACTAGGGAGGTATTTACAATCCATACATCTTACTTGGACATTCACATAGTGAAGATTTATAATATGAAGATTCGGATTGGTAAGACATCTCATAAGCTATTATTTCAGCTTATATCATTTTATTTCATCATGCCAACCAACAATTTCACATAGAAATGCCTTAACTAACAAATCTATCTCTCCACAATATTAGAGCATAATGCTGACAAGACAATGACTGATTTGAACCATCATTATTGTCTCTTAAGGAACATACCCAATATGGATGTTCACAATATATGTCCTTTTGGGACTATTCCTGTCTTGGAATAGCACATCCTCAAGTAATTTTCTCTTCGATTACTCTTACCTATTAGATTCCCTACCACATCCTTAAAGAGTATCGAAATTAAAATGCTTACACTATCCTTCATTCCCTCTTCATAACATGAAGACAAGAATGTTGTGTTTATCTCTCCCTCTCAACTAGGAAGGATATATGAATTCCTATAAACGAATATACCATAATTCCTTCTTACCTAGGAAGTTGTCCAAGCTCCCTCTTAACTAGGGACTTATTTCCAGCATCATCTATTAGATTTGGTGGAGATCATAGTACTATCAGTTGCAAGTAGGGCTCCTTCTTTTGATGTCATGAAATTCAACTTCTTCATCATGAAGCCTTCATATAGTAGGGCATTGGCCATCTTCTCCCTCAATTTCCTTCAAAGAACCATAGTATTGATCAATAGTAATTCCATCCTTTTCTTCATCGGAAAGTGATATTATATTCCACATCTAGTTATACTTCATACAACTACCATTTCCAAGTCACTTTTTTTTTTAGTATATATCATCCAATCACATAAGTTCTAGTTGTAGGTGAAATAAACAACTTTCTTTTGGTAACCCTATTTCAACCCAACTATATGTTTTGAGAAATAAAAATGAACATTTAATTAAATTCACCTTTTCATGGTGACATTTCATGATGACATTATCTTCTTGCAACACCAACATCCCACACATGTATGAATCCATCTCCAAGACATTTATTACCAATATTCTTCTTTTGTAGTATAAATATAAGGGTCTTATACCTTCTTCTTCAATCTATATGTCATAGCTAATTCTTATAGTTATAGGATGTTGATCACTTGTATTATTATACGTGACTATAGTTTCATATTTCACAAACTCTTATTCCTTTCTTCATATATTTCTTTCCTCGAGATCTTCTTTACATGGTTCTTTCCACATAGGAACCATAACTGTCAACCACCTCATATTAGATATGAGTTCATATTATGTTGATATCATCTTATCAATATGTGTAGAAAATTCAAAACACCATGTGCCTTCCCACTTCATCCTTAAAGAAGATCCTTCTTCAATCATACTCATACTCTTCTTTTCATTCTTTTGGTCATCTCATTAGAGGAAATTTAACCCTAAAAGTGGCCTCCTAAGGAAAAATAATAGTCAAAATGAAAAAATAAGAGTTATGAACTTTGGGTGGAAAAGAAGAAAACTACTTTTTAAAATTGTATTTTTGGCTCATCTCCTTATAGGTTTACTCAAATTTCATGTGTATACACTTGTTGGATGCGTAATTAAATTAAACATAAAAAAATTAGTCATTATGGATATTTTTGAGAAAACTCGTATTGATAAACAATACAGATACATTAAAAAAGTGTGTTAAACACATTTTTGTTTAATGTATTCACATTTTTTATCAATTTGGGTCTTCTCAAAAGTATGCATAATGGGTATTCGTTGGATGTCAAATTTAATTCCACATCCAATGAGTGTCTTCTAATAAACTTAGCGAAATTTCATGTAATAAATTTAAAAAACAATAACCGCGGTTGAGGGGATAGCTATTCCAGGTTTAATGTTGGGTAAAAACATTCTAGTGGGTGTTCATTTTGGTTATTATGGTTAAAGGAAATTGGAAAAGGAAAAGGAAAAGGCTTCGGAAAGGAAAACTGACATATTTGGCACATTTATTTATGAAAATAATGGAAATTGGGAGACAAGGGAGATTAAAGTTCATAGGTTGCATGTGAGTGTTGTAGGAAAAAATACCCTAAGGTATGGGTTGAGGGACCTAATAGAGTAGAAGGCATACAACAATAAGAAGCAATCAAACTAAAGGTCCTAATGCCTAAACTAGTAAATTTTTGAGAGATGAACTTACCCGTATGTCCTACGTTTTAGGTCATTCTCGCAGGGTGCAAACCCTCTACTTCTTCACATGCTTCAATACTTGCAAATCACTGAAGAAAAAGCACATAGAATAGTTGTACAACATATATGTTCTAAATGTCAGTAGTTAGATGAGGAGGCATGGTTTCTTTAACTTGGGAAGTGCAGGAGGCACATGGATAATCATAATTAATTTGGGCTACAACAGGCTATAGTATCAATACCTATCTCTCTCTCCCCTCTTAGGCCTTCCCAATGAGGTGTATTTATACTTCCTCAATACATTTTTTTTTAATTTTTTAATTTTAATTTTAATTTTTATTCTTTTTTTTTTTTCAGTCGGGAAACAATTTGGCCATGGGCTCCAGTGGGTGGGATTCCGGTGTAACCCATAAACCATGCCCAAATAATATGGAGTTTAATGTATTTTTAATATTTTAAATTGTATACGCGGGTAAAATATGAGTGGACCCGCGAATACATGCGTTCTTGACACAGTAGAGTTCTGTATGGAATTCAAAATATTGTTTTTTAAGAAAATTACCAAGTCTGAATGGAAAGGGGTGCTCAAGGCCAGTACATATATCATCAAGTATATAGAGGTGATAAATGATGCTATAACATATGCCCCCTCATATATGAGGTCATAAGGGGTACATGATGGCTGAAATGTATTATGTGCATAAGAAAGAATATTGCGAGGACTCGAGAGGAATTCACGAGATTTCAGATTTCCAAAAAATAGTGAAAGAAATTAGAAAGAAAGCTCATTTCTGAGGTGGGCATACCCATGCTTAGTGAAAGTAAATCATGTCTGCATAACAAGTATGGAACGGATCCAATATGTATACAAGTATAGAAGAAACTGTAAATTACATAGGGAATCATCTGAACAATGCTCTGAAGTACATATCAAAGTCATGTCAAAGTATCACATATAGAAGACTAATAATGATGTTGCAAAGTTATATGATCACTGAAGTCACAAATGAATCTTCATGTACCAAATCATAAGTGGTGGAAAAGTGTTATTGCACACAACTCGAGTGCCAACATATAGAATGATGTTGTGATGAACTGCAACATATAAGGGTGGATGGTGCCACTCAAAGAAAATTGAAGAAGCTATCAAAGTGAACCAAATCATGCTGATGCAAACCGGAGGTCTTCACCGATCACCATGGTAGAATTATACACTATGGGAATAAATGAGCTGAAGATGACCATGTGAGAAATGATTTGATTACCATTCATTGATGTATACCATTAACAAATGTGAGACAACTCACCGATAATAATGATGAGAGTTAAGATAGCCCAGTAAAATATAACAAGTGAGAATGAATGAGTTGAAGTTGAAAACTTGATAGAATCTATCGATCAGGAGATATTGATGTATTCTCACTATAGATCTTGAAGTAACCTGCCACTGATGACTACAAACCCTAAGGTACTAAAAAAAGGAATCTATACCTTATTCTCAGAGCAATTTGTCGGATTCGATGGGAAAAGATCTACTAGAAGGGAGGCATTAAAGAATCCCACATCAATATAGCACAAGTGTAACCCACAGGTCAAAATTTGGAAGGAATCAAACATAGAAAAGTGAAGTAAGCAACTCGAAGAATGTTTTTGGCATGCAAAAAATGTAGCTAGCACACGACAAAAACCCTCTGAACCAACCAATAATTAAAGATGAAAAAATGAAGAGGAATACGCTGATAGGGTAATAAGGAAACCAAGGTACTGCATGAATCCTAGGTGTGATAATGAAAGCTGAAGTCGAACACAAGGGAAACCACTCGGTAAAATACCCATGGTGTTGATCAAATGGTGAGCAGAAGGTCACCTATAAATGATGTAAATAGGGCCAGGGTGTGGCTCTAGGTTTACTCTCAGAGCAATTTTTCGAAGTCGATAAGAGAAAAACCTACTGGCAAGAAGTCAACGAGAACGAGCAAAGGACCAAATAATTTATGTGATAGAACAAGAATATGACAGACTGTGGATGGCCAACTGAAAAATGATTCAAGAGAAACTGAAGAAAGGCTGACTTAGGTTTACTTCCCTTAAACAAAAGCAAGATTCAATGTTACTATGGAAGCATATGATAACTTTGTATAAGTTTCTCATGCAAGAGCCATGAACTAACCCTCCATATGATTGGAAGAGATAACCAACTGGGGGAGTACTGACTCGGTAACAAGGTTATGGCTCTCCTAAGTCAAACTAAATCCCATCCCAACTGGAGAAAAGACTTAGATTTTTTATGCTTTTTTCAAGGGTGACACAATTGACTCTCAGCTGCCATCAAACATGGAAGTAATGTCTCGTCCCCACTCTTTTTGGAATATTTTATTTTTTTAACTTTTTCATATTAAAAGCCTGAAAAGGAATAAAATAATTCCTATAGTACAATGGATATAATGATTGTCGGTGAACAGATGCACTATTTCCTGGGATAGGAACAATCCTATGCTCAATGCAAGGTGGAAAAACTAGTAAATGACACTCAGAGGGATGCTCTGTCCATGGTCAAGGGTGTCAAGTTGTAGATGATAAGTTATTTCAAGGCTGAGACTTTGCAGAAGGACATGGTAAAAGAAGTGGCTTATACAGGAGTCCAAAGTGAAGCAAGCTTAAGGCCAAGATATAAAAATGGTCAATATGCAATGCAGCAGAACAACTCAACAAAAAAATGGGATCCTCTAGGGTATAAAGCCAGAAATATAGTGAAGAAGAAGAAGAATGAAGTTTCGTCGCATAATTCACGGTAGGACTAAAGAGGAATTCTGAGCCTACATAATTTGCAGCATGGGCAACATATGCTACCAATGATCTAACTAGGAAGCTAATGTAAAGGATGGCTCTACCATCATATCATGATTTTAAAATTTGGTGAGTGAAAATGGTTTAACAATCATAACATGATGGGGTCGATCCTATGGCAAGATTTTAGTATGGAGGCTAGAATAAATAAGTGAAATTTAAAGTGAATTTCCTAACCTATATGCCAGTTCTGAAAATAATACTTGCCATGACAGGTCAGTGTTCATGGAATCAAAGCGGTCAAAATCATCTTAAAATCGTCAAATGGTCCTGGAAACAACCTATCCAAGCTCTTGCAAGCCAAAAGGTCATAAAGCCTTGGAAAAATTCAAACTCAAAACTTTAGACAAGTGGGTTTTAAAAAAAAATATTTTTGGGCATAAATAGGCCTTTTGAACTCACATTTGATCATTTGGGTATTGGTGAATTTGAGAAAAAGCTCTGGACTAAAAAATCCCTGACTTCAATCCGGACCAAATATCAGCCCAATTAGTTCAAATTTTCCAAGTAATCCTCTCAGTGTGGTAATCATTTTTTGTTGTGAAACCACCAAAAAATAGAATAGTAGAGATATCAATTGTCTAGAAATAGTTACTTCGAGGGGAAACCTCCAATACATTACATGAATGAAAATTCTTGGATGATTCAATTACAAAACTTCCTTCCTATATATAGGAGTCCATGGGGCCACAATGTAATCCTAGCCGACCTAACAATAATAATTTAAGGGCACAATAATAAAAAAATGGGGGTTACAAGGGTAGAATAATAACAATAAGGGGGTTACACTAACAACAATAAGGGACTATACTAGTAATATAGGGACCTAACATGCCCCTCTCCTTCAAAAAAGTGTTGTCCTCAATGCTTGAGTAGCTCTGGGTGCTTCTGCATAAAATTCTCATCCTCCCATGTAGAATCTTCGGTGGGTAAGTTCTTCCACTTGATGAGATACTCTGAAATTGATCGATTCCGTAGCTGTCGAGTTCTTGTTTCCATGACTGCTTCAGGTTCCAATATGATTTTTCCTTCCTCATCAATTTCTGGCAATATTGTTTGAACCGGAAGATTTTCACCTATAACCTTCTTTAAGCATGAAACATGGAAAACTGGATGTACTCGCGAAGAAGCAGGAAGCTCCAATTTGTATGCCATAGTACCAATCTTTTGCAACACCTTGTAAGGACCATAGTACTTTGGCGATAATTTATTATCCTTCTTAGCTTGCTTGAGGGACATTTGTTCGTATGGTTGTAGCCGTAAAAATACCCAGTCTCCTACATCAAAACTTCTCTCGCTGCGATGTTGATCTGCCTGTTGTTTCATTCGATTTTGTGCCAAATTCAGGTTGTCCTTTAAGAGTTGGAGAACTTCTTGTTGATGCTCGATGTGATCTTCCACTACTTTAACCTTTGAATTTTCCCTTAAAGATGATGTGATGGATGGTGGATGATATCCATAAAGTGCCATAAATGGGGTCATTTTTGCTGCAGTATGGAAGGAAGTGTTATACCACCATTCAACAAGAGGTAACCACTTGACCCATTGTGTTTGTTTATTAGATACAAAACAACGAAGATATCCTTCCAAACATTTATTTACTATCTCAGTTTGACCATCAGATTGAGGATGATAAGATGAGCTATGAGCTAATTGAGTACCCAAACAAGAAAATAACTCCGTCCAAAAATTTCCAGTAAAAATGGGATCTCTGTCGCTCACAATAACCCTTGAGCTTCCATGTAGCTTTTGAATTCTGTCCATAAATGTAGTAGCAACTGTACTTGCTTTAAATGGATGAGATAATGCACAAAAGTGTGCATACTTGGTAAGTCTATCAACTACCACCATGATGACATTCTTTCCTTTGAACTTAGGTAAACCTGTGATAAAATCCATTGAAATCTCCTCCCAACGTTGACTTGGAATGGATAAAGGTTGTAGAAGTCCCGGGGTCTTAATTGTCTCAACCTTATTCTGCTGGCAAACCAAACATTCCGCCACAAACTTTTGAATATCAGATTTAAGGCCATCCCAAAAAAATTCTTTCTTCACCCTGTGGTAAGTTTTTAAAAATCCTGAGTGTCCTCCTAAAGGAGAAGTGTGCAATTCCAAAAGAATCTTTTTTTTTAGTTGGGAATTCTTACAAAGATATAAGCAATCTTTGTACCATAAGGAATATTTTTTCCAACTAAATGTATCAGATGTACTAGGATCTTGCTGCAACTTTTGAATGAGTGTCCACACTTCTTCGTCCTTCTTCCATTCATCTCTTGCTTCGGTTATCCAATCTGGTTGGATAATAGAAATGGCACAAAGCAATGCTTCCACCTCTTAATTCTTTCTTGAGAGTGCATCTGCAACAACATTAAGCTTTCCTTTTTTGTAGATTATTTCAAAGTCATAACCCAACATCTTTGTGACCCATTTTTGCTGCTCTTCTGAAGATAGTCTTTGTTCCAAAAAGTGTTTAAGGCTATCATGATCATTTTTTACCTTGAAGTGTCTTCCCATTAGGTAAGTTCGCCATTTCTTTAGTGCATGCAGTATTGCTAACATTTCCTTCTCATAAATATGTTTCTGTAAATACTTTCCTTTGATTGGACGACTTTCAAAAGCAATGGGTCTTCCTTCCTGCATTAAAACTGCACCAATTCCATTTCCTGAGGCATCACATTCCACAATAAAAGGTTTTTGTGAAGTCTGGCATAGCTAAGACCGGTGCTAGGCACATTGCCTCTTTAAGATGTTCAAAGGCCTTAGTTGCTTCAGGAGTCCATGAAAATGCATCTTTCTTCAATAATGTTGTTAGAGTTGCTGCTATTCTCCCATAATTCTTAACAAACTTGCGATAATACCCTGTTAACCCGAGAAATCCTCGCAACTGCTTTATGGTTGTGGGGACTTTCCATTCCTTAATGGCTTTAATTTTGTTAGGGTCTACCTTAACAACCTCGTGAGATACAATATGACCCAGATATTCCACCTCTTGTACTCCAAAGAAACATTTGGATGTTTTTGCATATAATTGTTTCTCCTGCAATAGTTTGAGCACCCTGTCAACATGTTCAACATGATCCTTTCAAGACCTGCTATAGATTAGTATATCATCAAAAAATACTAGCACAAATTTTCTAAGGAAGGGTTTGAAAATGGAATTCATCAACCCTTGAAATGTAGAAGGTGCATTGGTAAGGCCAAAAGGCATGACCAAAAATTCATAATGACCCTCATGAGTTCGAAATGCTGTTTTTGGAATATCTTCAGTCTTCATTCTAATTTGATGATATCCTGAACGAAGATCCAACTTGGTAAAATAAATTGCTCCATGTAATTCATGCAATAATTCATCAATCATAGGAATGGGAAATTTATCTTTAATGGTGAGCTTATTGAGCTCCCTATAATCTGGACACATTCGCCATGATCCATCCTTCTTGTGTACCAATACTACAGGAGGAGAGAAATAACTTTGACTAGGTTGAATTATACCCGCCTCTAACATTTCTGCAATCATACGTTCAATTTCGCTCTTTTGGAAGTAAGGATATCTATAAGGCCTGATGTTTGGAGGAACACTTCCTGGAATCAAATGAATAGCATGAACATGATCACGAATAGGTGGGAGTCCTTTGGGAGTTTCAAACACCTTGGAATGATTGTCCAAGACTTGTTGGAGATCTGCAAAAATAGATGATTTTGATGTCGGAACTTCTAGTGAGCATAATTGTGCAATTACGCCTCGTTGTTATTTCTTTAGAAGCTTTGTCATGACATTAGAACTTATTATCCTTCCTGGCTTCCCTTCAATACCCCGTAATTCGACTTCCTTTCCTTCTGAAAAAAATTTCAAGAAGAGTTCTTGAAAATTAAAAGCTACCGTCCCCAAAGATTGTAACCATTGTACTCCTAGTACAACATCAGCACCTCCCATAGGAATGGAAAGCATTGGACTAGTCAATACATATTCCCCCATGGTTAGCTTGATATTATGGCATTTTCGAGAGAAATTTATAGTTCCTCCATTTGCAACCATCACTTGACATTCTGGTGCTGGGTATAGGAAACAATTTAATTCCTTGGCTACCTTATAATGAATAAAATTATGGGTGCTACCTGAATCAATCAACACTATTACCCTTTTCTTCTTGATATGTCCTTCCATCTTGAGAGTTTGAGGAGTGGTAATTCCTGCCAGTGCATTACACGATATGGTCGGATTCATTTCTTCCTCTTCTAGGGCTGGTTCCTGGTGTATATCCTCTTCTTGTTCATTTTCTTCTTCCTCTTCACAATCTATGTAAAATAATTTCTTCTCAGCACACTTATGACCTTTAGTGTATTTGATATCACAACTATAGCAAAGCCCTTTTTCTCTTTTTTCTTCCAATTGTTGTGGTGTCAACCTTGTAGGTTGTGGAAATCTAGGAGTAGCAACACTTCCCTCTTTATAGAAGTGAGTGGTAGGCTTCCTTGTCGCCATAATTTTACATTCAATTTTCTTGCCAACCTGAATGCCTTCTCCAATGAATCAGGTTCCAAAACGCGAACTTCATGTTGGATGTTATCCTTTAAAGTAACTATGAAGAGATCAATCATGTGTTCCTCTGGAATATCAGTTACCCTTATATTCAATTTTTGGAAGTCCTCAATGTGCTCCCCCACTAAACCCTTTTGTTTGAGATTTATCAATTGGCTAAGGAAGGTGTTGCTCTTTGTAGCCTCATAATGTGCTATCATTTCCTCCGTAAAAATTGACCAAGTGATAATTTTTTTACGGGAGCAAAGCCATTGATACCATACAAATGTATTTTGTTCTAGATATAAAGTTGCAATGCGTACCTTTTGTGTGTTTTGCACGTTATGGAGATCAAAATATTGCTCCATCTGTAGTATCCATGTTACAGGATCCTTTCCATCAAGCTTCCTCATATCCATTTTTGGAATATGGTGGTTCTTCCCGCCAACATTAGATTTTATGAAATCATGATTAACATTTATTTTGTTCTCATCATGAGTTTCCTCTACTATCTTTTCACCATTAGGAAACATTTCTTGTATCAATTTTTTCAAACCTTCCATGTCTTCTTTTAGATCATTCTTCATTTTTTCCATTTTCTCATTGATCTTAGCTTCCATGTCATCCATCTTAGATTCCATGCCAGCTTCCATGCCATCTATCTTAGATTCCATGCCATTCTTCAAACCATCCATCTTAGATTCCATGCCATCTATCTTAGATTCCATGCCATTCTTCAAACCATCCATCTTAGATTCCACGCCTTTCTTCAAACCATCCATCTTAGTTTCCAGGCCTTTCTTCAAAACTTCCATGTCATTTTTTGTTGCTCTTTGCGAGAGCGAAATTTGTTGCACTTGCTCTTGTAATTTTGATATGTCATGTTGCCATTATTCATCTTCATGAGTCATAGTAGAGCTTTATAAAGGCTTAATGGGTGTTGAATTCTTTTTAGGGGCCATTTTAGAATCCAATACTGATATCTATTCTATTAATATAACTTCCATAGATCATATCTATGAAAATATTATGAACCAGATCTGAAATTTTATGAAGATGTTCCTCGGGATTTCGTCTTTTGCACTCTAAACATTTCGGCTTACGAACCTTAGTAGAAAAAAAAATTGTACAAAAATACCACGATGACTTTGTTTAGGTTAAATTCGAGCACGCAAAATGACCTGTTTGGAGCAGCGAAACCCTAGAATCTCAAACCTTTGATACCAAATGTTGTGAAACCAGCTCCAAAAAGAGAAGAAAAGAGATATCAATGCCTTATAAATAAGCCACTTCGAGGAGGCAACCTCCAATACATTACATGAATGAACAATTCTTGGATGATTCAAATTACAAAACCTCATTTCTATATATAGGAGTCCATGGGGCTGCAATGTAATCCTAGTGGGGCTACAATGTAATCCTAGCCGACCTAACAATAATAATTTAAGGGCACAATAATAACAATATGGGGGTTACAAGGGTACAATAATAACAATAAGGGGGTTACACTAACAACAATAAGGGACTATACTAGTAATATAGGGACCTAACATTACGTTAATTTCTTGTAGGAATTAGTTTTAGATTAACCCTCGGTGTATCGTGGGTTGAAAATATCAGAACGTTCGTATAGACGTGAATTTGTAAAAAAACTCGCATATCGCCAAAGTAAGTTTTCAAAATAAAAATGTAATGGATGAATTGTTGAATTGACTCATGATGACTATCAGTTGGAGAGAGAGAGAACATAGTGAAACTGATAATGAGGTATTGGAGGACCAATTGTCCTTAGGTATACTCCGAGGATATGGATTTCTCAAAATTTTCAAAATGCCCAATATGAAAACAAATACCAAATTATTGGAGATTCTTGTCAATCACTGGGACCTAGAGGAGGATTGCTTCATGATTGATCAAATGCCTTTGAGAATTGAAATCGAAGACATATATTTCACCACTAGGCTTTCTCGAAGAGGAGATCCAATGAATTTTCAAGGCAATCCAATAGGAGGGTTGAATGTTGATGATTACATTTAGATATAATTAATGCGAAGTGCCCTCCAAGTTGGAACTCGGATCCCATCGAGAGATGCGCAAGCATTAGGGGAATTTTGAGGTCCAAAATGGGCCTCCTAAGGAAATTATAAAATAACAGTGGAAATCATAAAATAATATCTGATTAGATCATCAAATTTTAGAGGGAAAAAATGAAAAAACTAATTTTCACATCGTATTTTCAAACTATCTCCCTATGGGTTTACTCAAATTTCGATCGGAAACACTCGTTGGATGCAAAATTTTATTCATCATCTAAGGTACCCATGTTGCATACTTTCAATGGACCCCGCTACACGAAAAATTAGAAATACATGAAAAACGTGATTGGAATTTCGTTTTTCATGTATTTATCATTTTTCATATAGTAGGGTCCATAAAAAGTATGCAACATGGGTACTCCTTGGATGAGGAATTAAAATTTGCATCCAAAGAGTACTCCCACTCGTAATTTGATTAAAACCTTAAAGATATAAGTTTAAAATACGAGTTGAAAAAGTTGTTTTATTATTTTATTATTTTTTGATATTTTTACTTTTTTAATCCAAAAATGGTGAATTATCCCCCATGGTTGACATCATCATCTTGAATCCTATTAGTTCTTATAAATTTTATTTTGGTTGTACATTTTTCTTAGGAGGCCCATTTAAGACCTCAAAATACACCTAATGGATTACACATGAAAATCCTTTTTTTCACCATAGTCCAAGTAGCTGGGTCAGATTCATTACACCAGGCCTCACGTGGGAGCATGAATTTGGTAGTTGAATGCCTGACTAATTTATATGATTGGTGCACTACATTGTTGACCAACTTGAGGAAACAATTGACGTCCATCCAGAAGAATAAGACTAAACATTTCAGATATGGGACCATTTTGTGTACATTATTCTTTGTGAGGATACCCAGGCTTCGACCCAAGGTGATATATACCATCAGAATCCCACAAGGTCCACGTATAACAAGATGGGCTGACATGATGAAGAAACTAGGGGGTGGCGAGCTCCTTGGGACTACCTAGGATGTTGAGTTCTTCTTGTGGTGGGGAGAACAATTGATTGTCATAAAGAATTACCCCTACACAAGCATGGATTTCAGGGGAGATCCATATCTTCTCTTACCACCTAGAGCTGCATGCGGAGAAATTAGTACGATCACATTTAAATGATTTATTGATTTTTTGGATTTTCGATAAAAAGATGAAAATGAAAAAATATTTTTGATACAAAAATGTACTTACAAAATTATTGATCATGTTACGAATGTTGGACCAATTAGACCTGAGGGTCTACTGAGGCACAAACGCCAATAAGAGAGGCAAAGAATGTTGTGTAAGACCATGGGAGAGTCCTCCATGCCATACAGAGGAACTTGGAGGGTTTGACCCGCCGGGTCCCTATGGCTGCAGTAGAGGACCTCCCTAAGGCTATTTAGAGACGTGTGGTTGGTGTACCACATGATTGGGTGTGAATATTTTGTTGTGTAGCTATAGCCATAGTGTTCTTCTGTGATGCTTATCCAGGGCAGGGCCCATAGTCATAGATTGTTTAGGATGACTGGATGAATTTGATATTTTGTGATGGTGGACATGATCGGGCATAAGCCCTAATTTTGCAGGACATAATTGTCCAATTTTTTTATATTTTTGAACATGTGACTCTGATTTATATATACAACGATTTTATGATGTGAATATCTCATATATACAATTATTATTGATGATTTTTGATATTTAATGTGATGAGTGATTGCTATGTCAATCGATTGCTTGATTAGCTAATGAATCAGCAAATTAATTTTCTAATCGTGGAATGTGAATGTATGTAACATAATTAAATGATCTTTGCAACAAACACTCTCTCAAAAATATAAAATATAAAAATGGATCTTTGACACAATAGATGTTATTCAACTGTGAAACCACCAGCAGTGAATCCAAGTACACTACTAATGAACCAATACCAAGAGACATTTCCTAAAAAAGTAGATTGATCACAACAATGCATTTTGAAACATTGTTCGAAGTAGGACTAATACATATGCCCCTTGAGACTAACAAATTACCGAATGGATAGTAAATTACTCAAGCCACAGAAGAAATATTTTGGGTATGTTGACTATCACCATTGAAAAATACAAAATGACTCATGTCATCCATAAACACCTGCCAAAGTAGGTCAAAAATATCAATGCCAAAATAGAATCGATAGAAAGATATGAAAACAAAATACAATATATACAACCAAAGAAAATGTTAGGCAGATGCCTAGGCATAATACTTCTTAATATAGAGCCCATTTATAGGCTCCGTCGGCTCATTTCCATCAAATTCAACCAAATCATAAGCTCCCTTCTTAAGGACTCTTTTGAAAATGAAAGGGTCATACCACATGGATTTAAATTTCCCTTCCCCCAAGGCATCCTTGTCTTGATCGTAGACCAAAACGAGGTCACCTTCAGAGAAAACCCTAGGTTCTATAGCCTTATCATAATAAACCTTCACTCTTTTCTTATGCGCCTCATTAAGCATATGTGCTTCTTGAATTTTCTCATCGAGACGTTCTAGATAAACAAGGTGTTCTTTGAGAGTTGATTTTTCTGGGAAAAGGTCAACAACTAGCTTAAGGGAAGGAATATCACATTCAGCATGAAAGAGTGATTCCAAACCATAAACCAGTTGGAAAGGAGTGAACCCAATTGTTGTCTTAACTTGCATCTGATATGCCCAAAGAATAGGATACAACATGACATGCCAATTGGACCAAGCTCTATTCATTGTCCTTTGGAGGATAACCTTCAAGGATTTATTCATGGCTTCACCTTGCCTATTGGCCTGAGGATAATGTGGAGACAAATGCTCCTGCTAGAAACCTAATTTAAGATCCAATTAAGCCATCATGGAGTTCTGAAAACGACTTCCATGGTCAGTGACAATCTCTTTGGGAATACCTAATTGAGAAATGACTTGGTTGAATAGAAACATGGTTTTTGTTTCACCATCTTTCGAAAAATTAGGCATAGCCTTGGTCCACTTGGTGAAGTAGTCCACTACCACGACAATGTACTTGTGACCCTTCACCAAAGGTGGTTACAAGTAGTAAAATCAATTCCCCACATAGTGAATGGACCGACAGTAATAATAGGAGAGAGAAGAGCTGGATGAGTGCGCATCTTCTGAGTATAAACTTGACAAGAATGAAATTTTTTAACCGCCTCAACATAATATTTGAAAATTGACGGCCAAAAATATTCAGCACGCAAAATATTTTGAGATGTAGCAAGCCCAGATAAATGACCACCACAAGCTCCACTATGGAAATCATTCAACACAACTTGAGCCTCTTTGAGAGTTAAGAAATGTCTAATGATCGAATCGACCCCACGACGATACAGAATGTCATCGATGATAAGATAAATTTTTTCTAAGTGACACAACTTTATACACTCATATTTTGAAAAATAGAGGGGAAACTTCAAAGTCTCGACATAAACAATAATATCTCCATACCAAGGATATTGTGAAGAAATGCGGAAAAGATGTTGATTAGGAAACAACTCCTCATAAATAATCTCATCTCCACAAGGCAACTTAGATATCAAATCTGCAAATATTAACGATTTATTTGATTTGGAAGAAAGGAATTCAAGATCAAATTATTGTAGAATGAAAATCCATTGATTGTATTTACCCCCAATCACTCGCATACTGAGAAAAAATTGAAACAGATTGACAACTTCCAAAACATAATTTTTGCGAAGGAGAATGCAATTCCTAAGTTGCTGGATAGCATGGAAGACTGCCAAAGCTAACTTCTCTATGGGAGAATATTGCAATTTAGGACTTACCAGGCCTCGGGTTAGATAATAAATAACATGCTCACGAAGAGCATCATCCTTCTGAACCAAAACCATACCTACAGTAGATTCTCCCGCGGTGAGATACAAAGGTAAATCTATGCTAAAATTAGGTGGACTCAATAAAGGAGCATAGGTCAATGCCTTTTTCAAAGCATCGAATGAGTGTTGAGCAAAGTCATCCCATAGAAATGGAATTCCATTCTTCAACATTATAATAAACCATTTCATAACTTCATCATAGTTAACGATGAATATCCTCAAGAAATTGGATTTTTCTAAAAGGCTTTTAAGCTAACGAATAGAATATAGGGGAGGAAACTGAAGTATTTCCTCAACCTTGAAGGGATCTACCCAAATCCATTTAGTAGACACTATGAATCCCAACAACCGACTGCATGTGGAAGCGAAAACAAACTTATTCGGATTCAACGAAATTTTGTAATGATGAAATATTTTAAAAAAAAATCGAAGATGAGAAGGATAATCAATTCTCTTTGAAAAAAAAGAAGTTGAATCATCCAAATAAGCCGATGATATGCTTGATATCGTTGAAAGAATAAGAAATGGCTGCTTGAAAGTAGCTCCAACATTTTTAAGACCAAAGGCATCTTCTTGTATGCAAACATACCCTAGGGGAAAATAAAAACGATCTTGTGCGATCTTAAGGACGAATAGTAATTTTGTTATATCCCAAGAAACCATCCATGAAGGAGAAAATCTCATTCAGCCCAGCGATCAATAATATGGTCAATAAACGGTTTTGGGGTTTCTTTCGTACATACCTTATTCACCTGTCTAAATTTAATGCGAGAGACAAATTGTTCATTGTGCTTTCTTGTCCATGAGCCTTGGATTCAAAATGCACTCAGTCAAAGGCACCAGGTATATAAAACCCTCCTCAAGCAGCTTCTCAACCTCATCCTTGATATTGCCTTTCCTAGGGTTGAACGGTGAAGCTTCTACCATATAGGCTTAACATTCTCATAGTCTTGATCTCATGCTAGATAATATATGGATCAATTCCAGGAATCTCCTCCTAAGAACAACCGAAAACATCACGAAACTCTTTAAATAGATCGGTATAGATCTGAATCTCTTCAGGGGAAAAATTGTATCCGATGAAAACATTCTCTATAACATTGGGATTCCTGGAAATGTTCACCAGAATCATTTTTGAAATGACAGCCATATTTTCTTCGGAAAAAATCTGTGTTGGAGCCAAAGGGTTCAAAATCGGGTGAATAGGACCAGATGGCACAAGGATAGACAACTTCGACTCAATTTCATGCAAATCAGGTAGAAAATATGACTGATGATGAAAATCATCGTACGGTCTTTCCACACTAGTCATTGCCTCAAGGATAGCCTCCTTAGATGGTAGAATAGTTGTTTGAACCTCAATATTGTGCTTTCTTTCATTCCACTTTTACCTCAGCAAAAACTTGTGTTAGAGCCAAAGGGTTCAAGACCAGGTGAACAGAACTAGAAGACGAAGGGCTAGACATTCTTGACTCAACTTCTTGCAAATCCAGTAGACACTAGGACCGATGATGCAAATCATCCCATTATCGTTCCACACTAGTGCTTTCTTTCATTCCACTTTACCTCATTTTCCTTTGTCCATTGCTATTCCAGACCCAATTGATCAATGAATTTAGTTAAAATTACTTTTAGAATGATTAACATGACTGACTTGCTAAGTTTTATGATTTTTGTCATTGTAATGCATTTTGACCGGAACTAGCTGCAGAATGCAGACATTCCGTAGCTAACCGGCGATTCTGCAGTTGTCTTCACGTTTGGGTATGTTCCAGGTGGCCTCTCAAGAAAAACCGCATATGGGCATATTCCACGTCATGTCTACATTTTTCGTTGCTCACCATGAAGGAAGAAACGAATTCTGGGTATGGTTTTGGTACGTGGGAACACATTTAAGAAGGCAGACTTCTAATAGGACTGTCTTAGTCTAGATGTCTTTTTCCTTTTTACGCAGCCACTTCAAGAGTCCTAATGTGATTTCGATAAGGAAAGACAATGATCCTGGAATTGTTGCAAGTCTTGTTATGTACATTTGTTATATAAACACTTGGGAAACCAAGAGCTAGGCTAGATTTTGTTCTAGATTTTGCTTAGATTCTGTGCTACATTTCTGAAGATGCAGAGTGCTCTGTTCAAGTTATTTCTCTTTTAATGAAGTAGACAGTGTTGTTTTGAAAGTGTTGATTTGATTTGGAGTTAGATTCCGTCTGGTGGTAGAGGGCCCCTGCCCCCTGTACGGATTTATTTGCATAATTTAGATAAGTATTCTAGCTGCCTTTACGTTCTTGAAGTTGAATTCGTAGTTGTTTTCATTAGCTACTATAGTTATACTCATTCTAAAAACTCTTCCAAAAGAAGAAGCTCTTCCAAAAGATTATGATCATGAATGGGAATTGGCTATAGTATTGTAGGATTTAATTGCAATCTCTTTTGTTCACCATCACAGTTATACTTATGCTAAGTACTCTTCCAAAAGAAGAAACTCTTCCAAAAAATCCTTATAATGTCTTAAGCATGATTGTGATCTTGAACGTTTCAGTTGTGTGTTTGCACTAAGTACCATAGCTATTCTTGCTCTTAAAAAGCTCTTCCAAAATATCATAATGATGGGTAGGAGACAGCTATGATATCTTAGTTTTTCATTGCTTTCAATCTTTATGTTTGCATTTGCACTGAATTTTACAGTTAGGATTGTTCTAAGAAACTCTTCGAAAATACCAATCATGATGGACAAACAGACTGTGTGATTCCATAGAATAATGCATGATAGCTTAGTTAGGATACTTCGGAGTCTAATTGCATTTAACTCATACTCAGTTATTTTGTTTTAAGTTTGATAATGACTTGTTAGTTCAGCACTGTTTTAGATTAGTGACATCTTAAGTTCAGTTTTAGCTTAACTCATTGCATTTGCACTCCACATTCAGTTGTCATTCACTGCATATTAGATTACTTTAGTTGTTAAACTTAACAAAACAGCCTTCATTATTTACAAACCTCTTCTTGTTCTAAAATCCATAATTGATTCATAAACATATGAACAGAAGACAATATCACTTTAAGGCCTGAAGTACTTCTGCAACTTCCTTATCATCTCACAAACAAACATCTCCTCAAAAGACTATTTCAAAAATCTATAACCTTTGAGTGAAGTGTAGTGCTATAAAACTGAGTTGCAGAATAGAGTTAGGAACTAGACTTAGAGTAGAAGATCTTATGATGATATCAATGTTTTACTCCAATTATACTTCAACAAATCTTTAATCAAGGATAAAATGTTGCATCATTATAAGTTAGTTGTTTAACTGTTTAGTTAGGAGGATTTTCATACTTAGTTGACCATGTCTCAAGCTCTCTCTCAAACACCTTTGATGAAAGAATTTGACAAATTGAGTTTATGCTTTGAATCATTTGCTTAAAATTCATTATCAAGCTTTTTTTTTTCTTAGTCATAGTTTGGATTTGATTCTGTTTCAATATCTGCAACTGCATTTGTCATTTGTCATCAACCAACTAGGCTTCACTCTGTTTTTAATCATTAGCTTCCTTCCATTAGCTTTCTAGTCATTTTCCTTGTGAACATAAAACCACCAAAAGATCAAAAACATCATAAATCATCACAAAAGACCAAAAACATCACAAAACACTACACACAATGCATTAAGAAAAAAACACCTAGGTACATACAATACACTTCACTTCAACAGTTTACCAACCCTAGTTGACAATTAAATGAGCTCAATTTAGGAGACTAGATTGAGACCAAACATTTTGGCGCCGTTGCCGGGGAAGTGAAAACTAGGTAACCTTTGTTTCTTAGAATCCAAAAACAATTATATGCGTAGGGAGAGAGATTCAAGGGGAAGATTTATAAGCAGCAGAGGCAGAAGTTTGATTTCTAGAACACCACTTGTTTCATCTAGATCCAGAGCTAGTACACCTTCAACTCAAACCCATCTTCCATCCTTTACTAATCCTGGACTTCTAGAAGACCTGAAATCAGATATCCCATTAGAAAAACCTTCCACTTCATCCACTGAACCTGCCATAGAAGAAGATCTAAAAACTCCTGTTAGGGACACAAACCTTTCCACTTCCACAGGAGAGTCAACCATGGCAGAAGAAGGAGGAGGAGTTTTTAATGGAGAAAACACACTATTTGGAGGTAGAGGTAGAGGTAGAGGAGGAGGAGGTAGAGGAGAAGGAGGTAGAGGTGCAGATGGAGGAAGAGGTAGAATAGGAAGCTCTTTTGGGTTCTCTATAATTGATGAAGAAACGAATACAACCATGAAAAACATTTCACCCTTTGTCCTTCCAAACTTCTATGGACTTAAAACTGAAGATCCTGAAACCTTCTTATTTGAATTTGAAGTGCTATGTAGAACTTATGACTACTTACAAGATGCTCAAAAACTGAAATTATTTCCTTCAACTTTGAAAGGAGCAGCATTGAAGTGGTTTATGAGTCTGATCAGTAGTTCTATTAGAACATGGGAAGACATGAAACAAGCATTTCTAGAGAGATATTTGGATTATTGTATGCTAGTTAATCATAAGGAAGAAGTGTTTAAGATGTTAAAAAAAGAATATGAAAATTTGGAAGATTTGTTGGAGAGATTTAATTACAACATCAAAAGGGAAAAAATGGAAAACCTAGATCAAGACACCTTAAAATCTCTTTTGTTGAAAACAATTAGGGATGAATGGTTGGATATCCTTAACATGATGGGAAAAGGGGATATATCACAGCTCACATTACCTGAAATATCTGAGTTATGTATCAACCTTTCAAGATGGAAATCTAAAACTGTAAAAGGTCCAAGAGATCCTGCTCTTGCAAGGGAAAGTAAGTCTGCTTCTGGGACAGTAAGTAGATCAGAAATAGGACATATGCTTGATGATTTTAAATCTGACATCTTAGGGAGTCTTAGTGAACAAATAGACACTCTTAAGATACAAAACAAGCAAAGGGCTGAATCTGATGCCTTGGAAATCTTTTGTCCCAAATGTAGAAAGAAACATGCCTTGAGAGAGTGTCCTTTGGATGTAAAAGTTGTAGAAACCTGTGTCATTTGTTCTGAGAAACATGAGACCAAGAATTTTCCTTCTCTTCCTGGTCTCAAAGCTGTCTTTCAGGAGGAAACTCCTACATATTCCACAGAGTCTCTCAATTTTGTATCTAGAAGGCCTTGGCAGGGACCTCAAACACGAGGATTCCATGATCAAATGTATAATCAACCTCCACCTTGGAATTCTTGGCAGCAACCTTGGCCCCAATTTCAAAATCAATCTCAATCTTGGGCATAAGGAACACAAAGTCCCTATGGAAGATACTCTCCATACTATCAGTATCCACCATCCTATCCACCATATCCACATTTTTATCCTCAAAATCCTCAACAAAATTTTCCTCAAAATCTTCAACAAAATTTTCAACAACATCATCAGAACCAACCACATCAAAATCAACCACTTTCATTACCATTCCCTCAAAAATCAAATCAATTGCCTGCTCAACCCATACCAAACCCCAACAATAAGAACCCTCAGAATACATACATGATAGAAGGCCAACAGTTTCCAACTTATTTAATTACTCCTCTAGACCTTAGTGATGTTCAACTTAGGTCTGGAAGGATACTTGAAAAGAGGAAACATTCTGTGATCATACAAGAACAAGATAATTCTGAGAAAGACTCTCTACGAGTGAATAAAAGTCTTGAGGAAGACACATCCTTTCAAGACCCAAACACTGAAAAACTAAAACAAAAAGATCCAATAAATCCAACTCCTGTATTAGAGCAACCATCCACATATACTTCTATACCTCCCTTTCCGGAAAGATTACAAATTGATAGAGGTGTAGAAAAACAAATCATGGTGCCTAATTATGATTTCTTAGATGAATTGAGAAATGTTTGCATTAAAATTCCATTATTGCAAGCCATCAAGGAAATCCAAATTTTAGCCAAAACAATAAAGGAGTTGAGTATGAAAACAACAAGAAAAAGAATAAGAGAAACAAAGAAAATTCAACTGGTAGGACAAATAGCAGACATTATGATGGGCAAGACTGCTATTCCAAAGTATCTTGACCCAGGAAATCCAGTTGTCAAAATTCACATCAATGGAATTGAAATTCAAAACACACTCATTGACTTAGGAGCAGCAATAAATATCATGAGTAGACAAATCATGGACAAACTGAAACTTCCTAATCTTCTCTTTACACCCACACTATTACAATTAGCAGATAGATCTGTGATCAGACCAGATGGGGTAATAGAAGACATTCCAGTGTCCCTAGATTCTTGGGAGTACCCTGTGGATTTCATGATCCTAACTCCTAAGAATAATCTAGGAGGCCATCCTGTTATATTAGGAAGACCTTGGTTGGCTACAGCTGATGCTTTTATTAGTTGTAGGTCCGGTGATATGTATATTTCTGATGGTAGTTCAACTAAGAGATTCACTTTATATCCTCCAGCTAGGAAAATTACAGATCTAGATGACACTCAATGGATAGAGGATGAAGAAGATTTACAACCACTCTTCACAATTTCAGAAATTAGTGAAGATAATCAAATTCTGAATACTCTAGAAAATTTTGAATCCTCTCCAGAACATAAACATGAATCATTTCAAGAGGGATCCAATATTGATTTTTTTTCATCAAGGCAGATGTCTCTTCATTCTATGGATAAATTTGGCAGCTCTACAAGTGAGATTTTTCCAGGCAAAACTTTGAACATAAACAAGAACCTAGAAAAATCTCAACAAGAAGAGTTAGTCAAAGTATTACAAAGACATTCTTCTGCATATGCATGGGAGTACACTGACATGAAAGGGGTAAGCCCCATGACTTGCACTCATCACATCTATATAGAGGAAAATTGAAAACCAATCAGACAACCTCAAAGATGGATGAATCCAAATCTTAGGGAGATTGTTAAAGAAGAATTGCAAAAATTGTTAAATGTCAATTTCATCTATCCCATTTCAGATAGTCAGTGGGTTTCTCCTTTAGTAATTGTTCCAAAGAAAAATGGAAAATGGAGGGTATGTGTTGACTACCGAGAACTAAATAAAGCTACTCTTAAAGACCATTTTCCCTTACCTTTCATAGATCAAGTATTAGATACATTAGCTGGAAAAAAGTACTTTTCATTCCTAGATGGGTTTAGTGGTTACAATCAAATCCAAGTAGCACTTGAAGATCAAGACAAAACCACATTTACCTGTCCTTAGGGTACCTATGCTTACCGAGTATTGCCATTTGGATTATGCAATGCACCTGCAACATTCCAAAGGGCAGTATTAGGAATTTTTTCAGATCTAATACATGATTGTGTAGAGGTGTACATGGATGATTTCACAGTTTATGGAAACTCATTTGAAGAAGATTTAGACAACTTGGAAAAAGTTTTAAAAAGATGTCAAGAAGCAAACCTTTCACTTAGTCATGAAAAATGTTTTATGATGTTTACTGAAGGTATTGTTTTAGGGCACCACATTTCAGGGGATGGGATTAGAGTTGATGAGTCAAAGGTTGAAGTCATCTCTAACCTATCTATTCCAAATTGTCAAAGATATGTTAGAAGTTTTCTAGGATTTACAGGATATTATCGGAGATTTATAGAAAACTTCACCAAAATAGCATCTCCACTCTTCAAATTACTCACCAAAGATTGTGAATTCAAATGGACTTCTGATTGCCAGTTAGCTTTTGAAACCCTGAAAACTAAAATTTCTGAAGCACCTATATTAAGGGGACCTAACTGGAAGTTACCTTTTCATATCTCGACAGATGCTTCCGATACAGCTCTAGGAGCGGTATTGGGACAGAAAGATTTAATTCCCTATGCCATCTATTATATCAGTAAAAATTTGACTCCTGCAGAGTTAAACTATACTGTAACTGAAAAAGAGTTTTTAGCTGTTGTTCATGCCATAAACAAATTTAGACACTATATAATAGGCTATGAAACTTTTGTTCACACTGATCATTCTGCAATTAGATACTTAATGAACAAATCAATCACTAATGGCAGAGTTATAAGATGGTTATTTCTCTTACAAGAATTCAACATTACTATTCTAGATAGGCCTGGAAAACAAAACACAGTAGCTGATTTCCTATCTAGACTCCAAAATATCAAATATGACACTCCGGTTGAAGATCAATTTCCTGATGAATATCTTTTTGCAATCTCTACTCAAACTCCATGGTTTGCTGATATTGCTAATTATTTAGTTTCAGGAAAATTTCCTTCAATTATGAATACAAGGGATAAAAGAAAAATCATTAATGATAGTGCAAAATATTCATGGGTCGCTAATGAGTTGTACAAGACAGGTCCAGATTTGATCATTAGAAGGTGTGTTCGTGAAGATGAGATGCCTGAAATTCTCAAGGCATGTCATGATGAACCTTGTGGCGGACACTTTGCAGATAAGAGGACAACCTATAAGATCCTTAATTTAGGATATTATTGGCCATCTTTGTTTAAAGATGCAAAGGAGTATGTCAAAAGGTGTGACAGTTGCCAAAGGGTAGGGAAACCTTCTCCTTCAGGTGAGATGCCATTACAACCTCGGGTACACATTGAACCTTTTGAAAAATGGGCTTTGGATTTTGTAGGACCTATTAGTCCTCCATCAAGACAAAAGAAATATATATTAGTTTGCACTGATTATGTTACTAAATGGGTAGAAGCTAAGCCATTACTTGTTGCTAATGAATCATCTGTAGTTACTTTTCTTTTTGAGGATATTTTTACTCGTTTTGGTGTCCCAATGGAAATTGTTACAGATCAAGGAGCTCAATTTACATCAAGGCTAGTGGAGAAAATGATGGAGAGGTACAAAATCAGACATAGAAAAACTACTCCTTATCATCCACAAGCAAATGGTCAAGTGGAATCTACTAATAAGGTCATTGAAGGAATCTTAACAAAGACTGTTCATTTACATAGAAGAGATTGGGTAGATAGGCTTCCTGAAGCCTTGTGGGCCTATAGAACTACATGGAGAAACACAACAGGCCATACTCCTTATGAGCTTGTTTATGGAAAGCAAGTTTTGTTTCCCATAGAGTTCCAAATTCAAACCTTCAAAATGGCTGTTCAGCTAGGACTTGATTTAACGGAGGCACAAAAGCATAGACTGGAGAAAATTAATGAATTGGATGAGATCAGACAAGATGCAGTTCAGAAAACAAGTCTAGTCCAACAGCAAAGGGCTAGATGGCATGACAAGTACATCAAAGAGAAGAAATTTAAAGAGGGTGATTGGGCTCTCTTGTTTGATTCAAAATTTAAGGATTTTCAAGGGAAATTTCAGACACATTGGCTTGGGCCATATGAAATTGTTCGAATTTTTGATAATGGGGCAGTAAAAATCAGAAATATAGATGAAGAAGAGGTCACTTTTCTTGTGAATGGTCATAGATTGAAGCTATATCACAAACCACTCTCAAGAGAAGAATTTGTCAAGAAGTTCCAAGAAAGCAGTGATGTGAAGTTAATGAAGAAGAATCTCTCTTCTTCATCAACTTGATTAAATTTTCTAAAGCATTTATCTTTGAAAAATAATAATAATAATAATAATAATAAAGGTATAAACATGAAAACCAATCATTGATTGGCATGTTTATACAGAAAAGATAGGGTGAAAATCAGAGTCTCTCTGACACTCTAACTTTTCCATTTTGTTTTTGCAAGCAGCTATTACAAAATCATAAGTTCAGATCCATAGTGCTTATGATCCATCTCATTTCATTTCATTCCATTCACTTATCCATCCATACTCCATTTCATTCATTCATTCATATTCTACTTCATTCCATGTTTCATTCATCTCATTCCATACTCCATCCATCTCATTTTCATGTCAAAATTTAAAGTTTGATATCTTGCTGTAAATGAATAAAACATGTCATGGATTGCAGGGCAATTCTTATGTTCTTCCACTCCATTTCATAAACTGAATCCATTCCATTTCATCATCCACTTCATACATATCATGTCTCATCATCCATCTTCATTCATGCCATATAACATCTCACTTATATCCCAAACCACTCCATTCCATGATTAAAATGCTCTACAGGTACATTCTGCAGCTTAACAGACATTCTGCAGCTGATCAGCCTTTCTGCAGCCAGACAGTCATTCCGCAGCTACAAATCCTGAAGGCATTAGTCAGTAGACATTAGAATTGCAACAAAATGATCCATTGTATCCATGAATAAGAAGAATCAAGAAGGATTATGAAGACTCTTCCAAAGGAGAACAAAGAAGACAAAGACTACAAAAATCAAATGAAAAGCAGAGGTAACAAGTTTAGATTATAATGGAATTTCATAAAGTTTAGCATATTTTTAGTTATGAATTGTTCGAAAAGGTTGTTTTAATTATTTTTATTGATCATGACCAATAAACCCTCCACAAACTTTGGATTAAAATCTCTCATTTCAAATTCCATACCCGACATCATTTAAGCGGTTAAAATGGTTGAAGTGTTTGAATTCTTCACGTCACCCAACCAAATCATTCAATGATGATTCTCTTTTCCGTTGTAAAAATCTCCGCCGTCTTTTCAATCATTAATTCGTTTCCTCCACCTCACTCCGTAACTACTTCCATCACTCCATTATGTAGCCAGCACTTCATTCCGCAAACAGAGATATTCTTATCACCGTGAGCAGAGCAAAAGGGTATATCAGTTTGAATATCAAAGCACTATCACCATGGGCAGAGAGTGAGCATTATCACTGTAAACACAGAGGTATAGCAGTGTGGAATTTGAAGTCATTTGTCACCGGGAGACAGAGGTATAGCAGTGAAGAATTTGAAGCCATTTGTTACCGAGAGACAGAGGTATAGCAGTGTGGGAATTTGAAGCCATTTGCCACCGAGAGACAGAGGCATATCAGTCCAAAGTTTCATTGTCAACCAGAGGCATATCAGCTCGAAGTTTGAAGCTGTTTTCACTGTCAACCAGAGGCATATCAGTCCGAAGTTTTGAAGCTGTAGTCACTGTCAACCAGAGGTATATCATCCCGAAGTTTGAAGCCATTGTCATTAAGAATCAGAGGCATATCAATTCGAAGGTAAAAAGTTATTGTTTCAGTGGGTAGAAAAGAGTATTAATCTGAACATTGAAGAAGCAATTATGGGTTTCATTGTAAGAACTGAACCAGTAGGTACAAAATACCTAGAAGGCTACCCTCAATGTAAAGAAATGTTGCAACAGATAGGATGGCTACAATTTTTGGAGAAATTTAATGGCTTCCACAAAGAAGTCACTAAAACATTTGCAAGATCATTTCAAGGAGCTGAAGTTGAAGTGGGGGATGTTAAATTCACAGTCAATGAAGTTTTCATTGCATAAGCTACGGGATTGCTTAGAAATGGAGAGAGATGGTTCAAAAACAGAGAATTCCATCATGAATCGTGGAAGCAAATTCTAAAATCACCAGGTATGGATGTCACTGTGTTTAAGAAAGGAATTCCAAGTTCTACATTGAAAAATAAATGGAGAAACATACTACTTATTCTGCAAAAATTTATTACATGTGAGGGTAGATATGGCACATTTTATGTCTACCACATTAGACTGATAATGCATTTTCTGGGGGAAGACTTAAACCTACCATATTTCTTGCTTCAAAGCTTGAAAAATATGGCTTCCTGTGTTCAAAGAAGGGTTCAATTTTTAGAGACAACTCTATATCATCATGGCTTGGTGAAGATTTTAATTGAACACCATTTAGCCAAAACAAATGATACATGGGACAATTTCTTGATAAGAAATCATTTTGAAGAGCCAAAAGAACCCTCACCTGAACAACAACCTACAAGGAGAAGCAGAAAATGGAGAGCTTCAAAAATTGAAATTGACAAAACAGTCCAAGAAAGTAGTGAGGAAATCATCTCAGAGAAGTTGACTCAAATCAAGAGACAACTTAAGAAAGAGAAGGTAATCAAGAAATCTGCCACAAAGAAAGGAGAGGGATCTTCTCAGCCAAGAAGAAGCCATAGACTAAAAGGGAAACTAAGGAAAACTCAAATCAAACAAACGGGGGTGATAATTATAGAAGATGAGGAAACATCTATTGAAGAAGATGTTGAAGAGGATTTTAATGAAGGAACCCCTGAAATTGACCCTGCTCAGCAAGAAGTTTATGATTATGTTGAAACTTTGGAAAGGAAAGCTTCAGAGAGCAGAGAGAGAACCCCTAGTCCTCCACTGTCTGAAATAGATGTGTTAAGAAGGGATAGGTATGAGCTGGAGATACTTAATAGACACATAAAAAATGAGAATGAAATTTTGAAGGAACAAGTCAAGCTCAAAACCGATATGAACTCAACCTTATCCCTACATATAGACAAAGTGGAAAAGGCTAATGAAAAGTTGAAGAAGAGGAACAAGAAGCTAATCAGGGCACTTACCAACTTAAGGTTCAAACTTGTCATCAGAAAACCCAGAAGATCTTTAGCTTCCAGGCAAAGGAGAAGGAGAGGATTAGATGTTCTTGCAGAAGCCTCTGAGTTTATGGAATAAGTTACATGAGGACATGCAAGAAGTCAGCAGTGGGGGTATGTTGAGCCTCAAGATTGTGCTTTCTTTCACCTTACTTTACCTCATTTTCCTTTGTCCATTGTTATCCCAGACCCAATTGATCAATGAATTTAGTTAAAATTACTTTTAGAATGATTAACATGACTGACTTGCTAAGTTTTGTAATTTTTGTCATTGTAATGCATTTTGACCATAACTAGCTGCAGAATGCAGACATTCCATAGCTAACCGGAAATTCTGCAGCTGTCTTCACATTTGGGTATGTTCCAGGTGGCCTCTCAAGAAAAACCGCATATGGGTATATTCCACGTCATGTCTACATTGTTCGTTGCTCACCATGAAGGAAGAAACGAATTCTGGATATGGTTTTGATACGTGGGAACACATTTAAGAAGGCAGACTTCTAGTAGGACTATCTTAGTCCATATGTCCTTTTCCTTTTTACGCAGCCACTTCAAGAGTCCTAATGTGATTTCGATAAGGAAAGACAATGATCCTGGAATTGTTGCAAGTCTTGTTATGTACATTTGTTATATAAACACTTGGGAAACCGAGAGCTAGGCTAGATTTTATTCTAGATTTTGCTTAGATTCTGTGCTACATTTCTGAAGACGCAGATTGCTCTGTTCAAGTTATTTCTCTTTTAATGAAGCAGACAGTGTTGTTTTGAAAGCGTTGATTTGATTTGGAGTTAGATTCCGTCTGGTGGTAGAGGGCCCCTGCCCCCTGTACGGATTTATTTGCGTAATTTAGATAAGTATTCTAGCTGCCTTTACGTTTTTGAAGTTGAATTCGTAGTTGTTTTCATTAGCTACTATAGTTATACTCGTTCTAAAAACTCTTCCAAAAGAAGAAAGTCTTCCAAAAGATTATGATCATGAATGGGAAATGGCTATAGTATTGTAAGATTTAATTGCAATCTCTTTTGTTCATCATCACAGTTATACTTATGCTAAGTACTCTTCCAAAAGAAGAAACTCTTCCAAAACTTCCTTATAATGTCTTAAGCATGATTGTGATCTTGAACGTTTCATTTGTGTGTTTGCACTAAGTACCATAGCTATTCTTTCTCTTAAAAATCTCTTCCAAAATATCATAATGATGGGTAGGAAACAGCTATGATATCTTAGTTTTTCGTTGCTTTCAGTCTTTATGTTTGCATTTGCACTGAATTGTACAGTTAGGATTGTTCTAAGAAACTCTTCCAAAATACCAATCATGATGTAAAAACAGACTGTATGATTCCATAGAATAATGCATGATAGCTTAGTTAGGATACTCCGGAGTCTAATTGCATTTAACTCATGCTCAGTTATTGTGTTTTAAGTTTGATAATGACTTGTTAGTTCAGCACTGTTTTAGATTAGTGACATCTTAAGTTCAGTTTTAGCTTAACTCATTGCATTTGCACTCCACATTCAGTTGTCATTCACTACATATTAGATTACTTCAGTTGTTAAACTTAACAAAACAGCCTTCATTATTTACAAACCTCTTCTTGTTCTAAAATCTATAATTGATTCATAACCATATGAACAGAAGACAATATCATTTTAAGGCCTGAAGTACTTCTGCAACTTCCTTATCATCTCACAAACAAACATTTCCTCAAAAGACTATTTCAAAAATCTATAACCTTTGAGTGAAGTGTAGTACTATAAAACTGAGTTGCAGAATAGAGTTAGGAACTAGACTTAGAGTAGAAGATCTTATGATGATATCAATGTTTTACTCCAATTATGCTTCAACAAATATTTAATCAAGGATAAAATGTTGCATCATTATAAGTTAGTTGTTTAATTGTTTAGTTAGGAGGATTTGCATACTTAGTTGACCATGTCTCAAGCTCTCTCTCAAACACCTTTGATGAAAGAATTTGACAAATTGAGTTTATGCTTTGAATCATTTGCTTAAAAGTCATTATCAAGCTTTGTTTTTGCTTAGTCATAGTTTGGATTTGATTTTGTTTCAATATCTGCAATTGCATTTGTCATTTGTCATCAACCAACTAGGTCTCACTCTGTTTTTAATCATTAGCTTCCTTCCATTAGCTTTCTAGTCATTTTCCTTGTGAACATAAAACCACCAAAAGATCAAAAACATCATAAATCATCACAAAAGACCAAAAACATCACAAAACACTACACACAATGCATTAAAAGTAAACACCTAGGTACATACGATTAACAACTTCACTTCGACGGATTTATTGTCCCTGGTTGACAATTAAATGAGCTCAATTTAGGAGACTAGATTGAGAACAAACAATAGTATTGAGGCGATCTGGCGAGTAGAAGATGAGTTAAGTGTCCAAGCTAGGGCCACATCTCCATCCAAATCCTCCGATTAAAGAGAAAATAGATCAGAATCTGTAGAGTCAACAATAGACTGATAAGAAATTTCTGCTGCAGATATAGGATATGCCATTCCACCCACTTTTCCTTCTTCTAATGTGGTGGTAGGAGAAGGTAAGGTCCAAGGGTCTGAGAAATAATGACTTTGGAAGAAATCTCTTCGAGTAGGATCCATGGAGGATGAAATAGCATTGATATGAACAGAAGGAGGCAGAATATCAAAGGTACCCATCAACGAAGTATACATACCGACTCCTAGATTCTCCATAGGTTGCTTGGCATCATTCACCAAGGGAATAGTAGAGTCAGAAGATGCATTAGGATCTATTGGAGAATAGTCCATCTGATCAATAGTAACAACCTCCCTTCATGGGGAAAACACAAGATGAGAAATAATGATGAAGCAATGGCATCCATCTCATAAATCCAATTCTGCCCCAATAGAATATTGTAGTCCAAACTGGCATCAAATATTTCTACGTTGATATTGACCAATTTTCCCCCAACACAGGTGGGAAAAGCCGAAACAATTCCATGTGGCCAGTGAGACTGACCATCAAATGCAGTTAGGAGAGTAGGTGAAGGAACTGCTTGAGGAGATCCAATATTTTTCCAACATGAGATAGACATGACACATGTGGAAGCTCCTTCATTGACTACCATTCGAAAAATATTGATTTTTCGATACGTATATTTGATCTGAAAATCCATATGATGAGTAAGACTCTTCTTAAGATTTGACATATCGAATGTGATCATAAGAGAGTTATTTAGATCTATCACCCTGATCGCAGTGAGCAACACACTCCTTTGTATAGGGCATGATTGGAGTACCTCCAACGTAGACATAACACAAGGACTTTGAGCCAGATCTTCTATAATGGAGTAGTACTAAGCTTCCTTGGAATTAGGGTTTATTTTTGAATGTTTAGAAGAACCTTTTGGCATTCAAGGTATAGGCTCAACTGTGGGCCTCTCAAAATGGAGTGGCTCAGAAGCATCAGGAGTGGCCTTAGCCTTCGAAGATTCAAATTCACCATAATCACATAATCTCATAGCAACATCAACGTGGGCACTCACCATCTCTTACCCTCTCCAAAATTATCGTTGGATTTTTTCGCATTACCCTTCCCATCCTTATCATTTTCTTTTTATTATTTGTCCTTCTTCTTCCCATCGGATTTTGATTTCCTTTCGGGTTATAATATTGAACAACATTAATCATTTAAAACAGCGGAAGGATTAATTTCTGCGGGTGTATATATATATAGGATGTGAATAAATTGTAGGGAAAACTACGCAATTTTTTCAAGGTTAGCCATACCACTATCGATCGAGCTAGAAAATCCGTCGGCCTAAGGACCTAGATTTGGTTTGTCTAAATCTATTTTTGAATTAGTAGCATTAGGAAAAATATTATTAGGATCCCGAGAATCGAATAGATCTGTTCCAACTACGTACTCTAAAGATAGCTTTCTCCTCAGATAATACCCTGGAAAGAGATACATCCTTTGAGATTTATGGTTGTAAAGATTTGAGGAACCATTCGATAAGGAATTAATTGGGAATATGCGCTTTAATGGGCCTCTTCCTTCTCCTCCATTCCTGAATATGGTCATAAATGTGTGTTGCCTTATCTTGCTGGAAATTTCCCAGAAGGTCAGTCCCAACATCATAATGAACGAGCAAGTGAAAATGGTTTAAAAACATGGTAGCCAACTTTCCAAATGAAGAAAAGGTGCCCCCAGTAATCTCAGTGTACCATTTAGCAGCGTTTCCACTTAGGGTGCATTGAAATAACCTCAACTTAATCGAATCATCAATGAGGGAGTTCGATGAACACCATAAATGGAAAGTGGTAACATGGTCGGTTGGATCCTCACTAGTCTTCCCTTCAAATTTCAGAATATATGATGGAATTTTAGTAGGGACCGGAGGCAAACCCGAGTTGTATCGAATAGGATCATTAGTCAACTTTGACAAATCTGGAAAATTTAGGGTTTCCAGGAATGATAAGCGTGGAAGAGCCTGAGAATTCTATCCATTAAGGGAAGGATTCCCAACATTCTAAAAAGAATAACCTGGATTCTATGAGGAACTAGGCTTCCACTGATTGTTCATAGAAAAAGCTGGACCATAAGAAAAGCCTTGTGGCCTAGAAGAACTCGGACTAGGACCTCCTCCCACCACAGGGTTACCATAAACAAGAATATTCCCCCAATTGTAAGTATTGAATGAATATGAGACCCCTTGATAAGGGTTCCATGTATTGGAAAATGGAGGGAAACCTTGAGAATCACCTACAAAGGAAAATGGAACATTTCCCTATTGACCATACATAAACTAATTTCTAGTTCCCAAGCAGGGTTCCAACCTTGAAAAGCATTAGATCTTTGACCTCCTAGAAAAGTATTAAAACCTTGACGTTGAGCGGAGAAAGGAAAAGAACCTAAGGAAGGGTTCAAATGAGGGATATGACCACTTCCAAAGGGGAAACCCTAAAAAGAAGTTTACCCACTAGGCATAGAAGACATGGGTATGGAGACATCAGATGTAGAAGTGAGAGAAACTAAAGGAATTTCACTTTTAGGAATCCGAAATGAAAAGGGACAAGTATGGGAAGCAAAAGCTTGGGTGCCCCCACTCGTAGACAGAATGGAGGTAGAGCCAAAAATTGCAGTACTGGGAATGATGGTCGAAATAGCAATAGTACCTCCTCTTTCAACCAAAAGAGGAGTATGCACACTCAAAGTACTCATAGTCGAAGATATGTTCCCAGCTGTGGCCATTGAAAGAAAATGAGGAGAAATATGAGGTCTAGCCTGTATATGAGACGAAGGCCCAACGTATAATATAATGTCTAGAAAAATAGTAGGAAGAGGAGAGGAAGGAGTAACTTGAGGTTATAGAATTTCTTCAACCTAAAATTATTCTGCTGGAAAAATACCTTGAGAAAGGAGTGGAGTACTCCTCTCTAAATCATGACTAGCACTACCGCTACCCTTAGAAATAATAGCCGGAAGCGAAGGATCACTCTTCGATGCAATTGCAACTATTGGTTGGAAATAACTAGAAAAATTTCTCCTACGGCTTCTTGAAGATTACTTGGCACTCATAGGAGAAAGCCCACGAAGCCTCCTCGATTGACGAACCTATCGGTCAACCACTTTTAATATTTATGAGATTTTATGTAGACTCAAAAAATTACAAAGCTATGGAAATATAGGAGCAAATAGCACTCTCTGAAAAAATGTCCTTAATATTCAGCAATTAAGTGGCTCTCAAATATTTTCGCTTCGGGTTATTAGGACCAGACACCAAAATACAAGAAAGTGAAAATAAGGACCTTCCAGGAATAGTTTGGGGTAATTACGGCCTAGGCCTACTAGCAAAGGTAACATAAACAATAATTCTAGCCTCCTAACAAAATCCTTTGCTAGTGCAAGTAACCAAGCTTCGCAAGGGAACCCTCCAGAAGTACTAATGAGAGTGATATAGCATCTGCCTCCGGTACCATGGGTATTCCCACCCACAATCACCAATGTGATACCTAGGAATAGGAACTATGGACACCAGTTCGTATCTACAGCTAGGAGGAATAATATTTGGTCATGATCCAACAAATAGGAGATGGGGTATCTCTCTTCTCTCCCTTCACCTTCCCTTGCACTTGACTCTCTAGAGGAGAGCTTTCCTAGTCCACTTAATGAGGCTGGATTTCACTCATTAATCAACTTCTATGTTTTAAATTTTGAGTGGACTTGGAGAATTAACTCTCCACTCACCTATTCCAAGGCCCTACTAACCTACATTAGTTGGTGTATAGTAATGACAACTCAAAAGTTGTAGTTCATTTTAAATTGTGCACAATTATTTTAATGGATGTTCTTTTTAAATCAGGGGTAAATAGAGAATGAAACTTGTGATGCTTTGATGCAAAAGAGAAATCAATAGAAACCTGCTACATGCATGTGCAACATTTTATTTGATGAAAGAGATTTCTACTCAGGTTCTAAGAAACAACTAATAAAAGAAATAGATTCTCTTTTTCTTTTCAAGATCACGCTCACACACTCAAAAGCTATCAAAGGACTAAATACACTTAGCAGTGTAACTACACTAATGCAAAACTACCAATGAAAAATGCATATTCTAGGACTACTTAAAAAGGGGAAGTAAATGTGTTTATCAAGAAGATAGGTTTGATCACTTTAACACAAAAGAAAAGACAAGCCCAAAACAAGGACTTACTTGCACACAAATGCCAAAAGTAACTTGATACAAGAGGAGACAAGTCCACTCAAGAACTTTTCTCAAAACCAAGCAATCCAGACCAAAATGTCAAACTACAAACTTTCTCCAAAAATGATGAAAACCATAAAAACAAACCAAAATAAAAATCAAAGGAAAACACCAATGTTTTTTTAGCCTTTTACTTTTTAAGGAAGCAACAAAATCTCTTTGAGAAAAGCACAAAGTATTGAAGACTTAGAATCAGCAAATTGAGCAAACAAGCAACTCCAAATTCTTTAAGCCAACCATGTCACTTTCATGACGAGACTCAATAAATGGAATGAAGTAACTAACTCAAGAAAATGACTTGAAATAATAGTATAAAACTCCAATAATCATAGAAACTTCAAGAAAACAAGAAGACAACTCTAATATTTTCCATAAAATCTCATCTCAAGAAACCAAGAAAACAAAAAAAGCCAACAAGCCAAAAACCAAAAATTGAAGTAATGACAAGGCCCCACATGAGAAAACCGACACAAACCCACTATTCTAAAATGTCAGAACAACCAAGAACCTCATAAAGAAGTCATGGTGAAAAAGACAAAACTGAAACTTCAACAAGCAAGGAAAACCATAGGTTGACTAGGTTTTCAAGCAAGAAAGAGAGAAATTGATACACAATAGATAGAAACACTATCTAGACACATCAGAGGTTCTACAACAGTGTCCAAGAATAGGAAAAAAGACATTACAGGACTCCAAAAATCATTTCCTCATTTGAAACTTGTCATACACAGGTTGGCAGTGTATAACATGCGTGCATACACTTCTGTGTCTAAGGAAACTCACGTATACACGTGTATCTTTGGAAAAGAATGGGTGTATATGCGAATGTGTGAACTAAAAATTTCATATAAAAAAGGTGGCAAAGAAAAAAAAATCCAAGCCTGATCCAAAATTTGAAGACTTTTGCCTAGATGGATAAAGAACCAATAAGACTAGGAAAGTGATCAAATCACTCAGGGAACCAAAAACTAGAGAAAACAACCCTAACTAGGAATTACACAAATGCAATCCATAGAGGATTCACCAATTTTGTTGTGGGTAAAGCTATGCTAAGGTCTAGGTTCATGGACCTAACACAACGGAAGGTATACAACAATAAGAAGCAATCAAACTAATGGTCTTAATGCTTAAACTAGTAAACTTGGGAGAGATGACCTTACCATATGTCGTACATTTGAGGTAGTTCTCGCAGGGTGAAAACCCTATGCTTCTTCACATGCTTCAAGACTTGAAAATCACTCAAGAAAAAACACATAGACTATTTGTACAACATATATGTCCTAAATTTCAGTATTTAGATCATATAAGCTTATAAAATATAACATGAAATTAGTAATTATGAGATCATTAACATGTATAAAAAGCATATAAGATCACGACATCAGGAACGAGACATATAATTTTTATTGATGTGTGTAAAATATGTGGATAAATATCTCTTGAAATTAGCCATGACTCTAATAGAAACCGTCCTCTAGATCTGTCCAACCCAAGCCTCAACAATCTTCTTCCATAAAGGTGCACAAGGATGTCACATAAGGGAGGTGAACATCTCAAAGATGAAAACAATGGTTTCTCAAACCTTGGAAGTGAAAGAGATACATGGATAATAAAACTTGATTTGGCCTACAAGAGGCTATAGTATTAATACATATCTCTCTCCCCCCTTAGGCCTTCCCAATGAGGTGTATTTATACTTCCTCAAAAAAAAAAAAAAACAATTCGGAAACACTTTGGCCACAGTCTCGTATAGGTGGGCTTCCATGTAACCTATATACCTTGCCCAAATAATAGGGATATATATATATTTTTTAATAATTTAAATTGTATATGGGGTGAGATATGAGTGGACCTGCGACTACATGCACTTTTGACATGGCAGAGTCGCGTATGGAATTGAAAATATTATCTTTTAAGAAAGTGACCAAGTCTGAATGGAAATGGTTTCCCAAGGCCAATACATAGATCATGAAGTATATAGAGGTGATAAATGATGTTATAATAGTGAGGAGGAAGATGAAGGAAAATAATGGAAAATGAAGAAAATAAAGGCCTCATTTATAAAAAGGCTTATGAGGATCAGTTGGAAAGATTTTGGCTCAACATTTTGCTAGTTCAACCTTTCTGTCAGTTCATTTTTGGATCTCTCTCATGATTCTCTCTCTCTCTCTCTCACTTTCGGAAACTTAGAGTTTCTTGGAGAATTTTGGAATTGCAGCAAGAAATGCAAGAAAGGAGGAAGAAGGAGGAAGAAAATAAGGAGTAGGAATCAAACATCTACAACAAGATTCTATGCAGTTATTGATTTTCATGTATGACTTCCTTCTTAGATTTGGCATGCGTGGTATTGCATGTGGTTCTTTTCTGTCTTGGCATGGGTCTTTTCTAGGTGTGACAGGTTTTTAGCCTATCCTTGTCATTTCTAGATAGCCATGGTGTTGTGGAGTTATAATGTTTTGGTTTAGCTAGATTGTTGGATTGATTTGAAGATAAGCGAGGTGGATGTCGAAATAACTATAGAATGAGTTCATGTTTTGGCTCAATTTAGGGCCTTGTAAATTGTGTTTTGATTGCGGTAAATCTGAAGAGGTGGTTTTCTCTCTATTCATGCCTGGTAATCCCACTTTTGGGATATAACGTAAATCCTGGAGAATATGTCTTGGTTTAGGGCCTAGTGACCCTTGATTCAGAATGCGGGTTGCGGTAAAACTGGAGCGACTAGGAGACAAGAAAATTACTTACGATTTAGGCAGAGAGAATCTGATGATTTCTATGCTTGTGTTGGACTAGTGATCGGGTGTAGATCATAGTAAATATTAATTTCTATTTGATGAGGGTGAGGTGGTTTAGCCTCAGGAAGCCCTGTTTGGTTCTTTTGGTTTGAGTCCCACATTCATGCTTGGAATATGGCATGAGGGTGATTGGATAAAGAGAGATTTGGCTTAGCCAATTTATGGTCAGGTGGAATGTGGAAGTGCTCTGTCTGGTTGGTTTTTACAATCATTAATGAGAAGTTAATTAATTTCATATTTGATGTATAATTACACTAGTTATTATGTGGATTCTATTGTTGTTGTATTCATGGTATTTTTTTTTATTACGCGAGTTATAAGCATGTATATATACGATGATGATGTATGGATTTATCCATGTTTTTACTTGTAAATGAATGTGTAATATATTTATGGTAAAATAGAATGTATTGCAGCTTATGATGTTGTGGAGAAATGCTTATCGCTAAAGTATGAGACCCCTATGCTCATTTGTGTTGTTTATACATGTAGATTTCATGTTTGTGACATGTTTGAAAAAATTATTTTCATCTCTACGAGGGGTCTAGATGATTTCTTAATGATTTAATTTCTTTTGTATCATTTTATTATTGTTATTTATCATCTCTGAGCTTTTCATGAAGTTTTAGGATGATCATTTGGGTTCTCAGCCTGAAATGGTGGCTCAAATCCTGCCAATGCTGGCACAAAACTGAGTATTTGGGGCCCTAACTGCTAACATGTAGTATTATGCATGCATATATAGCCTACTGGAAGCAGGAATGCAAGCCTGTACATGTGACTATGGCTTAAATAGGTCAAAATCTGAGTGGGACGAAGGGGAAAGAGGCCTAAAAGGTTAGGTTACCTCCAGGGTTTTTGTTGTTGTTGTAAAAGGTCGATATGCTGTATTTCCATCAGTTCCACTTCCTTAAGGTCACCTAGGAGGTTTAATCTAATTATAGTATCCTCTCATCACATGTTTACCCTATTTGGCCAGTTAATTGGGTGGATGTGGGAAGAGGGTATTACAGGGGGGTATTAGAGTGAGGTTTCCCTCTCCTTGGGTCTAGTTTTTGTTCTCCTTGTATGATATATGATACCACATAGTCATATCAAACCACAGTTCAACACTCAGACCGGATGGGAAGTGTGTTGGTCATGAATTTATGTCAGTTACATATGTGTTCCTTATGGTTGTAGTCAATGTGCTTGTTGCATTTCCATGGCATTGGTGATAGTTATAGTGGTTTCCCCATGTGAGAGTTGAAGGTGTTGTTGATTGGATTTGGTCATCGTGAATGGATGTCAGTTATATATGCATTTTTTTATGCATTTCAGTGTCTATATGTTCTTGTGCATGCATTTTCATGGTAATACTATTGTCCATAAGATCATTGTATGAATTTTAGGTCATCATGAATTTTTTTTGGTATGTTAGGGTGCTAATGTGTTGGATGAGATAGACTAGGATATGCCGATAATTAAATTGAAGTTGAGATAATGGAATTTGGGTTAAGAGCAGATCATCATAGAAGTTTGTATGTTTGGCATGAAGAAATTTCATTCATGGTTGTTGTAAGAATTAGGGTTACATATATGTTTTTCATTCTATTATTATCATGGTTATATATGTGATAAATACCAATTAATCAGTCACGTCATATGAATTATTATTATGTGTATTCATTTAATTCTATTGTTGTTATGGCTATATGCATTATAGAATTTAGTTAACTAGTGTGATCACATCTAGATGTTGCTTGGTTAGTCAAGCATGATATTAACTTGATGATTATGTTATATGTTGTTGATGAACATGTTATATGTTAACTTGTAGTTAGCTCGATTATTATCTTATATATTGTTGATGAGCATGTTATATGTTAGCTGTCTTGATGATTATGGTTATAACATTAATATCTTGATGTTATATCTATCATGCTAAATTGGATTGGCCTAGGAAGATGGTTAGGGTTATGACATTCAGGTATGAGTCGAATTTTTTGTGATATTATGTGATACTAATTTAGGTTGATTGTGCATATTTGATTGTTATGCATGAATGACATTTCTTTATGAGTATATTATTTGAACATGTTATTTAGTTACTGTTATGAATATCATGATATTATTTATGTCTAAGTTGATGTGATGTGAAGTTATATTGTCCTAATATAGATTGATTGTGAAAACAAGATAACTTGCCCTAAGATACTTTAAGGTATGAGTTGGCTTATGTCATTTACTTTGTGCTTGACAGCTTTATTTTTCCGCCTAGTTGATTTTTTTAACCTGGTATGTTTATAATTTGTTTGAATGTTTGAATAATCGCATGATATGAGTATGAGTCTATAAGATTGCATGAAGAAATGATCTTGTTTTAAGATGGTTGTACTAGCACATATGTGTTGAGATAGATGATATGTACTTGAGTATAATAGATGATATTTATATAATTATATCTAATGGCTATCAGTTGAGCATGGATTATGACAAGATTGTTAGTCTTGGTAAAGTTTGATTTAAAATTAATATATATGATTTTCTTCATATTTCGAACATGTGGTTGACATGAGTAAATAGTTGCAAGGAAACATACTTGAAATTTGCATGACAAGGTAATATTTGAATTGTTTATATAACTAATAGTTGGGTGATGTGATAGCATGTAGTAAGACTAAATTATAGCAAGGTAAATGGTAAAAGAAAGGAATTGGGTAAGAATTCCTTGGGATATGTTTGGAAACCCTAATTCCAAATGAATGAGTGTTATGCACAAAATAAGTCTTCTTAACCTTGAATTTGTTTGAAATTATGTAGATATATGCTATATTCATGAACATGTATTTAACATGTGTTAGGGTCCTATCAATATAGTAATCAAGTTATGATTATATAGCTATTTATCCAAATGGGATGTTGTAGATTATTTTTTATTTTTAGTTGATTAGCTTTTGAAAAGGAAAATAAAAATAAAATAAAATAAAATAAAAGAAAAAAGAAATAAAGGGGAATATAAATCTGTATATATAAAAATAAATCCCCAAAAGGACGCGCCAGTTAAAATGGCGCTTAAAATATTTTTGTTTATTATCACTAATATTAGTTTAAATAAGAAAAATATTGGTTTAATTAGTAAATAAAAATCGACATGATGTTTTGTCGTGTTCTAATATCGCATTGGAATTTTTGGATGAACAAGATCATCCCCACCAAAATCAACGGCATGGAACGATGTTCGGGCACCCCCAATCTCCCGAAGCTTAGTAAGGAGCGGGCGGTCCCAAAAGTGGTTTGATTGAAACCACCAGCTACTACGTGGCATCTCCAGAATAATTTATTAGACCTTTTCTCCCTTAACACTTACCGTTCAACCCCCCCAAAAACCATAGCCCGCTCCCACTCCATTCATAATACTCCACACCACCACATTCGTCCATGCCACCAAATTTGTTTGTCCTATTGTAGCTCCTAGAGACAACGTTGAGTTTCAAAATACCAGTGCCTAGGACATCTTAAAATTAGAGGTTAAATATAGACAATTATAAGGATTCCCCTCATAGAATACGTATAAAGAGAATAATTGTTTTGGTGGTTCAAGAACGGAGGAAGACCTTGGAGTATGATTCATGTGAATTACCATATACTGCGAGAGGGCTCAGGAGGCTGTATGGCTTGTTGGCTATTCAAGTGGGCCAAGTATGAAACAATGAGTAGAGGCTTCTCAAAATATGCAGAGGTGTTAATAAGGAACAAAGGAGGAGGAACCCATGAGAGATAGGCTTAAAAGTCTTAAGAATCTGTCTCCCATGAACTTAGAAGAATCAAATGTAAGTGAAATATGACCAATGACAGAGATTCGTGGAGCGTGAATTAAGGGATCACAAAAAATTTAACACATGAGTGTTATACATACATTAATTCATGGATAAAAATTCTTAGTACCGACAACTACATTACAGAAATCATCAAAGCATGAAAACATTGAAGATGATTATACATAAACAGGAGATTACTGATAAACAAGGAGAATACAGATTCATACTACTCGTTGCCCCATCTAGAATCGAAATAAACATCATTGTATATCATATTAAGTTCAAGAAAACTCTCCAAAATATGTATCTCATAGCACAAGGAGCATAATCACATAGAACTACAAAAAAATTCTCCAAAATTCAGAACCTTTCTTTCATCTCTGAAATTTCTACATATAGAGTTCCCTTTGAGGGTCTATGATTGAATAAAGATTAATGATTGGCCCAAACATGGATAATATGAATATCCTAACTAAATTATTGAGCTTGCATCAAGCAATCACTCCTGTAATCAGAAAATCAAAACAGAATCAAGTGAAATCAAGCTTTCACCAGAAAAACATCACAATCAAACAGTAAAAAGAAACAACATTGCTGGCCATGGAGGCCAAATCCTCGAACCTTAAAAATGATTCGGCGAGGAGTAACCATGAATAGGTGGGGTAGTCTAGCTTCCATCACTTAATTCCACATGCTTTTGACGGCCTCCATTCCCTTATTCTCATGATTCACATTAACCGTAATGAAATGACCAGTCATGTTTCACCTACCAACCTCTTTAGCGAGGAGTTATTAGAAAAATTAAAGAGGCCATAACTGTGTTTTCCCCACCAAAACCCATGGTGTTTTTGAATTGGAAAATAAAAGACCAGATTTCGGAGGGGGGCCTATCCAATTTGTGGTATTGGATGGGGGGGGGGTGAGAAATTGTTACAGGTTGACACATAGCGGCAGAGTTGGTATTGGATACCAACCATTTCCAGACCACCCCGAAGCCTTAACCTTAAGAAGGTGGAGTGGGTTACAAATAGATCATGAGCCATCAGATGTGTGATAGGTAGAGGAGACGAGGGAATAATGGCAAAGGTTTAGCGGTGAGGAGAGGATGACGTGGCATAGGAAGTGGGGCCCGAATGCAGATCAAAATTAGAACGAGTTTGATATGAGAAGCATAAGGTAAAAGTTATACCTTGCAGGAAGCGATGTGCAATGGGAGATGGATGACATGGTGTTACGGAAGTCGGGCCCACCCGCAAATCGCAATCAGAATGAGTTTGATATGAGAAACATAAGGTAAGAGTTATACCTCATGGGGAGGAATGTGCAGTGGGCGATGGATGATGTGGCGTGGCGGAAGTGGGGCCTGCCCACAAATCACAATTGGAATGAGTTTGATATGAGTAGTGGAAAGTAAGAGTTATACCTTGCAGGGAGCGATGTGCAGTGATTGGGGAATGGAGGATGACATGGGATGTTAGAGGCATGTCCCATTTACATCACAGTAAGGGAAATGGTGTAGGTGAGTTAAAAAAAGTGTAAGTGTAAAGCTTTTGCCGATGCGAAAAGGTGAGTGGGTGCAAATAAAGGTTTAGAGAAGAGAGGAGAAAAGGGGCTAAGGTTTTATCGCACTGGGGGTTTTACGAAGGAGTGCAATGGTAACAACAACTCTTTCCTCTTATGACTATGAGGTGTTTTCCTGTTCTATGCTTGGACTGCTTAGCCATCCATTTAGTTGTTTCTGATCTTTCTTCACCTAACTCCCCATGCTGCCATATTCGATCATACAAAACACAAAGGAACATTGGCTCCATTGGGGATGACACACTCACTCAAGTGTGTCGAGAAATTGTAAACCACTTGCTTGTGTTCTTCTTCATGTGCCTGGGATCATCGTTAGAGAAATATTCAAGAATATTTAACCAAAAATAAAACAAGAATTCATGCAGAAATAACAAATGGTTTATATAAAATTTTGAGGATATGTACAATGGGTCATCATAGCCCGCTATCAGTGCTACAAGAAAGGCTTGAGAAACTATCCATTGACAGGCATCTCGAGTGTTTCCCCTTCCAAATTCTCTAGTGCAAATGTATTGTTTCCTTTGACCTATACTACCCTAAATGGACCAAACCAAAGGGGGTTGAACTTCCCGTGTTTCCCTTTGTCGGATCACCTGACATCCCATTGCAACACCAAATCCCCTACTTGGATTTCCTTGTCTTTAGCTCTTTGAACAAATAAGCCTTTCATGTTTTCCTGGTACTCTGCTAGTCTGAGGCTTATATGCTCCCATGTTTCATTTAGCTCGATCAATTGGTTCATTCTTCTGATAAGATCATTTGGCTCTTCCTTGCTCTCTTGTAAGAATCAAGCCACAGGTAATGTGAGTTGAATAGGGAATACTGCTTCTTTGCTGTACAATAGCTCATAAGGGGACTTCCCTGTGGATATTTTAGTGGTGATATGATTCACCGAGAGTGCAAACTTGAGCTAGGAATACCAGTTATTTTGGTTTTCGTTGATGGTATTTTTGAAGATCCTTGACAGTGTGTTGTTAGATGACTCTCCCAGCCCATTCCACTATGGGTAATATGCAGTGGAGTTCCCTAGAGGAATATTATAGTGTTGAAATAATTTCACGAACTTAGCCGATTTGAAAGCTTGGGAATTATCGATGATAATTTTAGCAGGGCATCCAAACCTATATATTATGTCCTCCTCCAGGAACTTGATCACTACCCCATCTGTGGCATCCCTTGTAGGCATGACCTCAACCCACTTAGTGAAGTATTATGTGGCAGTGAGCATCCATAGATGTTGATTACTAGAAGCTGGGTGAATCTCTCCAATGAAATCGATTCCCCATTGTTTGAAGGGATCTTCAACATGGACTGGGATCAATGCGAGAGGTGAAAACATTTGCATTTCAGCGAATGTATGACACTTTTCACAGGCCCGAATGTGAGCATGTACATCACCAAACAACTTAGGCCAAAAGAAGCTTTCTCTTAGGATCTTGTGAGCATTAGATCGACAGTTGTAACTCTGACAACATTTTCCTTCGTGGAACTCTGTCATCACTTCATCAGCCTACTGCTCTGTTAGACATAGTAGTAAAATCCCAGCCAGATCCTTCCAATATAGTTGCCTGTTTGCCCCAGTATACTTTTAAGATCTTAACCTCAAAGTTTGATACTTGTTCTTCTCATAGTTAGGGGGACACCTCAGGGTTAAAAGGTACTCCACTATATCTTTATACCATAAGTATAGTAGGTACTTTACATGTGTCTTATGTGTGGAAGATTGTATGCCCTGATGTATACCTATATTCTCCTCTTCTTATCCTCCTGTCATAGACATACTTATCCCCATAGTCTGACAATTGGATTTAGACATAATTTTTTCTAGCCCTTAGCCTTTGATGGGTTTGGTACGCTTTATCTCCATCTCGTGCTCTTGAATCTTAGCTATCCATTTTCCCCTTTTTCCTTCACTGTCGCCCTGCACCATAATATCGCTCACTGCTATAGTGGGTACGTAAGCTATTATGAGACTGTAACACATACACTCGAATTGCTTTAAGTGACTTGACCAAAGCATATGCTTGCATTTCCAAGATATTATATTTTACTTTAGCATCTTGGAGGACTTGGCTGAAGAACGCAATAGGTTTTTCATGGCCATCATCATTTCTTTGTAGCAGCACTGTATCTATTGTATGAGGGGAGGCGAAAGAAAAAATCATGAATGGATTTCCATAATCTGGGCCCACCAGTACTAGAGCTTCTGCAAAGGCCTGATTGATCCTGTTGAAAGAATCCTTGGATTCAGGAGTCCATTTCACTTCACTATTATTATTTAGAATTTTAGTGATGTTTCAGATGATCCTGGCATTGTTTGGGATGAACCTTATGAGGAAATTCATTCTTCCCAGGAATACCTATACTTCTTTTTTGTTTCTTGGTAGGGAAATGTTGTTTATCACCTCCACCCGCTTTGGGTCAATATTTACCAGTTATTTGGTTACTATATTCCCTAATAGATTTCCTTCTTCCAAGGTAAACATGGATTTTTTGGGGTTAAGAGATAGACCATACCTTCGACGTTTGTTAAAATTTTGTCGAAGATGATCTATATGCTTAGCATCTCTCTTCGAGAAGACTATGATGTCATCTAGGTAAATCACCACAAACTTATCCTCATATCCTATGAAAGAAATTTCCATAGCACGCTGGAATCTAGCACTAGCATTTATCAGGCCAAAAGGCATTCGGGCATACATGAAGGTTCCCCAAGGCGTAGTGAACGTCGTCTCATTTTGGTCTTCTGGGAGCACCGCCACCTGATTATATCCTAAGAAATTGTCCTTCATGGACATGCGGGAGGATCCCACCACCTTTTGCAATATGTGGTCCATCTTCGAGAGGGGATAGTTGTATTTGAGTGAGGCTCTGTTGAAATTGTGGAAATCCACACAAAGCCTTATATCATCATTTTTCTTCCTTACGGGCATCAGGTTTTCCTCCCATTCAGAGTAACTCGGAGTGGCAATGATCTTTGCCTACAACAAATTCTTTATTTCCTTTTCAATAGCTGGGAGAAGAAGAGAGTTGATCTTCCTCAGATTTTTCTTATGAGGATTAGTGTCTTCTTTTAGGGGTATCTTATGTTGTATGAAATCAATATCAAAGGTATTCAAGTCTTGGTATGACCAAGCGAAGATGTCTTTGTATGATCGAAAGAGATTCAGGCACTGTCCTTGATATTCTTCAAGGAATCCTTTCGACAGCTTCACCACCTTCTGGTGTTCCTCTGTCCTGATGTTCAAATCCCTGACTGGCTCGTCATGGGTTAGTTTTCTGGGGTTCACCAGGATATTATTTTTATCAAACAATCTCTCCAATGGCACAAGATCCCTAGGAATAATATTTCCCTTTAATTGAAAAACTTGGTGGCTAGCCATTGTCTCCTCCCATCTAGTTTTCATCTCTTCATTATCATACTCGATCATTGATTGGATCACCAAATTAAAGATTTTGCCCACCATCTCCATAAAACACGTTAATTTCTCTTCGTTGTTAAAGTCCTATCTTACTGTTGTTAGGTCCCTTTATTACTAGTATAATCCCTTATTGTTGTTAGTGTAACCCCTTATTGTTATTATTGTACCCTTGTAACCCCCATATTGTTATTATTGTGCCCTTAAATTATTATTGTTAGGTCGGCTAGGATTACATTGTGGCCCCATGGACTCCTATATATAGAAAGGAGGTTTTGTAATTTGTATCATCCAAGAATTGTTCATTCATGTAATGTACTGGAGGTTTCCCCCTCGAAGTGGCTTATTTCTAAGGCGTTGATATCTCTTTTCTTCTATTTTTGGAGCTGGTTTCACAACATTTGGTATCAGAGCTTTGGATTCTAGGGTTTTGCTACTCCAAACAGGTCATCGTGGAATTTTCGCTATACATTTTTTTCTACGAAGGTGTAGAAGCTGAAATTTTTAGAGTGTGAAGCCAAAATCCCGAGGAACATCGTCCCAAAATTTTAGAGCTTGGTTTGCAACATTTTCTAAGATATGATCTGTGGAAGTTAGGGATTTTTGCAGGCTCCTGAATTTAACCTAAACAGGTCATTGCAGAATTTGTGCTATAAATATTTTTCTACAAAGTTTCAGAAGCTGAAATTGTAAGAGAGAGAAGCTGAAATCCTGAGGAACATCGTCACAAAATTTCAGAGCTTGGTTCGCAATATTTTCGGAGATATGATCTAAGGACATTAGGTCTTTTTCAGGCTCTCGAATTTCATCTCAAAGAGGTTATCGTGGGAAAATCTTCATAACTCTCTCTCTGAGCATCGGATTGGAATGCCGCGAAAAGTGGCTACAAGTAAACAGACTTTTGTAAAAAAATTCTATCAATTTAAGAGCCATAGGAGGAAACAATGACATGTAGCAAGTCATACAAGTTCGATATAATTTGAACTTACCCATAATTGGGTCATTGTGGGAGATTGGACATAACTTTGCCTTGAAGAATCCAAATTAGGTTAGACCTGTGGCATTCGAAAGAAGATTCAGAGGGTTACTTCAGGGAAAAATTTCATATATTGAAGATCCGAAATCAGAAAGATAATTCAGTTTCATTATCGAGCTCCTCAAAAAAAAAAGAAGGTGTGTATTTGTTTTTTTTTCAAATTGCATAAGTCTTGTTTGAAAAATTAGTTCTAGTTGATTCCAAAGGCTTATTGAGCATAGCTATCAATATTGGGTTCTAAAATTCCTCCTAAAAATAATTCAACACCCATTAAGCCTTCAGAAGGCTCTACTATGACTCATGAAGATGAATAAATGCAACATTAGATATCACAAGTCCATGAGCAAGCACACCAAATTTTGCTATCGAAAAGAGCAACAAAAAATGAAATGGAAACTAAGATGGTTGGTTTGAAGAAAGGCGTGGAAGATAAGATGAATGGTTCGGAAGCTAAGATCGATGGCATGGAAGTTGGCATGGAAGCTAAGATGGATGCCATCGATGAAAAAATGGAAAACATGAAGAATGATCTAAAAGCAAACATGGAAGGTTTGACAAAGTTGATACAACAAATGTTTCCTAATGGTGAAAAGATAGTAGAGGAAACTCATGATGAGAACAAAATAAATGCTAATTGTGATTTCATAAACTCTAATGTTGGCGGGAAGAACCACCATATTCCAAAGATGGATATGAGGAAGTTTGATGGAAAGGATCCTGTAACATGGATACTACAGATGGAGCAATATTTTGATCTCCATAACGTGCAAAACACACAAAAAGGTACGCATTGCAACTTTACATTTAGAACAAAATACATTTGTATGGTATCGATGGCTTTGTTCCCGTAAAAAAATTGTCACTTGGTCAATTTTTACGGAGGAAATGATAGCACATTATGAGGATACAAAGAGCAACACCTTCTTTAGCCAATTGATAAATCTTAAACAAAAGGGTTTAGTGGGGCAGCACATTGAGGACTTCCAAAAATTGAATATAAGGGTAACTGATATTCCATAGGAACATAGGATTGATCTCTTCATAGGTACTCTAAAGGATAACATCCAACATGAAGTTCGTGTTTTGGAACCTGATTCATTGGAGAAGGCATTCAGGTTGGCAAGAAAAGTTGAATGTAAAATTATGGCGGCAAGGAAGCCTACCACTCAATTCTATAAAGAAGGAAGTGTTGCTACGCCTAGATTTCCACAACCTACAAGGTTGACACCACAAAAATTGGAAGAAAAAAGAGCAAAAGGGCTTTGCTACAGTTGTGATAGCAAATACACTAAAGGTCATAAGTGTGCTGAGAAGAAATTATTTTACATAGATTGTAAAGAGGAAGAAGAAAATGAACAAGAAGAGGATATACACCAGGAACCAGCCCCAGAAGAGGAAGAAATGAATCCGACCATATCGTGTAATGCACTGGCAGGAATTACCACTCCTCAAACTCTCAAGATAAAAGGACAAATCAAGAAGAAAAAGGTAATAGTGTTGATTGATTCAGGTAGCACCCATAATTTATTCATTGTAAGGTAGCCAAGGAATTAAATTGTTTCCTATACCCAGCACCAGAATGTCAAGTGATGGTTGCAAATGGAGGAACTATAAATTGCTCTGAAAAATGCCATAATATCAAGCTAACCATGGGGGAATATGTATTGACTAGTCCAATGCTTTCCATTCCTATGGGAGGTGCTGATGTTGTACTAGGAGTACAATGGTTACAATATTTGGGGATGATAGCTTTTAATTTTCAAGAACTTTTCTTGAAATTTTTTTCAGAAGGAAAGGAAGTCGAATTACGGGGTATTGAAGGGAAGCCGGGAAGGATAATAAGCTCTAATGTCATTACAAAGCTTCTAAATAAAGAACAACGAGGCGTAATTGCACAATTATGCTCACTAGAAGTTCCGACATCAAAATCATCTATTTCTGTAGATCTCCAACAAGTCTTGGACAATCATTCCAAGGTGTTTGAAACTCCCAAAGGACTCCCACCTATTCGTGATCATGATCATCCTATTCATTTGATTCCAGGAAGTGTTCCTCCAAACATCAGGCCTTATAGATATCCTTACTTCCAAAAGAGCGAAATTGAACGTATGATTGCAGAAATGTTAGAGGCGGGTATAATTCAACCTAGTCAAAGTTCTTTCTCTTCTCTTGTAGTATTGGTACACAAGAAGGATGGATCATGGTGCATGTGTCCCGATTATAGGGAGCTCAATAAGCTCACCATTAAAGATAAATTTCCCATTCCTGTGATTGATGAATTATTGGATGAATTACATGGAGAAATTTATTTTACCAAGTTGGATCTTCGTTCAGGATATCATCAAATTAGAACGAAGACTGAAGATATTCCAAAAACAACATTTCGAACTCATGAGGGTCATTATGAATTTTTGGTCATGCCTTTTGGCCTTACCAATGCACCTTCTACATTTCAAGGGTTGATGAATTCCATTTTAAAACCCTTCCTTAGAAAATTTGTGCTAGTATTTTTTGATGATACACTAATCTACAACAGGTCTTGGAAGGATCATGTTGAACATGTTGACAGGGTGCTCAAACTATTGCAGGAGAAACAATTATATGCAAAAAAATCCAAATTTTTCTTTGGAGTACAAGAGGTGGAATATCTGGGTCATATTGTATCTCACGAGGGTGTTAAAGTAGACCCTAACAAAATTAAAGCCATTAATGAATGGAAAGTCCCCACAACCATAAATCAGTTGCGAGGATTTCTCGGGTTAACAGGGTATTATCGCAAGTTTGTTAAGAATTATGGGAGAATAGCAGCACCTCTAACAACATTATTGAAGAAAGATGCATTTTCATGGACTCTTGAAGCAAATAAGGCCTTTGAACGTCTTAAAGAGGCAATGTGCCTAGCACCGGTCTTAGCTACACCAGACTTCACAAAAACCTTTATTGTGGAATGTGATGCCTCAGGAAATGGAATTGGTGCAGTTTTAATGCAGGAAGGAAGACCCATTTCTTTTGAAATTCGTCCAATCAAAGGAAAGTATTTACAGAAACCTATTTATGAGAAGGAAATGTTAGCAATACTACATGCACTAAAGAAATGGAGAACTTATCTAATGGGAAGACACTTCAAGGTAAAAACTGATCATGATAGTCTTAAACACTTTTTGGAACAAAGACTATCTTCAGAAGAGCAGCAAAAATGGGTCACAAAGATGTTGGGTTATGACTTTGAAATAATATACAAAAAGGGAAGCTAAATGTTGTTGCAGATGCACTCTCAAGAAAGAATGAAGAGGTGGAAGCATTGCTTTGTGCCATTTCTATTATCCAACCAGATTGGATAACTGAAGCAAGAGATGAATGGAAGAAGGACAAAGATGTATGGATACTCATTCAAAAGTTGCAGCAAGATCCTATTACATCTAATACATTTAGTTGGAAAAATGATTCCTTATGGTACAAAGATCGCTTATATCTTTGTAAGAATTCCCAACTAAAACAAAAGATTCTTCTGGAATTGCACACTTCTCCTTTAGGAGGACACTCAGGATTTTTAAAAACTTACCACAGGGTGAAGAAAGAATTTTTTTGGTATGGCCTTAAATCTGATATTCGAAAGTTTGTGGCGGAATGTTTGGTTTGCCAGCAGAATAAAGTGGAAACAATTAAGACCCCAGGACTTCTACAACCTTTATCCATTCCAAGTCAACGGTGGGAGGAGATTTCAATGGATTTTATCACAGGTTTACCTAAGTCCGAAGGAAAGAGTGTCATCATGGTGGTAGTTGATAGACTTACCAAGTATGCACACTTTTGTGCATTATCTCATCCATTTAAAGCAAGTACAGTTGCTACTACATTTATGGACACAATTGAAAAGCTACATGGAAACCCAAGGGTTATTGTGAGCGAAAAAGATCCCATTTTTACTGGAAATTTTTGGACGGAGTTATTTTCTTGTTTGGGTACTCAATTAGCTCATAGCTCATCTTATCATCCTCAATCTGATGGTCAAACTGAGATAGTAAATCAATGTTTGGAAGGATATCTTCGTTGTTTTGTATCTGATAAACAAACACAATGGGTCAAGTGGTTACCTCTTGCTGAATGGTGGTATAACACTTCCTTCCATACCGCAGCAAAAATGACCCCATTTATGGCACTTTATGGATATCATCCACCATCCATCACATCATATTTAAGGGAAAATTCGAAGGTTCAAGCAGTGGAAGATCACATCGAGCATCAACAAGAAGTTTTCCAACTCTTAAAGGATAACCTGAATTTGGCACAAAATCGAATGAAACAACAGGCAGATCAACATCGTAGCGAGAGAAGTTTTGATGTAGGAGATTGGGTATTTTTACGGCTACAACCATACAAACAAATTTCCCTCAAGAAAGCTAAGAAGGATAATAAATTATCGCCAAAGTACTATGGTCCTTACAAGGTGTTGCAAAAGATTGGTATTATGGCATACAAATTGGAGCTTCCTGCTTCTTCACAAGTGCATCCAATTTTCCATGTTTCATGCTTAAAGAAGGTTATAGGTGAAAATATTCCAGTTCAAACAATATTTCCAGAACATGATGAGGAAGGAAAAATCATATTGGAACCTAAAGAGGTCACGGAAACAGGAACTCGATAGCTACGGAATCAATCAATTTCAGAGTATCTCATCAAGTGGAAGAACTTACCCACTGAAGATTCTACATGGGAGGATGAGAATTTTATACAGAAGCACCCAGAGCTACTCAAGCGTTGAGGACAACACTTTTTTGAAGGAGAGGGGCATGTTAGGTCCCTATGTTACTAGTATAGTCCCTTATTGTTGTTAGTGTAGCCCCCTTATTGTTATTATTGTACCCTTGTAACCCCCATATTGTTATTATTGTGCCCTTAAATTATTATTGTTAGGTCGGCTAGGATTACGTTGTGGCCCCACTAGGATTACATTATGGCCCCATGGACTCCTATATATAGAAAGGAGGTTTTGTAAATTGTATCATCCAAGAATTGTTCATTTATGTAATGTATTGGAGGTTGCCCCTTCGAAGTGGCTTATTTCTAAGGCGTTGATATCTTTTTCTTCTATTTTTGGAGCTGGTTTCCAAAATTCATCCTCGAAGACCTGCCAATGTTTTATGTTGTCCGGAATGGAGGGGCGATATCTCACTTCCACCTCATATCTGAGAAATGAATTCTGTGGAGGGTGTAAATTGCTAGCATCCATAGCTAGTGAGTCAGCTATTCTATTCTTATTCCTTAGCATGAAATGAATGTTAAAAGAATAAAATAAGTTCTCAACCAAATCCCATACCTCATTCCTGTAAGTTTTGAGCTGCGAATGTTTATTTTGGCATTGGCTCATGACTTGCCACACTACAAGCTTTGAATCTCCAAACACCTTCAGGTTTTGTATGTTCAGGTGTCATGCTACCTGCAATCCCAATAGTAGAGCTTCATACTCAACCACGTTGTTTGTGGCTTCAAATTCCATCTTAAAGGAGAGGGTAATTAAGCAACCCTCAGGTGATATCAAAAGTACCCCGGCTCTGTTTCCTTTCCGTGAATAAGATCCATCAATATGCAAGGTTCAAATTTTGTTCTCCATTATGCTTATGGGATTCTCTTGTATTAGAGGATAGACCTTCGTTTCTTGCAGGAAATTTTCATCCTCCTCGAGCATAAGACAAGAGAATTCACCCTCCTTACCATATACCAGATAATGTTTCAAACCATCAGTTTCGGTGACCATATTCAAAAACCTGGATTCACGGTATAATCTTCTTTCCTCCCCACCGAACACTGGAATTGTGATGTAGGTGAGGTTAAGTTTTATTAATCCTCAAATCTTGGAACCCCAGGATCTGGATAGTAACATTCAAAATTGAGCTGGGATATCAGCTAAAATAATGTCCATTACCACACTTTTGGCCGAGATCTGGGCTAAGTTTACTACCAGATATTTTATCATGCCCAAGCACTTCACCCTCATGGAATCAAAAGAATACAAGTCTTTATAAGGCCTTCTAATATGCAACCCCAATTTCTCCATGAAAAACAAAGGAAACATATTATGTGAAGCCCCAGAATCCAGCATGCAATTGTGCAATAATAGGTCATGTATCACTAGAGTCACATAGAATGGTGGTGTGGCTCAGTCTTGTTCTTCTAAATGAGGTCCAAAAACTACCATGGGTCGTTCTTCTTGGAGGTTGAGGTTGTAATGCAATGGGTTTACACCATGGGGCTGCATGAATTCAGACAACTGAGATTTGTATGAGGGTTTTTTCACGAGCTCAATCAGGGGGACCGAGATCTTGACCTTCTCTAATTATTTCTGGAGATTAAAGGATGTGGGCCCTTTTTCTACAGTGGTTTCCTTGAACTATTATTTAGGAGGGCCAGTCAGGTCCAAGGGTACAGATGGGGATTTCTCATTTTTGGGAGGATCAGAGCCTTGTTTTGTGGAAGTGGATTCAATGAATTTAAGAGGGGCTGACTCTTCTAATGGCATTTTCCCTTTATTGGTAGAACTAGGGGGGGGTGTGTTCTCTTGATATTGACTCTTCATTTTTTTCTTGCATGTTAGCTCCCTATATTACTATTATAGTCCCTTATTGTTGTTAGTGTAACCCCCTTATTTTTATTTTTGTACACCTGTAACCCCCATATTGTTATTATTGTGCCCTTCGATTATTATTGTTAGGTCGGCTAGGATTGCTAGTCAGCCTAAGTGACCTATATATAGAAAGGAGGTTTTGTCATTTGTATCATCTAAAAATTGTTCATTCATGTAATGTATTGAGCATCTCTCAAATTGGCTTATTTCTAAGGCTTTGATATCTCTTTTCTTCTATTTTGGAGTTGGTTTCACAACATTTGGTATCAGAGCTTTGGATTCTAGGGTTTCGCTACTCCAAACAGGTCATCGTCGCATTTTCGCTATAAATTTTTTCTACGAAGGTTCAGAAGCTGAAATTTTTAGAGTACGAAGTAGAGATCCTGAGGAAAATATTTGCAAAATTTCAGAGCTTGGTTTGCAATATTTTCGGAGATATTATCGTGGAAATTATGGCTTTTTGAGGCTTCTGAATTTCATCTCAAAGAGGTGATCATGGGAAAATCTTCATATCTCTCTCTCTGAGCATCGGATTGAATGGCTGTAAAAAGTGGCCGCAATTACATGGACTATAGTTTTTGGTATATGAAGTTCAGAGCTAAAGGAGGAAACAGTGACACGTGGCAATTCGCATAAGTTTGATCTATCAACTAAATCTACAATTAGGTCATCGTAGGTGATTAGGTGCATATTTGACTTCAAGAATCCAACCAGTCAACTATGGTCTGAAATAAAATTAAGAGGGCTACCTCAGTGCCAAATTTCAGATATTGAAGATCTGAAATCACATAGATAATTCACTTTCATTATCGAGCTCCTCAAAAGAAAGAAAAAGGTGTATATTGTTTTTCGAATTTCATAAGTCTTGTGTAAAAAAAATCATTTTGAAGTGATTCCAAGGGTCTATTGAGCATATATTTCAGTATTGGGTTCTGAAATTCCTCCTAAAAATAATTCAACACCCATTAAGCCCTCAACCTACTCTACTATGACTCATGAAGATGAAGAATTGCAACATGATCTATCAAAATTACAAGAGCAGGTGCACCAAATTTCACTTTTGCAAAGAGCAATAGAAAATGAAATGGAAGTTTTGAAGAAAGGTGTGGAAGCGAAGATCGATGGTTTGAAGAATAATATGGATGGTTTGAGGAAATACGTGGAAGCTAAGATGGATGGCATGGAATCTAAGATGGATGACATGGAAGAAAAAATGAAAGATAGCATGGAAAACATGAAGAATGATCTAAAAGCAGACATGGAAGGTTTGGAAAAGTTGATACAAGAAATGTTTCCTAATGGTGAAAAGATAGTAGAGGAAACTCATGATGAGAACAAAATAAATGTTAATCGTGATTTCATAAACTCTAATGTTGGATGGAAGAACCACCATATTCAAAGATGGACATAAGGAAGTTTCATGGCAAGGATCCCATAGCATGGATACTACGGATACAGAGCAATATTTTGATCACAATAATGTGAAAAACACACAAAAGGTATGCATTTCAACTTTACATTTAGAACAAAATATATTTGTATGGTACCGATGGATTTTCTCTCGTAAAAAAATTATCACTTGGTCAATTTTTATGGAGGAATTGATAGCACATTATGAGGATACAAAGAGCAACACCTTCTACACCTTCCTTAGCCAATTGATAAAATGGCCAAACAATAAGGGGTTACAGAATAACAATAACGAACTATACCAGTAATATAGGGACCTAACATTGCACTCGGGTTCTCTTCCTGGAGGACCTAAGATCATACTTCTTTTGGAGTTGAGCTTGCATGAAATCCATGAACTTCCTGCAGTAATTGTTAATATCTCGATATTCTAGAGGGACTTCCTTCTCTTCTTGCTCCCCTTGTAGGGTGAGTTCACCCTCCTCATCATTGGAGTAAGTGAGGAATTTATTCTCTTGGCCACCTGTGACTTCCTCGACCTGTTCCTCCAACTCTCCTTCCAGGTATAGAGGAGTTTGGATGTGATATTTTTGTTCCTTCCTTTCCTGCTGCAACAACTGTAGAGGGGGATTCCGATACCGAGGATTAAACCTGCAATTAGGAATTTTTTGGTTGGAAGAAGGAGGGGAATTCTTGGCCTCCAATTCAATATTAACCAACTTATTTGAGAGGTTCTTGATCATCTTATTCATTTCTTCAATTCTATACTTTTGTGATTCCCTCTCCTGATTAGAAGTAGAAGCCTCCTCCCTATTCTTTCTTCTAGCTTCATACTCTGTCTTCCCTTTGAATTTACCAGTAGAAGAAAACCAGCAAAATTTTAGTGGCTAATATTCGCAGGTGGGCTATTTTTCCATGTTTTTCCCAAAAAAAGATATTCGCCAATTTCCATTTTTTTTAAATGCATTCACCCAAATTTTATAGCATAAAATTATTTTACTCTAAAAATTGCAAAAATTGTATATATACTAATATAAAATAATTAGAAACCTAAATATTTTCACAAAAATAACATCAAAAATTTTGCAATCAACATATTGGGGACTACTAAGATTCGCCAAGGTTTCTAAGCTTTAATATAAACTTCCATCCTTAAAATTTTCCCTGGAAGCAAAGTTTTCTTCTACCTCCAATGCATCAATCTGGATCTGATCAAGAGATGTGGATTTCTTTCTCTTAGGGTGAACCCAAACTCCGGTTCGAAAGCTCCTACAAAGACCACCTTAGTAGCTGCTTGGGAAGGCTTTATGTCAGTAGGGATATTATTATAGAGCTTATTGAAACTCTTTATGAATTATGTTACATCCTCATTGTGTCTCTTTTTAAGAATGTTGAACTTAGTGAGAACGTATCCATGATCCCTCTTTTCTCCCCATTTTAGTGTGAAGAAATTCTCCATTTCTTTCCAAGTGGTGAGTGTGTTGTCGACCAGAGGCTTGAACCATTTCCAGGCTTCTCCATCCAAGGATTAGACGAAAAGCCTTAACACCACATCTAAGTGCTCTACACTCAAATTCTTAACAAAGGCGCAAAAGTTTTCAATTTGTCTTTGTACAGATGTACTATATTCCCCGGTGAATCGAGGGAGGAGATTTAGATAATCTTGTGGCATGTCATTCAGTACTTGAGTTAGAGCCAATGGAGCATATTTTTTGAGGAGGAAACTAGGTACATCCATTAGGGGCGGTGGTGGTAAGTTATGAGGATGATTTGGTTGGGGTATAATAGGTGTGTGATGAATATAAGTTTGGATTTTTGTTTGTAAAAAGATTTGGAGTACCGAAAATTATTTAACTTCTTCTGCCTCGAGAGTAGGGTGCAAGGGAGGCAGAGAAGTATGAGTGGATTTGTCTTCATATTTTATGGCTAAACTAGTGAAATAAGAGGCTTCTGGATAATACCCAAGTACATGGGTTGTGGGCCTAGGACCATAGATTATAGCTTTCTGAGACGAGGAAGGCGAATATTCTAGAGAAAATCAGTGTAGGTCAGCCTCGCTTGGTTTCTTTTCCCTAGATATTCTCTTAAATATGATCTTTTCGGGATCAAATACAGAAGGGGTTCTCTACTAGGAAGTATTTGATCATGTATGAGGCCTTGTGAAAGCCAGTATTACTTCTAATTAAGACTATTTTACAGTGTTGTCGCCAAGATGAGGAATACACAAGTCCCAACCCTTCCTGCTCACCTTTCTGAATGGTGGAATTTATGTCGTCTCCCATGGAAAATATTTTTTCATTTGTATCCCAAGAAATGACGCCAAAAAAATGTTTTAGCTCCTAGAGACAGCCTTGAGTTGCAAAATACCTGTGCCTAGGACATCTTAAAATCATAGGTTAAATGTAGAAAATTATAAGGAAGCCCTTGACAGAGTATGGATAAAGAAAATAATGGTTTTGGTGGTTCAGGAATGGAAAAGACCTTGGAGTCCGATTCATGTGAATTACCCTATACTGCGAGATGGCTCAAGAGGTTGTATGGCTCGATGGCTATTCAAGTGTGCCACGTATGAAGAAATGAGTAGAGGATTTTCAAAATATGCAGAGGTGTTAAGAAGGAATGGAGGAGGAGGAATATGTGAGAGACATGCTTAAAAGTCTTAAGAATTTGTCCCCATGAACTCAGAAGAAGAAGATGCAAGTGAAATATGACCAAGGATAGAGATTCGTGGAGTGTGAATTAAGGGAGCAAAGAAAATTTAACACATGAGCGTTATACATACACGAATTAATGGATAAAAATGCTTACTACCGGTAGCTACATTACAAAAATCATCATAGCAACATAACATTGAAAATGATTATATATAAATAAGGGATTACTGATAAACAAAGAGAATAGAAATACATACTACTCATTGTCCCATATAGAATCCAAATAAATAGCACTGTATATCATATTAAGTTCAAAACAAATCTCCCAAATATGTATCTCAGAGCACAAGGAGCACAATCATACATAACTACAACAAAATTCTCCAAAATTCAGAACCTTTCTTTCATCTTTGAACTGTCTACATATAGAGTTCCCTTTGATGGTATACGATCAAATAAACATTCATTATTAGCCCAAACATGTGAAATCAAAATATCCTAACTAAATTACTGAGCATGCATCAAGAAATCACTCCTGTAATCAGAAAATCAAAGCAGAAACGGGTGAAATCGAGATTTCACCAAAAAACATCACAATCAAACAGTAAAAAGCAACAAGATTGTTGGCCACTGAAGCCAAATCATGGAATCTTCAAAATGATTCGGTGAGGATTAGCCATGAACATGTGGGCCATTTTGGATTTGATCACTTAATTCCACATGTTGTCGAAGACCTCCATTCCCTTGTTCTCATGATTCACATTAACCGTAGTGAAACAACCAGTCGTGCTACCCTTACCAAGCTCTTTAATGGGGAGTTATTGGACAAATTAAAGTTGCCATAACTGTGTTTGGCCTGCCAAAAACCATGCTCTATTTGAATTGAAAAACTAGAGACCAAATTTCAGAGGGGGGGCTATTCAATTTATGGTATTGGATGTGGGGCTGTGAAACCACTATGGGATGACACGTAGCATGAGAGGCAGTTTCCAAAACTAACTATCTCGGACCCCCCCTCGGCCTTAACCTTCGGAAGGTGGATGGGGTGAAAAATGTATCATGAGCTTTTGGATGTGTGATAGGGAGTGGAGATGAGGAAATAATGGTGGAGTTTTAGCAGTGAATGGAGGATGACGTGACGTGGCAGAAGTGGGGCCCACCCATAGACTGCAATCGAAATGAGTTTGATATGAGCAGTGGAAGGTAAGACTTATACCTTGCGAGGAGCGACGTGCAGTGAGCGGGGAATGGAGGATGACGTGGGATGATAGAGGCGGGTCCCATTTACATCGCAATCAAGGAAATACTACACGTGAGTTAACAAAAGTGTAAATGTACAAAATTTACCAATGTGAAAAGGTGAGTGGGTGAAAATAAAGGTTTTAGAGCGGAGAGGAGAAAAGGTGCTAAGGTTTTATCACATTAGCGTTTTGCTAAGGAGTGCAATGGTAACAACAACTCTTTCCTCTTATGACTGGGAGGTGTCCGCCCATTCTATGCTTGGACTATTTGGCCATCCCTTTAGCCGTTCCTGCTCTTCCTTCGCCTAAATCTCCATGCTACCCTATTCGATCATACAAAACAAAAGCCAACATGTGCCACCACATCCGTACACGTCACCTCACCCCCTCACATCACCTTACCGTAGGCCAAATTTCCTTCCAATAGTCATGTGAATGTTGGTCATTAACTCCTGCCAATGTTTACACCTTTAAATGTGACACTTTAAAATCTCAATTTTTTTATTAATTTACTTTCCCTTTTGCTTTAAAATCCTGCATTACCCAACATTTCTACCTTTACCATTTCATTGAATTAGTGTAGGTTCATGCCCAATATTTATTCCAGTGCACTAGCGCCTCTGCAATCGCCATTATTTTCTATTATCGATGAAGTACAAAACAAGTGATTTCCCTTGAGCCTATTTATAGTCTGAAATGTTGTAACATAAGGGAACATTTTTTTTTTGTTGAGACTCCTATATTACCTTCTGTTCCCAATTGAAATGAGATTCCTTTGGTTGACACACAGTATAATATAATGGAAAATTAGTGTGAATTTGATTTATATGAGCTTCATAATTGGGCGAATATTTTTTTTTAGATAATAGTGATGTTTTATGTGTATGGGAATCATTTTTACCTCAGTTTACATTTCACCAAACTCATATTTTCCTAGAGTTTGTTACATGGTGTCATATTAGCTACCTCCCTAGCCAGAAGGAAATAGTTTCCCAAAACAATGAAATACTATTCTCAATTACCCTAGAAGCCATCTTTCAAGCCCTTAATATTAATAGTGAGGCTTATTTACACCCATTTTTCGCTGATGCATTCATGGAAATATACCAAAACCTTACCTTCCCCCAACGAGCTCATATTTTTGAACTTTTTTTACCTGAGAATTCTGAATTTCCCATAAATAGTCCCCCAGACACTGCTTATATTTTCCCTAAGATGTCAAGGAAAATTATTTCCATTTTTACTTTCCTATTAGCTTATCCCACAAAACAATGGATAGATGAAGTAGTGTTAGGGTTTTTATCAATATTTTCCATTGGTCAAAATCCTTTAGTTATTTTCAACTACATTCAATACCTACCAGATGTCATTCATGATCAATTTTTGAAATTTATTGTTGAAGGTTCATTCAAACGCTAGTCAATACTTGTGTATTTGATGCTATTATATCAAGCAGACATGTTCAAGTTTCAGCTGCAGAAGGTGGATGAAAAGGGAAGTCCACTATCACTAATTCACTTGACTTCCTTAGTGATAAATATTTCAAATGATTGTTCATTCAATTATTTTATAGATCATTTTGCACATGTATCCTTCTGTATTATTAACAATAATAGTATACCAAGAATTTCACTAGATATCAAAAGAGTTTTATATCTTATAGAACAAGTTAAGGTTGGAGACTGGTATCTTTACCATAATTATATAGAAATTCAAATCTATGGGTGTGAACATCCTCCCTACACATTGCCAGTATTTGTACCAGTAAATTTTTTTTCCATGGAATACATTAGAAAATGTTAAATATGGAAGACCTACATTTCGTATCAAGAAAAAATAAGGCATAATTTAAATTGAAAGCACATATTGGTCCTTATATAGTCAATACCAGAGCATCAACAAACGAAGTAGATAAATTACTAAAGCAAAGGAAATTTAAGCTAAGATTAACATGGTCTTATGATCAATTAGGGATAATTTCAAAACAAAGAGTTGAGAAGAAGACTACACCAAATATGCATACACCTAAACTAGGAATAATGAATTATGTCAATGAGGAGTAGTGGATAGAGAACACATTATAGGAGGTTGAAGAGAAAATTGTCAGTCAAATATATCTACAAATTCCATTGTAAAAAAGCCAAGGAAACCAAAAGAGAAAGGGAAAGTATGTCTCCTATAGGTTCATAGTCCCAAGATTTCATGTTTTGAAGAGAGGAAATATCCTTGGGAAAATACTATGATTGATGTTACAAATGATACACAGACAACCCCTCAAGAAGAATCACCAAAAGAGAAATAGTTACAAGAGAAAGCTAGAGTTATTTTGGCAGGTCTCCTTATCACCTATTTCTCAAACATTAAAGATATAACTGAGTTACCTGTATCTTTTTCATCCCAAATTGGAACAAAATAGAACATTTTTTCAAGATACAAAGAGATTAAGAATAAGAATGAAGTATTGAAGGCTACAACATATTCATAGTTTTGGAAGAAAACTACTACTTATCAACATAGGTTCCTTGGAACCTACAACTCCTGTCCCTAAAAGTGCCGAAGACTACATAGCCTCTGTATTTTATTTTGATACAAAAAAAGGTTCATGCAATCGATGAAATTGATTTGCATAAATAGGTCATTGAAATGATCTACTAAACTTTGACAAGTTTAGCCATGGCATCCTTGAAGCTGCAGGTCTCTCTAAAAAATTATCACAGCTAAAGATAGAGTGAATGTCAGCTTTGGCCGAAGACACCATAGCCAAATCTCTAGAGCATTGTGTAATTAAACTAGGATATGATCCTAGTAACATCAAATGAGATGAGGGGATGATCAAAAATTAAAATGTAGCTATTCAAGTTTTAAGAAAGTAGCTCAAGCTACCAACCACATAGCATCCACAAACTAAAGAAATCACTCAACTAGAGATAGAGAAGGAGAAACTTCTCATATTGATAGTTGATCAAAATTTTCAAATTCAGAAGATGGAGACAACATGGATGTACTTCTAAAAGAAAAGAAAATTTTAACAGTTATAGGCACACCAACACACCAAACAACAACAACAACATCAATAGAAAGGGAACAAACATCCATTGTAAATTCTCCTGAAAATTTAGTCAAAGCTTTAGGAGATTTATCATTGAAAATAATGGAGGAAAATAAAATCAAGGCTGACAATGCATATTTAGCAGAAGTGCAGAAAAAAAATCCAAATTGACTCAACAAATTGCAAAATATGAAAATCAGTCTTTAATAACACAAATGTTGGTAGAGGCTAAACAAAGTATATGGCATAAAATTAATGCCAATATTACAGAGTTGTGGCAATCATTTCAGATTATATTTGATAAAAGAGAACCAGTACAAGATGTCAAAGAAACATTTTATTAAACAAAATTCGAGATTAAATACAGGCCAGCAAAAGCACACAAAATTATCAGGATGCTAAACTCCAAGGCTAAATATGAGCTTGAAGAACTTTAGATTCAAGATATACCATTCAAAATCATGGAAGTAAAAATATTTCTAACGAATAAAAACCCTATGATACAAGTAGAAAATAATTTCAAAGTGTTAGAACTACAAGTAAAGAGATTCAACAGAAATTTTAGTTATTTTTAGGAGAAAGGGCTTCCACATTTGAGAGCTTCCAATGGAAAATTGATTACATTAGAGAAATATGAGGAAAATTTATGTAATATAGCTCCAAACACATCCAAATTCACCAAAGTGAGAGGATCAATAAATAGAGAAGATTTCTCAAAAGGCTTACAATATGATCTCCACATTCAGCATGAAGTCCATCATCTATTCCTAAATAAACGAACCTTTCGAACATACACATAAGTAGATGAAAGACTTTGAAGTGTGGTAAATTTCTCTACTCCAAGTGAAGAAATATGGGATAAAATTTTGGAGCTTTATGAGTGAAATCAAATAGAAATCCCACATATTTGGAGCACTCAAATGGAAGAAGGAGAAAAGTAGCTACAATCAGCAACAACGGCAGCTACATATTTTGATAGATATTATTTTGTAAATGATTTTATTTTGAAGTCTGAATTGAGATTGAGACAAACTCTATAAGTATATTGTAAATAGATTTAGAAAGCATTGTATTATGTAAGAGAACAATATATTTTGATTGTAAGTTGTGAAATTTTCTTAGAATTAATCAATTCAGAAATACAAAGGCAATATTGTTTCAGGATTGTTGCATCAAATAAACGTTGTTGTTTTCTTATCTCTATTTTTTTTTTCAATTGTAAGTTTCCACATGGATGTTATTTCTTGATTGTTGCAAGAATATTAAGAGATTAATATACTTATAGTACTCTTCTCTTGCTTGTTTAAACAATCTTAATGTTTTCCTTCTTATATTAAATATAAGTATGTTTTAAATTTAATTGATTCTCACATTATATTCATCTCATACACACTAGAATAATTTTGTAAGATCCAATAGTTTGGATAACATCGTAACTCGTAATGTTTCAGCTAATCTGTTTATTTGTAATCGATTACTAAATATTTTATGACTCCATCAGTAGTGACCTTTTCCTACATTTTAGAAACACAACATTTTCAAAACCTATCTTTGGATCTTTGTAGCTAGCCTCAAATTTAAAAGAAATGATTAAGAATTTTAAATAGAGGGAGGCCTCTTTGAAGATGGAAGGGATAGATCAAATCTTTAAAGTGGTTTTTGGTTACCTCCACAATTTCCTCTTCATCCTAGGAAGACTAAAAAGTGCTAACAAGACGTACAGAAATTGGCTTCCATATATGGACTGATTCATGAAGGAGTTGGATTTCCTTCAGAGGTGTACATGTTCAGTTACAAGGCAGCATGTTGGCACAAAAAGATAAGGTAACTGGTGTATGGTTATTCTCATTTATGCACCAAAAATTATGTGGTTAGTGCGAATTCTAATCGCAAGCGTATGAAAAAATCTCACTTTAGTTGTGCATAACAAACAACCCTGACATCAAAGATGACTACAAATTTCTTTAGATCTGCAATTAGTTGGCCAAGACAAATGCTACAGAAATCCAGATATATGCAGTTAAAGATATTAAACAACAAATAATAGGAGTTGCATTGTGTATCCAATGAACAAGACAGGAATATTTTTAAATAATTTTGTATTTATGACACGTCGGAAGGGAACATAGAAAGATGTTACCAGTCCCCCTCAATGGTATGGGTTCTTGTATGTCTTCAGCACTTTAGATCTAAGATCTCTCTCTCTTGATGATGTAGAAAACCTAGACAAAAAATGGAACTCAAAGGGAGCTCAAAAAAAAATGGTAGCAAAATATGACAATGATGGAGGATCAAAGTCAGACCAAAGGTATAGATCCAGAGTGATCTTTAGGCAAAAAAAGGTAGTGAACGAATGGAAAAACCCTTCTATTTATAAAAAAATATTGAGTTAGTCTAGATATTGGTGCATAATTAAAATATTATTAACCAAATCTAGATCCAACTTTTTATGGAATATTTTATTATATTTGTTGGATGGAAGTTAACTCCCTAGAAATTTGGTCATTCTTTTATTTGAAAATAATAAATAAATGAATGATTTATTTATTATTTTAAGGATGTGGTTGAATAATAATTAAATAAATAGTGATTTATTCAATTATTTATAAATGATTTAGTCAAATTTAACAAGGAATATTATTTAAATAATTTGTAAATCATTATTCCTAGAAAACAATAAGATACATAATTATTTATCTAATTAATTTCCCGTTTTGGGTTAAATATGACCAGGAATATTAATTAAATAGTGGTTTAATTAATTATCCCTTGAGGAAAATCAATCAAATAAGGACTTATACAATTATCCCTCATGGGGTTTCTTGTTTAAACCAAAAACAACTTAATAAATTATGGTTATTAAGTTATTTTTCATAGTGAAAGAAATTTTAATATGGTAAAATTGGTCTTACATGGTGTACTTTAGTCCATCTAATAGTAACATGTTAGATGAACAAAAATTGGTGTAACATATTTCCCCCCAACATGAAAGAGTTAGGAGCTAATCGTATGACCGAAGTACGTTGTAAGAACTCAATCACTAGACACCGAAGGGAGTCAAAGAGAGAGAAATATAAGGTGGAATGAAGCACGAGAGGAGAAGACCCTAAGGAGGCAAGACTTATAGGTGTGACAAGTCTCTTTTATGAGTGAGTACCTGTTCTACATGAGGCAGGGGAGGCATACCTATGCCCACCGAGATAACAAAGTACAAAGAATAATGCATCCACTAAAACAAGGACCTAAACTATATAAGGTTATGCTTGCATAAACATAGCCAGATAAAAGCATGATAGTGGATCAAACATACATACCATGCCTAGGATAACAGCCCAATACTTATACAATAGTATTTGAGTACATAAGATATAAGTACAACCGAAGATGCCCTGGAAAAAAGTAAAGGGCTCGCCAAATCTGGTTGATACATGAAAATTAAAGAGGCGCTACAAGTGGCTAAGGCCGAAACCATAAACATAAGTGTGGAGCCGCATCCAAGGTCGGTGTCATAGAGTTCATCCCGGGCATGACCGTGGCCTGCTTTAAATTTCACGCCACCCCCTCATGAGGTCTGAAACATCTCACACACACCCGGGAATCACCGGTACAATCTGCTGCATCACTGAACCATCAAGTATATGGATCTCGATCATGTTGTAAGGAGCTGGAGCTAAGAAACAATCAAGTCAAAGGGCAATAAGGAGTCCCTTTGCCTAATCCGAGGTACCGAACAAGAGTGGAAGCTGGAACCAAGGTACACCGTCCTCTAGACCTGTCTTCTGGAATGAATGATCTGATGTCGACAGAAGGAGGTCTTCCATAGGTGAGGAAATAAGGGATCCTCAACTAAGGCATGAGAGAAAATAGCAGAGCGACTGACATAATGACACCATGGATGATGATAAAATGGGGGGTACTGAGTAGCGGACAAACGACTTCCCTTGTTAGAGCATAAAGGGCATGGATGACCTAGCAGCAACTGACACAATATCAAAGGGGATAGGGGACAATATGACTAAAGGCACAAGATGACTAAAGGAAAAAAGTGCGACACGAAAGAGCGACAAATTTACAATGAGGGGATGTAGGACTATGGCGGGATACATAGGGACTCGAAATAAACTCATGAATGAGATGATGGCTCAACTCGTGACAGTTTTGAAAGGGTGAATCGATGATGCCGCCACATAGAATAGGCCTAGTGGGGACCATAAAATCATGAGTACAATGTGTACCTCCATTATGCAAATCAATAATGAAAGGAAAATTATGAAGGCAGGAAATTTAAGAAAAGTGCAGCAAGTGAATAACCAGCCCCAGTGGTGAAGTGACCCTTCTTGGAAAAAATGTGTGTCCTGGTGAAGTATAAAATCACAAAAAACTAATAGATACCCATTTTATATCTCAGTGAGAGCTTTCCAATGGTATGGACGGTTTGTCAAACTCAGCTACAGTTTGGACACAGCAGGCGAAAGAAAAATCTATGGTTTTTCTTTTAATAAGGGATTTTCCCTCCAAATTCACTCATTTGCAAGTGTAGCTGTGGTGAATGTAGAGAGGAGGAAAGGCCCTAAATCTTGTGGGGATCGTAATGGACAAATCAAACATTAGAATCGAGATCCATTAGCTACATGTAAGAGGCCTAACCCTACTCTTTCATTTCAGTGGATTGAAAGTTTAGTTTAGGTATAGGTGCCCATAGCTCAAGAACAGGAACCCCTACTGCGCACACACAGCCGCACTTTTAACATTCCATACCTGGATAGCAAGTTTTGGGCATAAAACTGGGACCTATCCTTGAAAAAGCCTGAAAAGTGTGAACTGTCAGAGAGAGGGATTTTCAGTGTTGTTTTTGGCTAAGAGCTGGGATTTTATGGTTAAATGCAGTATTTCCTTTCTGTACACTAACAAATATGATGGTTTTGTGCAAATATGGCAGAATTGAGGATCAAATGGAGAGAGAGAGACTTGGACACATTACGGTCGGAGATCCAAGAGGATCATGGTGTCCACACTGCATTGGCTAGGTTTGGGGTCCTGAAGTTTGTGGAGAACACTTTGATGAGAGCTGGAGAGTCCTTATTTGAGAGCAGGGGAGTCCTCGTTGGCCCGGATTGTCATTGTATTTACGATCTGCATCATGAGCTCACAGGTAGGGGCACTAGATCGAGTTCAATTTGTAGGATATATACTTCGATCGGTCTCCCACCACTTGGGATGGTGGGGAATACTCGGCCAAGCAGCCACCGCGACTTCATCGAAGATCATGGATTTTAGAGCATCGCCTACCAGGTCTGGTGAATGGGACACGTATACCGGACGGTGGATCTAGAGAGGCTAGAGACCTGCTGCCGTGGCCACACCGTCCGTTGACTGGGAAACTAGGCACTCCACCACATCGCTGGGGGTCAGATGATGCTTGTTGAGAGTGTGTTGAGTGGGACCTACTATGGGTGAGCCCAAATGATGTTGTCGTCATTTAAACGACATTTACCGCTATGCAAGCGGCAAGTAAACCATGACTATGCATATGGAACAATGTTGTGCTCGCTCTTCTTTGAGAAGTTCCTGAAACTTCGACCTCACATACAGATCCAAGATGGGGGCTCGAGGGAGCCCAAGATGCGCCGGTGGGGGCGACTACTATGTAGAGGGGGAGGTGGGGCAGTCAGACGGGTGTGCCGACCTGAGTTCTTTGCTCATTGGGATCAAATGCCATTGTACATAGATGACTATCCCTATAGCGGGATGAGTTATCATGGGGACCCAAACTTACCATTGTCGCCTAGTCGAGTATGGGGGCCTGATGGTAAGTGACAAGTTGCTAATATTTTATATGCATTTTAAAGTTTCAAAATATTGTATATGGTATTGATTCTTTCACTTTTTGTATGCAGATACAACATCGGTGAAACCTACGTACATGGGATAGCCCGCAAGAAAGGTGGAGCCGCAGGACTTAGTGGGATGAGAGCACCGCAAAATGAGGATGCATGTTCTCCTAGAGGAAATCCATCGTAGATGTGAGAGGCTTCTTACCATCATTTTAGAGCATGACCGGGGAGGACATGGGATGACCAAAAGATATAGAGCCATGTATTTGTCTACTCGTGAGTGGCGAGTAGGGGTCAACAAGTGTGGCATGGCGATGGCCAAACAAGAAATGCACGATCTACGAGCCGTAGGAGTAGAGCCACTGGCTCTCAGATCCTTGACAGTGATTTTTGTAGCGGCATGTGGTTTCCTGCTTTGAGTTTTTTGTAACATGGTATGGGTATGTTACCAAATAGGAGTGATCCGACCTACATTTGTGTTGATACATATAATGGATATGCATCGTTTTAATGATTTGTGTTATTGTCAGACTAAACGTGTTATGCCAACTGAATATTTTTTACAATGTTATCTACATAGTGATTTTGTGCTCTAGGTACATGACTGAATGTAATGATTTCAAATTCATGCATCAAAATGCTTCACTCATAAATATCTTCTAAAAAGGATAGGGTTATGAAAATGATAGACGCCATTCAATTTCATGACAAGAAGCAAGGAATCTAAATGAACATGGAGGTGAAGGATGTGATGGGAAAGGGACTTAGCTAATAAACCTCACACTGCATCATATTCGGCCTGGTTATTGGTGGTAGTACCAATGCATATGTTGTACGAGAGAACAAGTGAATGTAAGGGGTAAAAATGGCCCAACCTGCCGAGGCTAGATTCTGGGAGTAGCGACCTGTACCATCGGCATAAGAGATATAAGGTGTGGACGGGGGTTCCATCTGAAAGGTGCCATAAGGCAACAAATGAGAGGATGATGAAAAATGTTGGCAACTAAAATGCAAGGTATAATTCAAAAAAACCCTGCCAGAGGGAGTGCTCTGAGTAGGATGTATACCACCCGTACACCAACGGGTAGGTGTTGGGTGGGTGCTACCTTGGGGGAAATTCGTGCTTAGGTCATGAAAGCCACCATAGACACGAATGCTGCCATCCCACTTATGGTTGGGAAAGATGAAGTAAGGGGTGGAAACAGCTTCCATGATGTCGTCATCACAGTAGAAGAAGGGGTGACTAGAGGAAGAGAGACCACATGCGCATCGTCATGGGGGATGACAAAAGAACAACCAGATAAGGGATCCACTGATGTTGAGTCCAGAGCAATCGCTGCAGGGATGTCAAGCAAAACAGAAGGGGAAGTGCCAGAGGGGTATTCCACCATAGATCTCATGAATGATGATAGGTAGAGGATGGTGGCCGAGGGCTCCATAATCTTGACATCGGGAGGGGGAATATCAATGGGAGTGGTTAAACCCTCAGGTTGGACTGAAGAATATTGTGTAAGGATGGGAGAGGTGGACTGGTTCTGCTCAATCTCGTACTCCCAAACTACCTCCAAAGAGGCACGGTAATGAAGAGGCATGGAGAATGGTGGGTATAATGGCCATGGAGATCACACAAAGCACGTCTTGGGGTTCTTGGATACAGTTGAGGAAAGAAAAGAGGTTTCCAGGACCGTAGACTTAGGGAATGTGACATTGACCATGTGCTTCATACGAGGTAATTTAAGACAATGATGGGTAGCACGACCGACAACATCACACAAAGCGCACGAGGAGGGGGGGGGTACGCTTTGGAGGCTAAGGAAGAGCAGAGTTCATCGAGGCGGCCTTGTATTTAGGTGCATTCTTTTGAGATTTCCCCCCTCACCCAAAGCTATCAAAACAGGATTAGGTGCCTATTGAGGTGGCTAAGGCACAGAAGCAAAGGGAGGGGTCATGGGGACCAGTTGAACTGGGGTCAAAGTAAGATAAGGTTTGGGTTGACTAGGTGAGATAGTGGCTGGGGGATCAATGTACCAGACTAGGATCCCCAGGGTCATGTTAGGAAGGGATAAGGTAGCCATAACAGGTACTGAAAATACCCGTGAGGGGGGAGCTCAAAAACAAGATTCGCACCGGAGTGGGGTACGGTTAGGAAGGCTACCCAAGATGGTCAAGTCAAGGAGGGATCGTGCCGGAGGGTAGAGAGGCTCATGAATACCAGTCGAAGGGCCAAGAGATGAGGGGCTTGAGGATGAGGTCCTGAAGGCTGAGTTGAGGTGCTAGGAGCAGGTTGCAGAGGGCAGGGTTGCTGACTAGTCGAAGTGGGCCTCTTGAGGTCAGACTGGGATGATTGCATCATGCAAACATTCGATGAGCTCAGATCAGAGATAGGAGGAGAAATACTAGGGAATGAACCAAGAAAAGAGGAGTCTTTGTAGACTCTAGGTGAAAAACTAGTGAAAGGTTCAACTATTTGTTTATTGGCCACTAAATAGATGATGGACTCATGGGAGGTCTAAGACTTCGATTCGTAATATGTCAAATGGTCGATGGTGAAAATATTTTTGTTGTGAGGAAAGCACATCTTACGGTGAACCGAAGATGGGATATTAGACATCATATAAGTGTAGCTATGACCCAATAGAATGTTGTAATATAAGGGGGCATCAATGACTTCTATGTCAACACAAACAGTCTTGCCTGAAAGAGTAATAGGAAAATTTCAGAATAGGCCAATGGGCTCAGAAGAGTGGCCATCCCACACTAGGAGAGTGATAGTGGAAGGGGCGAACTCAGGAGATCTGAGTTGCTTCCAAACCAAAGCGGACATCACACAGGTAGATACCCCCTCATCAGTGATAAAATGGGAGACGTTGGCAGTCTAGATCTTGATGGGGATTTGGAAGGAGAAGGAAGCCGGAAGGGGAGGATGTTCTAACCGGTCAACATCGAAGATGATCAAACAATCATCTGAAGGATCCATAGCACCCATGGAATTTAGTAGAGCTTTTCGTTTTGAAGGGTACGACTAGAGGAGTTCCAATGCTAAGATGGCATTAGGGGACACCAAATCATCTACTATACCATACTTCTAATGGGAAACCTTCTAGAAGTAGAATTTCGGCGTAATGGTCCGTTGGGGATCTTGGTATGAGCCTCTACTTTGGGTTGAAGGGATCTATAAAAGGACCAATGGTTGTTGAAAGAGGCTCTAGAAGACCATAAGAAGGGGCTTGAGGGGGCAAACGTAGAGGGAGGCTTGTTGTGCTGACGGGACCATGTCCGAAAAGTTGAGGTCAACGGTAATGGCTTGGTCGTAGTTAATCATGAGAATATGGTTGTTTGGGCTCAACCTAGTCTCCTAAATTGAGTTCATTTAATTGTCAACCAGGGTTGGTAAACTGCTGAAGTGAGGTGCACTGTATGTGCCTAGGTGTTTGTTTCTTACTGCGTTGTGTCTAGTGTTTTATGATGTTTTTGCTCTTTTTATGGTTTTATGTTCACAAGGGAAAGAACTAAATGTTGGTGGAAAGAAACTACTGGTTAAAAACAGAGTGAAGCCTAAATTGATGATGGCAAATGACAAATGCAAATACTAAGACAGAACCAAACCCTAAACTATGACTAAGCAGAATACAAAGCTTGATAATGACTTCAAGAAAATAATTCACAACATGAACTTAACTTGTCCAATTCTTTCATTAAAGGTATTTTGGAAGAGCTTGAGAAATGGGCAGCTAAGTGTAAAAATTCTCCTAACTAAACAATTAAACAATCAACTTGTAATGATACAACATCTCATCCATGATTAAAGGTTTGTGAAATATATCTGGAAAAGAACATTTGTAACATCAAAAGATCTCTACTCTAAAACTAGCTCCTAATTCTATTCTGCAACTTAGTTTAACACCACTAAACCTTACTCAAAAGTTATAGATTTCCTTTTAGAATAGTCTTGAGGAAAGGCTTGTTTGTGAAATGGTAAAAAGGTTGCAAAATTATTCCAGGCCTTGGATTGATACTGTCTTCTGTTCAGATGATTATGAGTTAATATAGGTTTGGAACAAAAGAAGTTTTGTAAATAATGAAGGCCGTGGTATTTAATTTTAACAACTAATGTAATTTAATATGCAATGGATGACAACTAAATGTGGAATGTAAATACAGTGGGCTAAGCTAGAACTGAACTAGAGTGCTACCAGTCTACAATAAACAGTGCTAAACTAACAATTCATTATCAAACTTAAAACGAAATAACAGAGCATGAATTGAATGCAATTTGACTCCGGAGTACTCTAACTAGATTATCATGCAATTAATCTATGGGATTCTACAGCCTATTTCGTTCATCATGAATGGTATTTTGGAAGAGCTTGTTAGAACAATCCTGGCTGTACAATTCAATGCAAATGCAAACATGAAAACTGAAAGCAATTACAATTAAAAACTAAGACATCACAACTATTTCCTACCCATTGTTATGATATTTTGGAAGAGCTTTTTAAGAGTAAGATCAGCTATGCTACTTAGTGTAAACAAGCAACTGAAACCTACAGTATCACAGTCATGCCTTAGTCATCATAATGATTTTTTGGAAGAGTTTACTAGAATAAGTTCAACTGTGATAATGAACAAAAGAAATTGCAATTAAAATCTATAACACTACAGCCATTTCTCATTCATTATAATGATCTTTTGGAAGAGTTTCTTAGAACAAGTATAGCTATAGTGAATAATGAAATTAACTATGAACTCAAACTTCAAAAACGTGAAAACAAACTAAGATACTTATCTAAATTACGAAAGTAAAGCCGTTCAGGAGGCAGGGGCCCTCTACCACCAGACGGAATCTAACTCAAAATCAACTCAACGCGTTCAAAGCAATGTTGTCTTCTTCATTAAAGGAAAATAACTTAAAACAGAGTATTTTTGGTCTTTAGAAATATAGCAGTCAATCCATGAAATCTAATCAAAATCTAGAGCTTGTCTCTCGATTTCCCGAGTACATTCATAACAAATCTTCATAACAGAACTGGCAACAATACGGGGATCATTTTCTTTTCATATCAAAATTGTACTAGAACTCTAAAGATGGCAGCGTAAAGGGACAAAGGACATCTGGACTGTCCTTGTCCTATTAGGAGTCTTCCTCCTTGTATGAGTTCCCACGTACAAAACCATGTCCAGAATTCAGTTCATTCTTCATGGTGAGCAACAAACGTTGAGGACATGATGTGGAATAAACCCATGTGTGGCTTTTCCTGAGAGGACACCTGGAACATGCTTGAACGTGAAGACAACTGCAGAATTGGTGGTTAGCTACGAAATGTCTGCATTCTGTAGCTAGTTTCAGTTCAAAATGCATTACAATGACAAAATCACAAAACTTAGCAAGTTAGCCATGATACTCATTCTTAAAGTAATTTTAACTAATTTCATTGATCATTTGGGCCTGGGATAACAATGGAAAAAGGAAAATGGAGTGAAGTAAGATGAAAGAAAGAACAATATTGGGGCTCAACATACCCCCACTGCTGACTTCTTGCATGTCCTCATGCAACTTATTCCATAAACTCAGAGACTTCTGCAAGAACATCCAACCCTCTTCTTCTTCTTTGCCTGGAAGTTAAAGGTCTTCTGGGCTTCCTGATGACTAACTTGAACCTTAAATTGGCAAGTGCCCTGATTAACTTCTTGTTCCTCTTTTTCAACTTTTCATTAGCCTTTTCCACTTTGTCCATTCGTAGAGACAGGGTTGAGTTCATACTGGTTTTTAGTTTGATTTGTTCCTTCAAAATATCATTCTCGATCCTAATATGTCTATTAAGTACTTCCAGTTCGTACCTATCTCTTCTTAACACATCTATTTCGGATAGTGGAGGACTAGGGGTTCTATCTCTACTCTCTGAAGCTTTCCTTTCCAATGTTTCAACATAGTCATAAACTTCTTGCTGTGCAGGGTCAATTTCAGGGGTTTCTTCATCAAAATCTTCTTCAACATCTTCTTCAATAGATGTTTCCTCATCTTCTATGTTTATCACCCCGGTTTGTTTGATCTGTGTTTTCCTTAGTTTCCCCCTGAGTCTATGGCTCCTTCTCGGCTGGGATGGTCCCTCTCCTTTTTCTGTGGCAAAGTTTTTGATTACCCTCTCTTCCTTAAGCTGTCTCTTAATCTGAGTCAACTTCTTAGAGATTATTTCTTCACAACTTTCTTGAATTGCTTTATCAGTTTCAATTTTAGAGGCTCTCCATTTTCTGCTTCTCTTTGTAGGCTGATGTTCAGGTGAAGGCTCTTTTGGTTCCTCAAAGTGATTTCTCACCAAGAAATTATCCCAAGTATCTTTTGTTTTGGCTAAATGGTGTTCAATTAAAATCTTAACCAAGCCATGATGATATAGAGTTGTCTCTAGGAATTGGACTCTCCTTTGAACACTTGAAGTCATCTTTTTTAAACTTTGAAGCAAGAAATAGGGAAAATTTAGCTCTTCCTCTAAGAAATGCATTATCGACCTAATATGGTAAACATAGAAAGTACCATATCTACCTTCACAAGTGATAAATTTTTGTAGAATAAGCAATATGTTTCTCCATTTATTCTTTAATGCAGAGCTTGGAATTCCTTTTTTAAACACAGTGACATCCATACCTGGTGATTTGAGGATTTGCTTCCATGATTCATTATGAAATTCTCTGTTCTTAAACCATCTTTCTCCATGTCTAAGCAATCCTGTTGCTTCTGCAATAAAAACCTTTGTGACATTGAATTTAACATCTCCAACTTCAACCTCGGCTCCTTTGAATGACCTTGCAAATGTTTTAGTAACTTCTTTGTGGAAGCCATTAAATTTCTCAAGGAATTGTAGCCATCCTGCCTGTTGCAACATTTCTCTGCTTTGAGGGTATCCTTCCAGGTATTTTGTGCCCACTGGTTCAGTTCTCACGATGAGGCCCATAATTTCTTCTTCAATCTTCGGATTAGTACTCTTTCTGCTCACGGAGACAATGACTTCAACCTTCAAACCGATATTCCTCTGCTTCATGGTGATAGTGCTTCAATCTTCAAACTGATATACCTCTGCTTCACGATGATAGTGGCTTCAAATTTCAAACTGATATACCTCTGCTTCACGGTGACAGTGGCTTCAACTTTCAAACTAATATACCTCAAACTGATATACTTTTGCTTCACAGTGACAATGGCTTCAACTTTCAAGCTAATATACCTCTGCTCACGGTGATAGAGATACCTCTGTTTTACAGAATGAAATGATGAAGGGTTGGCTACGGGATGGAGTAATAGGGAGTGGTTACGGAACGAGTTAATGAAGTGAGGTGAAGAAAACAAATCAATGAGTGAAAATACTGCGGAGATTTTTTTACAACGGATTCAAAAATCATCATTAAATGATTTGGCTAGGTGACGTAAGAAAATCAAACACTTCAGCCTTTTAACCGCTTAAATGATGATCGGGTATAGAATTTGAAATGAAGGATTTTTATCCAAAGTTTTGCGGAGGGTATATTTGGCATGATCAATAAAAATAATCAAAACAACTTTTCGAATGATTCATAACTAGACTATACTAAAGTTTTTCATGAAATGCCATTATAATTAGAACTTTTTACCTTTGCTTTTCATCTACTTTTTGTGGTCTTTGTATACTTTGTTCTCCTCTGGACACCATTACTTTGTGAGTCTTTATAATCCTTCTTGATTCTTCTTGTTCATGGATATACTGGATCATCTTGTTGCAATTCAAATGTCTGTTGATCAGTGCCTTCAGGATCCGTAGCTGTGGAATGACTGTCTGGCTGCGGAAAGTCTGATTAGCTGCAGAATGTCTATTTAGCTGCAGAATGTGCCTGTAGAGAATTTTAATCATGGAATGGAGTGGTTTGGAATATACATGGAATATTATATGGAATGGGTGAAGATAGATGATGAAACATGGTATAATGGGATATGTATGAAGTGAATGATGGAATGGGATGGATTACAATTTATGAAATGGAGTGGAAGAATATAAGAAATGGCCTGCAATCCATGACATGTGTTATTCATTTGCAGAAAAACATCAACTTTAAATTTTGATATGGAAATGAGGTGGATGGAGTATGGAATGAAATGAATGAAATATGGAATGAAGTGAAGTATGAATGAATGAATGAAATGGAGTATGGATGGATAAGTAAATGGAATGAAATGAAATGAGATGGATCATAAGTGCAATGGATCTGAACTTATGATTTTGTAACAGCTGCTTGCAGAAACAAAATGGAAAAGTTAGAGTGTCAGAAAGAATCTGATTTTCACCCTATCTTTTCTGTATAAACATGCCAATCAGTGATTGGTTTTCATGTTTATACTTTATTTATTTATTTATTTATTTTCAAAAATGTCTTCATAAAATTCAATCAAGTTGATGAAGAAGAAAGATTCTTCTTCATTAACTTCACATCACTGTTTTCCTGGAACTTCTTGACAAATTCTTCTCTTGAGAGTGGTTTGTGATACAGCTTCAATCTATGACCATTCACAAGAAAAGTGACATCTTCTTCATCTATTGTCCTGATTTTTACTGCTCCATTGTCAAAAATTTCAACAATTTCATATGGCTCAAGCCAATGTGTTTGAAATTTACGTTGAAAATCCTTGAATTTTGAATCAAACAAGAGAGCCCAGTCACCTTCTTTGAACTTCTTCTCTTTGATGTACTTTTCATGCCATCTAGTCCTTTGCTGTTGGACTAGACTTGTTTTCTGAACTGCATCTTGTCTGATCTCATCCAATTCATTAATCTGCTCCAATCTATGCTTTTGTGCCTCCATTAAATCAAGTCCTAGCTGAACTGCCATTTTGAAAGTTTGAATCTAGAACTCTATGGGAAACAAAACTTGCTTTCCATAAACAAGTTCATAAGGAGTATGGCCTGTTGTGCTTCTCCATGTAGTTCTATAGGCCCACAAGGCTTCAGGAAGCCTATCTACCCAATCTCTTCTATGTAAATGAACAGTCTTTGTTAGGATCCCTTCAATGACCTTATTAGTAGATTCCACTTGATCATTTTCTTGTGGATGATAGGGAGTAGATTTTCTGTCTGATTTTGTACCTCTCCATCATTTGTTCCACTAGCCTTGATGTGAATTGAGCTCCTTGATCTGTAAAAATTTCCCTTGGGACACCAAAACGAGTAAAAATATCCTCAAAAAGAAAATTAACTACAGATGCTTCATTAGCAAAAATTAATGGCTTGGCCTCTACCCATTTGGTAACATAATCAGTGCAAACTAATATATATATATTTTTTCTTGATGGAGGACTAATAGGTCCTACAAAATCCAAAGCCCATTTTTCAAAAGGTTCAATATGTACCTGAGGTTGTAATGGCATCTCACCTGAAGGAGAAGGTTTCCCTACCCTTTGGCAACTGTCACACCTTTTGACATACTCTTTAGCATCTTTAAACAAGGATGGCCAATAATATCCTAAATTAAGGATCTTATAGGTTGTCCTCTTATCAGCAAAGTGTCTGCCACAAGGTTCATCATGACATGCTTTGAGATTCTCAGGCATCTCATCTTCCCGAACACATCTTCTAATGATCAAATCTGGACCTGTCTTGTACAACTCATTAGCAACCCATGAATATTTTGCACTGTCAAAAATGATTTTTCTTTTATCTCTTGCATTCATTATTGAAGGAAATTTTCCTAAAACTAAATAATTAGCAATGTCAGCAAACCAAGGAGTTTGAGTAGAAATTGCAAAAAGATATTCATCAGGAAATTGATCTTCAACTGGGGTATTGTCTTGGATGTTTTGGAGTCTAGATAGGAAATCAGCTACTGTGTTTTGTTTTCCAGGCCTATCTAGAATGGTAATGTTGAATTCTTGTAAGAGAAATAACCATCTTATGACTCTGCCATTAGTAATTGATTTGTTCATTAAGTATCTAATTACAGAATGATCTGTGTGAACAAAAGTTTCATAGCCTGTTATATAGTGTCTGAATTTGTTTATGGCATGAACAATAGCTAAAAACTCTTTTTCAGTTACAGTATAGTTTAACTCTGAAGGAGTCAAATTTTTACTGGTATAGTAGATGGCATAAGGAATCAGGTATTTTTGTCCCAATACTGCTCCTAGAGCTGTATCTGAGGCATCTGTTGAAATATGAAAAGGTAACTTCCAGTTAGGTCCCCTTAAAATAAGTGCTTCAGAAATTTTTGTTTTCAGGGTCTCAAAGGCTAACTGGCAATCAGAATTCCATTTGAATTCACAGTCTTTGGTAAGTAATTTGAAGAGTGGAGATGTTATCTTGGTGAAGTTTTCTATAAATCTTCGATAATATCCTGTAAATCCTAGAAAACTCCTAACATCTTTTTGAAAACTTGGAATAGATAAGTTAGAGATGACTTCAACTTTTGACTCATCAACTCTAATCCCATCCCCTGAAATGTGATGCCCCAAAAAAATACCTTCAGTAAACATCATGAAACATTTCTCATGACTAAGTGAAATATTTTCTTCTTGACATCTCTTTAAAACTTTTTCCAAGTTTGCTAAAGCTTCTTCAAATGTGTTTCCATAAACTGTGAAATCATCCATGTATACCTCTACACAATCATGTATTAGATCTGAAAAAATTCCTAATACTGCCCTTTGGAATGTTGCAAGTGCATTGCATAATCCAAATGGCAATACTTGGTAAGCATAGGTACCCCAAGGATAGGTAAATGTGGTTTTGTCTTGATCTTCAAGTGCTACTTGGATTTGGTTGTAACCACTAAACCAATCTAGGAATGAGAAGTACTTTTTGCCAGCTAATGTATCTAACACTTGATCTATGAAAGGTAAGGGAAAATGGTCTTTAAGAGTAGCTTTGTTTAATTCCTGGTAGTCAATACATACCCTCCATTTACCATTTTTCTTTGGCACAATTACCAAAGGAGAAACCCACTGACTATCTGAAATGGGATAGATGAAGTTGAAATTTAACAATTTTTGCAATTCTTCTTTAACAATCTCCCTAAGATTTGGATTCATCCGTCTTTGAGGTTATCTGATTGGTTTACAATTTTCCTCTATATAGATGTGATGAGTGCAAGTCTTGGGGCTTATCCCTTTCATGTCAGTGTACTCCCATGCATATGTAGAAGAATGTCTCTGTAATATCTTGACTAACTCTTCTTGTTGAGATTTTTCTAGGTTCTTGTTTATATTCAAAGTTTTTCCTAGAAATATCTCACTTGTAGAGCTGCCAAATTTATCCATAGAATGAAGAGACATCTGTCTTGATGACAAAAACTCAATTTTGGATCCCTCTTGAAATGGTTCATGTTTGTATTCTGAAGAGGATTCAAAGTTTTCTAGAGTATTCAGAATTTGATTATCTTCACTAATTTCTGAAATTGTGAAGAGAGGTTGTAAATATTCTTCATCCTCTATCCATTGAGTATCATCTAAATCTGTAATTGTCCTAGCTGGAGGATACAAAGTGAATTTCTTAGTTGAACTACCATCAGAGATGTACATATCACTGGATCTACAACTAATGAAAGCATCAGCTGTAGCCAACCAAGGTCTTCCTAATATAACAGGATGCCTTCCTAGATTATTCTTAGGAGTTAGGATCAGGAAATCCACAGGGTACTCCCAAGAATCTAGGGACACTGGAATGTCTTCTATTACCCCATCAGGTTTGATCACAGATCTGTCTGCTAATTGTAATAATGTGGGTGTAAAGAGAAGATTAGGAAGTTTCAGTTTATCCATGATTTGTCTACTCATGATATTGATTGCTGCTCCTAAATCAATGAATGTGTTTTGGATTTCAATTCCATTGATGTGAATTTTAACAACTGGATTTCCTGGGTCAAGATACTTTGGAATAGCAATCTTGCCCATCATAATGTCTGCTATTTTTCCTGCCAGTTGAATTTTCTTTGTTTCTTTTATTCTTTTTCTTGTTTTCTTCATGCTCAACTCCTTTATTGTTTTGGCTAAAATTGGAATTTCCTTGATGGCTTGTAATAATGGAATTTTAATGCAAACATTTCTCAGCTCATCTAGGAAATCATAATTAGGCACCATGATTTGTTTTTCTACACCTCTATCAATTTGCAATCTTTCTGGAAAGGGAGGTATAGAAGTAGATGTTGATGGCTGCTCTAATACAGGAGTTGAAATTATTGGATCTTTTTGCTTTAATTTTTCAGTGTTTGGGTCTTGAAAAGATGTATCTTCTTCAAGACTTTTATTCACCCGTAGAGAATCTTCCTCAGAGTTATCTTGTTCTTGTATGATCACAGAAGGTTTCCTCTTTTCAAGTATTCTTCCAGAACTAAGTTGAACATCACTAAGGTCTAAAGGAGTAATTAAATAAGTTGGAAACTGTTGGCCTTCTATCATGTATGTGTTCTGAGGATTTTTATTGTTGGGGTTTGGTATGGGTTGAGCAGGCAACTGATTTGATTTTTGAGGAAATGGTAATGGAAGTGGTTGATTTTGATGTGGTAGGTTCTGATGATGTTGTTGAGGATTTTTTTGAAAATTTTGTTGAGGATTTTGAGGATAAAAATGTGGGTATGGTGGATAAGATGGTGGATACTGATAGTACTGAGAGTATCTTCCATAGGGATTTTGTGCTCCTTGTGCCCAAGCTTGAGATTGATTTTGAAATTGAGGCCAAGGTTGTTGCCAAGAATTCCAAGGTGGAGGTTGGTTATACATTTGATCATGGAATCCTTGTGTTTGAGGTCCTTGCCAAGGCCTTCTAGAGACAAAATTGAGAGATTATGTGGAATTTGTAGGAGTTTCCTCTTGAAAGACAGCTTTGAGACCAGGAAGGGAAGGACAATTCTTGGTCTCATGTTTTTCAGAACAAATGACACAGGTCTCTACAAATTTTACATCCAAAGGGCATTCTCTCAAGGCATGTTTCTTTCTACATTTGGGACAAAAGATTGCTAAGGCATCAGATTCAGCTTTTTGCTTGTTTTGTATCTTAAGGGTGTCTATTTTTTCACTAAGACTCCCTAAGATATCAGATTTGAAATCATCAAGCATATGTCCTATTTCTGACCTACTTACTGTCCCAGAAGCAGACTTACTTGCCCTTGCAAGAGCAGGATCTCTTGGACCTTTTACAATTTTAGATTTCCCTCTTGAAAGGTTGATACATAACTCAGATATTTCAGGTAATGTGAGCTATGATATATCCCCTTTTCCCATCATGTTAAGGATATCCAACCATTCATCCCTAATTGTTTTCAAAAAAAGAGCTTTTAAGGTGTCTTGATCTAGGTTTTCCATTTTTTCTCTTTTGATGTTGTAATGAAATCTCTCCAACAAATCTTCCAAGTTTTCATCTTCTTTTTGTAACATCTTAAACACTTCTTCCTTATGATTGACCGGCATACAATAATCCAAATACCTCTCTATAAATTCTTGTTTCATGTCTTCCCATGTCCTAATAGAACTGTTGATCAAACTCATAAACCACCTCAATGTTGCTCCTTTCAATGTTGAAGGAAATAGTTTAAGTTTTTGAGCATCTTGTAAGTAGTCATAAGTTCTACATAGGATTTCAAATTCAAATAGGAAGGTTTCAGGATCTTCAGTTTTAAGTCCATAGAAGTTTGGAAGGACAGAGGGTGAAATTTTTTTCATGGTTGTGTTGGTTTCTTCATCTATTATAGGAAACCCAAAAGAGCTTCCCATTTCTCTTCTACCTCTTCCTCCTTCTGCACCTCTACCTCCTTCTCCTCTACCTCTACCTCTACCTCCAAATAATGTGTGTTCTCCATTAAAGACTCCTCCTCCCCCTTCTTCTGCCATGGTTGACTTTCCTGTGGAAGTGGAAAATTTTGTGTCCCTAACAAGAGTCTTTAGATCTTCTTCTAAGGCAGGCTCAGTGGATGAAGTGGAAGGTTTCTCTAATGGAATATCTGATCTTAGGTCTTCTAGAAGTCCAGGATCAGTAAAGGATGGAATGTGGGTCTGAGTTGAAGGTGTACTAGCTCTTGGTCTAGGTGAAACAAGTGGTGTTCTAGGAATCAAACTTCTGTTTCTGCTGCTTATGAATCTACCCCTTGAGTCTCTCTCTCTACGCATATAATTTTTTTTGGGAGTTAAGAAACAAAGGTTACCTAGTTTTCACTTCCCCGGCAACGGCGCCAAAATTTTTGGGCTCAACCTAGTCTCCTAAATTGAGTTCATTTAATTGTCAACCAGGGTTGGTAAACTGCTGAAGTGAGGTGCACTGTATGTGCCTAGGTGTTTGTTTCTTACTGCGTTGTGTCTAGTTTTTTATGATGTTTTTGGTCTTTTTATGGTTTTATGTTCACAAGGGAAAGAACTAAATGCTGGTGGAAAGAAGCTACTGGTTAAAAACATAGTGAAGCCTAAATTGTTGATGACAAATGACAAATGCAAATATTGAAACAAAACCAAACCTAAACTATGACTAAACAGAATACAAAGCTTGATAATGACTTCAAGAGAATGAATCACAACATGAACTTAACTTGTCCAATTCTTTCATTAAAGGTATTTTGGAAGATCTTGAGAAATGGGCAGCTAAGTATAAAAATTCTCCTAACTAAAAAATTAAACAATCAACTTATAATGATACAACATCTCATCCATGATTAAAGGTTTGTTGAAACATATTTGGAGAAGAACATTGGTAACATCATAAGATCTCTACTCTAAAACTAGCTCCTAATTCTATTTTGCAACTTAGTTTAACACCACTACACCTCACTCAAAAAGTTACAGATTTCCTTTTAGAATAGTCTTTTGAGGAAGGGCTTATTTGTGAAATGGTAAAAAGGTTGCAAAAGTACTCTAGGCCTTGGACTGATACTATCCTCTGTCCAGATGATTATGAGTTAATTATAGGTTTGGAACAAAAGAAGTTTTGTAAATAATGAAGGCCGTGGTATTTAAGTTTAACAACTAATGTAATTTAATATGCAATGGATGACAACTAAATGTGGAATGTAAATACAGTGGGCTAAGCTAGAATTGAACTAGAGTGCTACCAGTCTACAATAAACAGTGCTAAACTAACAAGTCATTATCAAACTTAAAACGAAATAACAGAGCATGAATTGAATGCAATTTGACTCTGGAGTACTCTAACTAGATTATCATGCAATTAATCTATGGGATTCTACAGCCTATTTCGTTCATCATGAATGGTATTTTGGAAGAGCTTGTTAGAACAATCCTGGCTGTACAATTCAATGCAAATGCAAACATAAAGACTGAAAGCAATTACAATTAAAAACTAAGACATCACAACTATTTCCTACCCATTGTTATGATATTTTGGAAGAGCGTTTTAAGGGTAAGATCAGCTATGCTACTTAGTGTAAAAAAGCAACTGAAACCTTTAGTATCACAGTCATGCCTTAGTCATCATAATGATTTTTTGGAAGAGTTTACTAGAATAAGTTCAACTGTGATAATGAACAAAATAAATTGCAATTAAAATCTATAACACTACAACCATTTCTCATTCATTATAATGATCTTTTGGAAGAGTTTCTTAGAACAAGTATAGCTATAGTGACTAATGAAATTAACTATGAACTCAAACTTCAAAAACATGAAAACGAACTAAGATACTTATCTAAGTTACGAAAGTAAAGTCGTTCAGGAGGCAGGGGCCCTCTACCACCAGACGGAATCTAACTCAAAATCAACTCAACGTGTTCAAAGCAATGTTGTCTTCTTCATTAAAGGAAAATAACTTAAAACAGAGTATTCTCGGTCTTCAGAAATATAGCAGTCAATCCATGAAATCTAATCAAAATCTAGAGCTTGTCTCTCGGTTTCCCGAGTACATTTATAACAAATCTTCATAACAGAACTTGCAACAATACGAGGATCATTGTCTTTTCATATCAAAATCGTACTAGAACTCTAAAGATGGCAGCGTAAAGGGACAAAGGACATCTGGACTGTCCTAGTCCTATTAGGAGTCTGCCTCCTTGAATGAGTTCCCACGTACAAAACCACGTCCAGAATTCGGTTCATTCTTCATGGTGAGCAACAAACGTTGAGGACATGATGTGGAATATACCCATGTGTGGCTTTTCCTGAGAGGACACCTGGAACATGCTTGAATGTGAAGACAGCTGCAGAATTGGCGGTTAGCTACGGAATGTCTGCATTCTGTAGCTAGTTTCAATTCAAAATGCATTACAATGACAAAATCACAAAACTTAGCAAGTTAGCCATGATACTCATTCTTAAAGTAATTTTAACTAATTTCATTGAATCATTTGAGCCTGGGATAACAATGGACAAAAGAAAATGGAGTGAAGTATGATGAAAGAAAGAAAAAATCTTGGGGGCTCAACTAACAACTACTGTCAGATTTAGAGTCTGAGTCAGAAAGCTCAAACTCGTTTCTACCTACCAGGAAATCTTCAATCTTTTTATCGCCCTCAAATACCTACCAATATTTTTCATTGTCCGGCACTGCAGGTCTGAATTTGGTCTGAATGATGATCTGTTGGTCGCTTGGAGTCTTAGGATATGAACTAGCTAAGCAAGCTAATCTATCTGCAATGACATTTTGACTCCTAGGAACAAACACTAATTTCGTATTCAAAAAATGTTTTCAATAAATCCATAGTGTCATTCCCGTAGGCTCTTAGTCTAGGATGTTTTGTTGTGTATTCGCCATTCACCCTGTTTGATAATCAGCTCGGAGTCCCCACGCACGGTTATCCTACGGGCTCCTAGTTTTCTCAACAGAGTTAAGCCTAGGATAAGAGCCTCATATTCTGCAATATTGTTTGTACATTTGAAGTGCAGGTTGCAGGCATGGCTCTCTGCATGATCACTCTCCTTGTTATGTATCCACACTCTTGCTCCAGCAGTTCTCTTAGTGCATGACCCATCGAAATTCATTTCCCACAAGGGTTCATTTTTCGTTTTATCATCACTTCCTCCCCTACAACTAGGCTCACCATTATGTTGCATTATAGGGAGCCGCACTCAGCTCGTGGGTTGTTTCGTCATGGGTGTGGAAATCGGAGAGGTGACTAGTTGGTCGATTGGGTTTTGTTTTTCGGTTCAGTTTGAGTTTTTTTCTTCAGAGTACACTTTGTTCAAATCTTTCTACGTCTTTCTCCTTTGAGCCTAGAGTAGCCATTATGTTAAGGTCCATGGGTTATGTTTCCTTGTTTGTATCTTTGTTTTGGGACTCCAACCCCTCTAAGGATTCATCATTACAAAGGATGAAGGAGTCAAGGTATCGTATGTAAAGAGTATAAAGGAGAGTTTTTCGGGCTTTTTCGAGGCTACTAACTAGAATTTCATTTGTGCCTCTCTGTACTGATCTTCTAAGTTGGCCAAAGATTGGGATTGTAGCATAAGCCCCATCCATCCGCATTGTTCCTTGCAGCTTGGCTCCCCATGACTTTGACAATAACATGCCATACTTGGGTGGCACATATCCGCCACAACAACATCCATGACCATACACTTTCGTCGAATCGGGGTAAGGCTCACACATAGATCTTTGATCGAAAGCCAAGACACTTTACTCTCGCTAGAGTCAAATGAATATAAGTCTTTGTAGGGATGGGTTATCTCTAGGCCTAATCTTTCCATCACTACTTTAGGCATCGAGTTATGTGATGCCCCAAAATCATGCATTGCATTGTGGAGAATCTTATCATGAATATTAAGACCGATGTAAAAAGGGAGGGCACTACCCCTTCCCCGAAATTTTCCCTCTATCTTTGGACCAAACGGAAGGGCAGGTTGATCATCACTCGCATTTACGATGTCATCTGTTCTCACCTAAATTTAATGCTTTCAAAATTTGGCCTTTATATACATCCCGAGTGGCCAGTACGAGAAAGTGGGACAGAGATTTTAATTTTTTGCAATCTCACTCTCCAAATTGAAAGTGGACTGACTCTTCGAATGTTCAACTCTCGTTTTGTTAGTCACCACCTTAGTGAATAAATCGAGTGTGTTGATTCTCGTTATGTATGCGTGTTGATGACAGTTTTATCGAGAGCACTAACCATAATTCTAGTGCTTGCTAGTTGGTTTATCTTGTTTATCGTTGTCTTGGTTGTCTTTTTTCTTTGTTCATTCCAAAACTCTCACCGTTGATTTGTTACTTTCAGCAGTTACTTTAGAAGCTTTCTCGAGCCTTTTCTTGATGGTAACCTCGTAGCTTTTTGGTTTGGCAAGTATCTAAGCTATTTTTTGCTTCTAATTTCATATTTTTTCTCTGACTTCGCATCATGGCATTTTAAAATCCTAGCTTGTAATCCTCGGATTCTAACCATTCCTCATCCCAATATGAGGGTGAGGGTTGATCTTCTTTTGTGTAACAATTATGGATTGAATCATTCGTTTCAAACATGTTCATTGTGTTTCCCCCAGACTCTTCTATGATTTCCTCATCTTCATCTAAAAAGTTCTCTTGGAATGGGGGAATAACTTGCTGATTTGATTCTCTCTGTTTGTTGGGGGTGACATTATTTCTTCTAAAGTTCTGGTTCTGGTTATGGTTTTGATTTTTGTTTTGGTTAGTAACTGTGACAACCATTTTTTCCATCATTTGTTGTAGATTTTCCACGTTTTTGGATAAACGATCATAATTAGGGTCAGATGTCGAAGCTACACTGTCATCTCTATATGTTACCCTTTTCTAAGCTCTCAATCTTGCTTTTTTTCTGAATCATATTTTCCTCTACACTCACTGCTCCTTTTTTCATGTCTTCCAATGTGTTGTACTCCCTCTCCCTAAGCTGGTAGGCCATATCATCATCTAGGCCTTCGGGGGTATTTTTACTAGGACCATACCTAGGGGGGTTTCATGTGTGGAGGAAGAGCATTATAAACGCCGTTAAATCTTGTGGAGTAGGCTCTGGACACTCTCTCCTACATTTCTTTTTCGTGTTCTTGTATTCTGCTAGGATTTGGAGAGGGTTTGCCTTAATTTCCCATTTTGTTTTATGAAGGTCTGATATAAAGTGGGAAGGTCTTGGATACTATTAGGAGGTAGGCTTTTGAACCACTTCTTCACGTCACCTCCTAAGCTCCGGGCAAAAGATTCTCATTTTTGATTGTATCATCATCTATTTCCATGTAGTCAAAAGAATCTTCCATCATATCTACATGGTGTTGAGCCGTGGTGGACTCCTTTGCGATGAAGTGTGGGATCTTTGATTGATAATCATTGGGTAAGGGTACTAGAGGTCGAGGTAATACTGCGAGGTGCATACCAGAGCTGCCATGATGATGTTTTGATGAGGTAAAGGGTTGACTTGGGCAGCTGATATATGGATGAGAGGGATATTATGACCAACAAAAGATTGATGAGTAGATTTAGGTGACTCGAGCCCTAAATTTTGAATGAAGTGAATGTCGGGGAGGTGTATATGGAGGGGGTCTCGTCTATCCCAAGGGTGCTTACCTCTTTGAGGTGGTGAACCAGAAGCTCAAGGTTCGGCTAGTCTAGAACACCGAGTGACCTAGTTCTTGGTAAGCTGTTTTGAGTGCCTAGGTCAAAAAATGGGTCAGATAGAGCTGTAAATTCTTATGGTGCAGAGTTAGCTCTATGGATATGGCTGGAAATAGTTGGTATTTTAGGTGTAGGAGATATCTTGAGGATTCTCTCGTGGTTTTCAACTATTTCAGGGTGGGTTTGGGTTAGGATAAGCTCTCGTGTGAATGGTTCTTGAAGCCGTAATGTTGTTTTCCAACCAAGCGAGCTTAACCCTCATCGGTTCCTTCTATTGTGGTTTGATGTTGTTTTGGAGGTTGGTCTCCCGAGTGGAGTCTAATGTGAACCAAGATAATCAGCAGGGCCTACCGATCACCGATGGAGTCTTTAAATCATTCAGGGGATTATGGAGTCGCCGGTGGAGGGTTTAGGGTGCTTTCTGGAGGATACATTGTCCACCACAATGCTTATGAGATGTCCCTTTTCAAGGATATCTTCAAAACACGACAAACTCTAACCGAGAGATTGATCGGAAGGCATTTACCAGATATGTCACCTCTGAAAGAGTGTGAGATCCGGAGGATACCTCGCCCTTTCCAAACTCTGTCTAAGAGTGTGGGAGAAAACACAACGAATGTTATAGAGGTTGGTCCGTGAATAGGAGTGTTTTACTACCAACCCTAACCAGAGATTGTAGGTTTAGGTTTCGAGGCTCTTATGATGTAGTAAGATGGAGGGTACTCAGATTCCCCAGTGGAGTCACCATGATGTTGGGGTTCCCATGTTTTGGCAAGGTTGGCAATACCAAAAGATGAGACAACATAAAACCACTTTTCAGACCACGAGGATCTAGCCCTCTTGGGTCCGGAGAGGGATCTCTCTATGTAAGCAAAGATTTAAGTCTTTGAAGCTCAAAATTTAAGATGTTAGGCTAGTTGTAAGGCTCGGGTTTTGTTTGTTTGATTGTTTGTTTGGTTGTCTGGTCATCGTGAAAGAAGGGTTCAAAATAAGACAAGGATGATCAAAGAGGATTTAGGCAGAGGTGACGTATTCCGGGGAGTATTCAAGACCATTGGGTAATGGATTCGAGGAAAGGATTTGCTTGCTAATCAATATACGAGGCTTTCAATTGGGCTAGTCATATAAAACATTGGATCTTAAAGATGATAGTGTGGTATGGAATGGTAGGAGAGGATGAAACTACACGGATTAGAACACAAAGTTAAAGACCCGAGATCGAGAGAGAGACTTTGAACTCTCAATTCTTCGACCTCCCAGCTTGAGGGAACTTAGAAAGGCTAGCTAGTCATACAAGGATCCTAGTGGACAGGGGGCTTAACTCTAATCCCCGAGTGTTCCCAAATCTTCTAGCTAAATCCTAACAAGAACATCTAAGAATAGATTCATTTAATTCATACATCGGAGAGCGAGTAATAACATCCACTACATCGGTTAAATCAACTCAAAATCAATTCTTAGATAACACATTTAGTAGAAAACATCAAAGGCAAGGAGAGCAGAAACATAGGGTACCTAACAAGGGTAAATCCTATGCCAATATTCGATGCAAGCCGATAGAAACGAAATGAAGTGAATTAAAACACGAGAGATAGGAACACATCACCACTCGCTTTTAGATCGGGATCCAAAGAAATGTGCTTGTCATATTAAATAGCAATACCCGATCAAGTACAACATTGCCAATAGCTGAATACTCGTCTGAAAAACATCTTCCTCGACCTATATTACAACTTTACACGAGACTTATCTCAAGAGAAACAACTTACAATTCTCTCGATAAGCTGATCAACAACCATTACAATGAGTTTCTTCATGAATTTATAGCTCCGATGGAGTGGAGAAGGTAGGTGAAAACTAAATGCAGCATTAAAACTCAGAAAGGAAGAGGGTCGAGGCCCATTCTATTTAAATTATGTGCATTTATTCATGGCACTCTTTGGGTGAAAGAGTGGTCTTCTCCGTGCTTCCATTTTCTCGGTATGTCTCGCGATGTACTTTGGCTGCAGTACTTTCGTAGTACTTTCTGGTGAATTAAACAAACATGTAGAATCAAGATGCTAAGATCTACCATACTATGCAACAAATGCTTCGATAGCATAGGGACTACTCTGTAGAACTTCTCTTGGACACAACGTATACTGAAACAATAATGTGTACCGTGTCCATGCTCGTGGGAAGAAACATTCTGCCGATTTGAAATCCCGATAGCATTGTTTTTTCGCGCTCGGACCTTTCATGCAATCTATGATGTTTTTGAATTGGTACCTTTGCCTTCTAAAATCCTTCAAAAAACTCAAAAACCTTCTATTTCTTGCCTCGAGCTCTCTCCTGCTCCCGTACTGTCTTGTTTATGCAATCCGAGCTTTAATGGCGGCGGAGAGGGTTTGTAGAGTTTGAGATCTGTCCTTTGATGAAATTTACTATGCGGGCACTTTTCCGAACAACTTCCAGTAATACCAGGCTCTGAATTCAACTTCCTTTGTGCGTTGTGCCTTTACAGTAGTGTATATGAATCATGGAGGTTTTACGCACTTCCCGTAACTTCGCAAAACACGAAAACAAATTAAGAAAACTATGCATGGAGAGGGTGGTGTGGATGATTGCGGACGACGATGCATGCAAGAGGATATTATGGAGGAGAGACGTGTAACGAGTGAAAAATTTGTCAGAGTGACATTAAGACTTTTGACCTTGGAATGAAATTATACAGGGGGACGGACAAGAGAAACGATGAACACACGTGGAAAAATGACGTGGTGGTACGGGGTCAATGGCGAGCGTGAGAATAAATCTGGACCGTCCGATCATCGAAGGAGATCGATGGTCGAAAAACCCATCGAAGGAGCGATGGACGGTGGGGCCGAGGGGTACGGTTGCCTCGAGGGTTAACCTCCGCGCAACTTCATGGAGCGATCACCGATTGGATGGAGGATACGAATCGGACGGTTGACATAGATATCGCGCTGTTTTGCTTGAATGATAACGTGCAATGAGTGAGCGATTTTGAAACAATGTTGCTGCCACAGCGTTGCACGATGAGTGGAATCGCCGGCCCATCGGACATATACCGCCCATCTCTCGAAGGCGGTGCGATAGTTACCCGCGGTTTTTGAATAGTGCATGAGGACCATGCTGGGCTGGGTAAAATCTACGGCCATTGATCGGCGGAAAATTAACGGTTTATGATGCGATCCGAACGGGCGACAAACAGAGTCGAACGAGTGGACGTTGCATTTGTTGTGCGAAGACCGTCCGATCTGCGCGAGATCGACGGTTTCAAATGTGCCGATATTCAAGCGAGATAAATGCCTTTCGCCTTAGTGCTGGTCTCGACACTGGGTCACGTGGAGGAAAGGTGTAGGGGCTTGGCCGAAAGTGGCTAGGACCCATATATGGAGAATATGGTTTTGGGCCATTTTTAATGTATTTTCAGAGCCAATCAAAGGGTAACGATAGGGAAATAAGGAAACAAAACCACACGGGGGTGTGCGTATGGTTTTGAGGGGATTTTTGGGGGTGAACAGGGGAATTTTAACAAAGGGAAAAATGGGTTGAAAAGTGATATTTTGCGGGGATACAAGGGATAAATGTAGGCCTTTGGAGGACAACTTTTGCAATCAGTGAGACCTTATAAAGGGGAGTCGACGGAGGGAATTTTACCGAAGGCGGAGGGCATCATGAGACTTCAAGGATGATGTGTCTTCAGGGGAGATGCATTCCTTGAAGGCTCAAAAACAATTTAGCCCCCTACTTTGCTTGTCAAAAAATTTATGGGGGCTAACAAACTGGTAGAAATAAACTCAACCCAATAAATGGATATCTTACCATGGATATACATTTCCTCTTGCAAGTCTTTGCTTCCCACCCGAGACTAGTGCTTCTCCTTCGAGCCTCATTGAAGAAAAGCTGGATCTTTATGTCATCTTCATGAAGGTTTTGAATTACTGCAATACACCTCCAATTGACGTATCCAAATTGTCAAGCCTCTCTGCGCAATCCTAACCTTGTATCACAAAATTGCATCGTTAAAACTCTTTTTGCACAAACTCTAGCAAAGCAAGAAAATAACCATAAGCAACCAAATGCTCTTTCAAACGGGCTCCGATACCACTTGATACGAACTTGATATGTTAGTTTTGTGTGATAATTACAAGTTCGGAATTATAATTTATTTGCTTCTTGTTTTCTTATGGTGCTTTAGTTTCCATGGTGTGGGATGAGTGTCAAAACATGAAATTGTCTTGTGTTTTATGTTGAAATTAATGACAAATAAAAAGAAACATAAGTAAGAAGCTGAATAGTAGAATAAACATGTACATCAAACCATAAACATAGACATCAACACAAGTTTTTGATGAAGGAGTTCACCCCTCCTGGGCTGCACATCTACTCGATCTAGCTCCATAGCTTGGGCCTCTTGTATTAGCTCAAATTTGCGAAAAAGTGTTGTGTACATTAATCAATTTCTCCTGAAACCTATTCTATTTTCTTGGGAACATACAAATCATCTAAAAATTACTATTCACTCGGTCTGAGTCCAGACTTGACGTCCTTCTCTAGTGGCCCTAGGCTCCCTTGAACTTCTGTAGCACTCACATGTAGAAGTCATTTTTCAGACTCTAAAACCTGTGTCATTATCTTTGGAATGCCAAAATAATCTAAAATTGACTATTCATTTTCCCAATTTGGTCAAATATTGCCTCGATTATGGCAAACACAAATTTCCCTAGTTTTACTCCTCTAAATGCGGGAATCACGTAGGACAAGTCCGCTAAATTTGGAACCTCTACTAGATTTAAGGGCGCCTCCAAAATCTTCCACTTAAGTTAAAGCGAGCTTAGTTAAATTTAAAGCTGAAGTTTTTCAGCTTAATTAACCCTTGCTGAAACGGGCTTAGTGCTAGCCATCTGCGTTAGTCATATTGATGTGGTTTCATGGTGGAGGAGCTGGCCGTGGGTGGGCCCCTCGGCGCTCCGTATGAGTCCCACGTACCAAGCATTAAATAGAGGTTAGGTAGATGGTTTAACAAATACAACACTGTGCAAACATGTTAGTGAGGTCTGTAGGGCTTGTGGGGTGGAGGTCCGAGGGTTCAAACCTAAACCCACCCAATTATACATGCTTTTTTCCATAATAAATTTTACAATGGATTATTGCATTTGCATAACCCATCGAACCATAATTTAATTAACGGACTTGGCATATATTTAATTCAATGTACCCGTATGACATTTGATTAACAATGAGATTTGGCATTTGAACTATGAGTCGAATTATGAACTAAGGTTTAATTATAAAAATTTAATTATAATTAATAAAACATATATATTATATATATAATATGTCAAAAAACATATAATATGTTATATTATATAATTTATATATAATATTTAAATCATAATTAATAAAATAAAAAAATACAATTCCACCTTAGAACCATTAGGAAAGTTTCATCCACATACACCAAACTAGCGAATTAGAAAGTGCCACTTGTCATGACCTCATTGGTGAGAAACTTGAAGAATATTCCAGAAGATTCCTTTTTCTTTGACTAGCCTTCCATGTCAACAACTTGTCCAATTTTCAATTTTTTTTAGTTGTTTGAGAAAGCAAACAACGAGGCCATAACTTACTCATACGAACTGCGATTTTGATGAAACGAGCTACATTGGAATATTGGTGATGAGATATACATTGTCATCCTAGTTTCGAAAATTACAGAATAGTTTTTGAGCTAAATACGAACACATCGATCGGTGAAGCCATCTGTGCAATGATCTTTGGGTTTCCATGTAACTTTTGAATTGTTTCCGTAAATGTAGTAGAAATGCATGCGGCTTTAAATGGATGCGATAATGGACAAAAATCATGCATGTACTTGGTAAGCCTATCAACTACCACCATGATGACACTCTTTCTTTCGGACTTGGGTAAACCTACAATGAAATCCAATGAAACCTCCTCCCCACGATTGAATTGGAATGGATAAAGGTTGTAACGGACGTCGAGTTTTAATTGTCACAAATTTATTTTTATTTGAAAACCAAACATTACGCCACAAATCTTTTGAATATCAAATTTAAGGCCATCCCAAAAAAAATTCTTCTTAACCTTGTGAAATGTTTTTAAAAATCTCGACATCCCTCTTAAGGGAAAGGTGTGCAATTCTAAAAGAATATTTTGTTTTGAGTTGGGAATTATTACAAATACATAAGTGATCTTTGTACCATAATGAATAATTTTTCCAAGCTAAATGTTTAAGATGTCATTGGGATCTTCTGCCAAATGTTGAATGAGTTCCCCCACTTTTTTTCATCATTCTTCCATTCATCCCTTTTCTTTGGTTATCCAATCTGGTTGGATAATAGAAATGACACAAAGAAATGCTTACACATCCTCATCCTTTCTTGAGAGTGCATACGCAACAACATTTTTCTTCCCTTTTTTGTAGATGATTTCAAAGTCATAACGACATCTTTGTGACCCATTTTTGCTACTCTTCTAAAGATAATATTTGTTGTAAAAAATTATTTAAGACTATCATGATCTTTTTTTACCTTGAAGTGTATTCCCATCGGGTAAGGTCTCCATTTCTTAAGTGCATGTAGTATTTGCCAACATTTAGGTATGGTAAATAGGTTTTTTGTAATATCCAAAAACGGGAGAATGCATTAATACTAAAACACAATATAATGAAATAAAACTTAGTAAAAAATAAATCTAAAGACAACATCGGAATGTACACATGAAGTTAAGCCATTTTATCATATGGGAGGTGAAAAAGAAAGTACAACGGTGATCAAAATATGAGACACTCAAGCGAGAGGGATGGCCTAGAATGAACACCGTAATGATCCCATAAGAGGAACTGCATAACCCTTGGCTGACTATTTGGAAGGTAAAATGCGTTTTTCCTTGCTACAACTATTAGGACTAAAACTACCAAAAAATATAGAAAGTCAGATCTAGGTAGTATGGGAGCTTTGATGATGCTAAAAATAGAGATCTGGGCTCTATGATAGATACCCAAGATAACCCAAGAAGGGTTTCTTAGATACAGTCAATCTAAGAAAACCACCCTCTTAGGGCTTCACATATATCTGTTGGTGTATGCAGATCCGTTGCATAATCTGATGATATGATGGTTGCAATGATGCACGGTCAGATCTATGCAAGAAGGCTTGATCCCTTCACTAGATCCTTGGGCTAAAATCTCAAGATCTAGCTCCTCCAATCCCCCTCCTTTGAAAATATCTGTGGATGAACAACAGCTTCATCAAAAAGCTACGCTGTAGAGAGGAGGCTTAGTAGCCTACTACTAGATGAATCAATATAGCTCATGAATTATGGAAACAATAGATCCAATGTTAGGAGATGATCCCTCATAGGATTTTCAGTTGAAATACTAGAAACTCCCTTCCTCAATAGATCTATAGCATTAGTACTGCGCAATCCTTGAAAGTCTACTTCGTTGCATGGAGAGGTAAAACCAAATGGCCTGAATGCGATATAGATCTGTTGCTCTCTGGAAGACTAGATTTCGAAGAAGAAAAGTGGTAGGATTCCACGGGTTTCCTAGTCGAATGCTAGAAGCAACCTCCTAAAGATGGCACCAATGCGTGATAAGGAATAGAGCCCAATAGAAAAACTTTCCCCGGAAGTAGGCACACAAGTCCTCTATGGGTAAGGTGTGGGATTCTCTGCTTGGGAACCCCTGTGCTAAAAAACACTAAAACTTAGCTAAACATCATAAGAGTGCATGGAGATGTCACACAGACAAATCCATATCTAAATAGATCAAATAATAATCCAAGTATCCAAATCTGCCTTCTATTGTGCCTTCACTTTCATTATATAGATCATGAGCCTTCCATAGCCTAGACCCACTCCAAAAGCTGTGTCTTGTACATGTGGAAATAAGTCTCCATGGTTGACTTTGCATTGTTTCTCCATGTCCTCCATCATGTTCACATGCGAGTGATCACCCTCCCCATCATGTGTGCATTAAAAGCATCACTCTCTCCAATAACTTATCATAAGTGATTTATGATCTTCTTTAAAAAGCACTATGATCTCGATTGACCTCATTCAAAGATCCTCATGATTTTACATTTAAGATCCATGATCTTGTTGTGATCATTTCATCCTCCATCTATCTCATAAATGAGACATGATCTCCATTTATTTATCATTGATGGAGTCAGCTCCACACTACTCAATGTTTTAGATCTAGATCTAGAATATCCACATACACACATTAAAAAGTGGATTTTATTCATCTTTGAGGTTTGTGGGTCCCTCCACCCTTTTTGTTTACTTAATTAATTAAGTTTATTAATAAATCTAATATTCCAAATATCATGTGAAAATTTGGGAATATTACATGTCCTCCACGGAAAAATGTTGCTTGTCCTCAAGAAACTGCAAAAGTAGATGCTAGAGCAATATGTCCCCTTCCAAATGGCATCCACACAAGGAAGGTCTCCCCATTTGCTACAATGAGCTATGTATGCAGCACCAAATTTTCCTCTCTAGAATGTCTGAGTGATCTCTAACTTTGTGTAACTAGATGTCCCTCATCAATCATGAAGCTCCAAGTGACAACCATAAAAGGCTGTCCAACATCCTCCACAATACATGAGATACATAAATATAGATGGTTCTTTCAACAAGAGAAATCTTCAATTCACAAAGTATCACCTCCATCCCATGCTGCATGAAGTAAAGAGAGGCTTTTCATGCCTCCATCCTTAGCTCTGTTGGCCTTGTTAGATCTAAGCATCATCCCAACATTGTACGGAGAAGAATAAGTAGAGATATATGGTTAGAAAAAAGATGTCAAACCATATTCTCCCAATAGTAGCCAACGTAGCAATGCTCCCTCATGCCACACCACGCCATCAAGATACCAATTATAGTGTCCATACTCTCCAAGTAAGAGCCATCAGAGGAGTGCCTCTTGCTACCATCCTCCAATACTATCATGAAAAGTAGGGGAGTATGTAGGACAAAGTCCCCCAATAAAAGCCACGACAACAATATCACGTTGTTGCCTTTTCTACTATCACCACGTGAATCATGGAGCAACAACCACATGCTGAAGGACATATGGAATGTCATATCAGCCCAATAAAAAAAACTCCATTATCACACATCATGAGAGTATTATGCCATATTACAAACAATACAAAACACATAAACATGGGAGATATCATGTGATGGCCAAAGTCTCTCAAAAAAAATTAAACATGCCTTCTTACGCTTCATTCTATCATGGAATGCTGAAGGCATGAGTCAAAGAACATGAGCTATTGGGTGGTAACCATACTCACCCAAGAGAAACCGGCGTAACCAAGCTTCTTGCTAGCCCATGTCATATATACGCAAGTGGTCATGCAACCCCTTTCTTATCATCCTCACCCACTCATCCCGGTGTGGATGATGAATGATGTCCTGCATAAACATGGTATCCTCCCTTTCGTAGAATAACATCCTCCTCAAACTGATGAAGAACTTTGCATTCCATGATATGTTGAAGTGCACCTCCAATGAGACCTCTCCATGAGATCTTCTTCTCATCAATGGCCTTCCAAAACCAATGAGGTTCTGGATTTACTACGCGGGTAGAAGTTTTCTCTGAGATTTCGTGAGATGCTCATTGAGAAAGTGTCATCTAGAGAGGAGAAAAGATTCCTCATCTCAAGATGTCTACCATCTATCATCTTAACCTCCATTGCTTCATGAGTGAAGCTACCCTTCAGAATTCTCCAAGAATAATGGGGCCCCTTCATTATCACTATTACTAGTGACAACGTTGTAGATTTGCATGGTGGTACATATCCCAAAATGGAATAATGCATTGATACAAAATCACAATATTTGTAACACAGAAATGTACTTGTAATTTATGATCAACATAGATATAGACAGAATATCTGAGCCATTTTATTCATAGGAGATGATTCAGTTACAACAGCGTACTCGAAATAAAGGCACTCTAGCCAAAGAGATGGCCTAGAATGACCTCGCGAAAGCATGCTACAACAAGAACTGCGTAAATGGAGAGCTACTAGAAGAAAATACTACACTATCCCTTCAACATCGATGATGTACATATCATCGATGGCTAAATAGGGGAAATGCATATCTATGGAAATATGGAGCTCAGTCCCAGATCTCAGAGATTCTAGATGCGGGCTCTATGATGGTAACCCGAAAGGATTTCTTGGATGCTGTCAATCTAAGAAGATCACCCTCTTGGGGTTTCACTATACAAGCTGTTGCGTATGCAGATATGAAGCTAGATCGACAAATAGATGGCTGCAATATGTCACAAGATTAGATATAATCTTGAAGGGATGATCCCTTCACTAGATCCTCAAGCTAGAAGCTCAATATCTATCTCCTCAATCCTCCTCTCAAGATTGTAGTTGCTACTACACAATTTCGCTCACAAAAAGCTGCACTACGTAAAGGAAGGAGGCTCTCTAGCCTACTACTAAGATATGCAATGAAAGCTCATATATGATGGAAATAATGAATACAATGTGAAGGAATGATTATCCACTGGATTACTAGCTGAAATGCTAGAAACTTCCCTTCTCCCTTGGATCTACAAGATGATGTATATGGTGTCTTAAAGCAAGGCACAATGCTGATCTCATAACGAGCCATTGGACATAGGATCATGTTCATCCCATCTCCTGAAATTCCACATTTCAGCTCAAAGGGTTGAATGTAGTTTTATCAATGAAAAAAGCGGGATGTTTTTCATCTCCTCCTTAATCAGAACAAGGGTACTCTACGCACGGTGATATGTTGCTACTCAAAATCAGCATTTTTTTCTAACCCTTGGTTGTGCATGGGCCTTGATGGCATGTCCCCATAAGTTTCAATAAGGGGTACCTGAAACAATATGAGATGAAAATGGATGCATACCTTGGATCAAATGAGATTCAAAAACATCATGCAAGATCACAAGAGTTTCCTCTTCTACGGTGCAATGATCTCTCCAACTAGCGGTAAGAGTGATGTTGCTCTCCTCCAAGTTTACCCGGCGGTGGAATCTACTTCCTATTTCATCATGCATATCTTGAATCATGCATGGGGCTCTATGTGTCAAGAGCTCAAGATTATCTTGCAAATTTGCAAGTGTCTCTTCTCCCGGATAGAAAGTACTTAGCAACTAGTGGTGAATGTAGTGACTCTTTGTCCATAGTGACAAGATTGACATCCTCCTTTGTTCCCTTACGAAATGTATCTTTGTGACACATCTTTGGTTTTCTTACATCAAACTTCTTTCTCAATTTGTGAAATAAATATAAATATTTAGTCACCTTTGCATGCTCCATGTCACCAAACCACCAATCATTAGCTTCACCTAGAAGATGAAGTGTTGCAATCTAGACAACCTCTTTTTTCAGCCACATGATGTAACTTGAAAAATGCATCTAGCTCTTTCCTCGAGCCTCACGTTAGCTTGAAGAAGATCCATCAAATGTAGGCAAATAGAATCTATTGTGCCTCTTTCTTCTATTCACTGCTATAGGATCCTTCTTCTTCTACGATTTTGAAGAATTGTTGGAGAGTTAGTTTCTCATTCAATTCTCTGAGATTGTGATTTGTGCTCTTCAAGATATAGGCGAGAGTCTCATGAATCTCGGGCTCCATGTTTCTTCTTTATTCATGACTATACCATTCACCTTCTTGAAAGAAACATGGGCATAGTAGATCTATGAGGAGATCTATGACTCTCTGCGTTTTCTTTGTTGTTGATAGGAAGTGCTTGGACCTTCCTCATCAAATCTTCTTCTTGGACCCTCCTCTTTCCTTTCTCTCTTCATTTGTTTGACCTCTTTGGGGAGATATTGCATGGATCTAAAGAGAAGAGTGGAAAAACTATAACCTCTCCTTCATGATTGATCTCATCTGTACTTGCTTCTTCTTTGATGCAAAATATGAAGTGTCTACAAGTTGAGCCAAATATCATGCTCTCATACCATTGTAATATCCCAAAAAGGGAGAATGCAGGTAACACTAAAACACAATAGATGAACTAAAAATAAGTAAAAAATAAATCTAAAGACAACATTAGAATGTACGGAAAGGTAGAGGCATTTTATTATATGGGAGGTGAAAAGGCAAGTACAACGGTGCTCAAAATATGAGACACTCAGAGTGAGAGTGATGGGCCTAGTAATGACCCACCCAATGATCCCACAAAGAGGGGTTGTGTAGCTGACTGAACTCGCTAGAAGGTAGAAATGTGTTGTCCCTACTACAACATTTTTGGGACTATAATTGCCGAAGGATAGAAATTCAGATCTGGGTAGTATGGTACCGATGATTACGAAAATAGAGATCTAGGCTCTATGATGGATACCCAAGATAACCCGGGAAGGGTTTCTTAGATACGACAATCTAAGCAAAAGCACCCTCTTATGGCTTCACATATATACCGTGCGGGTATGCAGAGCTCTGTCGCATAATATGATGATATTATGGCTGCAATAATGCACAATCGGATCTATGCGAAGAAGGGTTGATCCCTTCACTAGATCCTTGAGCTAAAGCTCAGATCTAGCTCCTCCAATCCCCTCCACTGAAAAATAGTTGTTGGATGAACAACAAAGCTTTCGAAATCGCACCATAAGAGAGGGAGGCTCGGTAGCCTCATCGCTAGATGTGTCAATATATCTCTTCAGATGATGGAAACAATAGATCTAATGCGAGGGGATAATCCCTCATAGGATTTCCAACGGCGAAATACCGGAAACTTATTTTCTCTGATAGATCTACAAGGTCGGACTGCGCAATCCTTGAAAAGGGACCCATTCGCTGCATGGAGGTAAAACCTAATAGCATGAATGCTAAATATAGATCTCTTGCTCCTAGAATGTTGAATGTGAAGAAAAAAAATGGTAGGATTAATCCTCCACCGGTTTCCTAGATGAACGTTAGAAACAACCTCCTAAAGATGACACCAATGCCCGATAAGGAATAGAGCCCAAGAGAAAAAGAAACCATCCGCGAAAGTAGGCACACAAGTCCTCTATGTGTAAAGGGTGGATTTCCCGCTTTGGGAACACCCTGTGCTAAAAAAACACTACAAACTTATCTAAACAACATAAGAGTGCATGGAGATGTCACCGGGAAAATCACGTCTAAGCAAATCAGAAGAATAATCCAAGTAGTCCCAAATCTACCTTCTATTGTGCATTCAACTTCATTATATGACTCATGAGCCTTCCATAGCCTAGGCCCACTCCCAAAAATTGCATGCTACATGTGGACATAAGTCTCCATGGTTAAATGTGTTGTTTCTCCATGTCCTCCATCATGTTCACATGTGATCACCCTCTCCATCATCTTTGCATTAAATGCATCACTTCACTCACTAAATTATCATAAGTGCTTTATGATCTTCTTTAAAAAGCACTATGATCTCATTTGTGACCTATTCAAAGATCCTCATGATTTTACATTTAAGATCCATGATCTTATTTGACACATTTCATCCTCCATGATCTCTCTCATAAATGAGACATGATATCCATTTATTTATCATTAGTGGAGCTACTCCACTACTTCATGTTTTAGATCTAGATCTAGAATATCCACATACCCACATTAAAAAGTGGATTTTATTCATCTTTGAGGTTTTTTTGGGTCCCTCCACCCTTTTATTTACTTAATTAATTAAGTTTATTAAGAACTCTAATATTCCAAATATCATGAGAAAATTTGGGAATATTACATTTTTATAAATACTTTCCTTTGATTGGATGACTTTCGGAAAAGAAATGGGTCTTCCTTCTTTCATTAAAACAACACCAATTCCATTTCTTGAGGCATCACATTTTACAATAAATGTTTTTGTGATGTCCAATGTAGCTAAGACTGATGCTTGGCGCATTTCCTCTTAAGATGTTCAAAGGCATTAGTTGCTTCTAGAGTCCACGAAAATTCATCTTTCTTCAGTAATATTTATTAGAGGTGACTTCTATTCTCCCATAATTCTTTAGAAACTCATGATAATACCCTATCAAGCTGAGAAATCCTCGCAGATGCTTTATGGTTGTGGGGATTTTCCATTCCTTAATGGATTTAATTTTGTTAGGGTCTACCTTAAAACCATCATGAGATAATATATGACCAAGATATTCCACCTCTTGCACTCCAAAGAAACATTTTGAGGCTTTTTTCATATAATTGTTTCTCCTATAATAGTTTTAGCACCATGTCAACATGTTGAACATGATCCTTCCAAGACTTGTTGTAGATTTGTATATCATCATAAAAATAATAACACAATTTTTTCTAAGGAATTCTTTTTGAATAAGAATTCATCAAACCTTGAAATGTAGAAGGTGCATTGGTAAGCCCAAAAGGCATGACCAAAAATTCAAAATGACCCGCATGAGTTCTAAATTCTATTTTCTAGAATTTCTTCGGTCTTCATTCTTATTTGATGATATCCCGAATGAAGATCCAACTTGGTGAAGTAAATTTCTCCATGTAATTCATCCAATAATTCATCAATGAAAAAGAATGGGGAAATTAACTTTAATAGTGAGCTTGCTGAGTTTCCTATAATCTAGACACATGTGCCATGATCCATCCTTCTTGTGCACCTATACTATTGGAGCGAGAGAAAGAAATTTGACTAGGTTGAATTATACAACCTCTAGCATTTCTGCAACCATATGTTCAATCTCACTCTTTTGGGGACAAAAGTGTTATTTGTAAGGCCTAGATGTTTGGAGGAACACTTCCTCGAATCAAATGAATAGCATGATCATGATCATGAATAGGTGGGGAGGCCTTTTGGGATTCTCAAACATCTTGGAATGATTTTCCAAGACTTTTTTTGAGATTTGGAGAAATAGATGGTTCATTGTTTGAAATTGTAGTGAGAATAATTGTGCAATTACACCTCATTTTCTTTCTTTAAAATATTTTTCATGACATTAGAGCTGATTATATTTCCTATTTTCCCTGCGATACCCCATAATTCAACTTCCTTTCCTTTCATAAAATTTTTTTCAAGAAAAGTTCTTGAAAACTAAAATTTAGAGTCCCCAAAGATTGTAACCATTGGACTCTTAGTATAACATCAGCACCACCCATTGGAATAGAAAGCATTGAAATATTCAATATATATTCCACCATGGTTAGACTAATATTATGACATTTTCCCTTGAGTAAATTTATAGTTCCTCCATTTTTAACCATCACTTGACACTCTGTGGTGTTGGATATGGGGAGAAATTCAATTCCTTGGCTATCTTACAATGAATAAAATTATGGGTACTACATGAATCAATCAACACTATTAATCTTGATATATCCTTTTGTCTTGAGAGTTTGAGGAGTGGTAATTCCAACCAATGAATTACAAGATATGGTTGGATTCATTTATTCTTTCTTTGGGGTTGCTTCTCGGTGTATATCCTCATCTTTGATGTTTCTTGTTCACTTTTCTTCCTCACTTCACAATCTATGTAAAATAATTTCTTCTCAACGACACTTATGACCTTTAGTGTATTTTTTATCACAACTGTAGCAAAGTCCTTTTTTTCATTTTTTCCTCCAATTGTTTCGTGGTTTTAACCTTGTAGGTTGTGGAAGGCTATGAGCGACACAATTTCCATGTTTATAGTTATGATTGGTATACTTCCTTGTTGCCATAATTTTTCTTTCAACTTTTCTTGCCACCCTTGAATGCCTTCTCCAACGAAATCAGAGTTAACAAAGGAGAACCTCATCTTAGATTTTATCCTTTAAATTCCCTATGAATACATCAATCCTATGTTCCTATGGAATATTTTCTACCCCAATATTCAATTTTTTGGAAGTCCTCAATGTGTTCTTCCATTGAACCCTTTTGTTTGAGATTTATCAATTGCCTAAAGAAGGTGTTGCTCTTTGTATCCTCATAATGTGCTATAATTTCACTCTATAAAAATTGACCATGTGACAAGTGGCTTTTACGAGAACACAACCATCGATGCCATACAAATTGATTGGGTTCTAAATATAAAGTTGAAATGCATACCTTTTTTTAGTGTTGTACATCATGCAGATCAAAATATTGCTCCCTTTGTAGTATCCATGTTGTCGGATCCTTGCCAACAAACTTACTTGAATCTATATTTGGAATGTGGTGGTTCTTAAACCGAACATTGAAGTTTATAAAATCACAATTGATATTCCTTTTGTCCTCATCGTGATTTTCATGGATTACCTTTGTCACCATCGGGAAGCCTTTCTTGCAACAACTTTGTCAAACCTTCCATGTATGCTTTCCAACCGTCCATATTAGATTCCATTTCGACGTGATTTCTTTAAACCATCCATGTCCACTTTTAATCCATCCTTAGAAATTCCAGCTTTTTTCTTCTATTTTGTTTTTGGTTACTCTTTGTGAGAGCGAAATTTGATGCACTTGGTCTCGTAATTTTGATATATCATGTTGTAATTCTTCCTTTGATGTGTCATATTAGAGATTTCTGAGGGCTTATCGAGCGTGGAATTATTTTTTGGAAGAATTTTAGAACCCAATGTCGATATACTAATGCTTCAATATGCCCTTGGAGCCACTTTCAACCGATTTTTTAAAACAAAACTTATGCAATTTAAAAAACAAATACACGTGTTTTTCTTTCTTTTGAGGAGCTCGGTATTGAACCCGATGTATCTCTGTGATTTCATATCCCCAATATTTGAACTACGGTCCTATAGTATCCCTCCAAGTCTTATTTCCAATGCTACAGGCTACGGCCTAATTTGGATTATTCAAGATAAAGTTATGCAAGATCTCAGACGATGACCTGATTATATACTAGTTTAGTAGAGATGAACTTGTATGGAGTGCTACGTGTCAGCGTTTTTGAACTTTGAGCCTGAAAATTTCTACAAGAAAAACTATATTCCGTTCACTTTCTGCCACATTTCATAGATCAAATACGATGCCTAAAAGATGAAATTTATGACGATTTTTCCCTAGGTCACCTATTTGAGATTGAATTTTGGAGCCCTAGAAAAAACCCTAACTTCCCCATATCATATCTCCAGAAATATAGTGAACCAAGATCTGAAATTACAACACGAAGTTCACCCATATTTTTGACTCCGCTATGGTTTCGATTTCCACTTCTTAAGCTTTGTAGAAGAAAAATTATAACAAAATTCCAAGATGACCTCGTTTTAAGAAGAGAAACCCTAGAATCCAAAGCTATGATACCAAATGTTATGCAACCGACTCACAAAATAGAAGAGAGATATATCAACAACTTAGAAATCAACCTCTTTGATGGGGGAAACATCCTTTACATTACCTAAAATGAAAAATTCTTCGATGATACAAATAAAAAAAACCTCCTTTCTATATATAAGAGTCAAAGGGGGTCACAATATAATCCAGAGTCGACATAACAATAATAATGTAAGGGCACAACAATAAAAATAGTGGGCTTCTATGGGGTGCTATAATAACACTATGGGTCCTACATGGGTAAAACAATAACAATAAAGGGGAGATATACTAACATACAATAATGGATACACTAGTCTTATAGGGACCTAACATATATGGTGGTAAAATCTCAAGAATGTTAAGAGAATTTGAGAGAGGAAGTTGACCTAAAGTAAGCTTGAGAGGTACTTCAAGGAGAAATACTTTTCTAAAAGGTATTATGATGGAAACATAAATGAATTCCATGAGTATAAACTTCAATAACATACTCTAGAGTCATATTCCAATCAATTCATAGAATTTTTGAGGTACATACCTTATATCAAAGATAGACGAGATAAACATATAGAACTTCCAAATCGTGAGAAGTGATTAAGATCCTCACATTACAAGCGAGGATAGGAAAAGTGTCAAGTTTTTATGTAGCTTCAAATAATGAACTCTAAAATAAACATCTTGGTACAAGTGGGAATAAAATAATTAAGCAAGCAAAGGAAGAGGCCAAGGATCCAAGGAAAAGGATTTTTGAGGTGTTTGGGGAGTTGGGGAAGATCATATATTAATATAATGTCTCCACTAATAGCAAGACAATAGAAGGTTGTACAATGTAAAAAGGAAACCACTTTCCATGCTGTGGCCTAAAGTGTAACTTGGATTTATATAGATATGGAGAAAGAAGCATGTGGATCACCAAGCCTTAGTGGTGGAAATGGAAGTTATACTTTCTAAATTCCCCATTTCAATTTTAATTAACCCATATTCTATCCTCAAATATGTTATTCCACGAGTTGTGGAAGATTATGTTTCTACATAGGGAGAAACATGATAAGTCATGACTAGGTCATTTAGCCATATGAATCAAGAAGAAGGTGTATGATTCTATTGAATCATTCCAGATTGGGATGAGTAGAATGCTTACCCAAGCCACTTTTAATATCATTGGCTTGGGGTCATATGAATTGCTAATTAGGATGGATTAGTTTGTAGTTCATAGGGAAAAAACTGGATTATTATAACAAAAAATATGAGTACATTGACGATGAAGGAGAACAAAGGTCACTAAAAAGGAGTGTGGAAGCCTATATTAGTAAGGAAAATTTCAACTCTATAGTTGAAGAAATATAGCAAAACATTAATTACCCCTCCATGCCATACAAGAGACGCGGTTTAGAATATGAAAGTAAGTTGAAAATTTAGGATCATCCTGCATCACATGAATATAATGATGTATTTCTACGGATATTTTAGGATTTTGACGCAATAACACATCAATTTTTATATAGATGTCACTCTAGGAATAATGTTTGTGACTAAGACATCTCTATAGAATGAGCACACTAGAGTTAATGGAGTGAAAGCTACAACTAAAAAATATTTTTGTGAGATAAAGGGTACATTAGACTCAACATGTTACCCTATAATGCTCCATCATTACGTTCACGTATTGATTACAAACAACTTAAACAAGTTAATATTAGAAACAAGTATTCATTGTCTAGGAATGATGATTTATTTGACCAAGTAGAGGAGCCATAATATTTTCAGAAATTTATACGAGCTTCATGAATCATCAAGTCCGGATGAAGGATCAAGATATCCACAAAACTACATTCAAAACTAGATATGAAAAACTATGAATTCGCAGTGGTGCTATTTTGGTTAAAAAATGCACTAGCCACATTTATGTGTTATATGAATAATGTTCTTAGTTCTTAGCAAGTACTTGGATAAACTTGTGCTTTATTTATTGATGACATCTTAGTGTATTCAAATACCAAAGAGGAGCAAAAAACAACACATCAAGGCCATGTTATGAATGTTACATGAGCATCAATTGCAAAGAAAATCTTAGGGGCTAATACTCATTGATGGGCTAATTTTTCCATATTTTTATAAAACAATATTCACCAATTTCCATTTTCTTCAAAAATGATTCACCCAAATTGTATAGAATAAAAACAATTTACCTTAAAAACCACCAAAATTTTTGTGCAAGATATATTAAATTTTTAGAAATTTAAATATTTTTACAATAATATTGTAAAAATTTATAGATTGCATATTCAAAACTTGTGATATTTTCCAAGGTTTCTAAACTTTAAAAATAAATTTCCATCCATAAAATTTTCCTTGATCAATTTTATGCTAAGCTCAACAAATGTGACTTTTTTAAGTTGCAAATTCAGTAATTGAGTAATGTTATCTCAAAAGGAGTAGTAGTTGATCCTAGAAAGATAAAGGGCATACTAGAGTGGACTCCTCCCAAGAATGTAATAAGAGTAAGATATGTTATTGGGATAAGAGGATATTATAGAATATTCATTCAAGGATTTCAAATATTGGGCATCTCATTACAACATTCCCCAAAGAAGAGCGGAATTTCATTGATATTAGAGAGTGTGGTGAGTTTCGAAGAGATAGATAACCTTCTCACACATGCCACTATTCTAAATATTTTGGATCTGAATAAATATTTTTCAATCAACATCGATGCTTGCAAGGAGAGACTCAATGGGTTCTCCATGCAAGATGGACATGCGATTAGTTATGAGTCTAGAAAAAATTAAAATAAGCATAAGAGAATTTATGTGACACATGCTTTTGATCTTGTAGCTATAATGCACACTTAAAAAATGTTGACACCTAATCCTAAGGGATTGGGATAAATTGTATATTAGTGTAAATTAGGAAATAAGGAAGTCTAAGAGACATTGGGAAATGAATCCCAATAGTCTCACCGACCTTAATGGCTCTAGACACCCTCTGAGAACCAAGATGGTTGATGATAGGTCAAAAATTCAAGGTGGTAGGATTTCTCTTGAACTAGGTTCGGATTGAAGTACCTGTCGTCCGATTCCAACGGTGCCAACGAGATCTCCAATCCGAGCCCATATGGAGAAGTTAGAGTGTCAAAGTTTTGGTCAAAGTTGGGTAGTGGGCCAGGTTTTCCAATTGTCCCACAAATTCACCATCAACCTGACGGGGATCTGACTCCCAAAAAATAGAGTAAATTATGTGCCTCTGTTACTTTCCCAATTACCCTTATGTTTCTATAAAACCAAAAATGACTATTTTTTGTCTATAAAAAAATCAAAAAAAATATTAAGAAATAGGGGTAGGGAAGCCATGACCCCTTGCACCAGCACTGCTGAAACTCTATAAAAAAATATCAAATTATGTTGTGACGGGTCGAGCTTTTTCACTTTCCACCTGCTCCATATGTTTCAACATATTATAAATATGGTGTTGGATGAGGGCGCCACGCAAAGGCGGCCCACACCATCTCCTCCGACCACGGTCCAAGAAATTCGGAGGTGTGGTTTGCACCCGTGCAACCGAGTCTGCGGGCTGGACCCTAGCGGAGAAAACCCCACTACCATATAAAATAGAGTCAAACAACCAACCAAACCATCACCCAAAATTAAATTCAAACATATGTATATGCAACTCCAACGACGGTTATATGACATACCCACAACATTCCATAGTTATATATATTTTAAAAAAATGCACCCAAACACTATTATTCATCACCTTTCATTGTATTCTCATCATTCGAATGAGGAGATCAACCTATAGTATTCAAGGTAGATAACGCTGAATTGAAATTTCTTCTACGAGAGGAGAAAGAGGATAAAAGAGAGTGCAACTTTAGTTGCAAGTCGTAGAGAGAAGCCTTGGGAGAGCCCAAGCACAACGACCGAGCCTTCAAGAAAAGGATGATGAATTAAGGACGCTCATAAAAAGAAGAAAGAAAATAAGTAGAGGTCGTAGCTTCGGCTACGATCCGCGAGTTTGGAGGAATCGAAATGCAACAAAGGCTTGAAGCAACCATCATCACCGGTTTCTGGATCAGCATCGAGGTAAACAATGTTGATGTTTCTTGGTTTCATCTTCACATGCTATCATTTATGTCGGAAATGTGGAGATGCATACATTACATTGGCATGAGACTCCTCACCAAGATGGGATACAAAGGAGGAGGACTTGGCATTAATAGCCTAGGCATGACTACGACCATTGGAGGTCATGCAAAGACCTCGATTAGAAGGTTTTGGGGTACAGCTGGAGGACGATGCTCAAAGGTGTCAAAGCTCCCAATGCATGGTTGAAACCATTGGGGAAAGAGATTGTTGGGAACACTTCACCGTCATCCTATGACAGCGCACTTCGTAGTGAAAGAGTTGAGGCAAGCTCTCATCACCATGATTTCACCAAAGGCAGGCGAGAAAGGTATAACGAAGTCTCGATATTGCAGGTGTTCATTTTGATTACAAGCATGTTGCTAACAATGAACCTAGATCATGGCATCGACATCTAGTTTTTGTGGATTACATAACCATGTATTTTCTAAGTGTTGGAAAAGAATGGAATCAAAAAAGAGGATGAGAAGTGAGAGAAGGTCTTCTCCATCATAGGAAAAAAAAGAAGGTAAAGAATTTACGGAGGATGAAGACTCACTGCATTCATTGCGAAATAAGCTGGCCATCGAGGGGCCATGTCTTGGAGGCTCTATCCGGAGAAATGCCTTAAGGACAAAGCATCGGTGCGGGGAACTAGTTGAAACAACTGTTTGACAAAGAAAAAGCCTTTGCAGAAGAGATGACATTTCACTCGCACACAGTGAGAGATGGTTTTTCTAGTTTGGTAGCATGTATGTCCTTACTTTGTAAATCATATATTTCAATTTAAAATGTAAAATGATGATTTTTTCCATCAATTGTTCGAGCAACAATGATACTTTGGCCTTGTATATATAGTTGGGGGTATTGATTCCATTTTAATGTAAACTTGACCACGAGTATGTGTTGTAAAATCATGGAAAGTATGGGATGCTGTCATATATTGGTCACTTATGAGAATTTAATTTTCAAAATATTGTACTATAGGTTTGCGAGAAGATGCGGTGTGTCGGCTCATCACTTGCTCAGACCGAAGGACAAAGGTGAAGAGAATGAAGGGTGACATTTTAGGGCACTTGTGGCACAAACAAGGTATAAAGTAGTAGTTGTAGATTATGTTCATGATTTTTGGTGGAGAAAAAGCTCCTTAGTGGGGGAGGATTGATCCAGTAGCTCCGAAAAACCTCAGGAGACAAAGAGGGCTAATGATAGGTCAAAATTCAAGGTGGTTGGATTTCTCTTGAACCAAGTTTAGATTGAAGTACACATCGTCCTGATTCCAATGGTGTGAATGGATCTCCAATCCGAGCCCATATGGAGAAGTTAGAGAGAGTCAAAGTTTTGGTTAAAGTTGGGCAGTTGAGCTGGGTTTAATTGTCCCCACAAATTCACCATCAACCAGCAAGGAACCCCGGCTCGAAAAACGGGGCAAAAATTGTGGCCTCTTTAATTTTCCCATAGGGGGTGGCGGACAAATGAGCCCCCGCCACCACCGTCAAACCTATATATAAAAATATCAAATTATGGGGATGCGGAGTTTTCACCCCCCACCTCGCTCCATATGTTTCAACATATTATAAATATGATGTTGGGTGGGCCGCCACAAGTGGACCCGACCACACACCCCTCCTCCTCCGACCATGGTCTAAGAAATTCGGAGGTGGCGCTTTGAACCCGGCCCCGGCCTAGGTGCGGGTGGCCCGCCAGCCAGGCACCCCCACTACCATATAAAACGAGTAAGAAAACCAGCCAAACCATTACCAAAAATTAAATGAAAACATATGTATAACACACCTCCAACGATTATACTCCATAGCTTAGAAACATGCCACGGTTATATATATTTTTAAAACGTGCCCAAACATAAAAAAATACAATGACTATTATGAGAGGGGCGGGTTTTGATCCCCCGACCCCTCTCCAACCAATTAATTTTTTTACCACTACACCAATGGTGCATTCGTGGTTAAATCCACAAAAATTATATAAAAACCAAAAAATCATTTGCACGGGAGGTAGAGCTGAGGTGTGGACCAGTGAAGGGAGGAGCGCGCAGTCTCAGGAAGAAATTATGTCACGGATTGAACCTTGATCACATTCAGGGAGGCAGTGGAACCATGATCTAAGCCACATCTAGAGGGGCCCGTAGTGTCCGGTGTCCAAATTAGACAAATTTTATAGGGATTTTTATACCTTTTGGTGATGGGAATCGATGACGATGTCGGCTTCACGCAACGGAGGTCTCCAATTTTTTGGCCATTTTCCATATTGAATGACAATGGTCGTATTTCAAAGTGTGGATGAGTGGATTTCATGCCATTCGACGCCATGAATTCGATGGTGCATTCACATCCAATAGCTGAGCATTATATTCTTCGGTCAACTTGAGTTGATGTATGAATTGTTGTTTCCATGTACTTTCATTTGTTATTGTTGTGAGATGTTTTATGTCGTGTCTATTCCTGCTTGATGTATGATGTGAATCTTTATTTTTATGTCATGTGATATGTATTCATCATGGATGGTCATTTATGTTCGAGAGATCCCTTTGTTTTCTTGATGGAAGGATACTCTTTGCCACCATGTGTGAGGTTTTCATGCTGATAGGAGGTTTGTTATGAGTGAGATTTCCTTGTAGCGGAACGTCTTGTGGAAAGACTTTGCCACTCATGTTGAGGGCACATTTCCTTGTATGACAATTAAACAATGTCCATGTACATCATTACCATTTCCAGCACCAATTGAAGTGTCCAACACCATCGAGACACCGAGGCCCAGGCGTAGTCCACACTAGACAAAATTTGTTATTAAACGTCTTGTGTAAGTGTGATTGTTGACATGTTTTCCTCCTAATTATATCCGCATATGTGTTCTTTTATGCATATTTTAAAATGCAAATTCTAACAACATCATAGAAAAGTAAGATATCATGGGTAAACCCGATGGTCGATGGACCCAAATCACTCACCTCCATGTATATATTCATGAGAACCCTCTATCAAATTCACCATTCAATTTTTTGGAGTTACCTCCTAGTCTAACATGGTATCGAGCCAACTCCCTTTTTTTGGAATTCCTACCCCTAGTGTAACTCCCTCCTACTTTCAGCAGGACCTTCCTCCCTCGCCTTCTCCTAGAATAACTATCCCTCTCCACTCTTAGCGAGTCTGCATTCCAATTTTTTGTTTAGCTTTTAGCTCATTCCCGAAAGCTCCTTGGCATCAATTTTTTTTATCTCTTCTCCTTCCTCCATCGCGGTCCATGTTGCTTGTACACTTCGCACTTATGGAGATCAAACATGAAAAAATTTCACTCTCCTCCTGCCATAGCACAGTCCACATCTCAAAACCCTCGTCTATGTAGCTACTACATCCCGATCCACCACGGCCACCACCTCCCAGACTCCTCCCGTAGCTTTTCCCGTAGCCATCTCCCACACCTCCCTCCTCTCTCGGGCTCCCCTCCCTAGCTCCACCATGCTCCCCATATTTATTCCCCCACTCCTCTTGACGGGATCCCCTCCTCCCACAACCACTTCCCCCTCCACTCCCTTCCACCACTTCTCTTCACACCGCTCCCCTCGCTTCCCTCCTTCCTTCCTCGCTCCCTCCCTCCGCTCCCTCCTCCTCTGTCCCCCCGTTCCCTCCCTCCATCCTTCCTCTCGCCCTCCTCCCTCTTCTCTCCTCCATCCTCCCTCCTCCACTCACCTTCCCCCATTCCAAATCCCCCGAGTTTGAGCTTCTCGAGGTTTCACCTCCCTCATTCGGCCCTACCTCCCTCTACAAAAAGAATATTTTTTTACATCAAACTTAGCTTTTACGAGAAAAGTACATATTTATTACCAAAATTGAGTTTTTTACGAGAGAGTACATTTTTTTCCACTAGAATTGAGTTTTTTGCAGCAAAATAATACACTAGAATTAGAGTCTTTTTCCCCAGCAATCTACATTTTTTCTATAGTACATATTTACAATGCATTCTCTCATATCTATTGTGGGAGTAGTTCTCTCTAGCAAGGAAAACTATCCTGAGTGGTCTCAGAAAATCAAGCACACTCTCATTTTTAAAGAGTTTGTGGTGTAGGAATTTGTGAAGGAGAAGGAGATAATTCGCAGACAAAGCCCACCTCGGACAAGGAGACCGCGATTTGGGAAAACAAGAATGTGAGGCCTATGCCTTGATTGCAGCTTTCTGTAAATGAATAGGTGAGTCTTCGTATTACACCATTTTTCAAATGCCTATGAAGCCTCGAGAGAAATTAAAAATAACTCTATAGCTGTCATTCAGAACTTGAAATTGTTCAATTAATGATTAATTTGTTCAACCTTGAATTGAAAAAACGATGACCCTCTTTCTTTAGCATCAAAAGTAAGATCTATCATGCATGACATTAAAAATGTCGTGTATAACATGCATACCTCTCATAGCTTATGTTGAGTGTTTTATCCCACTTACTCACATTACCTTGAGTCATTTCAAGCAAGTGGAAACCTCATGAAGAACACCTTTGATCCCCTTGAGAAAAAGTTTGCAAAAGATAGAGAGGATTTTGGAAAAGAAGACAACCCTCATGTCTTCTAAATAGAATTTGTATGTTTCACACATAGAGAGAAGAATCATGCTCAGGATTCTTTCTAGAGAAAGAGTTGGCCAAAGAAGAATATGAAGAAGAAATTTTCGGAGGAAGGGGGGGAGAACAAGCTCAAAGTGAAAAATATGATCTTCATTGCATATGCTGCAATAGAAAATTGGCATGATGCATCTACATGAAAGTCGACTTGGGATAGAATTGAGCAAAGAGAAATCAAGAAAAAAGGTAAAACTCATGACGGAGACAAATTTAAATCACCTTAATCCGCTCATTATGTTGTAGCATACTGTAAAATTGAGTAATCGAAGACTTGTTTGATGCTTCACTTAGTTCTTGGAGAAATTATTGGTTGCTAGATTCAAGAGCAACATGTCACATGGCTTTTAGAAAATATTTTTTTGAAGAATTTACTAAAATGTTGATGAAGCTAATTATACTTTGTGAGACAAATCTAAACACAATCCATCGGGGCTTGCGCAATAGTGCTTAAATTTCTCGTCTTCCAAACCATCTTCTACATGAGGTTCTATACCTTCCCGAGTTGAGGAGAAGCTTGTTGTCCTTGGTCCACATACGCGCCTAGGGCACTCCATTCACATGTTTGATGGCAAGTTTTAGGTCATAAAAGCATCATATATCTCACTTGTCATGAAAGGAATAGAAGAAGGAAGACTCCAAAAAAGCTGCAACGTACCTATGCTCATGCACAAAACTTTTCATTCATTTATCATCATGATGAAGGTACATTCCAATCAAGTCTTTTATGGCATGCTAGATTTGGACACTTAAACTATGACAACCTTCGATTTTTGAATAAAAATGGTGTTACTCTACAATTCCTAGGAAACTTAAGCAATGTGATGCTTGTATTCTAGGAAAGCATAGTAAACAATCCTTTCATGATTCACATTCCAGAGTACATAGAAAACTTGAGCTTATTCATTCAGATTTATATGGCCCCATGCATGTTTCTTCTACGAAAATGGAAATAAATATATGATGACATTTATTGATGATTACACTGGAATGTGTTGAGTTTACTTATCGAAGAACAAACCTAATGCTTTTCAAACATTCAAGAATTTTCATGCATGAACTGAAAATTATGCACAAAATCATATTGCCTCTTTGCACATTAATAATGGAAAGGAATAAACTTCAAACGAATTTTGAAAACTATCTTCGCCAACATGGGATCAAACATCAAATAATCCTGTGACGTATAATCCCCAACAGAACGATGTAGTTGAAAGAATGAAATATGACAATTTTAAATATGGTTCACTCCATGATGTTTTTCAAGGATGTAAAATTTATGTTTTGGGTTGATGCAATTTATATGTACCGTGTACATAAAGAATAGGTGTCCTTCTAATACAATCGAAATAAAAACTCCTTATGAAATTTTGCATGGCCACATTCTTTCAGAAAAACATTTTAGCGTCTTTCGTCCCACAGTTATCCTTTGATACCCAAGTACAAAGAAATAAACTTAGTGCTAGAAGTCAAAAATTTATCTTCTTGGGGTATTCCAATACCTCGAAAGGATATCGTCTCTATGATGAAGTCAATAAGAAATTTGTAGTACCTAGAGATGTCATATTCCTTGAATCTTCCAAGACCGGCGATGTTGTTCGAGCGGAAAACTTGATCGCTTGGATATATTCACACATGAAAAGTCATTTCAAGAATTTGATAATCGTATTCCACATCTTGAAGTGAGGATTCCTATACTAAATCAATCTGTGGAATTTTCTTCCGAAGAAATCTCTCCCCCACATGAGGAACCAACCACGTGATGACACCTTGAATGATGTGATTGACATAATTTGGGAGACTGAATCTTGATTCAATATCAACTCAATCAAATGAGAAGCACGGGCCATCTCAGTAAAAGGTCCCCCAAAAATGAGTGACAAAGACACCGGAAAAATGTTTGTCTCGATGAGGTTGGAAAGGTAGGAACAAGAAGTTCCACTAGGAAAAATGCGAGGTGACATAGATAATTCTAATTCACCTATTGATATGGATGTTTCTTATAATTTTGAATTGAATTTTTCTACAGTATCTTGAACCAACTTCCTTCAAAGAAGCTGCTTCTCATGATGAATGGAATGAAGCGATGCAAAAGGAGTATGGTGCCTTGATAAATAATGACACTTGGAAGATCGGTTGATCCTCCATTGGGAACCAAACCAATTGGCAGCAAGTGGGTCTACAAGAACAAGTACAAATCAGATGGCTCACTTGAAAATCATAGAGTCGGGCTTGTGGCAAAAAGGTCTGCACAAAAAGAAGGGGTCGATTATGAGGAAACTTTTTTCCCCCACGGCAAAATGGGCTACCATCCAGACACTCTTTGCCTTAGCAACTCGAAGGTTATGAAATTCCATCGGATGGATGTACAAAGCTCGCCTTTTTGAATGGAGATCTAAAGGAGAAGGTTTTTTATGTCTTAGCCAAAAGGATTTGTTGTGAAGGGCCAAGAACCCAAAGTATCCAAGATTAATGCAAGCTCGCGAGCCTAGTATGAGAAATTAACTCGAGCATCTTCTGAAACTTAACTTCAAACATTTTTATCTTGATAATGCAACTTTGTTTGTTAAGAAATTTTGGAAAAACAGTTGTATATCTTGTGGTGTATGTAGATGATCTTTTGACGAAGGGGAACAATGAGAGTTATATTGCATCCATAAAGAAGGAATTGAAGAAAGGTTTATAAATGAATCGATTTGGGCTATGTTCACTACTATCTTGGTATTGAAGTAACTCAACGTCCTAAATTTATATTCCTTTCTCAAAAAAAGGTACATTGGAGATCTATTGAACAAGTTTGGCATGGCTAAATGCAATCCTTTGACCACTCCAATGGAACAAAACTTGAATCTCACATCCATCGAAGTGGAAGTAATTTGAGGATGTAGCGATATATAGACAATTTGTAGGAAGTCTCATATATGTGACTACTACTGGACAGTAAATCTCATTTGTTGTTGGAATCCTCTCCGGGTTTATGAAAAAAAATTGTGAAGGGAAATTGCTCTACTACAAAAAGAGTTCTAAAGTACTTGAAAGGGACTCAAGACTTTGGACTCAAATATACATAGGTGTGCGACTTCAACTTTGATCAAATACTCGATTTCGACTTTGATGGAGACAAAGAAACTAGGGTATCCACTTTAGGTTATACTATGAGTCTTGGATCAAGAGTCGCCTCATGGAGATCATGCAAACGAGTCATTCCAACGGTATTCCACAACTAACACTAGTACATATGGTCAATTTTTCCGACACTTTAATTTCCGACTATTTTGATGTATTGTCGGAAAGTTCCCCAAATTTTCTCAAAATTTTTTAATCTCACAACACGGTGTCGCTCTTGCGACTCCCGATGGCAACACTAGTCGCTCTTGTGACACTATGAAAAAAAATCGCTATTGCGACCCACCTCGACTAGGGGATCACAATAGTGACATGATGACAAAAAGACAACGTCACTATAACAACATCCATGTTATGCGCATCGAGATACTACCAATGGATATGAAAATTAATAATAATAATAATAATATTTTTCTCGCAATCGTTAATATTAATATTTTTTTATTATTATATATTTATCAATGATGAATACAAATGAAATATTCCAACTATATATAATGTAATTATATTTTTTTATTACATATTTATCAATTATAAATACAAATGAAACCTTCCAACTCGTTAGCCATCAGGTAAATTTTTGTCATAGCAAATAATGGATAAAAACAGGTCTTTAGTCTTCAAGAAACAAGTTTTGAGCAAAAAATTATGAGTTCTTGAAGCCTTGTTGTGCCCCATGTCCAAAAGAACTCATCTCACTTGTTATCTTCACCGAAACAAAGCCTTCAAAGGAGTCCTCGATGGTTTTAAAAAAATAACTATTTTAAACCTTTTATTCCTCCATTTTTACTCATTTTACCACTTCATCAAAAAACCCCCTTTCCTCCTATCAAATTCCCTTTTTTTTCCCTCTCATACTCCATTTCATCAAAATCCCCTTTTAAACCATGAAAACACATTTTTAATGGTTTGAAACATCCTATTTTACCTATCGTAACTTTAAAAAGGCTTAAAACACCCATTTATTTGGCCTATTCCGACCTTTTTTAACATAAGGCCTTAAGCCCTTTTGCCTAAGCTCCTTGGCCCCTTTTTTCGACGCACAAAACCGAGGCCCGAAATCGCACGCTAAGGACTTAAGCTCCCATCGCATTCGCATATCATATTTTTTCAAATTATTCATGCCATTGCCTATTTTTTTCATCGTATTTGCGATATGCCGATGCGCTCATTGCATCAGCATTCTCCATCGCATCGGCATTCACCATCGCATCGGTGCTATCTATTTTTATCGCATCGCACCCTCTTCCCCCACCGATGCGATTCCTCTTTCAGCTTAGCCCCTTTTTCCCTAGCCCTTCACACCCCATTTTCGGTCCCATACTCCTCCATCGACCCTTCCCTTCCTTATTCTTTAAGCCCCCCTTCCCTTTGTTTTTTCCCTTCCATACTTGTCAAACCTCGGAGAAACCTCAACTGGTAGATCGAAGGCCTCAAGCCTCGATCCGACGACCACCATGCTTCCCCTCTCACCCTCCATTCTCCCAACCGATATCTATCCATCCACCCTCGTAATCGATCTACATCGTAGATCTTATGGATCTAATCAGTTCCTATCCAACCCTCGTCTCCAACCCCCTGCCGATCAACCAAACACGCTACCAAACATGTCGATGTCGATCGGCTCTACCTTCCACCCATAAAACTATCCCCCAATCCCCTCCGACACCTAGCTTCCACTACAATCCTCGCTCATGCACCTTTTCACTATCGTGTTCCCCCGTGGCCGTTGGATCTACACCTCACAGCATCGAACGTCTCACGTTCATTTTCACGTAACTTTTCCGTATGGGTTTTAACCACCCAAACTCACGCAAAATGCGCGGTTTCCGAGGGATAGGTGTCGCACCCTATATGGTATCGTGTTCAAAATGCGCAAAACCATTTACCACCGGATCTCGCGCGAAAACTGCCAATGGTTTTCACAAAACCACTTTTCCATTCCATGCCATAATTTGATTTTTAACCCATTTCTTTTCGTATTTCTACCTTCCTCCATGCATTTTTTCCTACCGCCTCATTGCTCTCTCCACCTTCGCCAGCCTGCGTAGCGAGTTTAAACCCAAATTTGCAGGATTTCTTGATAGTTTGTTATTATGTGCAAGTCTCATGGCAGCTCTACGGCTTAAATCCATCCCTAGAGTCCGAGAGAGGGACAGGGCCGAGGGTGATGATCCCTCGTGGCCCAAAACAAAAGAAAAAGGGCCAAAAATGGATGAATTCCACATCACAAACAATGGATCATGGGCCATTTGGCATTTCCATCAAACCCTCTAATACAACCACCTATACACCGAGCAAACACGGTGGTGAAGAATTAAAGAGTATCGAGAAAAATTAAAGTTAAAGGGTTAATACTTAAAGATTGAAGATTAAAGAGCTTAACCCGATAGTTAAGGATAAAGCACAATTAAAGATGATTAAAGGAACGAGTGCCTAAAGTACGAAACCAAAAGCCTAATTTAGTTTTAAAAAGACAAAAGACAGATGACTAAAAGCCAAATCGTTAAACGAGCTTAGCAAAAGGACAATTGAAGATCAAAGAAGAATAAAGAAGGCGATGATCGGCCTTAAACCACAAAATCGAAAGTTAAATCGGTGTTTTAAAGTATTAATATAGACAGATCGCAAAGGAAGCCTCCAATTTGCCACATCAAGTGAGGCAATAAATCCTCAAGAAGACAAAAATGCCACTGTCACGACTGATTTCACCTAAAAAGAATACAAAGTTAAATGCACAATCACAGATATTTTCCAAAAGACAAATTTCGAAAGTAATTGCTAACCCTACCAAAAGCCTCCAAAGTCAACAAAAGTGATCGAAGTAGATTGAAGTTAATGTAAAATCAATTAGCATGAGTTAAAACATCCGAAAGTCTTCTCCATAAGGCTTCCCAAAGGCCGAGAACCATTTAATCGGTATTAATTGAACAATCGTACTTTCCTTTCACTCCACCTCCTCAATTCATCTATAAATACCATATGGAGGAGCCTAGTATTATTGTTGGTTGAATACTCATTGAATGTAAATAGCTATTGAGGTCTTTGAAGCTCCGTTTTATAATTGAATAAAGATAGGCCGAGATGAGAAGTTTGAAGTTGTAAAGACGTCTTGGACTTGAAGATTGTGAGTTTGGTTTGAAAATCAAATATACAAGTCGATTATGGGATCCTGGGTCTATGTCAATGGTGATGTTTTTCTTACTTGTAATTGTTATTTTTTCTCATGTTTTCCATACTATCCACTTTCTCACGATAAAGAACAGAAATATAGATTAGGATTTCATCGTAAAGTACCCTAAATCTCACCGATAAGCTTTATCTTTATGTTTTCTTCTAAATGTGTGTTTGGGAATGATTTCAATAGAGTGTAACCCGGTCAAGGAATGTTGGTGAGCCCATGTCTTGCGGAGTAAAAATTGAGATATTGTTTTTTGAATGTTATTTTCATCGCATGCTAAGTAAAGCTAAACTAGGGAAGTCTATGGTTAGCTCGTCCTCTAGTGTTTTCTCCAACAACTATTTTGGAAATTTTCCCTTAAAATTATGTCAAAAGCGGGATAGGTTCAAAGTCCTTACACGATCTTAGGCTACTTTTTATGTTCATCTTGAATGTTTTTTCCTTTGAATATCGTTTGAGCAGAGCTAGGTTAAAGTCCTTACTTTGATCTTAGGTTATTCATTGTTTTATCTTTAATGTTTTCCATTGAGAGTATGGCTGAAATCGAAACAGATTCAAATCTCTTACTTGATCTTAAGCTATTCTTTGTTTTTCCTTTGAGTATGTCGAAAGTAGACTAGGTTAAAATTCCTTACTTGATCTTAAGTTGTTCTTTGTTTTCTTATATGTTTACTTCTTTCACCACTTCTTAATGTTCCATACCATAAACCAACTTAAAAGAGATCCTTTTACATAGATGACTTGCCCCATGGACCACTCTTGAAACTTGTTGTGCAATTAAATCCTTTTATGACTCCATAGTCCAATGAATTGATATCGTTTCTTACTTATCCTATCGAAATTCGAACCATTCTATCAACTCCGCTCACAACTTTACCCTTCAAAAGACTTCCTTCATTTTGATGACATTCATCCCAAACAAAACAAACAAAACCTTTGTACTTCATAACTATCCTAATATCATATCATAAGCCTTAAAGAAATATCTTTGAAAACACTCACATAGAGAGATCCCTCTCTAAATCCAGGAGGGCTAGATCCTAGGATTCCAAAGTGGTTTTGATGTAGGCTCCTCAGCGTTTGTTCTTGCCAATCTTGCAAAACTACGGAGGCCTAACATACATGGCGACCATACTGGGATAATATTGAGTAATAGATAACTTCACAACTCAACGAAACCCCTGTTCCTAAATGAATTAAGTGTCACCAAGACTGGTTATTATTGATTTTTGATGGTGAACAACAACCAAACCTTCGGAAAATAATTAAAAATCCTTCACTTGGCGTACCCACAACTCCCAAAAGACCAAATGACTCCATCGATAGAAGACTCTATCACTGGTTGACAAGATATAGGGACCTATTTTCTGATTTACAAACATGGATTCAGTATATATACCCAAGAGAAAAACGGTTGGCCATGATGGGAAAAAATGTTGTACATGTTTGGAAAGATAATGGATAGGTATGAGGCTAATTTAAATATTTATGATCTAAGACGCAGAGCCATGCTTTTTTCGGATCAAGAACAAACTCTACCACTAAAAGACCTAGACAATGAGCAAGAGCATGTATGATGATCAAGATTTTATAGAAGATGATGAGGAAGGTTGTCAAGAAATTCCCCTGATTACCTACCTATGACTTGTGTTTCTTTGTCAAGAGAACTTCATGACCAAAATGCAAATGAAAATAGTGAGAAGTGCTTTGAGGAAACAAGTAGCCACTTAGAAAAACGCAGAATCGATGTTGAGAGGAGAACCAACACATATAGGGGACCCTCCCTCTATGTTATAACTCATTTCAGATTACACAAGAAGAGTGGCATCCACGACAATGTAGAAGAAACCACTCATGAACCTTGTATTTACGAATATCATAATAATCATGAGGAATTTGCTTGAAAGCAGGGAAGATCAAGAAACAATAGAAAATCCTCAAGGTTTCCCTTCAAGCACAATCCTGATTCACCAAGAGGCTCAAGAAGACATCTAGCCTCAAAACCAGCTTAACACAAGAGAAAGAGGACCGTTGTACTTCTCGTCTATGCTAAAAGAAAAATCCCTCCTCTTTTGACGACAAGAAGAAATTGATCAAATATTAAACAAACAACCAACCCTCAAAAATTCATTTGAACAAAACACTCCTGCTCATCTACCTACCAAACCTTGTTTTATTGAACCAAAAAATAAACTTGTAGATCGACTTAAATAAAAACAAAGCCGATAACCCAATATGCTTGATCGGTGAGATTGTTTATATCGATGATTGTCCAATTTTTGATCGGTCTGATGATGATGATGAGCTTCAAAACAAAAACTAATCATGCGTGAGGCAACCGATCGCTTGATTGGTGTCATGGAATTCACTATCATCGGCTTGAAAGCGGGAATCGACCCAATCCAATCCATCGAGAAATAGCTTTCACATGATTGGGAATCACCCGTTTTCTTTCAGCTCAAAGGTTGAGGAGGAAAGCAATGAAGAATTTCTTGAGCGAGTGATGAAGATAAGGAACCATCCCATCGAAAGGGTTGAGGTAATAAAAATATACCCCTTCTAGAAAGAATGTGATGATCTCTTCACAGTATAGTCCACTAAATCAGAACATATCAGGGACTACAAGAGGACAACAACGCCAAATATGATGAGTCTCAGTTCGGATAATAATGAAGATGAGGAAGATTTTCTTTCTCAAAAGAATCTTGATCTTGATCCAGGTGGAGGAAAAAGTGTAATCCCGGTTGGAAACTATCTTTCAAATACTCACAACCAAGTATTAGTTCAAGATCCCTGTGCTAATTTTTTGAAGTACATTTGAAGAGGGCATAAAAATTGTTGGGAGGAATATATTACCAAAAGTCGTGAAATTTTTAGCTAGCGCTCGCTAAAAAGACAAGTGAGTTGGGAGTGGCTCCTTTTTGTTTATCTAGCATGCTTAAAGTATATGAGCAAAGAATAGCCATGGAAACATACGATTGAATGGATGTATTGGAAAAGAGAATTTGTCAGCTAAACATGTAAACATTTCGTAGTTAGATTAGGGTTGGTAGGAATGTCAATAAAGCTCAGCTGTGTGAGCATTTAGTTAGTTTTGTTTTTTTGTTTTTGTTTCTTTGGAAGAAAAAGAGAGAAAAGAGGGAGTAAATAAAAGAATAAAGGTACAACCCCATACCAAAAAAGAAAGGAAAAACCTAAAAGTGTGCAAGCTTAAATGCCACTACCAAAAAGAGAGCATTGCTATTTATTCATACAACCTAATCATGACTAAATAGATTTCAATTTACTGCTGATAGGTTAGTAAATCAGATTAGCCAAACAATTTAATCTTGGCTTATCGGTAGGATAGATTAGATAGGAAGAATGGCTCTAATCGGACCAAAACACCGAGCCAAAGAGATAGAAAAAGGATTGGTTCTAACATGCTCAAAATCTGAACCAAGAGAAAGCTATAAAAGAATGACTCAAAATAGATTAAAATCTCGAGTCATGTGAAGAATGAAGGATGTTTTAAATTTTCGGATCTTAAGCCGTCACGGGTTTTGTTTTAAATTTTCACGTAAATTTCAGTCTATGTGCATCTTGTTTTTATGCCATAGTCTTACGACTAGAAACTAGACAAATTAATCCTGGTTTGTATGTATTTAAATTTTTTTAGAATGTAGAGAATAAATTCTATAAGACAGCCTTTAATCCTGGGATAGTAGCTTAGGTAGAGAATTTATGAATTCAACTATTTAATCGAACTCATGGAAGAAATAAGGGTAGATTTAAATTAGTTTCCCGCTTTTCAATAAAAGAATAAAATGTTGGTGACAAAAGGTTTGCAAGTCCAAGTGCACCTTATGAAGAAAAAAATGTTAGTGAAAATTAGGCTGTGTAGGTAGAAGGATTGGGAGAAATTTGTTTCGTTTTGATACAAAATATCGATCATCTTTTTTTAAGCAACATGATCAAAGAAGAAAAAGTTTGATCAATGGATAAGGCACGGGTCTAAATTCTAGAGTTCGGTTTTTGAAGTTCTTGACACCTCCAAGGAGTCGCCATCCCCAAGTGGAACCACCGACTAGCCATCGATAAATTTTTGTCATAGTAAATGATGGCTAAAACGAGGTCTTTAGTCTTCAAGAAACAAGTTTTGAGCAAAAATTATGAGTTCTTGAAGCCTTGTTGTGCCCCATGTCCAAAGAACTCATCTCATCGTTATCTTCACCGAAACAAAGCCTTCAAAGGAGTCCTATGGTTTTAAAAAAGAAACTATTTTAAACCTTTTATTCCTCCATTTTTACTCATTTTACCACTTCATTAAAAACCCCCCTTTCCTCCCCGTCAAATTCCTCTTTTTTTCCCTCTCATACTCCATTTCATCAAAATCCCTTTTAAACCATGAAAACCCCTTTTTTATGGTTTGAACATCTTATTTTACCTATCGAACTTTAAAAAAGGCTTAAAAAACCCATGGCCTATTCGCAACCTTTTTTAACATAAGGCCTTAAGCGCTTTTGCCTAAGCCCTTGGCCCCTTTTTCACCACAAAACCGAGGCACTGAGACACGCGCTAAGGAATTAAGCTCCCATCGCATTCACATATCGCAGTTTTCAAATTCTTCATGCCTTTGCTTGTTTTTTCCGCCGATTTGCGATATGCCAATGCGCTCATCGCATCGGCATTCACCATCCCATCGGCCGCGTATTACATTTTATCGCATCGCTCCCTCTTCTCTGCCCGATGCAATCCCCTTTGGCTTAGCCCTTCACACCTCGCTTACGGTCCCATACTCCTCGACCCTTCCCTTCCTTATTCTTTAAGCCCCTTCCCTTTGTTTTTTCACTTTCATACTTGTCAAACCCCGCAGAAACCTCAGCAGTAGATCAAAGGCCTCAAGCCTTGATCTAACGACCACCATGCTTCCCCTCTCACCCTCCATTCTCTGACCGATATCTATCCATCCACCCTCGCAATCAATCTACATCATAGATCTTATGGATCTAACGGTTCCCCGTCCAACGCTCGTCTCCAACCCCGCCCGATCAACCAAACACGCTACCAAACAAAAAAGTTTGGTGTCGGTTGCGCTCCTACCTTCCACCCATAGAACTATCCCCCAATCCCCTCTTGACACCTAGCCTCCACTACAATCCTCGCTCATGCACTTTTTCACTATCGCGTTCCCATGTCGGCCATTGGATCTACACCCGACGGATCCAACGACTCACATTCATTTTCGCGTAACTTTGCCATCAAGGTTTTAACCACCCAAAATCACGTGAAACAGGTAGTTTCCTGAGGGACAGGGTGTCGCACCCTGTATGGTATCGCGTTCAAAATGACGCAGAAAAATGTTTACCGCCCGGATGTCGCGCACCGCGATGGTTTTCACAAAACCACTTTTTCCATTCCGCTCCATAATTTGATTTTTTAACCCATTTATTTCATATTTCTCGCCTTCCTCCATGCATTTTTCCTACGCACTCATTGCTCTCTCCACCTCTTCGACCTCCGTAATCGGTCTTTAAACCCAAATTTGCAGGATTTCTTGATAGTTTGTTATTGTGTGCGGGTCTCAGCGTGTTCTATGGCTTAAATCCATCCCGAGTGTCTAGTAAAGGGACGAGGGCCGAGGGTGACGATCCTCGTGGTCCAAAACAAAAGCAAAAAGGGGGCCAAAGGGATGAATTCCACGTCACAAAAAATGGATCATGGCGATTTGGAATTTCGATCAAACCCTCTAATATAGCTACCGTACACCAGAGCAAACACAAGGTGAAGAATTAAAAGAGTATCGGAGAAAAAATTAAAGTTAAAGGGTTAATACATAAAGATTGAAGATCAAAGAGCTTAACTACGACCATTTTAAAGCATAAAGCACAATTAAAGATGATTAAAGGAATAGGCCTCAAGCATGAAACCAAAAGCCTAATTCATTTTAAAAGACAAAAGATAGATGACTAAAGCCACAAATCAGCTAAACGATCAACAAAAAGGACAATTGAAGGCTCAAGAAGAATAAAGAAGGGCATGATCAGCCTCTAAAGCACAAAAATCGGAGTTAAATCGGTGTTTTAAAGTATTAAGGCAGACAGATCAGTAAAGGAAGCCTCCAAATGCCACATCGGTGAGGCAATAAATCCTCAAGAAGACATAAATTCGCACTGGCGCTGATTTCACCTAAAAAGAATACAAAGAGTTAAATGCACAATCAGAGATATTTGCCAAAGACAACTCGAAGTAATTGCCGACCCTACCAAAAGCCTCCAAAGTCAAAAAAAGTGACTAAAGTAGATGAAAGTTAGTGTAAAATCAATTAGTAGAGTTAAAACATCTGAAATCTTCTCCATAAGGCTTCCCAAAGGCCGAGAAGCATTTACTCTGTATTAATTGAACAATCAGATCTTCCTTTCACTCCACCTCCTCAATTCATCTATAAATACCATATGAGGAGCCTAGTATTATTTTTGGTTGAATACTCATTGAATGTAAATAGCTATTGAGGATCTTCGAAGCTCTGTTTTGTAATTGAAGAAAGATAGGTTGAGATGAGAAGTTTTGAGGCCGTAAAGACCTACTGGACTTGAAGATTGTAACTAGTTTGAACATCAAATATACAAGTTGATTTATGGAATCCCGGTCTATGTCAATGGTGATGTTTTTTCTTACCGTAATTGTTATTTTTCTCATGTTTTCCATACTATCCACTTTCTTTGATAAAGAACAACAAACATAGATTAGGATTTACTATAAAGAACCCTAAATCTCATCGATAAGCTTTATCTTTATGTTTTCTTCTAAATGTGTGTTTGGGAATGATTTCAATAGAGTGTAAACGGTTGAGGAATGTTGGTGAGCCCATGTCTTCATTTGAGTAAAACTTGAGATATTGTTTTTTTAATGTTATTTTCATTGCATGCTAAGTAAAGCTAAACTAGGAAGTCTATGGTTAGCCTGTCCTCTAGTGTTTTCTCCAACAACTTTGTTTTGAAAGTTTCCCTTAAAAGTATGTCAAAAGGCGAGGATAGGTTCAAAGTCCTTACCCTGATCTTAGGTTACTTTTTATGTTCAACTTGAATGTTTTTCCTTTGAATATGCTTTGAAATCGAGGCTAGGTTAAAAGTCCTTACTTTATCTTAGCTATTCGTTGTTTTATCTTTAATGTTTTCCATTGAGAGTATACTGAAAGCAAGCTAGATTCTCTTACTTGATCTTAAGCTATTCTTGTTTTCTCTTTGAGTATGCTGAAAGTAGGCTGGGTTAAAAGTCCTTACTTGATCTTAAGCTATTCTTTGTTTTTCTTATATGTTTACTTCTTTCACCACTTCTTAATGTTCCATACCATAAATAAACTTAATGAGATCTTTTGACATAGATTACTTGCCCCATGGACCACTCTTGAAACTGCAATTAAATCCTTTTGTGACTCCATAGCCCAATGGATTGATATTGTTTCTTACTTATCCTATTAGCCGAACAATTCTGTCAACTTGCTCACAACTTTACCCTTCAAAAGACTTCCTTCACTTTGATGACATTCATCCCAACCAAAACAAACAAAACCCTTGTACTTCATAACTAGCCTAATATCATATCATAAGCCTTAAAGAAATATCTTGAAAACACTCACATAGAGAGATCCCTCCTCGAATCCGGAGGGCTAGATCCTAGGATTCCAAAGTGGTTTTGATGTAGCCTCGGCAGCGTTTGTTCTTGCCAATCTTGCAAACTACGAGGCCTAACACCAACTATATATATACCTACACTAGTTATTATTTTTTAAGGTCTATGTAGCACGAAATAACAAAGTTTTTATGTTTTTTAAAAAGAACTAGGTTGTCATCGCTAGTCAATATTTTCATGACACCCATCTGTAAACACATATTGGAAAACAAGGTTTTTGATATAGCGAGCCACGGGGAGGATGCACTTTTCTCTCGTAAAACATATATTGGAAAATAAGGTTTTTTAATAGCAATGTAGGGAAGATGCCCTTTTATCTGCATCAAGTTAGGGCATACTATGCCATATATATCACTTTTCTCTCCTCCATTATAGCTCTCAAAACAGGGAATTTTAACACAACTCCCTTTGCTGCGAAAAGCACATATTAGATAACAAGGTTTTTGATAGTAGTGCGGGGACGACACCCTTTTCTCTACATCTAATTCTCGCATTTATGCCATATATTTGTCTTTTCTCTCCTCCATTATATCTCTCGAAATAGGAATTTTAACACATCTAGAAAAAGATAAAATGGGTAGGGTGAACCCAAGCAAGAGAAGACAGAAGTTGAGAGAGCGAAACAAGTGGTTTATAACAACGAAAATATTTTAGGGTCTAAGAAAACATAGAGGGTACAATCTCCTCCTCGACCTGGACATTAATCGTGTTCTTCAAGTTCTAGAGGAAGAGGATGGGTGGGTTGTTGAATCAGAGGACACCACCTACGGAATCTAGAGCCAGAAATGCAAATGCAAAAATGTGAGCTTGGGGGTACATGGCCACTATGAGACAAGGTCAAACTCATGTCTATAATAGTGGCTTAAATCCAAAGGGTTTTAAGCTTATAGTGCAATCGAATAGGAATAGTTCACATCCCCATATGCTTGTTTGAGGTAGTGATAGTGGCCTCCATGGCGGAATTGCTTTGTTGTTGGTAAGGAATTTTCAAAAAATGGCTTCTCCTCACCACTCACCTCCCGCTCCTATCAAAATTTCAATTCCTTCACTTTTTTTAGCCATCGAATTGTAGCGATGGTGGGATATCGTCTTCATTCCATTATCTTTCTTCCAGAGTGATCAAGGCAGGGGCATTTGTTGGAACAGAGGTCCCCTAAAGTCGTGAATTTTGTACAATTTTTATATTTTTGGTATTAATTAGTCTAGTGCGGGAGTTTGGGGTGGGTCAAAACTCCGAATGCATTGTAATGGGTCAAGGGTAGACACAGATTCCAGCAAACCATGGTTTGCGGACCACACTGAAAAAGTGTAGGCTAATTCTTTATAAATAGATGAACATTTTTGAGTCTTAAGGTAGGCAAGAATTAAGTCCGATGCTAAGCGCGAATTGCTAGATCCGTTGGGTTGGTTTTGGGTAAGGACTCCTCGCCGGGCACTTTGTGTGCATGGAGATCCTCAGTCCTACTAGTGTGCAGAACCCTGTTTAGCCGTGTGCGTAGGATGTGTTAGGTTGTAACTAGTTTGGAATGATAATATATGCGGATGTAGTTGAAGTACCTGCTTTGTGATATGGATCTGTTGTGTTATTGTTGAAATGAACCTTTGGATTACGTTCGAAAGTTGTGAATACATTTACATTATCTCGCTTATGTTGCAATTATATTTGTGTTACGCATATGTATGTCTGTGATCTCGTCTCAGCTGGGAGTATAAGGTTTGTCGTGATGGTTTCCTGTTTAGCTAAGAGTACATATGTTATAAGATGCATCTTATGATATCATAATTACCGTACACACCTGGATGCGAAAGGTGTTAAATAGATCCAGAATAGCTCTATTATGGTTATTAACCGAATATACCTAGTGCAAATAGACCTATGTGAACTTGGTAGGTTGTGAACTTGACCGCTCGACTACTTGCTCGCGGTGACCTAGTTCCCCAGCACCCTCCCATACTAATTCGGGTGAGGCTTTGGCCTGGGTACAGTGAGGTCACTCCCAGAAAGGGCCGATAGTGTAGCTTTGTTAGCAAAAACTTAACCTCCAAACTTGGGTCAGGACCCTCAAGCCAAAAAATGGATTCCGTTTTCCGGACGAGGGAGCATATTGAGAGAGAGATCGTAATTCCAAGAGAGCATTGGAGGCCCGAGAAGAGAGAAATCAAGAGTGGTTTGAAAAATAGGTTTAGGAATTTGCAATAAAAGAGAATCACAACATGAATTTCGACGAAGTGGAGAAGTGGAAGAATAATTACATTTTCACTAAAGTCTATAAAATTTTTCTTTGTAACATTTGTGAATGAGATTCGGGAGTGGGTGGCAAGGCTCATAGATTTCCGACGTGTTGGAAGGACGAGCGGGTCATGCAGTGGACTCGCAAAGTTGATCCAACGAGCTTAGAAGGAGCGATAATACCATCACTCGTATGGTACATCAATGCGGTGGATAGTGTGTTGGGAGGGATTTGTGAGATAAAGTTTGCAATCGATCATTTTGTGCCCTATTCGAAGCATGATAAAGGTTCTTCAAAGGGTTCGCAGGTAAGTTCCTAAAAATCATCATATTAATCAAAAAAATTAGTGTGAAAAATGTATTTTGTGCACTCACACCGAGTGAATGACCTATGCGATGTGGGTGACACAGTGGTAAATAATATAGAACTAATCAAGAAGGAGATAGAATCTATCTCACATGTCTAGTAAGAGAGTTGATTTGCGCATAGTCGTCCAACTATACGCTTCAAACTAGCATAGAGGGTAAAAACTCACTCGTAACTCCACCTCCATCGGAAGACGATATGGCCTCGCACATGAAGCTACCTACCTTCAAGGGCGTAGGGGATGAAGATATGGACCATTTTTTGGTTTGTTCGCAGAGTCAATATGGATTGCGCGGAATGTGGCGATGATGCCGCGTAGGCATTCCGCCTTCCATATTTTTGTGGGTGGTGGTCGTAGTGTTCAAAGAGTTCATCCACAAGTTTTTGGAGGAATATTTTGATGATTGGACTATCTTTAGCTTAGTGAAAAAGCACGTCTCGAACTTGCGCATGATGTTGGATACCTCGTAGGAAGCACTCGGGGATTTCCCGAATATCAAAGCTCGCATATTTGCATACCCTTTGCGATCTTGTCCCTGGGACGTTATAGTTTGTCGGGAAAGGATTGATGGTTGATCTCGCCAAAGTCATAGTTATCATAAACTTAGTAGTTCCAACAATTGAGAAACAACTTCGTTCGATCCTCGGACATACGAAAGCTACTATAGAAAGTTCATTCGAGGTTCGCATCGATCACAGCTCCTATGGAAAAATTTCTTAAGAAGGATGTTTCATTTTTTTGGGATGACGAGTGTCAGAAAAGATTCGAGCTACTCAAAAAAGAAGATATTCTCTACGCCCATCCTCATCTTTCTACGGTTGGGAAAAAGGTATTCCATGTTCACATAAATGCACAGATATCACCCTAGGAGCGGTCCTTACGCGACTCGGAGATGGAGACATTGATCATCCCTGTTGCTGTTCAGCTAGTAGGAAACTCTTTGGGTGCGTGAGCTCAACTACTCCACTACAAAGCGGGAGGGATTGACTGTGGTATACGTATTACGGAAATATCGGCATTATTTGTTAGGAGGGCACTTCAAAATGTTTACAAATCACTTGGCTTTGAAGTTGTATATATATATATATATATATATATATATATATATATATATATATATATATATATATATATATATATATATATAATTTTATTTAGTAATTATATGTTATTATGATTATGTTCTAATAATTAAATGTGTTTTATAGTGAGTTGTATATATTTATATCTTTTTATATAAATATATATTTTATAATTTTGTTGAAATTATATCAATTTATTTTATAATTGTAAAATGTATAAATAAATAACTAATATAACTAATTTAGATTTCATATTTCATTTTTAACCGAGATTTAGAAGTATTCTTTAATAGTAGTTTTAGAGATAAGATGTATTAGTTAGTTCTAGAGATGAAATGGATCTAGGTTGGTTTTAATTTCACCTTTTAAATAAGATATATTCCACATGAATACCCACATGAATATCATAGCCTCAAAATTTTTATTATTTTATTTTTCTATATAGCTATATTCCATATGAATACCATAGGTTCCACAAGATTTTTATCTTTTCATTTGAATTATTTAATATTTATATAAAGTTAATCCACATGAATCAGGTTCAAAAATTTTATTATTTTAATTTTCTAAATACCTATATTCCACATGAATACCATAGGTTCTCCAAGATTTTTATACTTTATTTTTCTAAGTTATTTTTTTATTATTTTACTTTTATTTGAATTATTTAATGTTAAGTTATTTTTATTTCATTATTCTTATATTCATTTTTTAATTTATTTATTAATATTTTCATTTGAATCATTTAAAGGTTAATTTAATTTAATTTTTTTTTTAAGGCATTATACCATAATAAATTGGAAATACTAAATTTTTAAAAAATAGTATTTAGTAATTTAATTTTGATTTTTTTAAATAAATTTTTATATATATTAAATTTCAAAAATAAATATTAATAAATGTTCAAATTTGTTTTATTTTCTTATTATGATTTAATAACTAAATGTGAATAATAAATAGAATAACATATTATTATTATTTTTAAAATATTCAAATTTATTTTATTTTATTGTTATGAATTAATAAGTATATGTGAATAATAAACTATTTTTCTACTAAATATATTTTTTCTACTCATATATATATATATATATATATATATATATATATATATATATATATATATATATCAAGTTATTTACTGTGTTATAATTTTATTAAGATGGTATAAATTTATTTAAATATTATTAAAAAACTATTTTAATGTATTGAAGTTAATGTTATGTTTAAAGTAAATAACAAAACATTATATAGAAAATCTCTTCTTGGCTTGGCGATGTAAAATCTCTACTAATAGGTCAACCACGTGAAGGTGAGAGCTTATATGACCCCAAAAAGGAACTAACCATTGATGCACACCCACATAATCCATTTCCAATGAGGCATAATCACTCACATGCTTAAAATAAACAACAAAAAATTATATAGAAAAGCTCTTCTTGGCTTGGAGATGTAAAATCTCTACTAACAGGTAATAACCACGTGAAGATGAGAGCTTATATGACCCCAAAAATGGTCCATCATTGGCATGGGACTAACCACCGACGCGCACCCATCACAATCCATTGCCAATGAGGCATAATCACTCACATGCATGCATGCACACAACAAACATGGGGTGCACACAACCATACACATACCCACAAACATTACACATTGACTCACAAATTGACATGTTCATAGACATCACACTTACTATGAACTTTAGAATTAACATTATTTTATGCATGAACTTTAGAATTAGCATTATTTTATGCATGTGATTAAAAATGATTATAAATATTATGATGCTGATAATTATATTTATTTTATAAGTTAATTAGTATGATATTAAAAATAATATACATTTATTTTCTTTATTATATTTAAAACATTTATTATCATTAACAAAATTTTAGATTAATATCTATAATTTATGAAAAGGAAAATTATAAATTATTAAAATTAATTAAAATTTTTTAAATAAGAATAATTGAATTTATTTATTATAATGATTTTATTATTAAATAAGTAATTTCTATGTGCCATTACAAATTAAAGCTATTATAAATATTATGATATTGTTTTTTTTTAGGGATTTGAATCTTGAGTCTCATAGTTTGCATAACATTTTTATTTGCTAATATTATGGGCTTTTTAATGTTATTGTAATGTATATTATTTTTCATTTTAAAATGATAAATTAATATTATCAATATTTAAAATTTTGATAGAAAAAAATAATAAAAAATAAAATAAAAATAAAATAAAAATAAAAATAAATAATAATAATAATAATAATAATTTCATAAATATTTAATTAATGTATTTACAAGTTAATATTTATAAAATAATTTAATATTCTAAATAATATATTTATATATAGAAATAAAAATAGTATATTTATAATCATAGAAACAAATATTTAAAAATATATATTCACACAAATTACATTCATATATCTCCAAACAAGTAAATAATACGATATACAAATATAACAAAGAAAGATTCATAGACACGATCATACACATTCAAAGAATACATTCATACACATGCGCAAAGCACATGCAAGTAACAAAATACACATACAAATGTAGCAAATAATAGATTCATAGACACATAAAGAATACAACCATACACATACAAATAATACAAGTAAAGAAAACACATACAAATGTAGCAAACAATATATTCATACACATACGAAAGAACACAAGTAAACAAGACACATTTAAAGAATACAAGTAAAGAAAACACATACAAATGTAGAAAAGAATATATTCATACACATACAAAAAAACACAAGTAAACAAAGACACATACAAATGTAACAAAGATTAGATTCATACACATACAGAGAATAAGTAAACAAAACACATAAACATGTAAACGATATTGATTCATACATACTTAAATGAATACATTCACACATATACAAAGACTAAAGATTAAATAAGAAACATACAAAAATACTTTACAAATATAAAGAATAAAGCAAATATATATACACACAAAAAATAGAGCTAGAATACATTCATACACATATCAAAATACAAGTAAATAATACACATACACATGTATACACCACAAAACAATGAAACCACCTCTCTAACACAAAAAGATGCAAAATGAGACATTCATAAACATAGAAAGAATAAACACTCCAAACAAATACATACAAGTAATGCAAACACTCTCAAAATAATACATTCACGACACATCACATACAAGTAGATATCCTATTCATTGATGCATACCAAAATAAAAGACCTCAACAAATAAATTGTAACTATGTAAAATGGAAACTAATAAAAAACACCATTTCAATTCTCAAAATAATACATTTATATACATACAAAATAAATAATCCAAAAGCACAAGCATTTATATATAGTAAAACTTTATACAAATAAATAATAGATAAAGTAAATATTTACAAACGCTCTAAATAATATATATCAGTATTTAATTTAAATATATTAAAATATCAATGTAAATATTAAATTATATTTATTTATATATGTAAAAAAAGAATAAAACATATAATATAAATATCCTAATAACATATTTATATTAAAAAATATATAATTAAACCAATAAAAAAATCAAAAATTAAAACAAAAACTTAAAAAAAATCAAAATCAAAGTAAAAGAAAAAATTATTAAAAAATTTATATAAATATGTGTTATAATTGTTATATAATTTATTTGAATAAGAGTGATTTTTTATTTATGTGTATATAGGCTGAAGATGTTTAAAACATTCAAAAAATGTTAAATAATTTATGTGAATAAGAGTGATTTTTTTCCATTTGTGTATGTTGGGAAGATGTTTAAAACATTGAAAAAATGTTAAATAATTATGTGAATAAGAGTGGATTTTCCATTTGTGTGTATGTTGGGAAGATGTTTAAGACATGTTTATAAATTATTATTATAATAAAATAATATAGTTGAGTTTGTTCATATTGGAGTTATCATAAACTAAAGATCATGAAAATCAAGAGCACAAGAAACACAACTCAAAGGAGGGTTACAATTTAACCTTCTCCTAAGAGCCTTTTGGAGGGGTTGAAATTCCCCTCCACACAAAACAAATCTTACTCCTTTTATTAATGATAGTTTGTGTTCATGTACAATTCTATGATGGGCCCATCTAAAAGAAAAAATATACAATATTTTTCTAATTACAATGTTACAAAATATAAAAATTGATAATGTCTTCTCTTGGCTCATGATCAACTTTGGTATTGATAAATTTTCTGCAACACACAACATTAAAATGATATTGTTAGTATACAAATACTTCATAAAAAATTGTAAAATAATTAGATACACAATTCATTATAATATATATATATATATATATATATATATATATATATATGCATTAATACAATATAATTATGCAAAAACCATACAAATATAATCTAATTTACCAATTTAATATAATAACAATTAAATTGCTCCCATAATACTTGTTAAGCCATTTGAAAGTAGTTTGAAGATAAGAATTTCTGAAATAATAATTAAAAAATTTCATTAGTGAAATTCATAAAGGCAAAGAAAACATACTCATGTAAATAATACACTAAATTCATAATATGTTTATAAGTTTTGTTTTAACCTAGCATAGATATTTGTCAAGTTTTTTAAGAGATTAATTTATACATTTCGGCCAATAATCTTTTACGGGCCTCAATAGCATGCATGCAGACATTAATGGCATCAACAATAGTGAGTAGAGGAAGTGGTGGGATACCTAATATCGAGGGGAAAAAATTGCTAATAAATGTCAACTGTGTGAAAAACGTTTTGAACTTAGAACTTACTCGACATGATAATGGTTTCATTGAATAGGATATGAGTGAAATGCTAAACAAGGATCAAGCGGAATTTATTCTCTGTATACGGGTTACCCTTGCCAAGAGTGTATATATTGGTTTGGAATGTATACAGTTACCCAGACCATTTCCCCAAGTCGAATTCGAATTAGATGAATTGGAATTATTAAGTATCAATGAATTGAAAGGTTTCTTTTACCTTATTATCATATTATATAAATAGTAAGATCTTACATAAGAAGCAGTAATGGTTCTTGCAGAATCACTAGGAACGAGCTCATCAAAATACAAACATATAAAAGATAAATAAATTAAAAGGAAGAAAGAATATGAAATATCAATGAGAAGGAGATGAACACTCGTGAGAAAAAGATAAGAGCGTCAGGATATTGAAACTTTTTTTGGTATGAGAGAAAAAACACTTTTCTTTATTGTAACCTACAAGGTAGAAGGCAACCTTGGTGTACGTGACACCATGAAAACAAAATCTGAAAGTACCATATTATTAGCGCGTTTATTTTAATCAATGATATATGACAATTGGAAATCTATATATTAATAATTCTTTGTTTGTTTGTGCGGTTAAAGATAGTTTTAAATGATCCGATTACCAGAAATGCAATTGGTTTACTTTTCTAAATTTAAAAACCTTTGAACTAAAAAATGGGCATGGAACATTGATCGAGTATATCCACGTCAAAACTGTTTTAAAATTTTTAAGTTTTTTTGGTTAACGATGCCATCATTCATCACGCATTACGACGGACCAATGCTTTTCGCTCAGTGTGGATCTGTATGCACAGTCTAGTCGACCTTGAAATAGAAATAGTCGAGTCAAACCTACTCCGGGCACAGTTCCACATAATTCCCATGGTTCATATGAGTTGGGCCAACTGGTCTAAATACAAGGTTGTTAGAGTAAGATACCTCGAGACAACTCGGCTTTAACCATGCAACAAATCGTGCCCTTTATAAATAATGTTTCTATAAAAAAATTGATGATCACATTTAACATGATATGTTTTTTATGTTTCAACAAGGTTTAATGCATCCCCATAGTGGAGGATAGTCCAGGTTGGCAGACGAAAATTTTGACCAGGTAGGTTATTATCGACCACCAAAATTATTAGAAATCAAACAAGGCTAGGACCACGAGGTTATTATTGACCACCTAAAGACATAGCGCATGATATTTTTTAAGTATATGGACTGAGATTTTTAAGCTTGTTCTACGGATGAGTTTTGATTTAGATTTGGAACTCAAAACATAGACTAAAAATGACTACTTTGTAGATATTCAAGGTTTTACATCTGAAAAAAATACACTACGAAACTCCCAATCAACCACTTAAATTATTAGAAATTAAGAGCGATTATGAAATATTTCGAATTTTACATCTGAAAAAATTACACCACGGGAAACCTCCAATCAACCACCTAAATTATTAGAGATCAAACAAGGTTGGGTTAGGCTTTGACATCAACACAACTTTTTTTTTGTGATTAGCTAGGGACGCAATATACATACAATGGATATTCAAATTCTAAATATACAATTTATACATACAAATTTCTATTTCAGGATGGAATTAGAAATATCGCCGGTTTAGGAGCACAAACAATGCGTCCCTTAATACTGAAAGAAAACACATCAATATATGAGTATCCAACGGTCTACTAGGGAGAATGCAAACAAAGCAAGAAACATTTTAAGTTGATCCATTAGTATATTGACAAACATGGATCCATGTGGGGGAGATACATAGCTAGGATATTCCACGTGGCTATATAAACCATAAAGTGGGTCTTTAAAGGGGTGAAAGTTCGGAGACTGTGCTAAGAGCTTAAATTGGTTGAGATGAAATTTATATCGAGAGAAATATCTAGATGAGAAAAAGATGATAGTGGTATTAGAAATGTGAATTAGTAACTCACCCTCATATTTGTCTTGGTCTTGAATACGAGCCACACACGACACACTTGCTAACTCAAAATTTCAACCATATACATTTTATGTATTTCAAATTTTAATAAAATAAATATTGTATTATAATTTTATTCAATTACAATTTTAAGATTATTTATTATTCATAAAATTATTAAAAACATTTTACTTACGAATATTTTTAATATTAAAATTATGTTTTATAATAATGATTTTTCATTATGGGGGAGATACGTGACTAGGAGTTTCCACGTGGCTATATAAATGATGAAGTGGGCCTTTAAAAGGGGTGAATGTTTTGTGAGGATTGATAGTTATACATTTTTTTGTCCAATCTCTAATGAGCCATTTTGGAGTAATTCTATATCAACATTCCATGTATGTAACATTAGTGTATTAGAAGGTTATGGGCACACTAATATATCTTTAAGCTGATTCATTAGTATATCAACATATCAAAATGCTCAAGGTTTGGAGAATGCACAACTTGTGAAATCACCAATATGGAAAAAACTCTAATACAATAAGAAACCAACAAACTTGGACCCATGTGGGGGAGATACGTGGCTAGAGTGATTCCACGTGGTTATATAAATGATGAAGTGGGTCTTTAAAGGATTGAAATTTCAGAGACTGTGGTAAGAGCTTAAATTGGTTGAGATGAAATTTAAATCGGGAAAAAAGATCTATATGAGAAAAAAGATGATAGTGGTATTAGAAATGTGATTTAGTAACTCACCCTCATATTTATCTTGGTCTTGAATATGAGCCACACACTTAGTAACTCAAAATGTCAACCATATACATTTTATATATTTCAAATTTTAACAAAATAAATATTTTATTAGAATTTTATTCACATTACAATTTTAAGACTTTCACCTTTTCAAATAAGCTATATTCCACTTTTAAATAAGTCGTATTCCACATATATCATAGGTTCAAAAAAATTTTATTATTTTATTTTTCTAAATAGCTATATTCCACATGAATACCATAGGTTCTCCAAGATTTTTATCTTTTTTCATTTGAATTATTTAATGTTTATATAAGGTTAATCCACAAAATTTTTTATTATTTTTATTTTTTATAAATACCTATATTCCATATGAATAAGTTTTTTATTACTTTTATAGTTTATTATTTTTATTTTACTTTATAGGTTATTTTTCTAAGTTATTTTTTTATTATTTTATTTTTATTTGAATTAATTAATGTTTTATTTTTATTTCTTTATTTTATTTATTAATCTTTTCATTTGAATTATTTAATATTTATATAAGGTTAATCTTTCATACCTTACATTAATATTTTCATTTAATTTAATTGTTTTTATTTAATTAATTGTTTAATTTTTACATTACATTAATCTCTTCATTTAATTTAATTGTTTTTATTTAATTAATAGTTTTATTTTTTATTATTTTATTTTTATTTGAATTAATTAATGTTTATTTTTATTTCATTATTTTTATATCATTTTTTATTTTATTTATTAATCTTTTCATTTGAATTATTTAATATTTATATAAGGTTAATCTTTCATACCTTACATTAATATTTTCATTTAATTTAATTGTTTTTTTAAAACATTGATTTAATAACTAAAATAAATTTTTATATATATATTAAATTTCAAAAATAAATATTAATATTTGAATTATTTAATGTTTATATAAGGTTAATCTTTTCATACCTTACATTAATATTTTCATTTAATTTAATTTATTTATTTATTTAATTAATTGCTTTAATTTTTACATTACATTAATCTCTTCATTAAATTTAATTGTTTTTTTAAGACATTATACCATACTAAATTTCAAATACTGTTTTTTTAAAAAATAATATTTAATAATTTATTTTGATTTTTTCAAATAAATTTATATATATATTTAAATTTAAAAAATAAATATTAAAAAATTCAAATTAATTTTCTTTATTATTTTATTATTATTTAATAACTAAATGTCAATAATAAATATAATAACATATTATTATTATTTTTAAAAAATTCAAATTTATCTTTATTTTATATTTGAATTATAATTATATGTAATAATATATATATTTGTGTAAAACTCATATAAATTTATATCTATATATTTATTATATATAATTTTATTAAGATGGTATCTTTATATGTTTTTTAAGATAATAAAAAATTTATTTAAATATTATTTAAAAAACTATTTTAATGTATTGAAGTTAATGTTATGTTTAAAATAAACAACAAAACATTATATAGAAAAGCTTTTCTTGGCTTGGAGATGTAAAATCTCTACTAACAGAGGGTCAACCACGTGAAGGTGAGAGCTTATATGACCCCAAAAATGTCCATCATTGGCATGGGACTAACCACCCATGCGCACCCACACAATCCATTGCCAATGAGGCATAATCACTCACATGCATGCATGCACACAACAAACATAGGGTGCACACAACCATACACATACCCACAAACATTACACATTGACTCACAAATTGACATGTTTACAGACATCACACTTACTATGAACTTTAGAATTAGCATTATTTTATGCATGTGATTAAAAGTGATTATAAATATTATGATGCTGATAATTATATTTATTTTTTAAGTTAATTAGTATGATATTAAAAATAATATATATTTATTTTCTTTATTATATTTAAAAAACTTATTATCATTAACAAAATTTTAGATTAATATCTATAATTTATGAAAAGGAAAAATTATAAATTATTAAAATTAATTAAGCTTTTTAAATAAAAAATGATTGAATTTATTTATTATAATGATTTGATTATTAAATAATTAATTTATATGTGCCATTACAAATTAAAGCTATTATAAATATTATGTTATTGTAGGGATTTGAATCTTGAGTTTCGTGGTTTGTATAACATTTTTATTTGCTAATATTATGGGTTTTTTAATGTTATTGTAATGTATATTATTTTTCATTTTAAAATGTTAAATTAATATTATCAATATTTAAAATTTTGATAGAAAAAAAATAATAAAAAAAATAATAAAAAAATAAAATAAAAATTAAAAAAAAAATTAAAAAAAATAAAAAAAATAAATAAATAAATAATAATAATAATAATAATCTCATAATATTTAATTAATGTATTTACAAGTTAATATTTATAAAATAAGTCAATATTCTAAATAATATATTTATATATAGAAATAATAATAGTATATTTATAATTATAGAAACAAATATTTAAAAATATATATTCACACAAATTACATTCATATATCTCCAAAACAAGTAAATAATACATATACAAATATATCAAAGAAAGATTCATAGACACAAAAAAAAATATCACACATTCAAAGAATACATTCATACACATACATAAAATACAAGTAAATCAAAGAATATATTCATACACATGCAAAACATACAAGTACACAATACACACATAAATGTAGCAAATAATAGATTCATACACACATAAAGAATACAACCATACACATACAAAGAATACAAGTAAAAAAAAACACATACAAATGTAACAAAGAATATATTCATACACATACAAAGAACACAAGTAAACAAGACACATACAAAGAATACAAGTAAAGAAAACACATACAAATGTAGCAAAGAATATATTCATACACATACAAAAGAAACACAAGTAAACAAGATACATACAAATGTAACAAAGATTAGATTCATACACATACAAAGAATAAGAGTAAACAAACAACATACACATGTAGCAGCAAATAATAGATTCATACATACTTAAAGAATACATTCATACATATACAAAGAATAAAAGTAAATAAGAAACATACAAAAATTCATACACATATAAAGAATACAAGAAAATAATATACACACAAGAATAGCTAAGAATACATTCATACACATGTCCAAAATACAAGTAAATAATACACATACAAATATATATACACACAAACAATGAAACCACCTCTCTAACACACAAAGATGCAAAATAAGACATTCATAAACATAGAAAGAATAAACACTCCAAACAAATACATACAAGTAATGCAAACACTCTCAAAAAATACACTCACACACATCACATACAAGTAGATATCCTATTCATTGATGCATACCAAAATAAAAAACCTCAACAAATAAATTGTAACTATCTAAATGCAAATAATAAAAACACCATTTCAATTCTCAAAATAATACATTTATATACATACAAAATAAATAATCCAAAAGCACAAACATTTATACATAATAAATTTATACAAACAAATAATAAATAGATTTAAATATTTACAAACACTCTAAATAATATATATAATATTTAATTTAAATATATTAAAATATCAATGTAAATATTAAATTATATTTATTTATATATGTGAAAAGAAGAAAAATATAATATAAATATCCTAATAACATATTTATAATAAAAATATATAATTAAACCAATAAAAAAATCAAAATCAAAACAAAAAACTTAAAAAAAATCAAAATCAAAATAAAAAGAAAAAAATTAAAAAACAAAAATTAAAAACTTTATATAAATATGTGTTATAATTGTTATATAATTTATGTGAATAAAAGTGATTTTGTTATTTGTGTATGTGGGGAAGATGTTTAAAACATTCAAAAAAATGTTAAATAATTTATGTGAATAAGAGTGATTTTTTCCATTTATGTGTATGTTGGGAAGATGTTTAAAACATTGAAAAAATGTTAAATAATTATGTGAATAAGAGTGATTTTTCCATTTGTGTGTATGTTGGGAAGATGTTTAAGACATGTTTATAAATTATTATTATAATAAAATAATATAGTTGAGTTTGTTCATATTGGAGTTATCATAAACTAAAGATCATGAAAATCAAAAGCACAAGAAACACAACTCAAAGGAGGGTTACAATTTAACCTTCTCCTAAGAGCCTTTTGGAGGGGTTGAATTCCCCTCCACACAAAACAAATCCTACTCCTTTTATTAATGATAGTTTGTGTTCATGTACAATTCTTTGATGGGCCCATCTAAACAAAAAATATACAATATTTTTAATTACAATGTTACAAAATATAAAAATTGATAATGTCTTCTCCTGGCTCATGATCAACTTGGTATTGATAAATTTTCTGCAACATACAACATTAAAATGATATTGTTAGTATACAAACACTTCATAAAAAAATGTAAAATAATTAAATACACAATTCATTATTTTATATATATATATATATATATATATATATATATATATATATATATATATATATATATATATATATATATGCAAAGCTATACAAATATAATCTAATTTACCAATTTAATATAATAACAATTAAATTTCTCCCATAATATTTGTTAAGCAATTTGAAAAGTAGTTTGAACATAAAAAAAATTTGAAATAATAATTAAATAATTTCATTAGTGAAATTCAAAGAGGCAAAAAAAACATGCTCAAAATAAAATAGCATGTAAATAATAACTAAATTCATAATATGTTTATAAGTTTTGTTTTAACCTAGAATAGATATTTGTCAAGTTTTTAAGAGATTAATTTATACATTTCAGCCACATAAGTTTTTCTGGGCCTCAATAGCATCTAACAAAATCAATCAACTGTGTGAAAAACGTTTTGAACATAGCATCTAACAAAATCAATCAACTGTGTGAAAAACGTTTTGAACTTAGACTTACTCGACATGATAATGGTTTCATAGAATAGAATATGAGTGAAATTCTAAACAAAAATCAAACTGGGAATTTATTCTCTGCTCTGGGTTACCCTTACCAAGAGTGTATATATTGGTTTGGAATGTATACAGCTGTCCAGACCATTCACCATTCCCCAAGTCGATATGGTTTGGAATGTATACAGCTGTCCGGACCAATGCTTTTCGCTTGGCTGGATATGTATGCACAGTCTAGTCGACCTTGAAATAGAAATGGTCGAGTCAAACCTACTCCAGGCACAGTTCCACATAATTGCCATGGTGCATATGAAACCGAATTTTCGCGACTTGAAATAAATAAATTGCAGCATTGCCAGAGAGCTGACCAAGTAGACTAGGGTTGAGCGAGAAGTGTACTAAGTAATATTGTAATTTTTACCTCTAAATTGGTATCAATCTAAAACCATAACAGATTGGAACATTGGTATAACAGATTGGAACAGAACAAAATAGAGGCCGCGCGAACGGAACAATGCAAACAAACAAGAAACGTTTTCCTTGTTGTGAAACTGAATTTTCGGGTTACATTGTAAAAATAAATAAATTGCAGCATTGTCGGGACTTGAACCCATGTCTCCCAGGCCAGAGAGCTGACCAAGTAGACTAGCGAGAAGTGTACGAAGTAATATTGTAATTTTTACCTCTAAATTGTAACTCCTTGGAAAGGACAAACAATCAATCCATTCACGATTGGGGCTCGGGTCGTGTTTATAGAAAACAGAACAGCAAAAATTGGTATCAATCTAATAACATAATAGATTGGAACATTGGTATCAATCTAAAAACAGAACAGATTAGAGGATGTTGCAATCGGTCTTTCAACCATGCAAGGGTTACAAGGATGGAATCGCAGCAACGTCCAAGGAGCTGTAGCATTTTGGTTTTAGCACGTCCGAGGAGCTGTAGGAACTGTAGCATTTTGGTTTTAGTATTAGTGTGGAGGTTGTAGCATTTTGGTTTTGGTATTAGTGTGGAGGCCGCGCGAACGGACCAGGGGTTTATTATGCTCTGTTAGGGCCATCCCAAGTCCTGGAGATCCACCACTGGAATGTTTATAAGACACTTTAACCTCACTGGGAGGCAGGATATATTGACCCTCCACCTCACTTCTGTTTACTCCTTTTCTATAATGACACTCAGGTTGCTCTGAACATCTTCTGATTTAGATGACATCTCTGTGAACCACTACAGCAGAAGATGTTTCGAATGGAGGTACACTACGGCAATCTTGTAAAATAAATTGAGGTACACTTCCATTCAAAGAAAGAGCTGAAATCTCAGTAAAATTATGGTATTTTATTATTTGTAGATGCCATGTGTTATTAGGCATATGGCTACTACGAAATCCAGATAATTTGAGATTAAGACCTTAGTATAAAAAATAAAACAAAGGGATACGAAAATTGCCTTTCACCTCTTCCTGGCAATGAGGTACTGAAGAATTAAATAAGGAGCATGAGCCAAATGAAAGAAACGAAAGTGGCCCATACACTTTACAAGAATCTTTAATAAAATAAGACTCAAATATCAGAAAAAGATGACAATGTAGGAATGATGAATCAATTCAAAAAAGGAAGACAGAACCATCTGTATAACATTGTTACCAGTTGACTCTACTCTGTGAAGAAGCCTTACTCTATCAACTCTACTCTCTGAAGAAACCTTACTGAATCAACTCTTTATGTTCAGGACATGAAGGGGATAAACTTACTAAAAAATCTCAACAGAATGATAAAGCCACAGCAGACGTGATGTGGGAAATATGGATGACCTTGACTTTCCACTCATGAATTTATATTTCAAAGGCTCTAACTGGGAATGCATTTTACTAAAATTGGACGCCCAGACTGTCCAAAGTGGCTATGTGTACAGAACATGTGACAGCCATTCTAATAAAAGGCGGAGGGCAGCCTGGTTGTGGGTGGCTTCTAGTGTTCCTCAAGACGCCGGAGATATCCACAAGTTGCCTGGTTGTGGGTGGCTTCTAGTGTTCCTCAAGACGCCAGAGATATCCACAAGTTGCCAGAAATATTTTCAAATTTTTGAGTTTCTTGACTAACTGATTTGACTGATCATTTCTTTTCAATTCCTCCCATTTCAATCATAAAACAACAAAATACGTTCTCACTCATCGATGCTTCTTGTGAAATAAATTGAGGTACACTATATTTAGATGCTTCTTGTGAAATAAATTGAGGTACACTACATCGATTCAATCCAACTCAAAAATATAAAACAATGAAATACTTTCTCAGTCATAATCTTACTCTATGATTTAGATGCTTCTTGTGAAATAAATTGAGGTACACTACATCGATTCAATCCAACTCACAAATATAAAACAACGAAATACGTTCTCACTCATAATATTGCTCTATGATTTAGATGCTTCTTGTGAAATAAATTGAGGTACACTACATCGAATGGAAGTGTTGGAGCATTCATAGTTAGTGTGTAATTATTATTATATTAGGACATATATTTTACAACTCACTGTCCCTGTGAATAATGAATTAGGAGATATAGGTTCAAGGCAAGAAGATGTCGAGTTTTTGAATGAAGGCTTTCTTAAACGGCTTCAAATATGTGAACAGAGGAGGACTGAAACCTATTCTGCAATTGACATGCTCTGTTCTTATAGAAGAGGTATTCATAAACAGGAACAGAGGATATTGATGACCCTCTATTCATTAACCTGTGAGACGTAGTAGTGTGTTTGTGTTGTAGAAGTCTAGGATATAATTTTCACAAATTCATGAGATCTAGGTTCAATTTTGAATGTAGCCTACAATTTGCTTAACCCGTAAAAAAGATTCATGAGATCTATGGTCAATTTTGAATGTAGACTAAGTTCAATTTGTTTAACCCTTAGAAAATAAATAGGACAAGTTCAATTTCTAAAATACATGACTAACTATTCACACAACTTAGCCCTTGCCTAAAGCAGAAAAGAGCCATCAATCAAAGAATACTAATAGAACAGGGCCGTCAACAAAGTTGAATACTAACCTTTCTTTTGCAATTGAAAGTTTGGAAATGAAACTCCTGAAACTCCTCATTCACTGCTGTTGCAAAGACACTGGAAATGCTGCTCTACCTCAACACCCATCCATGCATATTCTCCTCATCCATGCCTTTCTCTCTCAATTAGCACAGAGACAACACACAAACACTTGCAGACACACAAAAAAGAAAAGAAAAGACCACACAAAGCACATGGAAACAACACTGCACAACGCATACAACAACACTACACATAGTACAACACTAAACTGTACATGTATGGAGCGCTCCATAAGACAAGACAGAGTGCTTGAGAGAGAAAGAAAAAACTAACAGCGCCAAAATGCTTAACCTATTGAATTAACAGAAAAGACAATTTATCAGCTTACATAAATGTCCATGTCCCTGTGGAATGAATTAAAGAGATAGACAAACAAACAAAAATATCGTGCCTGTGAGAAATCCGCTTGATGGCCTCCTGCCTTTCCTGAATTTCTTGTGCAGAACCTCTTCTCAATCGATCATTCTTCATTGAGTCGAATGAGGCGTGAGTATATATAATACACTCGAGTTTTAAGTTTTTTGCACCGTTGAGTTTAAAGTCAAAGCTATCTTTTAATTAAAATATTAAACCATTCTTTTAATTAACAGAAAAGACAATTTATCATCTTACATAAATTTCCATGTCCCTGTGGAATGAATTAAAGACAATATCATGCCTGTGAAAAATATCGTGCCTGTGAAAAATCCGCTTGATGGCCTCCTGCCTTTCCTGAATTTCTTGTGTAGATCCTCTTCTCAATCGATCATTCTTCATTGAGTCGAATAAGGCGTGGGTATATAATACACTCATGAAACTTTACATCGAGTTGAAAGTCAAAGTTATCTTTTAATTAAAATCTAAAACCATTCTTTTAAGTACCATTATTTAAACAATCTTTTAAGTTCGTATTAGTGTTTTGTAATTTATGATGTTTTTAAAAATTGTACTGTTTGTTGTTTTTAATGTCGCATTACAGTTGTTTTTTTTTAAATTAAATTATGTTTTTGAATGCTAAGCTTTCAAGTGATTCCAACCTTTTTACCCAAGAATGCTATTTAAACAAATCTTTTAAACGGATCTTTTAAATACTCTTCCTTAAATCGATCTTTTAATTACTATTAATTACTATTTAAATGAATTTCTAGCTCCTATGTAGAACCTCCTCTTAATAACCTATTCATTTCATGATTCACTCACCAAACAAAACTATATTCAAGGCATTCCTAAATGACAAGTCCAGTTTTAGGCATTTTTGGACCATTAGCTAGCTTTTTATCGTAGAATCCTATTAAAATCTTAAACCCATTTTTAATTACCATTCCTTAAACCAATCTTTTAATTACCATTTAAACTTATTTGAGTTGTCATGTGCTTTCAAGTATGTTTTTAAACGATATTTTTCAAAACCTCCCTTTCATTACTTTTCAATTTTGTTTTTAAATGAAAAAACATTCTTTCAAGTTTGTGATATATATGATATATAGACTAGCAATTTTGGCTTAAATATTATCCAAAAAAACAATGAATGTTATATGCTCCACTGTAATATGTAATTTAATATCACATATAAAAATAAATATTAACTTGAAGAAAGTAAATTTTACGAAAATTATAAAACATAAAAATTATTTGAAAAACGAAAAAAATAGTGCAATTTTCTTTTTGCGATTAACTTGGTATTAATTGTTTCAAAATTGAATGATAAATGGTTTTAATGAAGTATATGTAACTTATCTTGATATAATAATTTATATATGTAGACTTTTATTTTTAATTGAGATTAGTTTGGATGATTGAAAATTTTATTTTTACAGTCCTTTTTCAAATTTAAATCTTACCTGTTACAATTTTTTTTACTTTTGTGAGTTGATTGATCCTAATAAAATACTTAATCACATTTTTTAGAATGATCTAAAGAATGACAAAACAATTCCAAGCATTTAATTATTATCAATCCAAAACTTTTACAATAAAGAAATAACAAAACATTTCTAAACATATAATTACTATCCATCCAAAACTTTTTACAATAAATAAATCTTAAATGGCTAGTTCAAGTATGATAAATATTTTAAAATTTCATTATTATTATTATCTGATTTTAGATGAGACCCCCTTGTTTGTGGGGCAAGGGACCCATCACCAAGTCAGTGTATGAGACCCCCCTTGTTTGTGGGACAAGGGACCCAATGCTAAGTCTACCAAGGCATACATACTCTACCCCCCTTTTCTTTTGAACTTGTGACCTCTTAGGAGGAAACACATGCTCTTAACAATTAGGCCCACTCAAACATTCGAATAAAAACATTAGGGAAATCTTAATATGGTGGGGTGGCGGGGAGTGTGGATAGGGGAAGACATTACGGAAAACACAATATGTGGGGGTGAGGGAATATATTAAGGAAAACTTAATATGAATGGGGTGTGGGTTTGGGAGCATATATTAAGGAAAACCTATTACCCTCATAATGAGGGTGGGATTGGGGGGAGATATTAAGGAAACTTATTACCCTCATAATGAGGGTATGGGAGGCAAGATATTAGGGAGAACTTATATTGAGGGTGGAGATGAGTGTAGATATTAGTTAGGAGGATAATGTTGGAGAATATATTAATGGAAATTTATTAGGTGAGTTTGGGGAGAGATGTTGGGGAAAAATAAATATGTGGTGGGAAATATTTTAGGGAAAAATTGTTACCCTCATAATAATGTTGGAAGCGGTGGTGGATATTAATTATGAGAGCGAGTTGGCGGAAGATGTTAGGGAAAGCATAACATGAGGCTAGAGAGAGACATATTAGGGAAAAATGATTAGGTTAAGGGTGAGGAGATATTATTTCCGTAATAAAAGTGTGGATATTTTAGAGAAACATTTAGGGGGTGGGAGTATCTAGTAGGGAAAACTTAAAACATTTTATTTAATTTATTCCCTTTCCCCGTAGCCTCCTCATATTAAGGTTTTCTTAATATATACCCTCATAATAATCCTCATTATGAATTTTCTCTAATATCACCCCCCAACCCCATATTCCCCTCATATTACATTTTCCCTAACATCTACCCCCACCCACACAATCCCCTCATATTATATTTCCATAATATCTCCTCCCACCCTCTCCCTCAACATCATTATGAGTTTTCTTTAGTATGTCCCCCTAATCCTACACCTTCTCATATTAAATTGCGTTAATTTTTTCCTTAATATTTTAGTCAACCAAACTCACACATGCTAATGTGATATAATATTTTATTATGTATGTTATTCTAGTTTATCATTTATTTATAAAATATTACAATTATTTATGATAATATTATTATCTATTAGGATTAAAATTATACAATATCATATAAACATATTTATAAATCTAAAATACACAATAAATAATAAATATAATTATTAATTTTTTTAATAATAAATAATAATAATAATAATAATTTAACTTTAATGTCACAACTAAGCTAGACACAAAGTTGGTGTATGATACCCTCTTGATTGTGTGACAATGGACTTGCCTCAACACAACAATTTGTGTGCTAAAGTTTATGAAGGTCTACATACATATTTATTAAATATTCTTATATTAATAAATGTATGAAAATTATTATTGTAATCTTTTTTCTAACATTATTATATTATTAATATAAACATAAATAAGATATTAAGATTAATATATAACAATATTTGTTAATAAATATAATGCATGGGGGCTCCCTATGGGGGGTGTGTATCGAGGATATTGGTGGACATGGTGGTTACTCGTCCGCCTCGCGAGGCGATTACATTAAATGGAGGGGGTGGTGTGGCCACCCTCGTGTACGTAGAAGAATGTGAGTATACCGCATCTAATCAACCATGATAAGTAGCATTAATAGGAGGAAAGGGGGAAGGTCTGGTATGTCTCGAAAGAATTATCCCGAGGGAAAAAATCTTGAAGCCTTTGGAAAAAGGGGGAGGCGGGTCCCGTTTCGAAGAATTATCCCAGGGAAAAATCTTGAAGCCTTTGGAAATGAGGTTTGGCCTACATTTTGGGAGAAATATAGGTTATATGGAGGCAATTAGTAAAAACTAATATTCAAGTACAATTTCTTTTGCATCCTTGAGAGCAGCTCTCACGGGAAAGGATATGAAAGTGAAGCTATATGAAAGTTGTGTAGGGGAAAATTGGGGATCGGTTCTATGTAGCTCAGGGATAAGGAAGTCTGTTTGGAGTCCATACCATATTTTAGCTGCATACCAATTCCTTTCAATTTCTCTCAATGTAATTGGTACGCAAGGACCCTTGCAAGTCTTCCCTTGATGCACGAGAGGTCACCCCGTCTTGGGTAATTCTTAAGCCTTATTATATTTATAATTGACACTGCTAGAATTTTTAATTAGCTTCGACTGTTTGCTTTTGGTGTTGTTTTTTCATATGGACTTGGTCATTCTCTCATTTTTGTAGTTGCGGTAGTGGGACTATATCCATGCATTGTGGTATATTTCCTTTTAATTTTTTCCAAACCTTACATGTACCAATGTTGTTTTAATATATATTACTGGATTCCCGACACTTTGGAGTTGGTATGGTTGCTTTTAGGTTTCATCATCCCAATAGTGTTGACAACTGTTACTTTGCCTTATTTCAGCACTCAATTTTTTGTTCTAGTCCATTTATGTGTTGATACCATAAGGATATTCCTATTTGAAAATATGTAGTTCCAACGTATGAGAAGTAGGCACGGGGGAGGAAACAACTCACGGGGTTTAAAGTAAACCCAAAAACAAAGGCCTAAGATGCCACTAAACCCTTTCATTTGTTTGTACCCATAGAAACCCGTAATGAAATTTAGCAATTGGAAATCCTAACAGCTAGAGATAATTATACCTTCTCAAATTTATAGATAATCGATGAAATTGGGGAGTGGTTTCCTAAACCTAGTCATACCAAGGGAAGGAAAAAATAAGTACTTCAACACCTTATCACAATAATGGAAAATACAAACCCTATTGGGAAGGATCCTTACTGAAAACAAGGATTAAAGATATAATTATTTATATGTCTCGAGGATTTCAAACATATCCAGATAAACCAACGGGCTTGTCTTGAGAGAAGGGACACCTGGGTGGCTCATATTGAGTGCCAAATTCCATGTATTATTGTTACATCAATTGCTTCAACATCCACTACTAAGGACATGACACTTGTTACCTCTTATCATTCCTAGCTTTTGAAATGTTTGCTCACATATTTATTATTATTATTATTATTATTATTATTATGTAGATACTTCAATTATGCTTTAGATGTTAAATTTTTTTTGAGTTTTAAACCTTATTATTTTACGAGTAGTCGATAAAAAATATATGTTTTCACTCTAGGAAAAGTGAGACCGCTTGCGGACATACATGCTTAAGATGGTAGGATGAATAATGTACTAACATTATATTTGTTCCTAACATCCCTCAAATCCATTTTCTCTAGAGAATTTTTTTGTTTCTATGAGTGGGTATATCCATGATTGGATTGACTAATGAACCTTGTATTTGCAAAAATTTGTCCAACACAATCCTCATTTATAGTGCTCCGACCTCGTTAATGTTCACAACTAAGGTCAAATTCCACATTGGAAAACTCATATAATTAAGATAATAATTTAATTAGATTCCTCTTTTTGAGAGGATCAAAATCGGCCTTTATAGATCACCTTAATCGGTTAAGTATAATTTAAGTTATTAATTAATTTATTATTTTATGGGTCGGCCTAATCAAATGTTGATTTGGTCAAAGCCCCAAGTAGTCACTTACAAAGTTATAAATAGAAGCGACCTCAAGTTCATTTTCACACATTCGCTCATGAGATCTCCTCCAGGATATTTAATTTTTGGTCGTATTTTCTGTTTTTTGGCTCGCACGGGTACATCGATAGGAGCTCGCGCAAAAGGTCGGGATCACAAAAGTGATCACGCATTAGATCTGGGTGATCCGAAGCAAAAGTTGCGAGGCATGAAAGGCTAAGGTAGTGGCCTAGGTTAGCGAGCCACAAGCTAGGTGTGTTGTGCCCACGGCCAAGGAGCCGGAACCGCTAGCTAAGTTTTTTTGAGGGCATGACCTAGTCACGAGAGGTCGGATCGGGCTGATTTGAAGCAAGAGCAGTAGGAAAAAAGTGTTGTGGTAGCGGCTCGCAGTACCAAAGCCACGGGATGAGTGTGTTAAGTCTCGCGGCTTGAGAATTATCGGACGGATCTAATTTGGTTCACCTTCGCGTTGATTGCGCAATGATTCTAGACATCAATCGTTCGATCACAGCTTGCGTCGGAGTGATCATTGAATATCTCCCCGCATCTCGCATCTAGGGCTTCGGAGATGAGATCACTTAGTGATCTTTCAGATTTTTGTTTTGGTATTATAGATCTACCAATCCCTATATCATATCTATTTTTTTTCTGCTATAGATGTATCTTCGATCCTCATTCAGAGATCACTCATGTTCATATGTCCGTTACAACCAATAGTCAATGCATTTCATTTCTCGTATTCAATTTTTCCTTCATGCGAAGTGTGGGTTTGGTTTTAATGCATGTATGCTATTTTTTTTCCGCATCATAAAGATATGTACCTATAGATCATTGTACTCTTGTTGTTGAATCATTTGATGAATATCTCGAGAAGAATAATTTGCAAGGGTTTTCCCCGTAGTGGGTTTTTCCTTGGTCTTAGACCACTCCTGGTGTCTCTATGTGTTCATTCTTCTCTTCCTTTGATATTTTTACTTTCTTCTTCTTAGATGATGATGACGTTATTTCGCATAGTTATATATTATTCTAGTTAATAATACAGTATATGTACAAAAGAATAATTATTTAGGGTGAATGTAACATGTTAATGATGAAATGTAACTATCAAAGTAATGAGCAATGTTGGTTTATGAAAAATTAACATGGTACATGTTAGCGCTAGAGTCAACACTTGGATTATATCAAGTGCTGACTAGACACATCTTAATCTCAATGGATTTTTATTATAGTTGGATTACGTTTTGGAAGGTGGTTGGAGTTATCACACACTAGAAAAAAGGATTTTGAATAGATAAATCACTCACACATATGGGGGGTACTAATGTTTGATGTAGTAGAAAAGACAATTTTGTAATCCAATGGTTAGGATAACATGAAAATAATAGTGGGTCTATAAGATAGAAATCCACCGCTTAGATGAAAGGATAAAAAAAGATTCTAGACGTTTAATGCAATAAAAGAAAGCTTTCACAAGACTTATAAGAATTTCATCATACATCTAAAAGGTTTCTCCCACAGGGAATGCTTATGAATAGGCTTACCATACACATCTAATCAAGAAAGCTTGTAAAACAAGACTGATAAAAAATAGATAACCATGTATTGCTATATCATAAGGTCGACCAAAAAATGAGATAATTTATATATCACAATCTGGAAATGAAGTTGTAAGATATGGAAACACATAAGGAAAGTACGCAATACACACATCAAAAAACATTCATAAATACTCAAGAGTGCATCTGAATGTTATAAGTTCAAAAGATACACAACTAAGGATTCTAGGAGATGAACAACTCGCGAACCTCTTTCTCATTTATTTTCATAATACATATACAAAAAGGTTATATGTTAAAGATCCACAATTTTAGCTAGTCCGTTGTAGGAAATTTATTACAACTTTCTAAATATAGAAAAATATATTTAAAGTTGATCTAAAAAATAGAAAGGCGATCGATGTAAAATATTTGGTTTACTAAAGTATACAAATAAAAACTTGATAATATGAAAGTCGAACTTGTCAAGATGAGGTGCCTAACTGCTCCTTGACTCTCGGAATATTTTTCTCCATAAAAAGTGCAACATGAGTTACTAACCGAATGTGACACCTGGAAGATAACTCACTAGATGGGGCTTGGCTGGGAAGAAGAAAATATTACCACTATAGCTTCATATACTTAATCACCATCTAATGTCATTGCTTGAGACCAAACCAACCCATCCTTATATATTCTTATGATAAAAACAAAGAGCTACCTATTGAAAATGTAGCGAACACTGATAACTTTGTAAATAGGCCCAAAATAATATTGATCTTCAAATTGTCCTGCTTGATGGAGACAGAGATTGGTCACACAATATGCTCGATAGGTTCAACTTTTAAAGGGGTTGGCATAGGTGGGTGGTTCGATTCTTCCCCAATGGTAGAAACCCTGGCTCTTTTGTATTGAAGGATTTCCCACTTTCCTTCTTGAAATAATTCCACCGAAACCCTCATACGTTAGAAATTTTTTCCCACGTGTATCTCCTCTTCTTCAAATGATATAACAACAACATTTTTATTTAACCCTCGGTGATAAATATTATGAAGAAAATAATTTTGGGTTCACCATATCTTCCGATACACTTTCGTCGCTGATTTGTAAAGGAAGAAAGGGAGTTTCATAGGTCTAGAGCCCGAAATATGAGATAGAAATCTCATTTGATATTGATGAACTATAGAGAACCTTCCCTCGCAGGTGATATAGCGTAAGACTATAGTGATAACTCCCTGTTATTTAGGCTTAAAATAGGAAATAGGGATAATAGGAGTCCAATTCACATCTGCATGTTTAGGTTTAATATATGCATTTAAATCCTCTGCAAACAAAATTTTTTCCCTTACGACCATGACTCACCCGAAGTCGAAAAACTATGTAGCTCATGCTATGATGGCTTCTAATATCTCGAATGTTTGAGACCCCACCATGAACCAATTTTTCGTTAAAGGATTTGGCTAATGCTTGAGTGACCACAACATTCTCCCCTAAGAATTTGCTCAAAAAATGATACCATTCGACCGCCTAAAATTGTGCCTTTGCGCGGTGGTTAGAAAAACTGTCTATTAGCAGGGGTTCCGAGCGGTTTACTTTACCGCTTCAGACCCATTCTCGTATTACTAACACCTTATTCAAATGTTGATGAACACTTGTAAAGAATGAACGAGAGGAAAGCCACGGAGCCCTAAACGATGCGGAAGAAATTTGAAAGGTAGATTTCTCGGGGTAAATAGTTACGAGAAACAATGAATGTAAACCCCTAAACTCTCTCGCATGCCCTTGATTTCGGTGAAGTTAGTTGACACGAAACTGAATGATTTACTTTTAGGTGCAAACTCAGCATCACTCCACCAAATAATTTGTGTAACTGCTACTCGTACTTTAGTTTTGAGGTTCTTCTTTAATGAGTAGTGTCCTTGGCATATTTGCTAAATTTAGAAGTTACAATAGAAAATCCTCTTCTTAGTGGACCTCCAACGAGAAATGACTACGTTCCAAAAGAGTAGCGCCTTTTCATGTTGTTTTATCCTTGACAACTCCTTATACAAGTTCGAGAAAATTGCTACTTTACATAAAGGAAGTAATTTCTGTGTTGCCCTTTGAAACCAAATTTTTACGGGAAAATTGCTACTTTGCATAAAGGTAGCAATTTTTTTTGTTATTTCCTAAATAGAAAATTATTTTGACATTTTATGCTTGATTTTGGATCATTCAATTTAAGAAGATGTCATTATGGATAAATAATACTCTAAAAATTAAATCCATGGCATTAACTACACAAGGTAGTTAGAGACTTATTAAGAAATAGATTTACCCTAATTACTCTAAGACACAAAAATAGACTCTTGGACTCAAAATTATGGATTTTGTTGAAAATAATAACAAATTTGACACTCTTTTTTAACCCCACAAGGCCTTCAACCATGGGATAAGGGGGAAAATAAAGGATCAAAGAGACAAATGCAATGATGACTAGACGAAAAAAAATACGGTGCTAATAGTGGCTCCTATTGTGGATGAAGTCCTCCCCTGCAAGGCTTCAAGGACCGTAGACTCGGTGCCTTAAAATCTCGGGAATTTTATAATTTAAGGAACTAATGATAAGAACTGACTTTTCATTGGCTGAACTCAAACTTGACTCTATTTACGGACACACATACTATTGGGCATGGAGTTTTATTGAAACAACACTCCGGATATTTTACAATGGAAAGACATGATTGACTTAACAAATGAATTTTTTTTTGAGAAAATGACCATTGACTAGACCCCTAGTCAATTGATCATCATCTAAATTCTTGATTAGAAATGTGGTGTTCTCCAAAACGTGAGCAATCTTGAATGGCCCGAACCACAAGTTGTTGAACTTGCATGCTTTCCATGGTTTTCTCTTCTCACATACCCAGTGCATTACCAAATCAAGCTTTTACTTTAACTCAACATCTCTTAATGCACGGATGAAAAAATAAATAGGTTGCTCCAAGCCTTCTTCGTTCTTTTGTATTAAAAGTACTACAATAGTTTCCTCATAATCATATGAAAATGTTAGGAAATCCTTCTCAAAATCGGGGTTGATTAACACCGGGGCTTCGGTTAGGGTAGATTTTATTGCTATGAAATATTCTTTTGATTCATCTTACCATTTAAATCCTGCATCTTTCCTTAATAAGGCATTTATATGTTTAATTAGTTCTGTAAAGTTTGGAACAAAACGCCCTAGAAAATTAATTTTACCCAAGAATGACTCGCAATTATTTTTTATTTCTAGGTAGACCAATAGTCTTTATAACCTCAACTCTCTCGGAGCTCAATACAAATACCATTTTTCTCGCCACTATCTGCCCCAATAGTTTTTTCCCTCTTGAACAACAAAGAATGATTTCTTTGGGTTCAAAGATAAACCAAATTTTCTACACCTATTAAACACGTGTTGAAAATGTTTTAAATGATCCTCATCAAATTTTGAAAATAGTATAATGTCATCCAAGTAAATGACTACAAACATGTCCTTTTCCCTTGCAAAGGCAATATCCATTGCATGCTTTGAAACGTTGCACTCGCATTCATTAAACCGAAATTCATCTTATTGTACATAATGTTCCCCAGGGTGTAGTGAAAGTTGTTTTGTCCCTGTCTTATTTATCAACTGAGATTTGATTATACCCTGAGAAACTATCTATTATTGACAGCCTCTTTGAGCCTACTACCTGTTGCAAAACATGGTCCATCTTGGGTAAAGGATAATTATCCTTTAGCGAATACCGATTCAAATTGCAGAAATCAACGCAAATTCTAATTTCACCGTTCTCCTTTCGGATTGGAACTATATTAGCGACCCAATTGGAAAATCTTAAGGTAAGAATTATTTTGGCTTCCCACATCTTTCTTATTTCATTTTCAATAAAAGGGAGTAACATGGGATTAATATGTCTTATCTTCTATACTACGGGTTTCAACTATCTGTTTTGAGATGAATTTTATGTTCCATTACACTTTGTTATAGGTCTTTAAATCACTTTGTAGGACCATGCAAAAATGTCTGGATATTGCTTCAATAGATTGACATATTTAGTTCTAGTTTCTTGGGGAAGAAAACTATAAACTTTAATAAATGTAGGCTCATTTTATGTACCAATATTGCGAGTTAAGTGTATTCTCTCCATCTATTTTACTATTAGGCTTTAAAAAAGATATCATTATTATCGAACGACCTCTCTAAAGGAACCAAGCCTTTAGGAATAATGTTTGTTTTTAGATCAATAATATCTTTTCTAGCTATAGTATTTTTTAAAGGGCTTTCTATTTTGACTTTCAAACTGTGTCTTGCTCATTATCAATTTGATTGTCCGAAAACTCCCCTACACATTCCAAGAATTTTTTGAATTTCTTTATCATCTTCAAATACTTTCCGGTATTTGATATTTTTCGGGAATGGAAGGTCTATTTTTTATCCGGACATCATATGTTGCTTTAACATCAAGAGGAACCTTAAAATTACTCATAGCTATGGCCGGTGAATCCGCCATTTCATTTGCTTCCCTAGAAACATAATTTAAATTGAAGGCTGAAAAAATGGTTCAATTAAATCCCACACTTCATTTACGAAGTTTTTTTAATTTTGATTTTTTCACTTGATAATTATCTCTCACTTACTTTGTACCACCAATTATGAATCACCAAAAACAACCAAGCTTGTTCATCTCCCAAATCTTTTGTTGCTTTCATACCCAAAACAAGGGCCTCATACTCAACGAGTGTTGGTGGTAGTGACAAATTGTAATTTATATGATAGGTTTACTACTTTCTAAGTGGGAGAAATAAGAACTACACTAGCCCCTCATCCCTCTCGTGATGAGGTTCCATCAAAATTTAATTTCTAGACCTACCTTGTTTCCAAATTGTACTCATTTGTGACTTGTAAATTCTCGCTTTTTCCCGAGTTCAAGCTGAAAATTGTTGTCATCGGTAGTAAGGTGTAATATGGATGACCCTAACTCCCTCTCCTCTACATATATAGGATGATTTGAGGGGTTTTTTTTGATCACTTATGATATAATCCATTTGTGTTTACCTATACAAGCTCCCTGAATTATCCTCTAAATATAGGGATAATGGCATAGGTCATATCCATTTGAAGGGTGCCTCCCGGATTTTTGGACCAAGATCTGGAAAGAAGCATTCCAAACCTAGAAGGTATGTCCACAGACCACTATGTCCATTACTAGAATTTTCATGGGGAGCTGGGTAAGGGAGACTACCAAATCTTTGATTACTCCAAAACACTTGACCCTTTTAGAGTTGAATGTGTAAAGATCATGGTTTTTCTTAGTGATTCCAGTCCTAGTTCATCCATCACTTTCTTAGGCATTAGATTGTGAGAGGCCCCATAATCTAATAGGCAGTTATGGAGTAGCTTTTCATGAATATTGATTGGAAGATAAAAAGATGGGGAATTATCATTTTTCTAATCTTGGACATCGATACCCAAGTAGATGGTAGGATGTTCATCCTATATATTTACCGAGTTAGGATCGGGAGTAGATGGTTGTAACGGATTTTTTTAAATTATTCTCTCGTAGATTGGATTTTTCAATGAGTTTGAGGGAGTGGAATTGGAATCTTGATTTTATTTAGTTCTGACTCGAAACTGAAATTGAGAGGGGTTGAATCCTTATTTTCTACAACATTTTTTCTGACTAGAGGAAGGTTAGGCAATGGAGGAGTATCATTAACTTTTGTATTTTTTTTGGAAGAATGTTTTTTCATAATCTTATTTTTTGATGGGGCTTTCGGAAAAGCTGGTTTAGAACTCAAATTATAATTTTATGTTTGATTTTTCAGCTTGGTTTTTTCTCATTTTGGACATAAATATGACCATATTTGTCATCCGAAAAGAGATTTATCATAGAATGATCTTCATACTCTTGCGGACTCAAACAAGTTGATTGTGATGTCTCCCCAACTAAATTTATGTCTTCATCTTCCTCTTCATGCTCTTGTTGATTTTCCTCGGCAAAATGATTCAATGGAGGATGAACATTATGATCATCGGGATTTCTTCTTAGATGTTGTAAAATCTATTGAGGCTGAAAGGGTCTCCTAAAGGATTCTAATTTCTATTTCCTTAGACATTTCCAATTTTCTAATTCTAGTTTAGACATTTTGGAAGCATGATTTTTAATTAAACTGGAAATTCGATCAAGATTTTCTTCGGCTATAAAATATTTAGAGGAAGAAGGTAGTTTCTCCTCTTTCATTTGTTTCTTATCCTTTAATCCCTTCCCCTCTTCTATTTTCGAGTTTATTTGAGGCCAAAATATTGGGACTGCACTCCAATAACAGCCTCCCGCATAGCTACCAATATTTGTGGATTCTCTACTCTTAACCACAATGAAAACTTGGATTCTAAGGCATTGCCAAAGGTTATCATAGTTGTAGTTTCACGGGGTTAGACTTCTACTGAAATTTTATGATAAACTTTATTGAATCTCTTTGTAAAATCTTCTAATGACTCATCATTATTCTTCTTTCAAGCTCCAAACTATGTAAAGTAATATAAGCAATCCTTACATGCATCCCATTGTTTTACAAACACTTCCTCCAAATCATCTATTCCCTGTTATTGAATTTTTTTGGTAAATTTCTAAACCATTTACGATCTTCTCCATCCAAGCTTTGAACAAAGAGTATCAACCAAACATCTTCTTGTACAATATTTTGGTTATCGTCATAAGCTTGTAAAAAGAAACTAAATGCTCCTTAGCGAGATATTCCTTCTCCCTCCCCCGTATATTTTGGAAAATATCCGAGATAATCCCGTTGAGCAAGGGAATGTAAATGTTGAGGGAGAACAAGAAGTGCATATCTTGTAGCAAAAAATTAGTTGTATCCTTGTAGGAGGAGGCTAAGCGGTGACTTGTTGAGGTACAATCAACAAATGACTTGTCGATACAGATGTTTGAGTGCTTGAAATTGTAGTTTGTGGAATGCTGTATTTGTTTCGTGAATAGCGAGAAAGTTATTGGGCCATTTCTCCATGCTCTTGATATGAGAAAGGATTATCAAAAAAAATGAACACAAGAGGATTTTATTTCGACCTCCCCAAGAGAATCGGATCCGGATGTAGATTCTTGAAGGATTTCAGCAACTTCAATTTTTTTTTATTGAGCTAAACAATTAGAGAGATTAAAGGTTGAATTTCAGGAGTATTACCTTTTCCCTTATGAGAAGAGGAGGAGCCAATAGATAGGTTTTGGAACAGGTGAGAATAATCATGTTGTGGTTCAAGAGAGGACTAATATTCAGGATGAGTTTGAAGAAATTTTAAAACTATTTTAATGTCTTCTTCGGTTAGAATAGCCCTATCTAAGAAGGGGTGCAATATCCAATATCTATTCTAATTCCCTTTACGTAAACAAAAAGGCTTCGATTCTGATTCTCTTCACCGACACTTAAAACCTCTAATTTTTTTTCTTTATACGGGAGTAACACTTATCTCTCATTTACTAAATGATAACACTTATTGATGATTTCTTTTATAATTTTTAGGTGTGGGGCGCGGAGAGGCCGATTTTCGCTGATTGTGCTCCAATACTCTTCCAATTGTATATGTGTTGTAGACTTGTGAGGTGCCATTAGACATCGACCCTGGAGTGGGTGGACCAGCCACGCAAGGATTTTAGACTATTAGCCATGCTCGTTGTTGAAAATTGTAGCAAGAAAGACGCAACTTGATTTTGCCTTGGTCACATTGAGAAAATTAAAATTTCACATCAACAAACAACTTGGAGGTAGTTAACTTGTGCAACATGGATCTTATCACTTAATTAGATTAGTAAATTTGAAGTAGAGGGGTTGGAGATTAGTTAAGCATGTGTGATTTCTAATTTGTAGCAACCAAGGTCGGTTATTTCTAGTCGTATTCAATTAAAATAGTTCTATGTGTCAATAGAACTAGTGGAAGGTCGATTGTGTAGTAGGACAATAGTCTAACTCAATGATCATCTATTTAACTGATCAATCAACCATAATAACTAATTCATGTAAGGAATTGGAATTACGCAAGTTGTGGTGGATATTCCAAGGAAGTGTACAATTAATTATATAATAGATTGAGTGTACATTTTAGAGCATTGGTCAGGGTGATAAATCATTGGGAATTACGCAAGAAAATAGGGAGGAAATAGGGGCCTATTTCCCCAAGAATTATGCAAGGAAACAAGATTGAGTGCGAGGCATCGGGAGTCTTTGGTAGAGCGAGTGTAGGAATCGTGTGTACAAGCGGCGCGAATGCGAGAGCGGCGCAAGAGAAGGAAAAGTGAGAACATGTTTACTCTTGGAGGTTGTCCTCGGAGCGATAGATCACAATTGTAATTGTTTCGAATTCTCTTGATTAATACAAACATGCTTAAGGGGTTTTTAGTAGTTGCTTTCCCTTAGAAACATCTGGGTACCTATGTATTTGATGATGCATATTTGAGAATGTTGTTCAAAATTGTGAATTAATTTCCACGGAAGCGAGTAGTGTAGAATTGTGTCTCTTGATTTATATTAAATTTCTTGAGCGATTGCAATTCTATCACCAAATTTCTACATCGCCAGCGAGGACATATGAGGAGGGTCGTGGGTCAGAGGGGTCATTAGCGGTATTTTAAGGTCTAATATGGGTCTCCTAAGAAATATTATAAAATAATAGTGTAAATAATCAAATAAGATTTGATTGCATCATCAATATTTATAGGAAAAAAAGAAAAAAAGATTTTTTTCAACTCGTCTTTTCTACTTATATCCCTCAATTTTACTTAAATTTCGAGCAAGAGCGCTCATTGAATGAAAAATTTAATTCATCATCCAAGGGATACTCATGTTGCATAATTTCGATATACCATGAAAAAATGTGGTTGCAATCACTTTTTTCATGTATTTCTCATTTTTCGTGTAGCGAGGGTCCATCAAAAGTATGTAACATGGGTACTCCTTGGATGACGAATCAAATTTCACATCCAATGAGTGCTCCCCACTCGAAAATTTGAGTAAACCCATAGGTAGATAAGTTGAAAAATAGTTTTTTTATTTATTAATTTTTTAAATATTTTTTACTTGTTTACTCCAAAAATGATGAATCATCCCCCATGATTGACATCATCATCTTGAATCCTATTGATTTTTATAAAGTTGATTTTGGCTATACATTTTTTTTAGCCTCATTTTAGACATCAAAATTTCTCTAATGCATCTTGATGTTCATGAAAGAGAAGAACGTGGCTTGGTTGAAGTAGTTGATCTTGACCCTACGTTGCCTCCGGGTTACGCTAGAACTTCCACCTCCTCTGGACACTTCGACATTCATCTTAAGTGGGTTACCCTTCTTCTAGAACAACTCGATCGGGAATGCCGGAAGGACCAAAATACGATTATTCAATTCATGAATTTCTTACAAAGAAATCAGTAGAGAATGCAAGAGAGTATAAACACCTTGGGGAGATGAAAAAGAAGAATGATGGAGAAACATGAACACCTGGAAGGAATATTAGCTGACATGGAGACACGTGTTCACTACTCATTCAATCCTCCCTCCTCACCTGGTTTTGCATTATAGAACCCCACTCTAGTTCACTTTTGAGATTCTTAATGGTTGTTGGTTGTTTCTTAGTTTTAAATGTCCTCTCGTTTTACAGTTCTTTATGTTTCTCGTTGATACGAATACATTGAAATCTAGTTATATGTTTTGGTAGTTTTCTCTTGGCGATAAATGTGGTAGGGGTGAGGTAGGAAATTTTTTATGAACTATACCCAATAATATAATCTCCTTTTAAATTAATAGAAACACGTAGATTCAAAAAAAAATTATACTATATACCTTTAAAAATTTAGAATAAATTTCAATTTTATTATTAAAAATACAAAAAATTACTTATAATAAAAAAATAAAAAAATAAATTATATTTAAAATATATATAAAATATAAATGATAAAGAAACAAGTTAATTTTTTGTATGTTTTAGGCTTATGTTAATAATAAATTTACATATTCCCTGTATGTATTTTAATATTTAAACATTTATATTATTTACTCATTTTCTTTAATTTAATTATTAATTTAAAAAATATTGTTAAAAAAATATTTTAGATTTGAATTAAAATCAACATATCAAAATTATGAGTAATTACTGATTTTGTTTAATTTAATTATTAATTTAAAATATATTACTAAAAAATATTTTAGATTTTAATTAACATATCAAAATTATAGATAATTATTATTATTGTAATTTATCTACTTTCCATGTAAATACTTTACAAAAGAAAATTCTCATTTACTCAAAATATCTTATCAATAAAGGAAACACGAGGAGATAAAAAGACGCCAAATATATTTCTCATTAAAAAATCTTAAAAGATTATTCTAAGATGAATAGAATATCCATTTACTTAAAATATCTTTCAAAATTTTCAAATACATTTTTAATAACAAAATTATTATTAAATTAAAATAAATTTAATAATAAATTAAACTAATTCTTATTTTTTAAAAATGATTAAATATAAATTATCCATTGAAAAAATCATTATTTAAATCAAAACAAATCTATCTAAATTACCCTAATAATTAGAGTGATTAATAAATTATTTCTTATACAAAACCGAGTTTAGTATTTTCTTTTGAAGTTTAAAAAACTCCAAATTAAATTAAAATAATAATATTAATTAATTTTTAATTTATTTATTTTAATTATTTTGATCTATATAGTATTTGGATTTTAGAATTTACATAATATTTCAAAATTTTACTAAACCAATAAATAATTTATAATCAATTTAATTAAAATAAACTATATATATATATATATATATATAATATTAAATTTCTTTCATGATTAAACTTATAAAAATAAGAGAATTATTATATGCATAAATATTGAAATTCCTGGTGCATTCAAGCTTTCAAGCATGTGGTTAAATAAATAAAGTTCTGTTATTATTATTTGTATTGATCTTGATTCAATGTATTCAAAGTTGACATTATCCTCCAAATCCGTGCCAAGCTTTCGCGGAAGCCTTGCTTTGGAGACATTTGGAGGTACGTTGCCTTTGGTAAAAACCGTAGTATAAAGTAAATAAATAATTGTTTAGGTTACACTTTATCACTGGGACATACCACAAGTTCTAGAGGACGAGTATGGGGGTTTCTGCAGCAAAAGAGTTGTGTAACACTCTTTTTTGTTTTGATGCCGGACGCAAGTTTTGATTCCGGACACAAGTGCGCAAAAATAGTCCCATCACCAAACTGAGCCAAGAATCGAACCTGGACTAATTCTGCAAAACATAGCCCAAGAAACAACCCACAATATTGGTTAGTGTATGTGAGAACTTTTGGGTTGGGTTAGTTGTAGCGTGGTAAATGGTTCACGATATTCCAAAGTTTGAGCAACTGGTAGCTGGTACCCAATGAGAATAGATCATGTGGCTGTAGGTGGATATTATTCCCATTGCGAATGTTGTTGTTGGTATCAAGTTTTATACGGAACCCATGAAGGTCATTCATGATGCTATCGGTGGCTAAGGCGACCATTTCGTGATGTTTTATACGGAACCCTACTTATGGACATTTTTTATTGCTTTTGGTGGCTATCCTTGTTTTTTTACTTTCGTGGTGTGACTCGTCGCTCGCGTTGTTTAGATGCTACTAATGTTTGGATATAGTCCGGTGCATGTGCGATTGCGTACAAGCAAGTGGTATAGAACCGGCTTCATGCGGGAGGACCAATATTGGCTGCGTCGAGATTCTGGTACGGGTAAATTTATGACCAATCAGATGGATTACTGTCTCGGCTAATTATTAGTGGCTCTGTGGCAATTTATATCTTGGATAATATTTTAACATGTCACTATTTGGGGAGATAAGCTTCCCAGACAAGATTGAGATTGGATTGAAAATCTTGTTGATTATTACTGCACTAGTGATACTCAGATCTATATACCATATCCACATTTCCAGTGGTCGATCCGGGTGGTGATATGGTATGTTGGTGAAAGTTGTACTGGATGTTTGCCTAGGGGGATGCTACAGAAAACGAAGGGTGATTGTTGTTGACATTGTTCTAATGTTTGCACAAGAATGTTCCTCTTGAATCCTCTACGTCTTCGTCGGGCGGTATCCGGACAATAAAAATCATGCGAGTCGAGTGTTTTCGACAGGAAATTTTGCGGTGACATTTTCATCTCCCGTGCTAACGAAGTGTAAGTTTGCAAATTTCGTAAGAAATGGTGGTCCTTACCCGGGATGACATTCGCTGTTCTTGTTGTTTGCCATGGGGTGGATGAGCATGTTTGTATGTTTTCGGTGGTCTTTCGGTATACGGGATTTCCCGGTGATAATTTTCCAAAATTTGAAAATACCGGGTACAATCTCGTGTTATTTAATCATGTAGGCACATAATGACGACGGAGCGGGGGTTAGTATGACATCGGGTGGGATCGAAGAGGTACCTTGGTATATGTAGGCGCCTGTGGTATGAGATATATGCAACATATAAATGTGGGTACGCCATGATGATGGATTATCCCAGATATGCTTTGGGGATCTGAGCATCCATTATTTTATGCCTTACCTCTTTATGGTAAGTACATTGGGTCTTGATACGTTATACCTACCGTTTATAGCTGGGACGTTTGTTGGAAAGGATCATTATAATTGATGTATTGACATATGTCTTTGCTCATATTACATATGGAATGTACTTTACCTATAATTAATGGGGTGCAATCACCTATGACTCGCCAGCTCAAGGGGTATTGTTTCAAGGTTCTTGGGTATACAAATCCAAAACATTTGCATAATTACCACGCTCAATTTTTGGGTTAATTCTATCTACCACAATTAGAAGTGGCGGCTGGCGAGCGTGTGGGCACACTGAATCTTGTTCGTCTAATTCATTCGGGTGACAGATACTTTGGTGACGGCACACTGCCAATTCTGTTGAGGTGACTTCTGGCATACAGGTGACATTACTACAGGATGGATGTTTCCAGAGACGAGAATTCGTGAGGGGATAATTCGGCTCAAGATGTTCGAGAGTCCATAGTCGAATTTGATACTGACGATTCCATAATCAAACAGGCAGTTTAGGACTTTACAGAGACTAAGGCAAATTGTATACGGCAACCCAAAAGACAAAAACATCATGGGGCTGGCCGTGGTGTTCGCAAAGGGAAAAGGAACATCCTTAAGCATAGAATGGATATCAAAGAAGTTAATTTGGATTATGAAGATCTCTGCATTAGGGTGGCTAGCTTGCAGAGAAGGGTTGTTGTTGGGAGGTGGGTTTTTCCGGATAGAGAAGATTTTGACACTGCTACTTGGATCAACCAGAAGTGGAATTCCATTATCGGTTATACGCCAAAGGTTAGTAAAATACTAAACGGCTGGTTTAGTGTTCATTTCATGAACGAGAACGATGTGTTTAAAATCATGGGGCAGACATGGGTTCGCGGCAGAAGTTTCATGCAGATCATTCCATGGTATATTGGTTTCAACCCTATTCTGGAGGCACCACGTAGCAGAGTGGTTTGGGTAAAACTGCCGGGATTACCTCTCAAATTCTGGTCTATTAAGGCCTTGAGGTCGATTGGTGATTCCATTGGCTCCACCAAATATATAGATCCAAGTATTGTGGGGGCTGCTGATAAGAGGATTGCATGGATTTTGGTGGAAGTGGATTACTCGAGTGGGCTTCCAAGTGATATTGATCTCATATGGAGTAACAAAAGGCATCGCCAACGAATTGACTTCTGGGGAATACCTTTTCGGTGCTTGATATGCCACAAAACGGGCCATCTCAGAGATCATTGCCCGCTAAGACTGCGCATAGCGAGGGCGGACCAGTCGGTGAGGGCATCGGATGGTGAACGAAGACAAAATAATGCATCTGCCTCGATGGTTGGCCAGCAACCAGGTATTACTGTTAACTCTTCCTCTGATGATGAAGCATACATTACGGCGGATGGACAACATGAAGTCTCGGTTCCTGATTCTGTCATCCCTTCTAATTTGGCAAGTCATCCATCCATTGCTAGGAATTTATATAGGGTCCTCCAACCCGAGTCTCAACATGATACTAATCTTGCCCTTTCCATTCGTAATGATTCTGATGGCCCGGTTTCATGTCCTTCTTTTGCTCCCTCTAACCCATCCTTTCCCGCAAAAAAATGCCATTTCATTTCCTGAACATAGGTGCGACCGGAACCCTGATAAAAGGCCAATGAATGTGGCCGTCTCGGGATATAATAGATCTATGGTCCCTATTCAAACTGTTGGCACTTTTTCTTCTGCTACTGACCCACCTTTATTTAAATCGTCCAGTCATGTCGGGAGGCAACATCCGTGTCTGAAAATTGGTAGCTTGCTAGATGACTGTGATGAGATTGGGTCTGTGCATGTTGGGGGTGAGTCTTCGCATATCAATGTTCGTAGTTTGCTTGATGACAGTGATGATGAAGGGAAATATCTTGGGTCTCCACAATGCACTCCGGACAAAGCTGGGACCATCAACCTATCAGACTCTTCTAGGAATTCCATTGGTAGTGATATTGACTTTCTTATGAGAAACTCCAACCTAGACCTAGCTGCCTTGACGGTTTTTGACAAACCAATCTCCACAAAAACAAAGTAATCTCCTACCTTATCGGATGCCTTAAGATCCATCAAAAAGAAGGCAAAGGTAGCTTGTGGCAGGAAAAAAGAGAAGCTTAAATCTATGTCTTTGTTCACAGATGATGAAGCGGGTCTTTCCGAGGTTCCCATCCATGGCAATGTCAGCTCGAGTTGTAACACCAGGGCGCTTAGAGCAAGCAACCCTTGTTCTGCTTCACCATGACTCATATTATCTCATTAAATATAAGGGGGTTGGGTGATGCCCCCAAATATCATTTCCTGAGGGAATTATTTGTATCAAAGAATCCGTTTATTTTTTTCGGACAGGAGACCATGTCAGATAGAACAAAGGCCATAAATTTGTTTTTAAAGATCAAGAAGGATTGGCATGTTACAGCGACTAATTCCAGTGGTAGATCTGGGGGTATGTTGGTTATGTAAAATCCTGTTCAGGCATCTTTCAAAGCTTTCAGTTTTTTTGGTGGTATATTGCTCTCTGGACGCCTCAGAGGTATGGACTACACATTTAACTTGATTAATTTATATGCGCCATATGCAAATAGGAAGGTTTTTTGGGATAGGATGCAGGTGGCGGGTATCTTAACTCTTCCAAATCTTATAATTATGGGTGATTTCAATTCTACACTCAATGCTGATGAAATCTGGGGCAATAAGGTTCACATGGACCCTCTGGCCGGGTATCTAAATGACATATTTTTCTCACAAGGGCTGGTGGATATCAGACCGCACCCTCTTACGCCTACATGGACCAATAGAAGAGCGACTGACAATTTCATTGGGAAAAGGCTGGATAGGGTGATGGTTAAGGCTTCAATCATGGACATATTGGGTGGTCCCCGATCTTTCATTATTGCCTCTGACATCTCCGACCATATGCCCATTACCTTCACATGGACTAATCTTGGTATGGGTACGGGTCGCCCTTTCAAGTTTAACAGAATTTGGTTGGAGGACCCAGAATTTATCAGCAATGTGGAGGGTATCTAGAGAGAGGAATGCGCTCCTATGCTATCGGGGATATGGGAATATTTTCATCATAGGTTACAGAAAATGAAGGCTATGACCAAGACTTGGGAACGTGAGAAGAAGAAGAAACTAAGGGCGGAGTTCAGGGGGATACAGGCCGATATGGAGAAGATTATAAATTCCTTTCTTACTGTACATCCAGACGAGCAAACACTTGACAATTTGAAAAGCCTGGGGGCTAGAAAAAGAGAAATCCTGCGGAATTAAGAGATTACATGGAGGTTAAAGAGCAGGGTTCAATGGCTCGCCGAGGGGGATCGGAATACCAAATTCTTCCATAAATGTGCTAATGAGAGGAAATGCAGAAATGCCATTTGGCGTATCAAAAAATCGGATGGATCCTTTGTGCATACAAGCCAAGAAATTCAAAATGAGGCTCTCCAATATTTTGCTACATTCTATACTAGACAGAATGATATAAACAAGGATAATCAGGTATGGCTGTTGGAACATATCCCTCGATTTTTTGATGATGATGTTATTGCCTTACTAGATAATGCTATCACTGGGAATGAAGTTATAAAGGTCCTAAAAAATTTTGCTAGAGATAAATGTCCGGGGCCGGATGGGTGGCCTGCTGAATTTTACATCCATTTCTTTGATTTGATGGGTGAGGAATTGACTAGGGTGGTTGAGCAAATCCGAATCCGGGGATACATCCCTCCTAATCTAAATTCCATGTTCATTGCTCTAATTCCTAAGAAGGATGACCCCCAAAATTTTGCAGATTTCAGGCCGATTTCCCTCTGCAATGTCCTCTACAAGATTACATCAAAAATTATTGAGCGTTTAAAGGACACTTTGTCTACTTTTATCTCAAAGGAACAATATGGTTTCCTTAAAGGGAGATCCATTCATGATGCCACGACAATCGCTCAAGAAGTCTTGCACTCTATGCACAAGGAGAAAAGGGAGGCCATCATGGTGAAGGTAGACATTCATAAAGCTTATGATTCGGTCGATTGGGCTTATATCAGATTGGTTCTCATGAAGGTAGGACTCCCCATTCGTATCATAAGGTGGATCATGTCCTGTATTACCAATGTTAATTATGCAGTCATTATAAATGGGGTTCCTACTACCTTTTTTGCTGCTGGTCATGGACTCAGACAAGGATGCGCGCTGTCACCATTAATCTTCATTTTAATCATGGATGGCTTCATTTGTCTTCTACAGAAGGTGGTACAGCAGGGACACACTATGGGCTTCTCCTTTTCTAACACAGTCGCATGCACGCACTCTTTGTTCGTCGATGATCTGTTATTATTTGGTCATATCCATCGGAACCACTGGTTCTATATCCACCATATTTTCATACGTTTTGAATCGGCTACCGGGCTGGCCATCAACAAGAACAAGTCTTTTATCATATATGAACATGGAGACCATGGGGATTTGGCTTACATTGCTGATATATTGGGAATGGAGTTAAGAGAAGCTTCTGTTGGCTTCACATACTTGGGTTTCAATATCAAACCATGTGGCTACAAGATCCGTGACTGGATGTGGCTCATTGACAAGTTTAGAAGGAGGATGTTCAGATGGACACACAGGTGGTTGTCTCTGGGAGGTCGACTCATTATGATACAAGCTGTTCTCTCTCAGATGATGGTATATTTGGGTCATCTTTATTACTTCCCAGACGGTATTATCAATCTCATCAATTCCATTATTGCAAAATTCCTATGGGGCGGGGCACAGATGCCACAAAAAATACACCTCTGCAAATTACAGAAACTGTGCAGGCCCAAGGACCATGATGGATGGGGTATTCTTGACACGAGAAATTTCAACAAAGCACTGCTCATAAAGTCATTTTGGAGAGCTCTTGGTCGTGATGGTATCTGGAATGATGTTATCAGGTGTAAATATATTGTGGGTGACGTTTTTCATCAAATCCTTACCATACAATTTTCACACCCACGACACATATCTGTCATATGGGGCAGCTTTAAAAAGGTTATCAGGCATATGGCGGATAGAGTGGCTTGGCTCTTCCGAGATGGTGGACGTATCCTGTTATCTTACATGAAGGTTATTGGTTTCCCTCCTCAACACGGACCGTCACCACAACTAATACACAGGCTTGCTCACTAAGACATTATGTATCTTGCACATACTATTCGTGAATGGTCCTATGGGGCCCCTATTTTTAAATTGGCTGCCCAAATGGATTTGAGAGCACCGGAGGATGATGAATGGGAGCTTCTCAGAGACAGGTTGCGGGCTGCAGGTCTCTGCTGGGATTCCGGAGGTGATATGATAGTATGGGATGGCCCCACGAAGAAAGGAGTACCGATTGTCAAAGACATATACAGGGGTATTAACATGGTATCATATCAGGAGCAGATTAGCAGGTATTTATATAAGTTCTGGCGGAGGAATATCCCTACTAAGATCGTACTCTTTGGCTGGTTGGTGTGGAAGGACAAGGTCCTTACTAGAAATAATTTGATGAAAAGGGGATATTCTGGCCCTTTCAGATGCCACATATGCTCATCGGATACTGAATCCACCGCACATCTTTTCTTCAGATGTCCTGTTATAATCAATTTATGGAGGCTATTCTCTATCCATTTTATGGGCCCTTCATGGTCCCCGGTTGATTTCATATCAGTGGTGACGGATTGGGACAAGTTAAAAGGAAAATTCAGATCTCTACCTTTTTTCTTTTTATGGGAGGTATGGCTTGGTAGAAATAAATTGATCTTTGAAAATTTACCCTTTCAGATTCCAAGTATTTACTCTGCTATTTTCAAATGGTTGGAAGATAGTCCTACTAAGGCCTTGTCTATTTTGGATTGTTCCATACGCATCCGGCCACATGAAGTGGCTATCCCGGCAGTCTACTTTGATGGGGCTTGTATGAATGGCGTTATGGGGTGTGGCACATGGATTAAGATATCTAAAAGGGAAAGGGTCCATATTCACTTTAATGTTGGACATGGTACCAACAAAAAAGCGGAAATCATTGCTCTTTGGGGAGGCCTGCATTTTGCCATCTACTTACAGCTCAAAGACATTCATGTATATGGTGATTCTAAGATTTCTATTGGATGGATCACTAATCCTCAGGCTTACATCCCTACGGGACTTCAAGGCTGGGTTTTTCATGTTCGGCAGTTATGGACACTTCTCAATAGGCTAGCTATCTATCACATATATAGGGACAACAATACTAGGGCAGATGGCCTTTCTAAAATGGGTTTAAATACTGACTTTGGTATCATGCAGGTTCAACTCTTTCGTGATGGCTCCATTTTCTGGCAAACCGATATTGCCATTCCTTAAAGAGGTTGTAGTAATGGTTTTTGTGTTCTTTGGTTACCTACTTGCGGTGGCGAAGTTTTCATATGCAGTTTTTTTTTTATTTCCTTCTCCTACAAGCGAGCGCGGGCTATAGTCTATTTCTCTTCTGTAGGCGAGCGTGGAAAAGAGTATTTTTCTGGATTGTGAACACCAATATAACATGATTGGACCATCAGGAATCCTTATGTTTGCGTCTCTTTCTCTTGCACGGGGATGGCAAAGATGATTTCATCAAGCGAGCGTGCATATTATTCGCAAGCGAGCCGGTCTGATACATACAAGGGATTGCAATGCTTCTGGCTTTATATCACTTCTTTCTGCTATATCCCTTCCTTCTTTTTATCACATGAAAGCTATATGCATATTCTTGTTATCCCTATTTTTCTTATTATAGCTTTCTGATCCACACTTTTTTCATATGCCACATCTGGATCGATCACGCTCATCTTCCTGCAACTGCTATCTACAGTCAACTTTTTTCTATGGCTTATACTTTGGTATTTCATATCCTGTTTATATCTTTTGTTAATCTGCTCAATCATTACCTTTTTCTTCCTCCTGCTCGCTTCATGAGCTGAGCATTTTGTTATGGACACAATACGTTCTGTGATGGGGTGGCCTTACTTTTGGCTGTCTATGGTGGTTATCTCGCTGTTTTTATACATGCTGGAGATGTTTTTGATTATGTACTGTTTTATATTTATATATAACAACGTTTTTTTCTTCTGAAAAAAAATATATAATTGTTTAGAGGTTATCATGGCCATGATTGAGGAGTAAAATAAGATCAATTCGATGCATTACGAGACAGATTTCAATTATTTTTTTTAATTATGGGAATCTGTAATTTATTTGAGTGATTTAGGTTAGGTCAAAAATCAAAGGGTTGTTAATATAATTTAATAGTATATTTAATAGCCTGGAAGTTAAATATTTTAAGGAGTGTTTATTTCTCTAATTTTAATATAATAAAAATAACAAATTATTTATTGGAATTGAATTTAGGTGGGAAGGAAAACAAATTGTCACATAATAGGTATCATTTTTTTTCTTTTTTGAAGTAGATATCACTTTGTAACGTTCTTACTAAATGTGTCTTAACTACACTTGTAAAACTTGGTTTTTATCTCTTACACATTTTGTCAAACACTTTATACGTAAACATTTCTTCAAATAATTTGTATACCAAGATTCTTAGCCAAGAATAGTTATCTCTTATTTAATTTGATATATATAATATTTGAATTTTATAATTTACATAATATTTGGTAATTTCACTAAACAAATAAACTAATTTATTATCAATTTAATATATATATATATATATATATATATATATATATATATTCCTTTCATAATTAAACTTATAAAAATATTGAAATTCCTAGGCAAAAGCATGTGGTGTCATTTTTTCTCCTACATTCAAGCTTTGTTTTGGTGGAACCCAATGCACACCTATCAATTCAATAAATAAAATAAAAATAATCGTGATTATTATTTGTATAAATCCTTTGATTCAATGTATTAAAATTTGACATTATCCTCCAAATACATGCCAATCTTGGAATTCTTTCTTTGGATACATCTCCCCACCAGGCTTGGAATTTCAAATCCACTCTGCCTCTCAAATGGAAATTTGTTGACGTTTTTGCATTTTTCATTCCTTTCAATTTACCTTCTACCTAAATTTGTAAGTGTCAACCTCTTATTATCTCGAAACTCTCTTTCAAATACTCTTGCATCTCAACTTTCATTAATCTCTCTCTTAGAGTGCATGTGTTTTGATACAATAAAATAAGAAAAAAATTCTTCACCCTTGATATACTATATTAAAATTGCTACAAATACAATTGTTTATATAGGGTTTTTTGAATTATTGTTATATCCAACTTATTCCAAACTTAGGAAGATAAGTTGAGAGAATATCTCAACTATCTCTAACAAACACACTTAAAATTTAATCATCTATTTATAACATTAATGTAAGTTTTAACTTCAAGAAGTTAGAGTTCCCATCTATTATAGTTCAAAAGAACATTCATCACCCTAAACTAGGATCAAGAAAACTCTAATAAACAATGTTATTTTTCATTAAAGTTCATAGTCCCTTCATAGTTCCTTAGTCAAAGTTCTTGTCAAAGTTCTTGTTGGATAGGAACTCCAAAAAATATTTTGGTCAAATGTAGATAATTGTTCCTATTGGTAAAAGTGATTGTGACAAAGAAGAACTTTGACCATTCTCATATCTCTATGCTTTATTTTGAATTTTTGTTAATGAGAAGTCATGCTAGTGATGATTGCAAGTAACTTTCCTAGATAATTATTTGACCAAAGAACTATGACTAACTAACTATAATTTTCTTGTTCCCTAATTGATCTAAGTTGTCCTATTGATGGTTAATATTAATGTTGAACCCTAACTAACAAAAGGATGGAGAACTATAATAGATAGGAACTCTGATAAAGAAACTACAAATATGAATTATGTTGAACATGAGACATACCATATGTTAATTGCATTATGTCAATAAAGGATATATATATATATATATATATATATATATATATATATATATATAATCTAATTTAATTTAAATTAATTGACACTCTCATAAGTTATATAAATAAAGCATAATTTATTTCAAATTTTAAAAAATGAAATATGAATAACACTTTTAAGAGTAAGAAGATCTAGAAAAACATAGGTTACATGTAATTAACATATATTATATATTATAGTTAACCTAAATTTATAAAATCTAAATTAAAATTAACCATAATTTGAAAGTTATATCAAATTTTACCATATTAACTACTTTTAGCTTTGCACATTCTAATTTTGAATATTTACTATTTTTTCTTTTACAAATTTGAATGTTATATATTGAATAACGTTTCATACTAAAATAGATTATTTTATTTAATATATATTAATTTTATTATATTATTTTTAAAATAATTTGAATTTTCATTTGAATAATTTAATCTATTAAATGTTAAATAACCATAGTTAGGCTTTCCCAGAAAGATAAAAGACTCAAAAGACTTAAAAGATGCAACCATGAAACATGAAACAACCACCTAATAAAGCTACCATAACCATACTCTCAGTCTACTCTCAGGCTTGCATTGGAATGAAATATAATATTGGATACATTATACTATTTTTGGCTAATGTTAGGAAAAATAATAGTAGAATATATACTACCTTCATGGAAGCTAATGTTGTATCATCAAAAACAATGGCATCATGCAGGCCCATTCCACTTCCATGAGAAAAAAGATTGATTTTATTGTTTAGTGCCTGCCCTTTTTTAGGTCACTCACCTGCTAACAACCAAACATGACCTTAAAAAGATAAAGATTAAAAAAAGACAAATTAAATGATATAAATGAACTCGAGATGTCTAAGAGATGTAGAGAGCACCACAAAACCTTGAATCAAACCTACTGTATAAGCTAAAAAAATTTTTTCAGGATTGATTTATAATCAAATGGGATAAAAAAATAATGCAAAGAAAACTTACATTGTCCATTAAAACAAAACAGAAGAACATATTATTTTCTTCTTATTTTGTACTCCAAGAGCGACTCCTCCTAAAAGACAGTGGGATAAGATTATGCTTCAGCAATTGAGTGATAGCAAGGCCAAAACCCTAGCAACTTAACATAGACATTAAGAAGCATTGAACAAGGAGAGAGTGACCTTTAGGTTGAATAATTTTCTCTATGGATATAAGTGTCAATCGTATTTCTCCCTATACATTAAAACCATCCAATTTTCCCAAGTTTTTTTTAATAAAAACAATACAAATTTTTTTAACTCTCCAAAACCAAGACATGTAACAACCCAAACAAATCCACTTGGACCATTATCTACATCTTGTTTGTAGACAACCATTAGTGAATTTGGGTATGACAGATCAATTTTACAGAGCAAGAAAGAGAGAATAAGATAATGTTACCATACATTAATAGAGGCGAGGTGTATAACGGTGAGGCATCGCCCATATTTAGCGACATCAAATACAGACTAATTTTTAAATCCACGTCGGAAAACATTGAGTTTATTGTTCATCTTCTTTATGCTCCATGTCACTTAGCTGCAAAACAATCAATCAGAGACCTCAGAGAGGTAAATATTGAAAGAAAGAATAAGTTATTTAATGAACTCAACCTCTCTCAAGATAGCAGAAAGCTCTGCAAAACACAAAATTATTGATTTTAATTATAAAATTGAGCAAGCAGAATTTCAAAACGCTAAAAACTATGTTAAATATTGAATTATCCATAAAATGAATAACCCAAAGCCATACTAGCAAGACCATTATCTACAATACCGCATCCATTCACGTTAAAACCAAACTGAATATATATATATATATATATATATATATATATATATATATATATATCCAAAATCAATGTTTCATTTATGTCCATCTATCTATCATCTGCTCTGGGATTAAAAAAAAGCAACCAAACAATGGAAGCACACATAAAAAACACTAAAAATATATACCAAAGACTCTTAGTACAATTAAAAATAAAAAATGGTACACAAAAAATCCAATAAACACTGATGCACAAGTCACAAACCAGACAAAGAATGAAAACAATAAACAAGGGCAATGCAGAGTAACGAAAAAGTTGAAGATGAAAAAAATAATAAATTACATTATCACAAAATTGGCAACTGAAAAATCCTTATTTCATATAGAATTCAAAACTTATTAGTCACTCATATGGTGAGATATGATACTGTTGTTGAAACATTGAATGCAAGTCAATGTCGTCATCCTTACCCAAAGGGTCAAACACCAAAAATTTATTGCAAAGTTGTAATAACGGTAGGTGAACTGACAAAACTTATTCATTGGTAGATATAAATAACCATACCATATATTTTTACGGTTTCAATTCGAAGTTGGAAATCATTTTGATGGCTTGTTGATTTATAAGTCGCATCAGTTTTGACCGGTAAAGATTTTCATCAGCGGTTAAATACATCTTGGAATGATATTCTCGCTAAATTTCATTAATGTTTTATTTTTATTTTTATTATTTTTAATCATCTCAGTTCAACATGATTTCTCCCTCACTATGTTCCAAGTTTCGGCTTCTTGAACCTCCAAGATGAAAAATTATAACTGAAATTCCAACATGACTTGTTTAAAGATCAATATAGGAAGCTCAGCTTCTTTTGATCATATTTCTTGAAATTTTGTGACAAAAGATCTGAAAATTTGACCAAAGGATCAATGATATTTCCCCTCACTCTTTCCTACGTTTCAGCTTCTGGAACCTCCCAGAAGAAAATTTATAGCATAAATTCCAACACGACTTACTTAAAAAATAATTTAGGAAGCCTATCTGCCTCAACCAATGTTGTTAAAAAATTTAATACATATAAAAAGATACAACCAAATAATATAACAAATACAACCATGATAAATTTCTTGAAAGTTAAATGCACGTACATATAAACTTACTGAAGAGCAATTAAATATTCATGCATCAAAGATATTTATCTTGAGTCAAATCTGTTGCAATCTATAACTGAAGAAGGGTGATCCACTCTCCACCTAATAATAGGCTCAACTATGCTAAAATATTTTCCCTAGTTGGCCATCCCCAATCTAGATCTCGATGCCTCGAGGGAAAAATTAAACTCAGGGATTTAGCACATGGTTTTCAGACCATAATTAATACAAAAATTGAGGGCCACTCTCCTCAACATACATGAAATAATCCTAGGGTTCATCCTTTTCTTTCCTTAACCAAGCCCATAGACATTCACAAATGATAATGCAGGGATACACAACACAAGGGAGTCCTTATCTGATATATACAACCCCATAGTCCTCTCATCTTGAGTGCTTTATGTGCCACACACATGTAGGTTTTAACCCTGTACATAAATTATCTGCAAACAAATTCTTAAAACAAAAAATAAAAAATAGCGAGAACATAAAACATAAAACAGATATACACAGAGATTTTCCCCTGGATGCCAAAATCGAGACTACTAGCTTGATTTTTCATTATTTTCTTTCAATGTCAGAATACAAATATACACACATTGAAGCATTCATAAACCCCAATCCATTAACCCTAGATTAGAATATAACCATATTTCCCTTGGTCAGATCTACAAAATACCATGGACAGAAAAGCATCATGCCAAAATGCATGTGCTAAACCCATGCACAAAACCACAGGTAGGTTCACCCACCTAATATAGGGTCCAAAAAAAAATTTTGGGGCACTACCCCAAACCCCCATCAAAAATTGGGATGCGCCTAACACAATGAAAGGGAAGCGACCCACCCCACTTCTTACCCCCCACTTCACGTGTGAGGCTAGTTGTGGAAAGAATATAACACACCCAACATTCTCCCACTTGTTGTCACAAGAGAGCTTATTCATTGGCCTAGCTCCAAAACACACATTAAACCCACCCCACTTCACGTGTGAGGCTAGTTGTGGAAAGAATATAACACACCCAACATTCTCCCACTTGTTGTCACAAGAGAGCTTATTCATTGGCCTAGCTCCAATGAATATAACACAATGAAAGGGAAGCGACCCACCCCACTTCTTACCCCCCACTTCACGTGTGAGGCTAGTTGTGGAAAGAATATAACACACCCAACATTCTCTCACTTGTTGTCACAAGAGAGCTTATTCATTGGCCTAGCTCCAAAACAGACATTATTTCTCTACACCAAGAGAACTTCTCAATGCTCACAGACTTCATCATTGCATCTGCAACATTCTTCAAATTGTCCACCTTTTTCCACCTTTACCAGCAACACATTTCTATCCTCAACCATATCTCTCACAAAGTGATACTGAACATCAATGTGCTTTGTATTTGAATGATAAGCAGGGCTATTAGCTAAGAAAATTTCACTTTGGCCATCACAGTCTATCCTTATAGCTCGTTGCACCAACCCCATACTTGAACACAATATCTGCAACTAAATTATTTCCTTACTTTCATGAGTGGGTACCATGTATTCAACCTTTGTAGTTGAAAGAGCCACTACAAACTATCTTTTTCTCATCCAACTAACTGCTCCTCTAAATAGGTTAAACACATACCCACTTGTAGATCTTCTCTTATATATATCACTACCCCACTCTACATCAACAAAGTGACGAATATCCAAAAATTTGTCAAATCCTAGTATTCCCTAGTAGCGCAAACCATAATCACTACTGCCATGCAAGTACCTGAAAACTCGCTTCATTCATGTACAACTCTCCTTCCATGTTTTTTACATAAACCTGGTCAATACTCCCATTTCATGTGTAATGCCTCATGTAGTACATACCATTGCATACACCAGGCTCCCCATTGCACTTGCATATGGAAAGTGGTACATGTCCTCTTCTTCTTCTTCTTGTGTCTTGGGACACTATTCAAAAAATAAATTTACACCTATAGGAATAGGAACCTTGACCAGTTTACTATCCTTCATATTGGACCTCTACAATATTTCCTTGACATACTTCCTCTGGTTTAACTAGAGCTTCCTCTTTGCCTGATCTGAGTTAATTTTCATGCCCAAAATATAGTTTGCAGCACCAAGATCCTTCATGTCAAATTTGGAGGAAAATTGGGTATTCAAATCCTGGATAATTTCTTTGTCATTTCCAACCAACAACATAGCATCCACATACAAGACCAAATAAATAATAGGATCACCATTAATTTAAAATACACATAGTGATCTGCTTTTCTTCTGGTGAATCCAAGTCCATGTATATATATGTATCGAATTTCTGATACTGCATCCTTGGTGATTGTTTTAACCCATACAAACACTTTTAAAACTTGCATACCAGTTCTTTCTTACCCTTCACCCCAAAGCCTTCAAATTGCTTCATGTAGATCTCCTCTTCCATATCCCCCTGGAGAAATTTTGTCTTCACATCCATCTATTCTACCTCAAAAGAAAATGCAACAACAATAGATAAAATTAATCTAATTAATGTTACCTTGGAAACAAGAAAAAAAATATCACCAAAAACAATTACCAGCACCTGGGACTAACCTTTTGCTACCTGTTAGTCATTAGTATTTTTTTGCTTTCTATAGATGGCTAAATGTTTATCCCATATTTCTAGAAACAAAATTCATGAATATTGTGAGTTCTAGAAATCTCACTGCCTTCATTATCCTTAGGATAAATTTTTCACTGTTCTACTTCTCTATCAAGGCATGGCTAGCTTATCACTCCCAGAAGACCAAATCATGGAGTTATGCCACTTGTTCTCACTATTTTTGCCACCTCTGACCTTACCACTATGTTTCTATTTGCCTAACCCTTCTACTTACACCTTGGATTTCCAAGTAGCCTAACCTTTTCCCTTATTCACCAAATGCCTCAAGCATTGGTGGTTTTAAACTACCTTTCTAGGATCTTTATATAAATCAAAGTCATCAGTTTCTAGGATTGAAATGCATAAAGGTTTTTCAATGCTCTGTTTTACACCTACAAGCCCTAAGTTAAGTTTTCAGCCTAAGGCCAATTCCAAAAGGCCTCCCAATAGGTCATGTAGTTTCTCCTAGGTTATTCATTGTTTTGGTTTTATAAACTCAATGTTTTACATGTGCGCAAGGGTGAAATCAAATGAAAAGGAGGGTGAGCTCATGATTGTCCAAAAGGTATCAAAAAACCTTCAAGAGAAACCTCCTTTGATCAAAGCACAACTTCTACAAAAGACAGTTGCCTATCTTAGACATTTCTACAGGAATGAAAGAGATATTCATTAGCAGAATGAGAGGTAAGTTAAGAGGGTAAATCATCACAAAGGACATTCACAGCAAATGGGAGGTAATGACAAACATGATTAAAAAGACTAAGGTCGTTGTGCAAGACAGACTCATTATACCTCTGGAAAATCAGTAAGGGGAGGAACCCTATTTTAAGATCGCTTACATTATGGGATCTCAAAGAGAAACAATATATCTTTCTATCATTTTCTTAATAAAAATGGGTGAAGACATGAGGTTGAAAAAACATAGTGTAATCATGCAACTCCACCAGGCGCCAGCAAAACAAGTTTTAAAGGAATATCAACAGACCAAAGGGAGCTAAAATCCATCATCTTAGTTACCAAAAATCAGTAAGAAGAAGGGTTGAGATGATAAAAGATCATTTTTATGTTTAGGTCACCTCCTGCAAAAGAAAAGAAGATATCAATGACAAAGTGACAAAGTAAAACTTAGGACATTAGCAAAGTTGGTTTTTAGTTTTAATTTATTGATTCCAAGGGTATGAAGGCACCACATTCATCAGTCAACACATTTGTCATATGCAAAAGGGGAGAGAAAGATTTCAAGAGAAAAATCAAGGTTTCTGGCAAGTTTCGAGCAAGAGAAGCCCTGTGTAACGCTCCTGTAAAGCTGCACTATGTGTCTGTGGGTTCTATATTTGTAAACTGCAATAGAGCGTTTCACTCTTGTAGCAGTCCGCTATGCATTTACTGCGTGCGGGACTGCCGAACAGACTTGCCCGGGTGCTACGCGCAGGGCGCGTTCAGCGTTACTCTTTCTGCCTGTAGGATCGCCCGACACCGTTCAGTGGAGAGGCCCGACACCACTCCACCCGTCCTGTGCTACATGTTGGGCTGTTCAAGCCTGACCCAACATCCATGCAGAAGGCTGCAGCTCAGCCTGTGCTACACTCAGGGCCATTCAGGCAGACCCGACTGCGTGCAAACTCTGCTTGCGCTACGCTCCTATGCTCCGCTTGGGAGCTACGCGTTGAGCCATTTAGGATGACCCGACAGCATGTGCAGGATTCCGAGTGCTATGCTCTGTGTGTTCCTCCAGGAAGTTTTTTAAGCCAGTGCAACCCTTAAATTTTCTCAAGACCCCTCCAAATTCTTTCTTGGCACATCCTAAAGTTTCTAAAAGAGGTATTTAGATTTTCTACCCCCTCTCATGTTGTTTTAAAGGGTGAATTTAGAAATAAAGTTAGAAACCCCAAAGGAACAGATAATTTTGCTCTCCATGCTAAGAAGTGGCTCCTCTACCAAATAAACATCTCCATTTGCATAGTTACCCTCCATACTGCCAAGCCTTGACACTATTGTCTCCTCACCATCCCACTCACCCCCTTCATATCATTTCACAAGAAGTTTCAAGTTTTTTGATTTCAAAGTAAGAGTAAAGGATAAAATGCCTAGAGAAGGCAGTATTGACATTGGAAAGGAAGGTCAAAGGCCTAGGGGACTACAGAGAAAGGGTGGGAGAGAAAACCGGTTTGAGCCTTTGACCACCAAGGAGTTAACAACCTTCCCTACCATAGTTTCATATTTCCAGGAGGTAGGATGTTTTTATTTCTGTGAAAAATTACAAAGAGTCAAAAGTCACCCTGAGTTGACCAGACTTTTCATCCTAAACCTCCATAACCACCAAGTACACCTAGCTGGGGTAAATTTTGAGATGTCCACCAATACAATTGCTATGTCATCAACTCAAAGGCTTGACAAGGGCAAAGAGAAGATAAAAAGAGATAAGAAAGGTAATGGAGGCATGCAAACTACTCAAAAGCCACAATTCATTGACCTAGATAGTGATAATGAAGATGAGGAGGTGGCCGCTAGACTACTTCTCCAAAGCAAAGATGCAAAAATCAGGGAGTGGGAGAGGGATTTTGAGATGGCACAACATATCATTCAGTATTACAAAGATGAACAACTACTTTAAGAAGATAAAAAGGGGCCTTGATCTCTAGAAAAATATGACCAAGCATTATGCAATGAAAAACAAACTTGCTTGTGCCAAACTGAAGGAAGCCCTCAATGAAATTCAAGCACTAAAAGAATAAAAAGGCCAGGATATGCTTAGAATATTGGCACAAGCTTCTCTACAGGTCTCCCAAAACCCATGAGGCATACTTCCACCAAATTTGGGGGAATTTTGACAAGTTTTGGTTTTTTGCTAATTTGAGGGCCAAGGGGGTAGCACACATGGTGCTACGCTCTTTTTCATAGCATCTTCAGGAGGAAAGGCTTACATTTTTGGGATCTTCTTCACAATTATAGCATGCTCAAAAAGTTTCAGATCAATTGGAGTTGTTTTGGTCCCCCAAAAGGGTAAAAAACACCCTAATTTTCACCATTTTGCCTGTTTTTCAGGACATGTGCTGCGCCTTTAGCAGTCTTGGAATTTTTGGTTTTTGAACAGGATCTAGAGGTAAAATTAGAGAAACAAGGGTAGATATGGAAATTAGACTCAAAGTGCTTTCCACCGAGCCTTCACGGAGACTATTCCAACATCGAGAAGGCCTTAAAAACACTGCTACAATATGACATATTTTTCTTGTTCCTGTGCTACGCCTTTGGCATGGAAATTCATCTTAAAACACATTGTTGCACCCTTAGTAGATGAAAATTCAACAATGTACACTAGGCAAGTTTTAGGAGGCTAGTCAGACCTCAAATGTCAATTTCTTTGCTAAAAATTCCCGAAAATATATTTTGTTTTAGATATTTTGTGCCTTGGGCCTTGCAAGGTCTCAAGGACAATTGTGACATTTCTGATTAGCCAATAGGCTTCTAGAGACTCTATTAGGTTTTTCTCCTCCTTTATTTTTAAAAGGATCATTGAGGAATCATTGTAAATGTTGGCTTTTGATGAGTTTTGAGAGCAATACATGGTTCTTTGAGGTTGAAGAGAAATTTGGTGTTGTGGAGCTTGTGATTGATTTGCTTTGATTGATGATGATGAAAGCTTGCTTGCAGGATCCCTGAGCTTGGTTAATTGTGATGTGTCTCTAATTTTTTCATGTTTTCTTGTTTATCATTGTGTTAATACTTTTATGTTGCAATAGATCATAAAAGTATAGGTTGAGAAATGTTGTTTGAGGCACCTCAGTCTTCCTGTTTGCTATTGTCTTTATGTTTTCTTTGCTGGGTTAGTTTAAGGAATTATTAGCTGCTCCTTATACCCACCTAAGTTTTTTTATTTCATCAATGGATTAATATGCTAGTTTCCAAATATGTTTCATGGCAAGCCCTACTTATTTGATGCTATCTAAACTCTGTCTTGAAATATCTCTTTGATGTATTACTTGTTAGGTTAAGTCAAGGACGTCTTGTTCTGATCTTACCCTTTGTCCATACCTATCAGTTTTCTTGATTGATTATTTTCAGGAGTTCACTCTTCATTTATTAAAGTTATTTGTCATCTTATATGTTTTTCTAAAGCTTTAAGGTGGAATCACTAGAAGTTAAATGAGTTTCTCGCCTTCTATATTTCATTGGAATGTTTGTCTAGAATGCTTATTAGCTTAAGTTGAATCAAAGAGTTACGGGTTTACCCTGTCTATTGATTGCTTCATAATTTTAATGGTATTTGAGACCTTCTTTTTTATGGGTATATGACAAAGGATTCTTAGCTGCCCTTTGCCCTACCTTGTTTTCCCCAACTTAATTTTCATTTCACTTCACACATAACCTTAAAGATCCATTGACCGCACTAGATTTTCCCTATCATGCACTATGAATCATTGTTGAGATATCCATGCATTTCATAGACTCCATAGCCCAATTGATTTGATGACCTCTCACTCCACCTATCCTACTTGATCATCTTACCCAACCAAACAAACAACAAACCCTACACTTAACAACTAGCCTAAAATCAACCATCTAAAGAAAATAGGTTCACATCCTTTGCATAAAATAGAGAAAGCCCTCTCTGAGTCCACGAAGGCCAGGTCCTAGGACTCCAAAGACTGGTGTAATGTTACCCTATGCATTTGGTCTACAAATCTGCTAAATCATGGGACCTTAACATAATGGCGATCACATGGGAATTTTTTGAGTAAGTACCAAACTTAGACATCCTTAATAAATTCAGAAGCCCTTGATTGAAAAAGTATCCTATGATTTATAGCCACCTCATCAATATCACTAACATAATGGTGATCATGATGCAACCTCTACTGTCAGTGACAATCTAAGTATCCCTTAGGACTTCAAAAACCTTCATCAAATCATAGAGAACTCCACTGATAGCCAAGAGTAGAACCTGGTTATTTCACCATCCTAGAAAAATGATGACCAAGTTGTAGTACACTCATATAAACCTTAGGGATACATATAGGAACTCATAAAACACCAAAACATTCCTAGACATATATCCTCAAAACAAACTAAAAACATCCACCTGGCGACTCCACTAGCCTCCAGTAGGCCTACCACTTCACTAGTTCTTATTAAGACTTCCCTAGGATTGTGTCGAATCAACCCTGAGAATTTTATAGGTCTAGTCACACATTGTGTGAGTTTAGCAAACACTAAGAGAGGTAAACTTTTCAAAAAAGTTCAAAAACTTTCAGCCTCTCTAAATTTTGAGTTTGAAATCTAGCTTTGCGAAGAATCAGTACCAGATCTCATCCGGACCCAAACCCTCCTACTATAGTTGATGACCCAGAAAGGATTTTGTGGCAAACTTCTAAAACTGGAAACTTAACTACTGTTAGGACCATTTATAAAGCAAGCTTTGTACCTGAACAGCTCATAGCCTTGCAATATCCCCAATTTGACTTGCACCATATAAGAAACTTTTTCAGAACCAAGTCACATAGTAGGATTGATCATACTGACCTCGAACCCATAGATTTGCAGCAGAGTTCTAGTAGAGAAGCTTCTCCTTCCACCCCACCTAATTTTCAGCTTCTCCAACACTTTAACTCTCTCCATACCAAATATGCTCAGAATCAGTCTATTGGTCCAAGTACTTCCACCACACTCATCCATACCACTGATGTGCAAACCACCCCACTTCATCCTACACATCCTCTCACAAACCCCCCACTTGTAAATCAACTATTAGCTCCTATCATTGCAGCTTGGTATGCCCCCATGGTTTTACCACAACCTTTGGTACCTTTGCCAAATGACTACCAGTCCGGAATCCCTCACTTTACTGAGGCTAAATCTACCACTGCCCAAAATCATATAGATAGAATAAATGATGCTTTTGACTACATGGAATTAGAAGAGGAAACCATGAAGATGAGGATGTTTTCCCAAAGCCTAAGAGGAGAAGCTAAAAAATGGTTCAAAAGCTTAACTCCCAACAACATACATGATCTCCCTTCCCTTTACCAGACTTTCATAAACAAGTGGGAGATTAAGAAAAACCCTCTCTAGATCCTCTCAAAATATAGCAATCTCAAGAGAAACACAGGGGAAAGTGTCCAAGGCTATTGCACTAGGTTCAATAGTGTTTACAACGCACTACCACCAAACATGAAACCCCCACTAGGCTTAGCCTTAGCTAAATTTTCGGAAGGTTTTGAACCAGACATGGCCTATTAGCTAAGAGAAAGAGAGCCCCTAACTTTAGAAGACATGAAAAAGGGAGCTATAAGTGTAGAAGCCAACTTAATTGAAAGGAGAGCTAGGCTAAGATCAGAAAAGAGGGTAACCTACAAAGATGAAACCATGCCCTCAACCTCCTCATCTGATTCCAAGATTGACAACCTAGTTAGAACCATGGAGAGAATGATGGAGAGAATAAATGAAAGAACACCTCCTAGGGAAAATCAACCAAATCCCCAAAACAAAAACTGGAATTAGAAGTTCAGAAGAGACCCACCCTAAATCAGGCAAAGGGAAAATGACCAACAGATTAGGCCCCCTTTCCAAGATAACTATGTAGATGAAGGGGAAAGAGATATTGAACAACCGGATGAAAACCATGTAAACTTAATAGGCTCTGATAATGAGGGTGATGTCTTTCTCACAGAAGAGGAACAATATTTCTTCTCTTCGAATCTAACTGAAACAAGCTATGAAGATTCTGAAGGCTACCAGTTGGGATTGGAAAACGCCATAATGGAATTCCATAGGCAATATGATCTTAGTAGTAAGAAAAACCAAGACAAATCCAAGAAGAACAACTTAGACAATGTTGTTAGGAAAACCCCTGAAAATGCTCCTAGAAGGACAACAGACAATACCAACACCATGGCTAAGAAAACTGATCCAAATAGAGACAAAACTAGCCAACCAAGTGGTGATACAAGCTACCCTAGTGCATCTACTAGTGGCCCTGAAAAAATTTTATTGTCTAAAGGCCCAAATTGAAATCAGCAAATTAAAAATGTAGAAAAATTTATGGCTGATAAAACTTTGAAGGAGAGATTGCTAAAATCAAGATAAACATGCCTCTCATTGAAATGGTAACTCAAGGAGTGTATAGATCTCAAGTGCTGAAAGTCTTGAACTTAGGAAATGATACTGACACTCTAAATTTGACTGATGGTGGGCTTGAGTTATTGTTTGGACCTAAGGTTGATGGAAAGTATCAAGAAGGAGTTGTCCCTCCTTTCTATATCAGCCTAAACATACATGACAAGATATTACACAATACCATTCTAGACTCTGGTGCCTCACACAACCTCATGCCTAAAGTTGTGATGGAGAGATTAGGCCTAGAGATAACTAAGTCTTACAAAGACTTGTATTCTTTCGATTTGAGTAGAGTCAAGTGTTTGGGCGTAATCAAGGATCTTTGTGTCAATCTGGCACAAATGCCTACTAAAGGTCTTGTCATGGACATAGTAGTGGCAGACATTCCCCCCAAGTATGGCATTCTGTTATCCAGATCTTGGGGAGCCAAACTTCAGGGGAACATTCAACTAGATATGTCCTATGCTACCATCCCTATTTTTAACCAGATAAGGAGACTATACTAGGAATCCCACATGAAATATATGGTTAGCAGTCAGGAGAGGCCAAACAACACCCCTCTTTATTCCATTCATTCAGATCTTGATTCTTTCATCTTATGTAATTAAGAGGATATTAATGAGCAGGTAAGTGAAGTTGAGGCAGATCGAGACACACTGCAACAGTCAAACCAATATCTACATGAGGAACTCAAAAGTCAAAACTATAGTAGCCCTGAAAAACCACATGATGATAAAACTAAACTTGATTTTCTGCAAACTGAAAATGAGATTTCAAAACCAAAAATCAGTTTAATATATGAATCAGGTTGCTCAAAGGAAGGACAAACCCCAAAAACACAACAGTTTCCTTTTGCCAATCTAGAAGTACTGAAATGCCCTCATAGAACAAAAATCTTTAGGAATCTGGATCAAGAGAGTCTTATGTTTTTGACATACATAAATACTTCATCATCAAAGAGCTTTGTCCCTTCAAAAGAATTTTTGACTCTCACAAATGTTTCTATGGACCCTAAAGGGGTATCTACTAGAACTGATATAAAGGAGTATAATGTAGACTTCCTAGGAAGGCCCAAAATGATTAAGTTGTCCAGAACCTTGTCATTACACAAAAAAATGAAATACATAAGGTTATGCAAGAATTTTCAAGATGCTTTTGTATATACGAACCAAAGCATAAAGCCTTTTGACATAGACATTATTCAAAAGAGGCCTCCTTCCAAGAAAGACCATGAAACCCTTGGGAAAATTGTATCACTAAAAAGGAAGGCCAAAGGATACAGGCTATGTATAGACCCTAGGTACCTAGGCAAAACCCCCATGAAGTACAAATACCCTTTTCCCAAGATAAATCATCATATGCCAAGGGTAGAAGTTTCTAACAAAATGTCATTACATGATAGTGTTTCAGGTTACCATCAGATGATACCACTTCAAATCAATCAGCATAAAGAAATTTTCAAAGTTCCTTGGAACAACTACATGTTTGACCAAATGTTTCCTAGGCTAAGGAGTGATGAAGACACCTTCCAAAGAGCCATGGCCCCTATTTTCAACTTCCTCACTATGATATACATTGATGACATCATCATCTATTTTGAAGCTGATAAAGAATACCTTTTCTACCTAAAGATGATCTTTGACAGAAAACAATTTGAGAAGCAATACTTAAAGAGGAAATACCAAGGAGAGCATGGATTGTTCGAAAATTTTTGGAAAAATCCTTTCACCATGTTTTCAATTGGAGGTAACTATGATTTCTGTTTACAAGAGCTGAATGGACAAAGAATGTTAGAGATCCTTTTGAGGACAGGATGCTTAAGTAACATTTCTGTAAAAACCCTTAGTTTAAAATTTTCACTCATTGTACATACCATTGTTTGATGAAAGTTCATAAAGAGAAAAAACACAAAACAGAAAAAATAGAAAAAGAGGGCAGATTTGAAGAATAGGTACAACCCCATACCCAAAAAATAGTAATGTTGAAAGTGTGCAAGCCTAAATGCCACTACTTTTTCAAAAAGAAGGTCTTGTTCAGTCATCTCACCTAATCATGGCTGAGCATGTTTTAAATTTGTTGTTGATAGGTTAGTAAAGGAATGCCGGTCAAATCATTTAAGCTTGAATTGTCAAAAGAAAATAGATTAGGAATGAAAGATACTGGTTCCACATGCTTAAATCTGAACCAAAGAGAAGGATAGGGATGATTAGAAAATGATGAAACACAGTCCTCATACTTTATAGTTTTGTTTTTTATGAAAATAATGTTTGTGTGCAGCTTGTCTCAATGCCACAACTCATGATGAATTAAAATGTCTAATCCTGGTTCAAATCGTGTTAACAATTTGATGTAAATAGATTAGAGAATGAATTCTATCATACTGCTTAATCTTGACAGTCAAATAGTCTAGGTAGAGAATAAAAAGAGTTCACTAGCATAATCTAAACTCTTGGAAGAAATAAGGGTACAAGTAGATAGTTTGTTTTTGTTTTCAAAAGAAGAGGAATGTCAGGGGTTTTCCAGTTTAATTGCACCCAAGGAATAATTTTTTTTTAGGAAAATGAGATTGGTAGGTAGAGATGAAGTTGGAGTAATCATGTTTTTCAGATTATTAAGATCACAAATTCAAGCGAGCATCATCAAAAGAAAATAAGAAAAATCTACGCAATGGATGAGGCACTAGTCTTCATAAAACCAAGAGATCTGAAATACCAGACACCTCCTAAAAAGGAGCTGCCCTCCCCAAGTGGAGCCACTGTTAGTCATCAGTAATTTTTTGCTTTCAATAGATGACTAAATGTTTATCCCGGATTTCTAGAAACAAAATTCATGAATATTGTGAGTTCCAGAAATCTCACTGCCTTCATTATCCTTAGGATAATTTTTTCACTCTTCTACTACTCTATCAAGGTATGGCCAGCTTATCACTCCCAGAAGCCCAAATCATGGACTTATGCCATTCGTTCTCACTATGTTTTCCGCCTTTAACCTCACCACTCTATTTATATTTGCCTAGCCCTTCTACTTACACCTTGGATTTCCAAGTAGCCTAACCTTTGCCTTTATTCACCAAATGCCTCAAGCATTGGTGGGTTTAAACTACCTTTCTAGGCTCTTTAGATAAATCAAAGTCATAAGTTTCTAGGATTTCAATGCATAAAGGTTTTCCAATGCTCTGTTTTACACCTAAAAACCCTAAGTTAAGTTTTCAGCCAAAGGCCAAGTCCAAAAGGCCTCCCAATAGGTCATGTAGGGTCTCCTAGGTTATTCATTGTTTTGGTTTTCTAAACTCATTTTTTTACATGTGCCCAAAGATGAAATCAAATGAAAAGGAAAGTGAGCTCATGATTGTCCAAAAGGTATCAAAAAACCTTCAAGAGAAACCTCCTTTGATCAAAGCACAACTTCTGCAAAAGACAACTACCTATCTTAGACATTTTTGTAGGAATGAAAGAGATCACCATCAGTAGAAAGAGAGGTAAGTTAAGAGGGTAAATCATCACAAAGGACATTCACAGCAAAGGGGAGGTAATGAAAAACTTGATTAAAAAGACTAAGGTCATTGTGCAAGACATACTCATTATACCTCTGGAAAATCAGTAAGAAGGGGAGGAACCTTGTTTTAATATCACTTACATTTTGGGATCTCAAAGAGAAACAATATATGTTTCTATCAGGCTCTCAATAAAAATGGGTGAAGAAATGAGGTTGAAAAAACACAGTGTAATCATGCAACTCCACCAAGTGCCAGAAAAACAAGTTTTAAAGGAATATCAACAGACCAAAGAGTGCTAAAATACATCATCTCAGTTACCAAAAATCAGTAAGAAGAAGGGTTGAGATGATAAAATATCATTTTTATGTTGAGGTCACCTCCTAAAAAAGAAAAGAAGATATAAGTGAAAAAGTGACAGAGTAAAACTCAGGACATTAGCAAAGTGGGTTTTTAGTTTTAATTTATTGATTCCAAGGGTATAACAGCACCACATTCATCACTCAACTCATTTGTCATATGAAAAATGGGAGAGAAAGATTTCAAGTGAAAAATCAGGGTTTCTAGCAAGTTTTGGGCAGGAGAAGCCATGCGCTATGCTCCTGTAAAGCTGTACTACATGCCTGTGGGTGCTCTCTTTGTAAACTGCGATAGGGCATTGCGCTCTTGTAGCAGTGCACTACGTGTTTACCATGTGCAGGACCGTTCGGTCGACTCCGCCCGGCCTGTGCTACGTGCTGGGCTGTTCAGGCCTGACCCGACATCCGTGAAGAAGGTTGCATCTCAGCTTGTGCTACTCTCAGGGCCGTTCAGGCCAACCCAACTGCGTGTAAACTCTACCCATGTTGTGCTCTTGTGCTTTGCCCGGGTGCTATGCGCTGGGCCGTTTAGGCTGACCCAACAGCACATGTAGGAGCCCGAGTGCTACGCTCCTGTGTTGCACGTTTAGCCATGAAGTTTTTTAAGCCAGTGCAACCCTCAAATTTTCTCAAGACCACTCCAAATTCTTGCTTGGCGTGTCCTGAAGTTTCTAAAAGAGGTATTTAGATTTTCTACCCCCTCTCATGTTGTTTTAAAGGGTCAATTTAGAAAGAAAGTTAGAAACCCTAGAGGAAGAGATAAGTTTGGTCTCCATGCTAAGAAGTGGCTCCTATACCAAATAAACATCTCCATTTGCATAGCTAGCCTCCACACTGCCAAGCCTTGACACTACTATCTCCTCACCATCCCACTCACCCCCTTCATATCATTTCAAAAGCAGTTCCAAGTTTTTTGATTTCAAAGCAAGATTAAAGGATAAAATGCCTAGAGAAGGTAGTATTAACAGTGGCGAGGAAGGCCAAAGGCCTAGGGGACCATAGAGAAAGGGTGGGAGAGAAAACCAGTTTGAGCCTTTGAGCACCAAGGAGTTGACAACCTCCCCTACCATAGTTGCATATTTCTAGAAGGTAGGATGTTTTTATTTCTGTGAAAAAGTACAAAGAGTCAAAAGTCACCCTGATTTGACCCAGACTTTTCATCCTAAACCTCCATAACCACAAAGTACACCTAGCTGGGGTAAATTTTGAGTTGTCCACAAATACAATTGCTATGGCCAATGGGATACCTTGCATGGGAGAAAAATGGTTCAAACAGGTGAATTTGGACTTGAGCCATTACCATCCTTTCCTTAAACCAAGATACCAAGATGATTGCAAGACTATTTTTCCCTTTTCCCATCTTTTGGAAAGATATGCCCCTTTAATTAAAGTCATCATGAAATACTTCACCTGTGAGGGTAGGTTTTCTAGGCTCTAATCCTACCATATAAGACTTCTCATGCATTTCACTAGGACCAAGATACTGCATTTTCCTTATTACCTTTATAGAAGTATTGATAAGATGTCATAAATTGTGCAAAATAGGCCTCCTTCGCAACAAATGCAGAGTCTTTTCCACTATTTCCTTATCAAGATGATTGTGTTGCATCAATTAGAGCAACAGGGTATCCCATGGGAAGTATTCATTGCCCATGATGTTTTCACAAATCCACAGCCTATTCCTCTACAAAGTTTATCCTCATCATCTCATCCACCTTCCTCAATTCCTCCATCAACCCCCATTGACCATGATTCCTCATCCACACATGAATCCTCTCCCCAAGAGAACTTCCCTCCTTCACCTTCTCCTAAAGCATTAAAACAAGAAGAAAGTGACGAAGAACAAGAGGAAAACAGTGACAAAGAGGAAAATGACAGTCAAGAGGAAGAAACAAGTGATGAGGGAGAGGAAAATGAAAATGAAGAAAGTGGTGATGATGAGGAAGAAACAAAGGACAGTGAGGAAGAAAATGACAATGATAAAGAGGAAATTTTAGAACAAGAAGACCATGAAGAGGCAGATAATGAAGAGGTAGATTTTGAAGACAAAGGCAGTGAGCCCAATAGTAAAGAAGAAAGAGATACAAGCAATGAACAATAAGATGACATGGCAGGAGATATAGAAGGGGATGACAGTGGTGAAAATGAAAGCAATTAGGACATTATAGGGGACAGCAAAGAGTTTGAGGAAAATGAAGAAACTAATGAAGGTATCTCTAACAGTGACCACACAAAAAATAACAATGATGAAGGGACAGAGGCAGATTTTGAGGAAAAAGGAAATGAGAAGAATAGTGAAGAAGAAGAAGAAGGCAGTGATTCAAATGAGGAGGAAGAAACAAATGATGGTCAAGAGACAGAGGCATAATTTGAAGAAGAGATAGAGGCAGAACTAGAAGAATATAACTGTGAGCATGACAGTGGGAAAACAATGACACTAATTAAGAAGGGAACAGTGGCAAAGAGGCCAATCATGAAGATGAAAATGCACAAGACACTGATAAAAACACCTCTAATAGTGACAACACAGAGAATGATAATGTTGCAAACATAGAGGATAATAATGCAGAAGATATGGAAGAGGATGACGATGATGAAGATCATGGTAGTGATGATAGCATGGGGAAAATGAAAGTGCCCCTCAAGAAGGCAGTCAAGAAAAAAATGAAGAGGACACAAATAGAGGGATTATTGATGGAAAGAAAAGCAACCTTAAGGTCTATCATGAAGAATATATTCAAATGAAACTTATCAAACCTTTTCCTCTCACATATCAAAGAGGGGAGAGGCATGTGTTTGCTTCCTTCAAAGGGCAAGGGACCATGCCGTCCTCCTCAGCTCAAATGCCTGACAAGGGCAAAGAGAAATTGAAAGGAGATAATAAAGGTAAGGGAGGAAAACAAACTACTCAAAAGCCACAATTCATTGACCTAGACAGTGATAATGAAGATGAGGAGGTGGCCACTAGACTACTTCTCCAAAGCAAAGATGCAAAAATCAGGGAGTGGGAGAGGGATTTTGAGATGGCATAACATATCATTCAGTATTACAAAGATGAAAAAATGTACTTTAAGAAGATAAAAATGGGCCTTGCTCTCCAGAAAAAGATGACCAAGCATTATGCAATGAAAAACAAACTTGCTTGTGCCAAACTTAAGGAAGTCGTCAATGAAATTCAAGCACTAAAAGAAGAAAAATGCCAAGATATGCTTGGAATCTCAGCATACGCTTCTCTACACGTCTCCCAAAACCCATGAGGCATACTTCCACCAAATTTTGGGATAGTTTTGACAAGTTTTGGTTTTTTGCTAATTTGAGGGCCAAGGGGCAGCACACATTGTGCTACGCTCTTTTTTAGAGCATATTCAGGAGGAAAGGCTTATATTTTTGGGATCCTCATCATAATTATAGCATGCTCACAAATTTTCAGATCAATTGGAGTTTTTTTGGTCCCCCGAAAGGGTAAAAAACACCCTAATTTTTACCATTCTGCCTGCTTTTTAGGACATGTGTTGTGCCTTTACCAGTATTGGAATATTTTATTTTTTAACAGGTTCTAGAGGTCCAATTAGAGAAACAAGGGTATATCTCGAAAGTATACTCAAAGGGCTTTCCAACGAGCCTTCACGGAGCCTATTCCGACACTGGGAAGGCCTTCAAAAGACTATTGCAATATCACCTATTTTTCCTATTCCTGTGCTACGCCCTTGGCATGGACATTCATCTTAAAACACAGTGCTACGCCCTTAGTAGAGGAAAATTCAACAATGTATGATAGGCAAGTTTTGGGAGGCTTGTCAGACCTCAAATGTCAATTTCTTTGTTAAAAATGCTCGGAAAGATATTTTGTTTTAGATATTTTGTGCCTTAGGCCTTGCAAGATCTCAAGGAAAATAATGAAATTTCTAATTAGCCAATAGGCTTCTAGAGAATCTATTAGATTTCTCTCATCCTTGCTTGTAAAAAGGAGCATTGAGGACTCATTGTAAATGTTGGCTTTTGATGAGTTGTGAGAGCAATACATGGTTCTTTGAGGTTGAAGAGAAATTTAGTGTTGTGGAGCTTGTGATTGATTTGCTTTGATTGATGATGATGAAAGCTTTCTTGCAAGATCCCTGAGCTTGGTTAATATTGATGTGTCTCTAATTTTTTTCATTTTTTCTTGTTTATCATTATGTTGATACTTCTGTTAGCCACCTATAAAAAATTTTCATACCAAATGGTGGCTAAATATGTTTCTGAGTCTTCAAGAGAAACATTTCCTTTGTAAATATATCATTCTTGAAGCCTCCATGTGTTTTCTATCCTTCAGAATTATCTTCACTGTTGTTTCCATTAATGAAACATGTTGTTTATGAAAGAAAATGTTTTCAAAGGCATCCATCTTCCCCATTTTCCCTCATTCATACTTCATTTTCCTTCATTCCCTTCATAAATTTCATTTGATAAGGTTTAAAACCTCTTTTTTAACCTTATCAGACCCCCTCAAAACCTTCAATTTGGCCTAAAAACCTGTTTTTAGGCATTAAGTCCTTAAGCCCCTTTTGGCCTTAGCCCTAGCCCTTTTTCCGCATGTGACCCGGAGCCATAACCAGGCGCTAGCCCTTATCGCTCATCGCAATCAGAGTTTCTTTTCCCCGACTTTTCCTTTATTCTTCCAATCTTCCGATGCGATGAGCCCCTTCTCCTCCGATCCTCCGATCTAATATCGACCGTTGAATCCACAAGAACCGATGGTCAAGATTTGATCGTGCTTCGCTCTTAGCCCTCCGTCATCACACCCACCGATTTAATCCTAACCGTTGATCTCTCGTCCGATCGAACGGCCCATGCTGCATCACATATCGCAAACATAGTCTTCCCTTTTTCTTTCATCCGATGGCTCGATTCCCCGATTTGATCCTGGCCATTGAATCCAGAAGAACCAACGGCCGAGATTGCATCGTGCTCCACCCATAACCCTTCACCATCGCGCCCGCCGATTAATCCTGACCATTGATCTCCTTTCTGATCCAACGGCCAGCATCCAATTGCATCGCCAATCTTCTTTTCGTCCACCAGGTCCTGAATCATTTCGTAGATGAGATCATAGCCGTCCATTCCCCTCATCCAACCGCTCGCATTGACCTCAGCAATGGACCCTACATACCTTTTAACCCCACATCTTTCAACCCATCGCGTTTCTTCCGCACCGTCAGATCTGAGGCCCCAGATCCAACGGTCACCATCCAATATCGCGTATTTTTTGTGCCCAAAGTTTAACGTTTCAAAATTACGTGATAAAAATGGTTTTGAGAATCCACGTGGTGATCGTTGAATGCAATCACACTCCAAAAGGCAATACCACCTCCCTCCTATTTCACTGCGCGAAAAACATTCCCTGTTTTTCGCCATACCGCCTACCCTCCATAACGTTGCCTTTCGCGTTTTTTCCTAGCCATCGATCTCTGAGATAGGACGGTTCTGATTTAATTTCACCCCCATCCATTCTCCATTCATTCGATCTTCCAAATGACTCCATCGAAAGATCTCCACCGTTGATTGTTCTAATCTAACGACCCACGTTCATCCTCGCACCCAAACTTCCATTTGCACTTGGTTAGCTGCTCTGCCAGGGTTTTTCTCCCTTTTTTCCACTGCATCCACATTTTTTCCTCACTGCTCCTCCACCCTCATGAGCCTCTGAAGAATTCTTTACCACATCCGTAGGGTTTCTGAACGATTTGTTGTGTTTTTTGCAGGATTTAATGGTGGTTAATCTATGTATTTCCATAGTCACAGACAGGTGACTGATAAGGTTCAGAGTGACGATTCTGACCTTAAATCAATGGAGAAAAGGAGCCAGCGGGTTGCGAATTCATGTTTTATCAGGGAGATCACAACCTTCAATCTCAGATGAAACTCACCAATAGCAGAAAGCCACCTGTATAAATAAAGAACAACAAAGTGTATCAGTATTGAAGACCCGAAGATGAAGATCAAGGCTTAATTAAGCCTAAACACAGATAAGAGGATAAATCACTATGTTTATAAAAAAAGAGAGTTATATCAGTCGAATAAAGCCTCTGTTTGTAGCCCTGTAGCCCTGTTTGTAGTTGAAGATACATAAGCTGAGATGAGATGTTTGAAGCTGTAGAAACCTACTGGACTTGATGATTGTAACTGGTTTGAACATCAATATACAAGTTGATTCATGGGATCCTAGTCTATGTCAATGGTGATGTGTTTCTCACTGTAATTGTTATTTTTCTTTATGTCTACATTCTGTCCACTTTTCTTTGATAAAGAACAGCAAATATAGATTAGGATTTACTCTTGAAGTACCCTAAATCTCACTGATAAGCTTTATCTATATGTTTTCTGCTGATTGTTTATTTAAAGGTAATTCAATAGAGTATAACCAATGAAGTGTTGGTAAGACCATATTTCCTAAGTACAACTTGAGATTTTATCTTTGAATGTTCTTGAGAAGTTTTCTAATTAAATCTAAGCTAGAGAAGTTTATGGTTAGCCCTGTCCTTTGGTTTATCTCCAATAGTTGCTTTGAAGAGTTCCCTTAAGAGTATGTTAAAAGCAGGCTAGTTTCAAAGTACTTACCTGATCTTAGACTACTCTTTATGTTTTTCATGAATGTTTTCCTTTTGAATACGCTGAAAGCAGGCTAAGTTAAAAGTATTTACTTGATCTTAGGTTGTTCTTTGTTTCTTCATCTGTTTTATTTCCCTCACTCCACTTTTTAATGTTCCATTCCATAAAATCAACTTAAAGAGATCCTTTGACATAGATGACTTTCCCCATGGACCACTCTTGAACCTTGCTGTTTCAATTAAACCCTCTTATGACTCCATAGCCTAATGGATTAAATCTACTCCTTGCCTATCTTATTAGTTGAAACATTCTTCCACCTATTTACACCTTCACCCTTCATATTGACTTCCTTCACCTTCATCATATCCTTGCCCAACCAAAACCAAACAACAAACCTTGTTCTTCATAACTAGCCTAAAATCACATTCAAAAGCATTAAAGATAAATCAATCTTTGAAACTTATAAAGAGATCCCTCTCTAGATTCAGGAGGGCTAGATCCTAGAATCCCAAAGTGGTTTGATGTTGTATTGTCTTTTGGATTTGCCAATCTGCCAAAACACAGGAAACCCAACATTCTAGAGACTCCGCTGGGGATCTCCTCAGTAAAATTACATCTTATACATACTTAAAAACCTCATAAGACCTAAAACATATTTCAGATTGGTATTCAAATCAATAAATGGTGGTGGACCATAAAACAATTTACCTCCAAAAGAGCTAAAAATTTCCACCTAGTGACTCCACTAGCCTCCAATAGGCCTATTACCCCGTCAGTGTTTGTAGAATCCATTTGGGAATGCATTGAGCACACCTAATCATACTGTTGGTGGACAGAAAAATTTAAATCTTCCACCTGGCGACTCCACAACTCTCAGAAGACCAAATGACTCCACTGGTAGAAGACTATGAACTGGTTGAATAGACACAGTGACCTCTTTCCTGATTTACAAACATGATTCCAAGGATACAATGAAGATATGCCCCAATGAGTAGAGATCATATCCTTGGGTTTCCACATAAGATGCCCCAGGTGAATTGGGATGACAACCTGCCTGTTTTTCAAGGTGAAAAGTTTGATGACCCTCTATTACATCTCATCAAATTTCATATACATGTATGGAGGTTGAAAGTTGAATGGCATGAAGATTTCCTATTGAAAATTTTCATGTTAACATTAGAAGGAAAAGCTAAGGATTGGTATGAATGGGTTAAATCTGGTAGTTTGTTTTCTTTAAAGGACCTTGAATATGTGTTTTATGAGAACTATAAAGGAAACACTACATCATTATCATGAGGTGGAATACATTATGATCCATCACAAAACATCACCCAATACATTATAGACAATGATGAGGATTTGGAAGAAATACATCCTGAAGATCTTTTAACAGCCATTCATGAGTTTAATATCCTATTGAAAAACTATAAGAATATAGATGAATAAGTTGAGGAAGAAATCATCTAAGAAATAAAGGATGTTCCTCAAGATATCCCAGAAAACCCAAATAATGATTCATCATCCCTTATAGCTGAGGCTCAAGAAGACATCCAGCCTCAAAATCATTCTTCACAAGAGACAGAGAACTGTTGTACTCCTGCTCAAAGGAACATAGAAACATCTTCCCTTTTGATAGAAAAAGAAATAGACCAAGCTATTAATAAACAACCAGTCTCTGAAACTTTTTGCAAAACGAATACTCTTGCCCATTCACATAGAGAACTTTGTTGTACATATTTAGAAAGTTCTTTTGTAGATCAGAATAAAGAAGGACCTGCCGATAACCCAGGATGTTTGATTGGTAGTATTACTTATATTTATGATTTTCCTAACTTTGATCTATCTAGTGATGATGCTCCCCAAACAGAAGTTAACCTTGCAGGACCATCATTAGTAGATTTATGGGATGAAGATCAGTTCCTTCAAATAAGTAATGAGCCAGTGCAGACTATTTATGATACTGATGAAGAAAGTTATGAAAGCTTGGAATTAAGTAAAGATTCGTTGGATCTTTACTCTACTTGATCTCAGACCATCAGTAATAATTTCCATGTGATTGGGAATCAACAACCTTTTAGCTCAAAGGTTGAGGAGTAAAGCAATGAAGAAATTGTTGAGCAGGTTGAAACCAAGGAGCCTTCCCTTGAAAAAGAGGAAGCAAGTGAACATACCCCTACTCAAGAATATAATAACCTCTTCACAGAGCTCAGTCCATTAAAACAGGACACACCAGGACTTCTAGAGGACAACACTGCAGTGTATGATGAGTCCTCCAGTTCACATAATAATGAAGATGAGGAAGTTTTTCTTCCTCAAAAGAATATTTTCCTTGATCCAGTGGAAACACATATTCCAAATACTCCTAACCAGGCATTATTTCAAGATCCCTATGTAGATTTCTTGAAGACATCTGAAGAAGGGATAAAGGTTGCAAACAACAGTATATCAACAAGTGCAACAAAATTTTTTAGAACTGCTGTTGAGAAACAAAGCAAATGGGAATGCCCTTGTCTGTCCTACATGCTCAAAGAGATGTGCCAAGACTAGTCATGGAACCATTTGATTGACTGGATGTATTGGAAAAGAGAGTTTGTAAGTTAAAAATGTAAATATTCCAAGTTAGAGTAGGATATACAGGAAGGAAATAAAGCTTAGCCTTTGAGCATCTAGTTAGTTGTTGATTTCTTCTTTGAAAGAAAAATTGAAAAAATACAAAAACAATAAAACATAGAAAAGAGGGTAGAATGAAAACAAGAAAGGTACTGCCCCATACCAAAAAGAGAGACAAAATCTGAAAGTGTGCAAGCTCAAATGCCACTCCTAAAAACACACTTCTAGTTAGTCATACAGCCTAATCATGACTAATTAGCTTTTCAATTTGCTGTTGATAGGTAAGTGAATTAGATCATCCAAACAACTCAATCTTGGCTTATCAGTAAGGTAGATTAGGATAGAGGAAAAAAAGGTTCAAACAAATTCAATATCTGAACCTATGAATCTCAAAAGAAGAATGGCTCTAATTAGATTAAATCTTGAGCCAAAGATAGGAAACAACCTAGTTCCAATATGCTCAAAACTTGAACCAGGAAAGAAAGAGAATATAGCTCAAACAAAATCAAAACCAGAGTTGTATAATAATGAAGGATATTTTTAATTTCCAGATCTTAAGCCTTCACAATTTTGTTTTAAAATTTTTCTGCAAATTTTAGTCTATATGCAGCTTGTTTTTATGCCATAGATTTGCAGCAAGTTAGACTGCTTAATCCTGGCTTGGCTATTTTTAAATTTCTGTTTTAGAATTTAGAGAATGAAGATCTGTCATATAGTCTAATCTTGACAGATAATAGTTAGGTAGTGAATTTATGAGTTCAACTGTTTAAACTAAACTCATGGAGAAATAAGATTAGACTTAGATTAGCTTCCTGTTTTTCAAAAGAATAAAATGTTGATGAAAAGGTTTGCAAGTCCAAATCCACCTTCTGAAAAAAAAAATGTTAGGAAGTAGTTTGTGTAGGTAGATGTTTGGAGAACACTTTCCTGCCGATATATCAAGTTCTAATTATTTCTGTTAGCAGTTGATAAAAATATTATCAAAGTGCAAGGAACTAATTAGCATTCCAGAGATAAATTTCTGTGGTTCTAGACACCTCCAAGGAGCTGCCATCCCAAGTTGGAGCCGATGTTAGCCACCTATAAAAATTTATCATACCAAATGGTGGCTAAATATGTTTCTAAGTCTTCAAGAGAAACATTTTCTTTGTAAATCTATCATTCTTGAAGCCTCCATGTGTTTTCTATCCTTTAGAATTATCTTCACTGCTGTTTCCATTAATGAACCCTGTTGTTTATGAAAGAAAATGTTTTCAAAGGCCTCTATCTTCCCCATTTTCCCTCATTCATACTTCATTTTCCTTCATTCCCTTCATAAATTTCCTTTGATAAGGTTTAAAACCTCTTTTTTAACCTTATCAGACCCCCTCAAAACCTTCAATTTGGCCTAAAAACTCGTTTTTAGGTATTAAGGCCTTAATCCCCTTTTCCGCGTGTGACCTGGAGCCATAACCAGGCACTAGCCCTTATCGCTCATCACAATCGGAGTTTCTTTTCCCTGAATTTTCCTTTATTCTTCCAATCTTCTGATGCGATGAGCCCCTTCTCCTCCGATCCTCTGATCTAATTTCAACCATTGAATCCACAAGAACCAACGATCAAGATTCAATTGCACTTTTCTCTTAGCCCTCTGTCATCACACCCGCCGATTTAATCTTGACCGTTGATCTCTCGTCCAATCGTATGGCCCGCACTGCATCACATATCGCAAACACAGTCTTCCCTTTTTCTTTCCTCCGATGGCCCGATTCCCTGATTTGATCCTAGCCGTTGAATCCATAAGAACCAACGGCAGAGATTGCGTCACGCTCTGCCCATAACCTTTCACCATCGCGCCCGCCGATTAATCCCGAATGTTGATCTCCCTTCTGATCCAATGGCCAGCATCTAATCGCATCACCAATATTCTTTCCATTCACTAGGTCCCAAATCATTTCGCTGATGAGATCGCAGTCGTCCATTCCCCTCATCCAACGGCTCACATTGACCTCAGCAATGGACCCAACATACCTTTTAACCCCGTAGATTTCAACCCATTGCGTTTCTTTCGCACCGTCAGATCTGAGGCCCCAGATCCAATGGTCACCATCCAAATACTCCTAACCAGGAATTATTTCAAGATCCCTATGTAGATTTCTTGAAGACATCTGAAGAAGGGATAAAGGTTGCAAACAGCAGTATATCAACAAGTGCAACAAAAAATTTTAGAACTGCTATTGAGAAACAAAGAAAATGGGAATGTCCTTGTCTGTCCTACATGCTCAAAGAGATGAGCCAAGACTAGTCATGGAACCATCTGATTGACTGGATGTATTGGAAAAGAGAGTTTGTAAGTTAAAAATGTAAATATTCCAAGTTAGAGTAGGATATACAGGAAGGAAATAAAGCTTAGCCTTTGAGCATCTAGTTAGTTGTTGATTTATGCTTTGAAAGAAAAAATGAAAAAATACAAAAACAATAAAACATAGAAAAGAGGGTAGAATGAAAACAAGAAAGGTACTGCGCCATACCAAAAAGAGAGACAAAATATGAAAGTGTGCAAGCTCAAATGCCACTCCTAAAAACACACTTCTAGTTAGTCATACAGCCTAATCATGACTAATTAGCTTTTCAATTTGCTGCTGATAGGTAAGTGAATTAGATCATCCAAATAGCTCAATCTTGGCTTATCAGTAAGGTAGATTAGGATAGAGGAAACAAAGGATAAAAAAAATTCAATATCTGAACCTATGAATCTCAAAAGAAGAATGGCTCTAATTAGATTAAATCTTGAGCCAAAGATAGGAAACAACCTGGTTCCAATATGCTTAAAACTTGAACCAGGAAAGAAAGAGAAGATAACTCAAACAAAATCAAAACCAGAGTTGTATAATAATGAAGGATATTTTTGATTTCCAGATCTTAAGCCTTCACAATTTTGTTTTAAAAATTTTCTACAAATTTTAAACTATATGCAGCTTGTTTTTATGCCATAGATCTGCAGCAAGTTAGACTGCTTAATCCTGGCTTGGTTGTTTTTAAATTTTTGTTTTAGAATTTAGAGAATGAAGATCTGTCAGACAGTCTAATCCTGACAGATAATAGTTAGGTAGTGAATTTGTGAGTTCAACTGTTTAAAATAAACTCATGGAGAAATAAGATTAGACTTAGATTATTTTCCTGTTTTTCAAAAGAATAAAATGTTGATGAAAAGGTTTGCAAGTCCAAATGCACCTTCTGAAGAAAAAATGTTAGGAAGTAGGTTGTGTAGGTAGATGTTTGGAGAACACTTTCCTGCTGATATATCAAGTTCTAATTATTTCTGTTAGCAGTTGATAAAAATATTATCAAAGTGCAAGGAACTAATTAGCATTCCAGAGATGAATTTCTGTGGTTCTTGACACCTCCAAGGAGCTGCCATCCCAAGTTGGAGCCGCTGTTAGCCACCTATAAAAATTTATCATACCAAATGGTGGCTAAATATGTTTCTAAGTCTTCAAGAGAAACATTTCCTTTGCAAATCTATCATTCTTGAAGCCTCCATGTGTTTTCTATCCTTTAGAATTATCTTCACTACTGTTTCCATTAATGAACCCTGTTGTTTATGAAAGAAAATGTTTTCAAAGGCCTCTATCTTCCCCATTTTCCCTCATTAATACTTCATTTTCCTTCATTCCCTTCATAAATTTCCTTTGATAAGGTTTAAAACCTCTTTTTTAACCTTATCAGACCCCCTCAAAACCTTCAATTTGGCCTAAAAACCTGCTTTTAGGTATTAAGGCCTTAAGCCCCTTTCGGCCTTAGCCCTAGCCCCTTTTCTGCATGTGACCTGGACCCATAACTAGGCGCTAGCTCTTATCGCTCATCGCAATCGGAGTTTCTTTTCCCTGACTTTTCCTTTATTCTTCCAATCTTCTGATGCGATGAGCCCCTTCTCCTCCGATCCTCTGATCTAATTTCGACCATTGAATCCACAAGAACCAACGGTCAAGATTCGATTGCACTTTTCTCTTAGCCCTTTGTCATCACACCCGTCGATTTAATCCTGACCGTTGATCTCTCGTCCAATCGAATGGCCCGCACTGCATCACATATCGCAAACACAGTCTTCCCTTTTTCTTTCCTCCGATGGCCCGATTCCCCGATTTGATCCTAGCCATTGAATCCATAAGAACCAACGGCAGAGATTGCGTCACGCTCTGTCCATAACCCTTCACCATCGCGCCCGCCGATTAATCCTGAATGTTGATCTCCCTTCTGATCCAACGGCCAGCATCTAATCGCATCGCCAATATTCTTTCCATTCACTAGGTCCCAAATCATTTCGCTGATGAGATCGCAGTCGTCCATTCCCCTCATCCAACGGCTCGCATTGACCTCAAAAATGGACCTCGCATACCTTTTAACCCCGTAGCTTTCAACCCATCGCGTTTCTTCCGCACCGTCAGATCTGAGGCCCCAGATCCAACGGTCACCATCCAATATCACGTAATTTTTATGCCCAAAGTTTAACATTTCAAAATTGCACGATAAAAGTGGTTTTGAGAATCCACGTGGCGATTGCTGAATGGAATCGTGCTTGAAAAGGCAATACCGCATCCCCCCCATTTCATTGTGCAAAAACAATTCCTGGACTTGGTTGTGCATTTGGATGACCCATAAAAAGCGGAAAGAATAATCTACCCATAGTCTGGTGAACATCATTATTTTGTATGAATCCCCCACCTCTATTGTGATGACGAGGTCTCCTATTTTCCTTGATCTGACAAAACACTTGAAAGCTCAAATGATCTTTGAATCTTTGAGATTGAGACTCATACTCAAGAAATTAATCTTAAAGAGTTTCTTGTTCTTGAAATACTCCATTTCCCACTACTAAGAATGTAGGCATAGTGGAGCATTGGGAAATCTGATGTTTCACTGGTTGATCATGCCAGTGATGTGAAATTTCGGAGCCTTCTCCATGTGGAAACCCTTTAGAGGATTCCTTGTGTCAATCCATCCTCATCTCCTTGATTTCTCTTGCATTATCTTGCATGGTTTGAAGAAGAAGCTTGGGAAACTCCTTGTCATCCTCTTCTCCTCATATGGGAGTTTTTCCCGTGTCTTGTATATTATATGTATAATCATATCTCCAGTTTCTATTCAGATACCTCTTATCTCTTTCTGTTAGAGGATCTCCCTCTTTTGATGACATATTGGCTGAAATACACAGGCTGATCCAAGATTATGCTCTGATAGCACTGTAAAATCCCAAAATAGGGAAAGTAGTAATATTGAACACAAAAATGGAAAATAGCAGTGAATATAAATACACGAATATATGAGACAAATGTACAGCCATATTATTAAACATATCAAACATGATGAGCATAAAATATTGAGGATCAAGTCACTCAAGCAGTATAACACAAGCCTCCAATAATCAGATAGGAAAATACATGAAGAGTTAATGTTATACAAAATGTCGGAGATCAATACAGCACAATCAAAATGGACATAGTTGCATCTGGAAATATAAAATAATATATAGAAAATGATATATGTCTCAAAAGATGCCTAAAATAAATATCTAGGCCCTCATACACTTTTCCAAGACAACCCAGAAAGGGTTTCCGGAAATACACAAAATACCATAATGTCGTAATGCAACCCTAGGGTTGAATAAGCTCTGAAACTAGACACCTGAAAGGAGGTGACTGAAACTAATGTATAATTGTGTGAAAATCCTCCAATGGACTCTCCAAGTGAAAGGATGATACCTTCACTGAGAAACAAATAGTAAAAATGATGGACTGAATCCTCCACTGCAAATGCACACTAATATAACACAGTCAGTGAGGTAAACTACATTGTAGGAGATGATAATAGCTTGGCCTAGTGCCAAATGATGAAATAATTCCCAAGGACCTTCCTTGCTGGCCTCCCAATGGAAATAATTCTTCCTCCACTGAAAAAAAACTCAGGAAATGGCCCTGTAAATCCTCCACTACTTCTACCCTGCAACACAACACAATCCTAGAAGAAACTGCGATGTAGAAGAAGACCGAAGCTAATTTGATGTCGGAATGTGGATATGTAGCTCGCAAACCTCTACTGAGTAGGCACTTGAATTCCCCCGAGCATGAGGGTGGGATTACCGCTCGACAACACCCTTATGCTAACAACACAACAGTCTCTCCTAAACAACTAAAGAGTGCAAGAAGTCATACAGACAAAAAACATAATACTAATCAAATAATGACTTCTATGGATTCCTTCCCATTTCTTATATGCATTGTGATCCTTCTCACATTGGGACCCACTCATTAAATACACTACTCTCATGGAGACTTCCTCCCATTCACATTGCGTTGTATCTCATTGATTATCCACTACCTCCATACCAACGTTGTTGATTTGGTCAAACTTGACCCCATCCACATGCTTCATCCCCTATTCACACATGAGGGTGCTTTATCCAACTACTATGATTATCTTTATTCACATTAGGAGTGATTTTATTCCTACTAAGAAGATTTATGGGTATCCCTACCCTCTTGTTCTTCTATCTAAGTAGAAAAAACAAAATTTAATACTCCAACTAGCTGAAATCTAATTTGGAATATTACATGCTGGAAGCTCCAAGTTGTATGCCATAGTAGAAATCTTTTGCAAAACCTTTTAAGGACCATAATACTTTGGTGATAATTTATTATCCTTCTTAGCTTACTTGAGGGGCATTTTTTTGTATGGTTTTATCTGTAAAAATACCTAATTGCCTACATCAAAAAGTCTTTCACTGCGTTGTTGATATACCTGTTATTTCATTTGATTATGTGCCAAAGTGAGGTTATCCTTTAAGATTTGGAGAAATTGCTGTTGATGCTAGATGTGATCTTCCACTGCTTGAACCTTATAATTTTGTCTTAAAGATGATGTGATGGACGGTGGATTATATCCATAAAGTTCCACAAATGGGGTCATTTTTGCCACAATATTGAAGGAAGTGTTATACCACCATTCAACCAAAGGTAACCACTTGACCCATTGTGTTTTTTTATCATATACAAAGCAATGAATATATCATTCAAAAAAAAATTCCACTCTCTCATTTTTCCCATCATATTGAGGATGATAAGATGAGTTGTGAGCTAATTGAGTACCCAGACAAGAAAATAATTCTAGCCAAAAAATATCAGTGAAAATGTGATCTTTGTCGCTTACAATAATCCATGGGGGCTTCACCTCAATGAGCCTCTTACCTATCACGTGCTTATGTGGCATATTAAACAATACCCTTAATTTGACAACATATTGGAATGTACCCCTAAAAATAATATTATTTAACCCCCTACCAATATGAACCCAATATACATTCCTAATTTAAAAACCCCCACTTCCACTAGATATTGTAGGTATCAATTTTTTCATTAAAATTTTGTATATCCCTTTATATTTTTTCATTAAGTTTGAGTTCCATTTTTTATTCCTTTCAATATAAAACCCTTAACCCCCTATATATCTCCCAATATATTATGCCATTTTTTCCTCAATAGATATCCCCTAATATGAACCCATGTGGTATGGTATTTCTCCCCTAGTGAATGATCTACACTTGATATGTTATTTTTGTTGTGTTAATTACAATTTCAAAATTATAATTTATTTGCTTCTTGTTTTCTTATGGTACTTTAGTTTCCTTGGTGCAGATGAGTGTCAAAACAGGAAATTGTCTTGTGTTTTATGTTGAAATTAATGAAAAATAAACAACATAAGTAAGAACTGAACAATAGCATAAACATGTACAACAAGCCAGAAACAGAGCCATCAACAGAAGTTTTTGATGAAGGAGTTCACCCATCTTGGGCTACATCTCCTTGATCTAGCTTCATAGCTTCGGCCTCTTTCATTAGCTCAAATTTGGAAAAAGTGTTGAGTACATTAATCAATTTCTCCTAAAACCTGTTCTATTGTCTTCAGAAGATACAAATCATCTAAAAATGACTATTCACTTTGGCTGGTATAGACTTGACCTCCTTTGGTGGCCCTGGGATCCTTTGAACTACCCTGTAGAAAAATCACATGTAGAAGTTATTTTCATCCTTTTAAACCTATGCCATTTTCTTTGGAATTCCAAAATCATCTAAAATTTCCTATTCATTTTCCCAATTTGGTCAAATATTGCCTCCATTATGGCAAAAAAAATTCCCTAGTTTTCCTCTAAATCTGGGAATCTGCCAGACAAGTCCACTAAATTTGGAACCTCTGCCAGATTTAGAGGCGCCTCTAGAATCTTTGCCAAGTCAAACTCGGCTTAATGAAAGTTAACTGTAGTTTAACTTAATTAATCCCTCGCTAAACACGCTTAGTGCTAGCCCTCGACGCTGGTCATATTGATGTGGTTTCATGGTGGAGGGGTTGGCTGCGGGCTGGCCCCTCCGCGCTTTGCCGGTCCCATGCACCAAGCATTAAATAGAGTTTAGGCAGATGGCTTAACAAATACAACACCTGTAACATATTGGTAAGGCTGTGGGCTTCTGGGGGGGAGGCCTGGGGTTCAAACCCGACCCCGCCCCATTGTGCATGTTTTTTTCCATAATAAATTTTACAATGGACTATTGCATTTGCATAACCCATCGAACCATAATTTAATTAACGGTCTTGGAATATATTTAATTCAACATACGATATGAAACTTTATTAACAACGGAATTTGGCATTTGAATATGAGCGCGAATTATGAACTAAGGTTTAATTATAAAATTTAATTATAATTAATAAAACATATATATAATATATATAATATGTCAAAAACATATAATATATTATATTACATAATATATATAATATGTCAAAAAAATGTAATATATTATATTACATAATATATATAAATATATTTATAATATGTAAATCATAATTAAATAAAAGAAATACAATTCCACCGTAGAACCATTAGGAAATTTTCACCCACAAAGACCAAATTGGTGAATTAGAAAGTGCCACTTGACACAACATCATTGACAGGAACTTGAAGAATATTCCAAAAGATTCATTTTTGTTGACTGGGCTACCATGTCAGCAACCTGTTCAATTTGAAAAAAAATTAACTGTTTGAGAAAGCAAATAGCATGCCATAACTTACTCATACGAACTCAGATTTTGATGAAACGAGTTGCGTTGGAATCCCAATGACGAGCTCTACATTGTCTTCCTAGTTTCGAGAAATTATGGAAACTTTGATTTTTGAGCTAAATACTGAGCACCTGATCATTCCTCTCCATTAGAAGCCTTTTGGACCCTAAAATCTCTCTTGATTACTGATTATGTGGATGAGGGGACTATTCCCTCACCCTTCCAGTCTCTATCCACTGAAATTTTCCCAATTTAATCATTTGGAGCTTTTCATAAAAAGTTAACTTTTTCCTCGATTATTGCGACCTTCCCTTGCTATCACTGACACCATCATGCTGTAATATTTCTAAATTTGCAGAACAACAATCTATTTTTGTAGAAACCATCTTGTTCCTACCTTGGTCAACAATCAAAGGAAGCTTAGAAACTTTCTCACCTTGCACACTATCACCATGGTGACTTTTAGTTGATCACACTTTGTACTTGCGTCGACCACTGACCAAGTTTCTTCGCCATTTCCATGTAACTTTTGGAAACCAATAATAAGAATTTGTGGAACCCATTCCTTCTTTGCCAAACTTCTTTGGCACTTTCTCTTTGACCTTTGCACTCTCTTGCATCGACATCTTGTTTCAAACACCGCTCAACACCAATGTTGACTGCTGTAAATGTTTTTCACCTTCTTTCAAAGGAAAGTTCATGTTTACATCCTGAAACAACTCATTACAAGCATAAGAATTCTTATGAAAAGTGTGATTCAATACATCTCTTTGTTTGATCATCGACATTGTCAAGTTTTGACTTTCATTCGCTATCCTCTTCATTTCACTTGAATGCATAAGATACAAATCTGTCTTCTTATGTGCTCTAATTATTTACTCAATACCATCTTTAAACAAGTGATACTTGTTATCATGGCGATGAAATGAAGCTTTATTATCATACAGATAAGGAATTCCCAATACGATACCTGATATTTTTAGCAACACTACATCAAGCTCAACTTCATTGAGAAAGTTTGAGTTAATGGAGAATCTTAGTAAGCACTTTTTTGTAACCTACAAGTTTTCATTCTTGAAAATCCAACCCAAAGGATATGGTCTTGGATGTCTAATTTTTTCAAGGCCTAGTTGCTTAACCAAATCTTTGGAAATCAAGCTAGCATGTGACCCACTATAAAAAAGTGTATCAATCTTGGTATGTTTAGAGACAAATCTAATGTTGAAAAGTTCTATTCTGATATCTTCATCATGAGTATCATTTGAAAAATTTAAAGAACTAGTGCATGCAACATGTTTTCCTTTCAAACCCATGGCTATAATTTTTGTCTCAACTCCTGAATCTGACCCTAAGTCTTGTTCAACTATAGCAAAATTTTCCCCCTTCTCTTTGGCTTTCAGTCTATTTGGTTTCAATTCTGGGCAAAGTTGCCAACAATGGTCTTCATCATGGCCAATCTTTGAATAGTTCTTGCATGTGAGTTTTTCCTTCTCTTTCTTTACAAACCTATTTCTTTTTCCTCTTCCATAAAATTTTCCTTTCCCTTTACCCTCACTTTCCTCTTTATCCTCTATGCCTTTTTTCCCCTTGCCTCTAAGTGTGTGGCTTGTACACAAACTTCGTCTAAATTGCTTATGTTAAACATAAGAATATTATGCTTCAAATAGGAATGTAAACCTCAAATGTATTTCAAGAGTGTATCTTGGGAATTAAAATTTACTCCTAACAAAAAAGCTCTCTTTCTAAACTCCTGAGTGTACTCTTGAACTGTTTTACCCTTGAGCTGCCTAAAATTTTTCCAACTCATCATAGATTTTTGCATGTAAGCTAAAGGATAAAATTGGCTTTTACTGGTGTTGGGGTTCCCATGTTTTGGCAAGGTTGGCAATACCAAAATATGAGACAACATAAAACCACTTTCAGACCTCAGGATCTAGCCCTCCTGGGTCTAGAGAGGGATCTCTCTATGTAAGAAAATATTTATGTCTTTGAAGCTCAAAATTTAAGATGTTAGGCTAGTTGTAAGGCTCAGGTTTTGTTTGTTTGGTTGTTGGTCATCAGGAAAGAAGGGTTCAAAATAAGACAAGGATGAGCAAAGAGGATTTAGGCAGAGGTGAAGTATTCCAGGGAGTATTCAAGACCATTGGGCAATGGATTCAGGAAAGGATTTGCATTCTATTCAATATGCAGGCTTTCAATTGGGCTAGTCATCTAAAACATTGGATCTTAAAGATGATAGTGTGGTGTGGAATGGTAGGAGAGGATGAAACCACACAGATTAGAACACAAAGTTAAAGACCTGAGATGAAAGAGAGACTTTGAACTCTCAATTCTTCGGCCTCCAGCTTGAGGGATCTTAGAAAGGCTAGTTGGTCGTACAAGGATCCTAGTGGACAGGGCTTAACTCTAATCCCCAGTCTTCCCAAATCTTCCAGCTAAATCCTAACAATAACATCTAAGAACAGATTAATTTAATTCATACATTAGAGATCAGGCAATAACATCCACTACATTGGTTAAATCAACTGAAATCAATTCTTAGATAACACATTTAGTAGAAAACATCAAAGGCAAGGAGAGCAGAAACATAGGGTACCTAACAAGGGTAAATCCTATGCCAATATTATGATGCAAGCCAGTAGAAATGAAATGAAGTGAATTAAAACACAGAGATAGGAACACATCACCACTGCTTTAGATCAGGATCCAAAGAAATGTGCTTGTCATGTTAAATAGCAATACCAGTCAAGTACAACATTGCCAATAGTTGAATACTCAGTTTGAAAACATCTTCCTCAGCCTATCTTACAAATTTACACAGAGACTTATCTCAAGAGAAACAACTTACAATTCTCTGATAACTGATAAACAACTATTTCAATGAGTTTCTTCATGAATTTATAGCTCCAGTGGAGCGGAGAAGGTAGGTGAAAACTAAATGCAACATTAAAACTCAAAAAGGAAGAGGGTCGAGGCCCATTCTATTTAAATTCTGTGCAATTATTCATGGCACTCTTTGGGTGAAAGAGTGGTCTTCTCTAGGCTTCCATTTGCTCTGGTATGTCTCTGATGTACTTTGGCTACAGTACTATGTAGTACTTCTGGTGAATTAAACAAACACATAGAATCAAGACGCTAAGATCTGCCATACTGTGCAAAAAATGCTTCTGATAGCATAGGACTGCTGTAGGGGGGGGGGGACTTCTCTTGGACACAACGTATACTAAAACAATAATGTGTACCATGTTTGTGCTCAGGAAGAAACATTCTGCTGATTTGAAATCCTGATAGAATTGTTTTCTGCGCGCTGGACCTTTCATGCAATCTATGATGTCTTTGAACTGGTACCTTTGCCTCCTAAAATCCCTGAAAAGGCTCAAAAGCCTTCTATTTCTTGCCTCGAGCTCTCTGCTACTCCCATACTGTCTTGTTTATGCAATCCGAGCTTTAATGGCACCGAAGAGGGTTTGCAGAGTTTGAGCTCTGTCTTTTGATGAAATTTACTATCCGAACACTTTTCTAGACAACTTACAGTAATACCGGGCTCTGAATTCAACTTCCTCTGTGCACTGTGCCTTTACAGTAGCATATATGAATCATGGCAGTTTTATGCCCCCCTACAAAACATGAAAAAAAATTAATAAAACTGTGCATGGAGAGGGTGGTGTGGATGACTGCGGACGACGATGCATGCAAAGGATATTATGGAGGAGAAACGTGTAACAGTGAAAAATGTGCTGGGTGACATTAGAAATTTTGACTATGGAATGAAATTATACAGGGGACGGATGAGAAACGACAAACACACATGGAAAAATGACGTGGCAGTATGGGGTCAATGGCGGGCATGAGAATAAATCTGGACCGTTCGATCTCGGAGGATATCGATGGTGGAAAACCTATCGAAGGGTGATGGATAGTGGGCCAAGGGTACAGTTGCCTCAGGTTAACCTCCGCGCAACTTCATGGAGTGATCATCATTAGATGGAGGGCTACAGATCGGACGGTTGACATAGATATCGCGCCATGTTTTCTGTCGAATGATAATGTGCAATGAGTGAGCGGTTTTGAAACAATGTCACTTCCACGCGTCACGTGATGAGTGGAATCGCTAGCCCATTGGACAATACCGCCCATCTCTCGAAGGCGGTGTGATAGTTACCGCTAGTTTCTGAGCAGTGCGCAGGGACCATCTGGGTGGGTAAACTGTGGCTGTTGATCTGGCGGGCAAATGAATGATTATGATGCGATGAACAAGTGGCAAACGGAATGAACGGTGGACGCTGCGCTATTGTGCAAAGACCGTCCGATCTGCAGAGATTGACGGTTTCAAATGTGCCCGATATTCAACTGAGATAAACGCCTTTCGCATTGCCGCCTGGTCTCGGCGCTGGGTCACGTGGAGGGGAAAGGTGCAGGGGCTTGGCCGAAAGGGGTTAGGACCCATATATGGAGAATATGGTTTTTGGGCCATTTTTAATGTATTTTCAGGTCAATTAAAGGGTAACGATAGGGGAAATAAGGGGAAAAAAACCACATTGGGGGTGTGCGTATGGTTTTGAGGGGATTTTAGGGGTGAACAAGGGAAGTTTAACAAAGGGAAAAACGGTTTGAAAAGGGATATTTTGCAGGGATACAAGGGATAAATGTTGGCCTTTGGAGGACAGCTTTTGCAATCAGTGAGACCTTATAAAGGGAGTCAGTAGAGGGAATTTTACCAAAGGCAGAGGCATAGGAGACTTCAAGGATGATGTGTCTTCAGGGGAGATGCATTCCTTGAAGGCTCAAAAACAATTTAGCCCCCTACTTTACTTGTCAAGAAATTTATAGGGGGCTAACAGTGGCTCCACATGGGGATGGCTTCTTCTTGAAGGAGTCAAGAATTCAGAGAATATATCTTTAGAGTAGGCCAGATGCCTGTTGCTTGAGCCATCTTTCTTCTTTGATTTTCAGCTGCCACAATTGTGAAGACATCAATTTTAGCAGAAAAAATTTCCCAATCAATCTACCTACCCATTCTACAATCATAGCATTTTTTCTTCTAGGGTGCATTTGAGCTAGCAAACCCTTTACATCTTTTTATTTTTTACAAATAAGAAAATAAACCTATTCTATTTCTACCCTTATTACTCCATGAGACCAGATTAAACTGTTGGTCTCACATGTTTCTCTACCTACTCTAATATCTACTGGGATTAAACTGTCCAGCGGATTTCTTCTCTATATTCTACAACAGAAATTTAAAAACATTCAAACTAGGATCAAATAGTCTAGTTTGTTGTAGATCCAAGGCATAAAGACAGTTGCACATGGACAGAAACTTGCTAAAAGCATAACTTGAAGGCTTGAAGTCTGAAGTTCGAAGCATCCTTATTTCCTTTGTGACTAAGGTTTTGAGCTTGTTAGAGTCACTTCCTTTTATTCATCTTAGCTCTGATGTTGGGCTCGTTAGAGCTGATTCATCTTTCTTCTTTGCTGGTCCAGGTTTTGGGCATGTTTGAACTAGCTGTCTTTACTTTCTTTGGCTCAGGTTTTGATCATATTAGAGCCAATCCTTTGCACTTTAGAGGTTCATGTTTTGAGCATGTCTGAACCTCTCCTCTTTTTTTTTCTTTTTTTTTTGAAAACAAAACATTGCAATGGTATGTACAATGGAGATGGAAACTGGAATTTGGAGATCAATAGAAGTAGTGTTTGAGCATCCTGCCATTGATAGGACCCCCAAACAGCTCTGTGCCATCTAAATCTTGTAGAAAAAATGCATTTGGACCCACAGTGGCCTGGATGACGTAGGTACCTTGCCACAAACTGTCAAACTTGTCGTGCTTTCCTTTGTCCTCTCTCCTTGAGTCCCACTTCAGAACTTTATCCCCAATTTTGAAATCAGAGGCCTTAGTTATTTTGTCAAACAACTTCTTTATGTTCTCCTGAACCTTCACAGCTCTGTTGTAGACCTCCTCCCTTGTTTGTTGGAGATGAATTGTCTGATTTATCCTTCTAATCATGCTGTCTTCTTCTGTCTAGATCTCTTGGGCAAGTTTGATCACTGGTATACCCAAAATAGTAGGAAACACCTCTTATGTTCCATAGACAAGATGGTATGGTGACATGCCAATGGATTTCTTCGTTGTAAGCCTGTCAACCCACAGAGCATGCACTAACTTTTTGTGCCATGAATTTTTGTTCTCTTCCAATAGCTTCTTGATGATGGTCACCAGGCTCTTGTTTGATGATTCAGCTAATCCATTACCTTGATGGTAATAGGAAATTGAATGACCGAGTGCTATTTGATACCTGTGACAAAAATCAACCATTTTCCTAGACTCGAAAGCAACAACATTATCAGTGATTATTTTCCTTGGGCAACCAAAGAGAGAGAGGATATGACCTTCTAGGAACCTAATGATGACGAAATTTGTCGCATTCCTAGTAGGTATGGCCTCTATCCACTTAGTGAAGTAGTCTGTGGCTGTTAAGATCCATTTGTGTTGTGAAGAGGAAGTAGGATGAATTCCTCCTATGAAATCTAGGCCCCATTGCATAAAGGGACCTTCAACAGTGATGGGTTGTAGAGGTAAGGGGAGGAGTTTTCTTTTTCCTTCAAAAATCTAGCATTTGTGGCAGGCAATTACCATTTTATGGATATCATTGAAAATTTTAGGCCAATAGTAGCCAGCTCTGAGTATTTTTTTTGTAGTGGCTTTCCAGTTCAGGTGACCTCCACACTCTCCTGCATGGAATTATTGTTTAATCTTTTCTGCTCCAGACTGAGGCACACATTTAAGCAATAGGTCATTTGGATTTTTCCAGTATAAGCATTTATTCAAAATACAGTAACTTCTGGCTTTTAGCTTTAAGAATCTGGCCTTGGTATTTGATAGTTCAGGAGGGGCATTGAGGTGTGTAAGCACATACAAAATGTCAGAATACCAAGGAGAGCTTTGAAACTCCTCCTCAACAGTGGGATCAGGCAATCCCTGTTGCTCATCCAAGGTATTTACCATGTCAATATCAAGGGCTTGTAGATTTGATTGAGCCATTAATTGAGCTAAGCCCTAACCCTTGATTAGCTTGGTGGGTTTTATCTCAAGGTCGTATTCTAAGATCACATCAATCCATTTGCCCCTATTCCCATCTGGGTCTTGGGACAAGATGTATTTAACCACTATATTTGGTACATAGGCTATGGTGTGGGAATGCAGTATGTACACCCTAAAGTCTTTTAAGGCCTTAATCAGAGCATAGGCCTGTTTTTCCATTATGTTGTAATTCAAGGGTGCATCCCTGAATGCTTTGCTGAAGAAAGAAATGGGTTGTTCCATTCCCTATGAATTTTTCTGCAGTAGGACTCCAGCTATTGTATGCTTGGAGGCAAATGAAAAAATCAGGAAATCTTTTGAGAAATCTAGGTTGATTAGGACAGGAGCCTGGGTGAGTGCAAGTTTAACCGATTCAAAATATTTCTTAGCTTCAACAGTCCACTTAACTCCTACACCTTTCTTCAACATGTTAGTCATATTCCTAAGGTGTTCGGCTAAGTTGGGAATAAATCTCCTTAGGAAATTTATTTTCCCAATGAAGGACTGTAACTCTTTGATGTTTCTTGGGTGCGTGGTTTGTATTATTCCCTCAACTCTTTGAGGGTCTATCCTAATCCCTTTCTCAAATATGATATGGCCCAGAATTTTTCCTTCCTGTTGCCCAAATACAGTCTTTTTGGGATTTAATGACAATCCAAACCTTCTACATTTTTCAAAGACTCTCCTCAGGTGTTCTAGGTGTTCTTCCTCAGTCTTGGAGTAGATTGTTATGTCATCCAGGTAGATGACAATGAAGTGACCTATTTCATCTGAAAAATCTATTTCCATTGCTCTTTGGAAGGTTGTGCTAGTGTTCATCAGTCCGAAAGGCATTTTTACATACATGAAAGTGCCCCATGGAGTGGTAAAGGCTGTTTTGAGTTGGTCTTATGGGATTACTAAGACTTGGTTGTACGCTGAAAAACCATCTAGCAGGGAGATCCTTTTAGAACCTAATAGCCTCTGAAGAATATGTTCCACTTTTGGCAAAGGGTAATTGTCTTTGAGTGAGGCTCTATTAAGATTCCTGAAATCAATGCATAATCTGATCTCCCCTATTTTCTTTCTCACAACCACTAGGTTTGATACCCAATCAGAGAACCTGATAGGCACAATTATACCTGCCTCATACATTTTCTTAATCTCTTTTCCAACTGCAGGCAATTGTTTTGGGTTTATTCTACGAAGTTTTTTCCTGAAGGGTTTCTGATTTTCTTTCAAGGGTATTTTATGTTGTATGATGTTTGTGTCATAGGCCCTTAAGTCCTCATAACTCCAAGAAAACACATCAATGAATTCTTTGAATAGGTCAATATATTTCTTTTTCATGTTAGCAGGCAGGGACTTAGCTAATTTGATCCTTTTGGGCTTATCTTCAGTGCCTATGTTGCATTCCTCAACATCAGCGTCTGTATGTTCAATAGTGGTCTGCAACACCTCTACTTCTTCACTATCTGCGTTTTCACATTTTTTGTTTGGATTTCCAATCTGTTCATTTACAGTGTTTATTTCTATTTTACAGGGTGTTTCTTCCTCATTTGAGGACTCTTCACTTAGGCAACTGTTTGTGCTCAACCTAGTCTCCTAAATTGAGTTCAGTTAATTGTCAACCAGGGTTGGTAAACTGCTGAAGTGAAGTGCACTGTATGTGCCTAGGTGTTTGTTTCTTACTACATTGTGTCTAGTGTTTTATGATGTTTTTGGTCTTTTTATGGTTTTATGTTCACAAGGGAAAGAACTAAATGCTGGTGGAAAGAAGCTACTGGTTAAAAACAGAGTGAAGCCTAAATTGTTGATGACAAATGCCAAATGCAAATATTGAAACAAAACCAAACCTAAACTATGACTAAGCAGAATACAAAGCTTGATAATGACTTCAAGAAAATGAATCACAACATGAACTTAATTTGTCCAATTCTTTCATTAAAGGTATTTTGGAAGATCTTGAGAAATGGGCAGCTAAGTATAAAAATTCTCCTAACTAAACAATTAAACAATCAGCTTATAATGATACAACATCTCATCCATGATTAAAGGTTTGTTGAAACATATTTGGAGAAGAACATTGGTAACATCATAAGATCTCTACTCTAAAACTAGCTCCTAATTCTATTCTGCAACTTAGTTTAACACCACTAAACCTCACTCAAAAGTTACATATTTCCTTTTAAAATAGTCTTTTGAGGAAAGGCTTGTTTGTGAAATGGTAAAAGGGTTGCAAAAGTACTCCAGGCCTTGGACTGATACTATCTTCTGTTCAGATGATTATAAGTCAATAAATGTTTTAAAACAAAAGAAGTTTTGTAAATAATGAAGACCGTGGTATTTAATTTTGAAAACTAATGCAATTTAATATGCAATGGATGGCAATTAAAAGTGGCATGTAAACACAGTGAGCTAAGCTGGAACTAAACTAGAGTGCTACTAGTCTATAATAAACAGTGCTAAACTAACAAGCCATTATCAAACTTGAAACAAAATAACAGAGCATGAATTGAATGCAATTTGACTCCGGAGTACTCTAACTAAGTTATCATACAATTAATATATGGGATTCTACAGCCTATTTTTTCCATCATGAATGGTATTCTGGAAGAGTTTGTTAGAAAAATCCTGGCTGTACAATTCAATGCAAATGCAAACATGAAAACTGAAAGCAATTACAATTAAAAACTAAGACATCATAGCTATTTCCTACCCATTGATATGATATTTTGGAAGATCTTTTTAAGAGTAAGATCAACTATGCTACTTAGTGTAAACAAGAAACTGAAACCTTCAGTATCACAGTCATGCCTTAGTCATCATAATGATTTTTTGGAAGAGTTTACTAGAATAAGTTCAACTGTAATAATGAACAAAGGAAATTGCAATTAAAACCTATAACACTACAGCCATTTCCCATTCATTATAATGATCTTTTGGAAGAGTTTCTTAGAACAAGTATAGCTATAGTGACTAATGAAATTAAATATGAACTCAAACTTCAAAAACTTGAAACGAACTAAGATACTTATCTAGATTGCAAAAGTAAATCTGCTCAGGAGGCAGGGGCCCTCTACCACCAGACAGAATCTAACTCAAAATCAACTCAACGCGTTCAAAGCAATGTTGTCTTCTTCATTAAAGGAAAATAACTTAAAACAGAGTATTCTCGGTCTTCAAAAATATAGCAGTCAATCCATGAAATCTAATCAAAATCTAGAGCTTGTCTCTCGGTTTCCCGAGTACATTTATAACAAATCTTCGTAACAGAACTTGCAACAATACGGGGATAATTGTCTTTTCATATCAAAATCGTACTAGAACTCTAAAGATGGCAGCGTAAAGGGACAAAGAACATCTAGACTGTCCTTGTCCTATTAGAAGTCTGCTTCCTTGTATGAGTTCCCACGTACAAAACCACGTCCAGAATTTCGTTCATTCTTCATGGTGAGCAACAAATGTTGAGGACATGATGTGGAATATACCCATATGTGGATTTTCCTGAGAGGACACCTAGAACATGCTTGAACGTGAAGACAGCTGAAGAATTGGCGGTTAGCTACGGAATTTCTCCATTCTATAGCTAGTTTCAGTTCAAAATGCATTACAATGAAAAAATCACAAAACTTAGCAAGTTAGCCATGATACTCATTATTAAAGTAATTTTAACTAATTTCATTGATCATTTGAGCCTGGGATAACAATGGACAAAAGAAAATGGAGTGAAGTATGTTGAAATAAAGAACAATCTTGGAGCTCAACATACCCCCACTGCTGACTTCTTGCATGTCCTCATGCAACTTATTCCATAAATTCAGAGACTTCTGCAAGAACATCCAACCCTCTTCTTCTTCTTTGCCTGGAAGTTAAAGGTCTTCTGGGCTTCCTGATGACTAACTTGAACCTTAAATTGGTAAGTGCCCTGATTAACTTCTTGTTCCTCTTTTTCAAATTTTCATTAGCCTTTTCCACTTTGTTCATTTGTAGAGACAGGGTTGAGTTCATACTAGTTTTGAGTTTGACTTGTTCCTTCAGAATATCATTTTCAGTTCTGATGTGTCTATTAAGTACTTCCATCTCGTACCTATCTCTTCTTAACACATCTATTTCGGACAGTGGAGGAAAATGGGTTCTATCTCTACTCTCTGAAACTTTCCTTTCCAATGTTTCAACATAGTTATAAATTTCTTGCTGTGTAGGGTCAATTTCTGGGGCTTCTTCATCAAAATCTTCTTCAACATCCTCTTCAATAGATGTTTCCTCATCTTCTATGTTTATCACCCTGGTTTGTTTGATCTGTGTTTTCCTTAGTTTCCCCCTAAGTCTATGGCTTCTTCTCAGATGGGATGGTCCCTCTCCTTTTTCTATGGCAAATTTTCTGATTACCATCTCTTCCTTAAGCTGTCTCTTAATCTGAGTCAACTTCTCAGAGATTATTTCTTCACTGCTATCTTGAATTTATTTATCAATTTCAATTTTAGAGGCTCTCCATTTTCTACTTCTCTTTGTAGGCTGATGTTCAGGTGAAGGCTCTTTTGGTTCCTCAAATTGATTTCTTACCAAGAAATTATCCCAAGTATCTTTTGTTTTGGCTTAATGGTATTCGATTAGAATCTTAACCAAGCCATGATGGTATAGATTTGTCTCTAGGAATTGGACTCTCCTTTGAACACTTGAAACCATCTTTTTTAAACTTTGAAGAAAAAAATAGGGCAAATTAAGCTCTTCTTCCAGAAAATGCATTATCAACCTAATATGGTAAACATAAAAAGTACCATATCTACCTTCACAAGTGATAAATTTTTGTAGAATGAGCAATATGTTTCTCCATTTATTCTTTAATGTAGAGCTTGGAATTCCCTTTTTAAACACAGTGACATCCATACCTGGTGATTTGAGGATTTGCTTCCATGATTCATTATGAAATTCTCTGTTCTTAAACCATCTTTCTCCATGTCTAAGCAATCCTGTTGCTTCTGCAATAAAAACCTCTGTGCCAGTGAATTTAATATCTCCAACTTCAACTTCGGTTCCTTTGAATGACCTTGCAAATGTTTTAGTAACTTCTTTGTGGAAGCCATTAAATTTCTCAAGGAATTGTAGCCATCCTACTTGTTGCAACATTTCTCTTCTTTGAGGGTATCCTTCCAAGTATTTTGTGCCCACTGGTTCAGTTCTCACGATGAGGCCCATAATTTCTTCTTCAATCTTCAAATTAGTACTCTTTCTGCTCACAGAGACAATGACTTCAACCTTCAAACTGATATACCTCTACTTCACGGTGATAGTGTTTCAGTCTTCAAACTGATATACCTCTGCTTCACGGTGACAGTGTTTCAATCTTCAAACTGATATACCTCTGCTCACGGTGATAGAGATACCTCTGTTTTGCAGAATGAAATGATGAAGGGTTGGCTACAGAATGGAGTAATAGGGAGTGGTTACGGAGTGAGTTAATGAAGTGAGGTGAAGAAAACAAATAAACGAGTGAAAATACTCCGGAGATTTTTTTACAACAGCTTCAAAAATCATCATTAAATGATTTGGCTGGGTGACGTGAGAAAATCAATCACTTCAGCATTTTAACCACTTAGATGATGATCGGGTATAGGATTTGAAATGAAATATTTTTATCCAAAGTTTTGCGGAGGGCATATTTGGCATGATCAATAAAAATAATCAAAACAAATTTTCAAATGATTCATAACTAAAACTATACTAAAGTTTATGACATGCCATTATAATCAAAACTTTTTACCTTTGCTTTTCATCTGCTTTTTGTGGTTTTTGTATACTTTGTTCTCCTCTGGACACCATTACTTTGTGAGTCTTTATAATCCTTCTTGATTATTCTTGTTCATGGATATACTGGATCATCTTGTTGCACTTCAAATGTCTGTTGATCAGTGCCTTCAGGATCTGTAGCTGCGGAATGACTGTCTGGCTGCGGAAAGTCTGATTAGCTGCAGAATGTCTGTTTAGCTGCAGAATGTGCCTATAGAGAATTTTAATCATGGAATGGAGTGGTTTGGAATATACATGGAATATTATATGGAATGGGTGAAGATAGATGATGAAACATGGTATAATGGGATATGTATGAAGTGAATGATGGAATGGGATGGATTACAATTCATGAAATGGAATGGAAGAATATAAGAAATGGCCTGCAATCCATAACATGTGTTATTCATTTGCAGAAAAACATCAAACTTTAAATTTTGATATGGAAATGAGGTGGATGAAGTATGGAATGAGATGAATGAAATATGGAATGAAGTGAAGTATGAATGAATGAATGAAATGGAGTATGGATGGATAAGTAAATGGAATGAAATGAAATGAGATGAATCATAAGTGCAATGGATCTGAACTTATGATTTTGTAACAGATGCTTGCAAAAACAAAATGGAAAAGTTAGAGTGTCAGAAAGACTAATTTTCACCCTATCTTTTCTATATAAACATGCCAATCAGTGATTGGTTTTCATGTTTATACTTTTATTTTATTTTTTATTTTTTTTATTATTTTTATTTTTTTAAAGAAATGCTTTCAGAAAATTCAATCAAGTTGATGAAGAACAAAGATTCTTCTTCATTAACTTCACATCACTGTTTTCCTGGAACTTCTTGACAAATTCTTCTCTTGAGAGTGGTTTGTGATACAGCTTCAATCTATGACCATTCACAAGAAAAGTGACCTCTTTTTCATCTATTTTCCTGATTTTTACTGCTCCATTGTCAAAAATGTCAACAATTTCATATGGCCCAAGCCAATGTGTTTGAAATTTACCTTGAAAATCCTTGAATTTTGAATCAAACAAGAGAGCCCAGTCACCTTCTTTGAACTTCTTCTCTTTGATGTACTTGTCATGCCATCTAGTCCTTTGCTGTTGGACTAGACTTGTTTTCTAAACTGCATCTTGTATGATCTCATCCAATTCATTAATCTGCTCCAATCTATGCTTTTGTGCCTCCGTTAAATCAAGTCCTAGATGAACTGCCATTTTGAAAGTTTGAATCTGGAACTCTATGGGAAACAAAACTTGATTTCCATAAACAAGTTCATAAGGAGTATGACCTGTTGTGTTTCTCCATGTAGTTCTATGGCCCACAAGGCTTCAGGAAGCCTATCTACCCAATCTCTTCTATGTAAATGAACAGTCTTTGTTAGGATTCCTTGAATGACCTTATTAGTAGATTCCACTTGACCATTTTCTTGTGGATGATAAGGAGTAGATTTTCCATGCCTGATTTTGTACCTCTCCATCATTTGTTCCGCTAGCCTTGATGTAAATTGAGCTCCTTGATCTATAACAATTTCCCTTGGGACACCAAAACGAGTAAAAATATCCTCAAAAAGAAAAGTAACTATAGATGCTTCATTAGCAAAAATTAATGGCTTGGCCTCTACCCATTTGGTAACATAATTAGTGCAAACTAATATATATCTCTTTTGTCTTGATGGAGGACTAATAGGTCCTACAAAATCCAAAGCCCATTTTTCAAAAGGTCCAATGTGTACCTGAGGTTGTAATGGCATCTCACCTGAAGGAGAAGGCTTCCCTACCCTTTGGAAACGGTCACACCTTTTGACATACTCTTTAGCATCTTTAAACAAGGATGGCTAATAATATCCTAAATGAAGGATCTTATAGGCTGTCCTCTTATCAACAAAATGTCCACCACAAGGTTCATCATGACATGCTTTAAGAATCTCAGGCATCTCATCTTCCCAAACACATCTCCTAATGATCAAATCTGGTCCTGTCTTGTACAACTCATTAGCGACCCATGAATATTTTGCACTGTCATGAATGATTTTTATTTTATCTCTTGCATTAATTATTGAAGGAAATTTTCCTGAAACTAAATAATTAGCAATGTCAGCAAACCAAGGAGTTTGAGTAGAAATTGCAAAAAGATATTCATCAGGAAACTGATCTTCAACTGGAGTGTCATCTTTGATGTTTTGGAGTCTAGATAGGAAATCAGCTACTGTGTTTTGTTTTCCAGGCCTATTTAGAATGGTAATGTTGAATTCTTGTAAAAGCAATAACCATCTTATGACTCTGCCATTAGTAATTGATTTATTCATTAAGTATCTAATTGCAGAATGATCAGTGTGAACAAAAGTTTCATAGCCTGTTATATAGTGTCTGAATTTGTTTATGGCATGAACAATAGCTAAAAACTCTTTTTTAGTTACAGTATAGTTTAACTCTCTGGAGTCAAATTTTTACTGGTATAGTAGATGGCATAAGGAATCAGGTCTTTTTGTCCTAATACTTCTCCTAGAGCTGTATCAGAGGCATCTGTTGAAATATGAAAAGGTAACTTCCAGTTAGGTCCCCTTAAAATAGGTGCTTCAGAAATTTTTGTTTTTAGGGTTTCAAAGGCTAACTGGCAATCAGAATTTCATTTGAATTCACAGTCTTTGGTAAGTAATTTGAAGAGTGGAGATGCTATCTTGGTGAATTTTTCTATAAATCTTCGATAATATCCTGTAAATCCTAGAAAACTCCTAACATCTTTTTGACAACTTGGAATAGATAAGTTAGAGATGACTTCAACTTTTGACTCATCAACTCTAATCCCATCCCCTGAAATATGATGCCCTAAAAAAATACCTTCAGTAAACATCATGAAACATTTCTCATGACTAAGTGAAAGATTTGCTTCTTGACATCTCTTTAAAACTTTTTCCAAGTTTGCTAAGGCTTCTTCAAATGTGTTTCTATAAACTGTGAAATCATCCATATATACCTCTACACAATCATGTATTAGATTTGAAAAAATTCCTAATACTGCCCTTTGGAATGTTGCAAGTGCATTGCATAATCCAAATGGCAATACTCGGTAAGCATAGGTACCCCAAGGACAGGTAAATGTGGTTTTGTCTTGATCTTCAAGTGCTACTTGGATTTGGTTGTAACCACTAAACCCATCTAGGAATGAGAAGTACTTTTTGCCAGCTAATGTATCTAACACTTGATCTATGAAAGGCAAGGGAAAATGGTCTTTAAGAGTAGCTTTGTTTAATTCCCGGTAGTCAATACATACCCTCCATTTACCATTTTTCTTTGGCACAATTACCAAAGGATAAACCCACTGACTATCTGAAATGGGATAGATGAAGTTGACATTTAACAATTTTTGCAATTCTTCTTTAACAATCTCCCTAAGATTTGGATTCATCCGTCTTTGAGGTTGTCTGATTGGTTTACAATTTTCCTCTATATAGATGTGATGAGTGCAAGTCTTGGGCTTATCCCTTTCATGTCAGTATAATCCCATGCATATGCAGAAGAATGTCTCTGTAATATCTTGACTAACTCTTCTTGTTGAGATTTTTCTAGGTTCTTGTTTATATTCAAAGTTTTTCCTGGAAATATCTCACTTGTAGAGCTGCCAAATTTATTCATAGAATGAAGAGACATCTGTCTTGATGACAAAAAATCAATGTTGGATCCCTCTTGAAATGGTTCATGTTTGTATTCTGAAAGGGATTCAAAGTTTTCTAGAGTATTAAAAATTTGATTATCTTCACTAATTTCTGAAATTGTGAAGAGAGGTTGTAAGTCTTCTTCATCCTCTATCCATTGAGTATCATCTAAATCTGTAATTGTCCTAGCTAGAGGATACAAAGTGAATTTCTTAGTTTAACTACCATCAGAGATGTACATATCACCGGATCTACAACTAATGAAAGCATCAGTTGTAGCCAACCAAGGTCTTCCTAATATAATAGGATGTCCTCCTAGATTATTCTTAGGGGTTAGGATCATGAAATCCACAGGGTACTCCCAAGAATCTAGGGACACTGGAATGTCTTCTATTACCCCATCAGGTTTGATCACATATCTGTCTGCTAATTGTAATAATGTGGGTGTAAATAGAAGATTAGGAAGTTTAAGTTTATCCATGATTTGTCTACTCATGATATTGATTGCTGCTCCTAAATCAATGAGTGTGTTTTGGATTTCAATTCCATTGATGTGAATTTTAACAACTGGATTTCCTGGGTCAAGATACTTTGGAATTGCAATCTTACCCATCATAATGTCTGCTATCTTTCCTGCCAGTTGAATTTTCTTTGTCTCTTTTATTCTTTTTCTTTTTTTCTTCATGCTCAACTCCTTTATTGTTTTGGCTAAAATTGAAATTTCCTTGATGGCTTGTAATAATGGAATTTTAATGCAAACATTTCTTAGCTCATCTAGGAAATCATAATTAGGCACCATAATTTGTTTTTCTACACTTCTATCAATTTGTAATATTTCTGGAAAGGGAGGTATAGAAGTATATGTTGATGGTTTCTCTAATACAGGAGTTGAAATTATTGATTCTTTTTGCTTTAATTTTTCAGTGTTTGGGTCTTGAAAAGATGTGTCTTCCTCAAGACTTTTATTCACCCGTAGAGAGTCTTCCTCAGAGTTATCTTGTTCTTGTATGATTACAGAAGGTTTCCTCTTTTCAAGTATTCTTCTAGACCTAAGTTGAACATCACTAAGGTCTAAAGGAGTAATTAAATAAGTTGGAAACTGTTGGCCTTCTATCATGTATGTGTTCTGAGGATTTTTATTATTGGGGTTTGGTATCGGTTGAGCAGGAAACTGATTTGATTTTTGAGGAAATGGTAATGGAAGTGGTTGATTTTGATGTGGTAGGTTCTGATGATGTTGTTGAGGATTTTGTTGAAAATTTTGTTGAGGATTTTGAGGATAAAAGTGTGGGTATGGTAGATAGGATGGTGGATACTGATAGTATTGAGAGTATCTTCCATAGGGATTTTGTGCTCCTTGTGCCCAAGCTTGAGTTTGATTTTTAAATTGAGGCCAAGGTTGCTGCCAAGAATTACAAGATGGAGGTTGGTTATACATTTGATCATGGAATCCTTGTGTTTGAGGTCCTTGCCAAGGCCTTCTAGAGACAAAATTGAGAGATTCTGTGGAATCTGTAGGAATTTCCCCTTGAAAGATAGCCTTGAGACCAGGAAGAGAAGGAAAATTCTTGGTCTCATGTTTTTCAGAACAAATGACACAGGTCTCTACAACTTTTACATCCAAAGGACACTCTCTCAAGGCATGTTTCTTTCTACATTTGGGACAAAACATTGCTAAGGCATCAAATTCATCTTTTTGCTTATTTTGTATCTTAAGGGTGTCTATTTGTTCACTAAGACTCCCTAAGATGTCAGATTTGAAATCATCAAGAATATGTCCTATTTCTGACCTACTTACTATCCCAGAAGCAGACTTACTTGCCCTTGCAAGAGCAGGATCTCTTGGACCTTTTACAGTTTTAGATTTCCCTCTTGAAAGGTTGATACATAACTCAGATATTTCAGGTAATGTGAGCTGTGATATATCCCTTTTTCCCATCATGTTAAGGATATCCAACGATTCATCCCTAATTTTTTTCAACAAAAGAGCTTTTAAGGTGTCTTGATCTAAGTTTTCCATTTTTGCTCTTTTGATGTTGTAATGAAATCTCTCCAACAAATCTTCCAAGTTTTCATCTTCTTTTTGTAACATCTTAAACACTTCTTCCTTATGATTGACCGACATACAATAATCCAAATACCTCTCTAGAAATGCTTGTTTCATGTCTTCCCATGTCCTAATAGAACTGTTGATCAAACTCATAAACCACTTCAATGCTGCTCCTTTCAATGTTGAAGGAAATAGTTTAAGTTTATTAGCATCTTGTAAGTAGTCATAAGTTCTACACAGGATTTCAAATTCAAATAGGAAGGTTTCGGGATCTTCAGTTTTAAGTCCATAGAAGTTTGGAAGGACAGAGGGTGAAATATTTTTCATGGTTGTATTGGTTTCTTCATCTATTATAGGAAACCCAAAAGAGCTTCCCATTTCTCTTCTACCTCTTCCTCCTTCTACACCTCTACCTCCTTCTCCTCTACCTCTACCTCTACCCCCTCCAAATAATGTGTGTTCTCCATTAAAGACTCCTCCTCCCCCTTCTTCTGCCATGGTTGATTCTCCTGTGGAAGTGGAAAAGTTTGTGTCCCCAACAAGAGTCTTTTGATCTTTTTCTAAGGCAGGTCCAGTTGATGAAGTGGAAGGTTTCTCTAATGGAATATCTGATCTTAGGTCTTCTAGAAGTCTAGGATCAGTAAAGGATGGAATGTGGGTCTGAGTTGAAGGTGTACTAGCTCTTGGTATAGGTGAAACAAGTGGTGTTGTAGGAATCAAACTTCTGCTTCTGCTGCTTATGAATCTACCCCTTGAGTCTCTCTCTCTACGCATATAATTGTTTTTGGTAGTTAAGAAACAAAGGTTACCTAGTTTTCACTTCCCCGGCAACGGCGCCAAAATGTTTGTGCTCAACCTAGTCTCCAAAATTGAGTTCATTTAACTGTCAACCAGGGTTGGTAAACTGCTGAAGTGAAGTGCACTGTATGTGCCTAGGTGTTTGTTTCTTACTGCGTTGTGTCTAGTGTTTTATGATGGTTTTGGTATTTTTATGGTTTTATGTTCATAAGGGAAAGAACTAAATGCTGGTGGAAAGAAGCTACTGGTTAAAAACAGAGTGAAGCCTAAATTGTTGATGACAAATGAAAAATGCAAATATTGAAACAGAACCAAACCTAAACTATGACTAAGCAGAATAAAAAGCTTGATAATGACTTCAAGAAAATGAATCACAACATGAACTTAACTTGTCCAATTATTTCATTAAAGGTATTTTGGAAGAGCTTGATAAATGGGCAGCTAAGTATAAAAATTCTCCTAACTAAACAATTAAACAATCAACTTATAATGATACAACATCTCATCCATGATTAAAGGTTTGTTGAAACATATTTGGAGAAGAACATTGGTAACATCATAAGATCTCTACTCTAAAACTAGCTCCTAATTCTATTCTGCAACTTATTTTAACACCACTAAACCTCACTCAAAAGTTACATATTTCCTTTTAGAATAGTCTTTTGAGGAAATGCTTGTTTGTGAAATGGTAAAAAGGTTGCAAAAGTACTCCAAGCCTTAGACTGATACTATCTTCTGTTCAGATGATTATAATTCAATATATGTTTTAGAACAAAAGAAGTTTTGTAAATAATGAAGACCGTGGTATTTAAGTTTGACAACTAATGCAATTTAATATGCAATGGATGGTAATTAAACATGGCATGTAAACACAGTGAGCTAAGCCGGAACTAAACTAGAGTGCTACTAGTCTATAATAAACAGTGCTAAACTAACAAGCCATTATCAAACTTGAAACAAAATAACAGAGCATGAATTGAATGCAAATTGACTCCGGATTACTCTAACTAAGTTATCATGCAATTAATCTATGGGATTATACAGCCTATTTTGTCCATCATGAATGGTATTTTGGAAGAGCTTGTTAGAACAATCCTGGCTTTACAATTCAATGCAAATGCAAACATGAAAACTGAAAGCAATTACAATTAAAAACTAAGACATCACAACTATTTCTTACCCATTGTTATGATATTTTGGAAGAGCTTTTTAAGAGTAATATTAGCTATGCTACTTAGTGTAAACAAGAAACTGAAACCTTCAGTATCACAGCCATGCCTTAGTCATCATAAGGATTTTTTGGAAGAGTTTACTATAATAAGTTCAACTGTAATAATGAACAAAAGAAATTGCAATTAAAATCTATAACACTACAGCCATTTCCCATTCATTATAATGATATTTTGGAAGAGTTTCTTAGAACAAGTATAGCTATAGTGACTAATGAAATTAACTATGAACTCAAAATTCAAAAACTTGAAAACGAACTAAGATACTTATCTAGATTGCAAAAGTAAATCCGCTCAGGAGGCAGGGGCCCTCTACCACCAGACGGAATCTAACTCAAAATCAGCTCGACGCGTTCAAAGAAATGTTGTATTATTCATTAAAGGAAAATAACTTAAAACAGAGTATTCTCGGTCTTCAGAAATATATCAGTCAATCCATGAAATCTAATCAAAATCTAGAGCTTGTCTCTCGGTTTCCAGAGTACATTTATAACAAATCTTCGTAACAGAACGTGCAACAATACGGGGATCATTGTCTTTTCATATCAAAATCGTACTAGAACTCTAAAGATGGCAGCGTAAAGGGACAAAGGACATCTAGACTGTCCTTGTCCTATTAGAAGTCTGCTTCCTTGTATGAGTTCCCACGTACAAAACCACGTCCAGAATTCCGTTCATTCTTCATGGTGAGAAACAAACGTTGACGACATGATGTGGAATATACCCATGTGTGGATTTTCCTGAGAGGACACCTGAAACATTCTTGAACATGAAGACAACTACAGAATTGGAAGTTAGCTACGGAATGTCTACATTCTGTAGCTAGTTTTAGTTCAAAATGCATTACAATGACAAAATCACAAAACTTAGCAAGTTAGCCATGATACTCATTCTTAAAGTAATTTTAACTAATTTCATTGATCATTTGAGCCTGGGATAACAATGGACAAAAGAAAATGGAGTGAAGTATGATGAAAGAAAGAACAATCTTGGGGCTCAACAGCAACTACTGTCAGATTTAGAGTCTGAGTCAGAAAGCTCAAACTCGTTTCTGCCTGCCAGGAAATCTTCAATCTGTTTATCGCCCTCAAAGACCTACCAATATTTTTCATTGTCTGGCACTGCAGGTCTGAATTTGGTCTGAATGATGATCTGTTGGTCGCTTGGAGTCTTAGGATATGAACTAGCTAAGCAAGCTAATCCGTCTGCAATGACATTTTGACTCCTAGGAACAAACACTAATTCGTATTCAATTTTTTTTTCAGTAAATCCATAGTTTCATTCTTGTAGGCTCTTAGTCTAGGATGTTTTGTTGTGTATTTGCCATTCACCTGTTTGATAATCAGCTCGGATTCCCCACATACAGTTATCCTACGGGCTCCTAGTTTTCTCAACAGAGTTAAGCCTAGGATAAGAGCCTCATATTCTGCAATATTTTTTGTACATTTGAAGTGCAGGTTGCAGGCATGGCTCTCTGCGTGATCACTCTCCTTGTTATGTATCCACACTCTTGCTCCAGCAGTTCTCTTGGTGCATGACCCATCGAAATTCATTTCCCACAAGGGTTCATTTTTCGTTTTATCATCACTTCCTCCCCTACAGCTAGGCTCACCATTATGTTGCATTATAGGAGCTACACTAGCCTGTGGGTTGTTTTTTTTTTCTTCATGGGTGTGGAAATCAGAGAGGTGACTAGTTGGCTGATTGGGTTTTGTTTCTGGTTCAGTTTGAGTTTTTGCTTCAGTGCACTGTTCAAATCTTTCTACGTCTTTCTCCTTTGAGCCTAGAGTAGCCATTATGTTAAGGTCCATGGGTTCTGTTTCCTTGTTTGTATCTCTATTTTGGGACTCCAACCCCTCTAAGGATTCATCATTACAAAGGATGAAGGAGTCAAGGTCTGTATGTAGAGAGTATAAAGGAGAGTTTTCAGGCTTTTCGAGGCTACTAACCAGGAATTTCATTTGTGCCTCTCTGTACAGTCTTCTAAGTTGGCCAAAGATTGGGATTGTAGCATAAGCCCCATCCATCTGCATTGTTCCTTGCAGTTTGGCTCCCCATGAATTTGACAATAACATGCCATACTTGGGTGGCACATCTGCCACAACAACATCCATGACCATACACTTTGCTGGAATCTGGGTAAGGCTCACACATAGATCTTTGATCAGGCCAAGAAACTTTACTCTGCTAGAGTCAAATGAATATTAGTCTTTGTAGGGATGGGTTATCTCTAGGCCTAATCTTTCCATCACTACTTTAGGCATCAGGTTATGTGATGCCCCAGAATCATGCATTGCATTGTGGAGAATCTTATCATGAATATTAAGACTGATGTAAAAAGGGGGCACTACCCCTTCCTGAAATTTTCCCTCTATCTTTGGACCAAACAGAAGGGCAAGTTGATCATCACTCAGATTTATAGTGTCACTGTTCTCACCTAAATTTAATGCTTTCAAAATTTGGCCTTTATATACATCCTGAGTGGCCAGCTGAGAAAGTGGGACAGAGATTTTAATTTTTGCAATCTCACTCTCCAAATTGAAAGTGGATTGACTGTTCGGAATTTTCAACTTTGTTTTGTTAGTCACCACCTTATGAATAAATCAATGCGTTGATTCTCGTTATGTATAGCGTTGATGACAGTTTTATCAGGAGCACTAACTGTAATGCTAGTGCTGCTAGTTGGTTTATCTTGTTTATTAGTGTCTTGGTTGTCTTTTTCTTTGTTCATTCCAAAACTCTCAGCTGCTGATTTGTTACTTTTAGCAGTTACTTTAGAAGCTTTCCCAGGCCTTTTCTTGATGGTAACCTCAGAAGATTTTGGTTTGGTAGTATCTAAGCTCTTTTTGCTTCTAAGTTCATATTTTTCTCTGACCTGCATCATGGCATTTTAAAATCCTAGCTTGTAATCCTCAGATTCTAACCATTCCTCATCCCAATATGAGGGTGAGGGTTGATCTTCTTTTGTGTAACAATTATGGATTGAATCTTCTGTTTCAAACATGTTCATTGTGTTTCCCCCAGACTCTTCTATGATTTCCTCATCTTCATCTAAAAAGTTCTCTTGGAATGGGGGAATAACTTGCTGATTTGATTCTCTCTGTCTGTTGGGGGTGGCATTATTTCTTCTAAAGTTTTGGTTCTGGTTATGGTTTGGATTTCTGTTTTGGTTACTAAATGTGACAACCATTTTTTCCATAATTTGTTGTAGCTTTTCCACGTTTTTGGATAAACGATCATAATTAGGGTCAGATGTGGAAGCTACATTTTCATCTCTATATGTTACCCTTTTCTAAGCTCTCAATCTTGCTTTTTTCTCAATCATATTTTCCTCTACACTCACTGCTCCTTTTTTCATGTCTTCCAATGTGTTGTACTCCCTCTCCCTAAGCTGGTAGGCCATATCATCATCTAGGCCTTCAGGGTATTTTACTAGGACCATACCTAGGGGGGTTTCATGTGTGGAGGAAGAGCATTATAAACGCTGTTAAATCTTGTGGAGTAGGCCTGGACACTCTCTCCTACATTTCTTTTTTAGGTTCTTGTATTCTGCTAGGATTTGGAGAGGGTTTGCCTTAATTTCCCATTTGTTTATGAAGTCATGATATAAAGCGGGAAGGTCTTGGATACTATTAGGAGGTAGGCTTTTGAACCACTTCTTCACGTCACCTCCTAAGCTCTGGGCAAAGATTCTCATTTTGACTGTATCATCATCTATTTCCATGTAGTCAAAAGAATCTTCCATCATATCTACATGGTGTTGAGCCGTGGTGGACTCCTTTGCAGTGGAGTGTGGGATCTTTGATTGATAATAATTGGGTAAGGGTACTAGAGGTTGAGGTAATACCAAAGGTGCATACCAGGCTGCCATGATGATGTTTTGATGAGGTAAAGGGTTGACTTGGGCAGCTGATATATGGATGAGAGGGATATTATGACCAACAAAATATTGATGAGCAGATTTAGGGTGACTGAGCCCTAAATTTTGAATGAAGTGAATGTCAGTAGGTGTATATGGAGGGGTCTGTCTATCCCAAGGGTGCTTACCTCTTTGAGGTGGTGAACCAGGAAGCTCAAGGTTTGGCTAGTCTAGAACACCGAGTGACCTAGTTCTTGGTAAGCTGTTTTGAGTGCCTAGGTCAAAAAATGGGTCAGATAGAGCTGTAAATTCTTATGGTGCAGAGTTAGCTCTATGGATATGGCTGGAAATAGTTGGTATTTTAGGTGTAGGAGATATCTTGAGGATTATCTCAGGGTTTTCAACTATTTCAGGTGGGTTTGGGTTAGGATAAGCTCTCGTGTGAATGGTTCTTGAAGCCAGAATGCTGTTTTCCAACCAAGCAGCCTAACCCTACTGGTTCCTTCTATTGTGGTTTGATGTTGTTTTGGAGGCTGGTCTCCTAGTGGAGTCTAATGTGAACCAAGATAATCAGCAGGCCTACTGATCACCAGTGGAGTATTTAAATCATTCAGGGATTATGGAGTCGCCAGGTGGAGGGTTTAGGGTGCTTTTGGAGGATACATTGTCCACCACAGTGCTTATGAGATGTCCCTTTTCAAGGATATCTTCAAAACACAACAAAATCTAACCAGAGATTGGTGAGAGAATTTGACCAGATATGTCACCTGCGAAGAGGAGCCCAGGGATGCAGAGGATACCATCGCTTTCCAAACTCTTGTCTAAGAGTGTAGACTTCTTGAATGGTATAGGAGGTTGAATGCAGCGAATAGGAGTGTTTTACTACTCTTACTACTAACCCTAACCAAATATTGTAGGTTTAGGTTTAAAGGGCTCTTATGATGTAGTAAGATGGAGGGTACTCAGATTCCCCAGTGGAGTCACCATGATGTTGGGGTTCCCATGTTTTGGCAAGGTTGGCAATACCAAAAGATGAGACAACATAAAACCACTTTCAGACCACAGGATCTAGCCCTCTTGGGTCCAGAGAGGGATCTCTCTATGTAAGCAAAGATTAAAGTCTTTGAAGCTCAAGATTTAAGATGTTAGGCTAGTTGTAAGGCTCGGGTTTTGTTTGTTTGATTGTTTGTTTGGTTGTTGGTCCTCAGGAAAGAAGGGTTCAAAATAAGACAAGGATGATCAAAGAGGATTTAGGCAGAGGTGAAGTATTCCAGGGAGTATTCAAGACCATTGGGTAATGGATTCAGGAAAGGATTTGCTTGCTAATCAATATGCAGGCTTTCAATTGGGCTAGTCATATAAAACATTGGATCTTAAAGATGATAGTGTGCTATGGAATGGTAGGAGAGGATGAAACCACACAGATTATAACACAAAGTTAAAGACCTGAGATCAGAGAGAGACTTTGAACTCTCAATTCTTCAGCCTCCATCTTGAGGGAACTTAGAAAGGCTAGTTGGTCGTACAAGGATCCTAGTGGACAGGGCTTAACTCTAATCCCCAGTGTTCCCAAATATTCTAGCTAAATCATAACAAGAACATCTAAGAATAGATTCATTTAATTCATACATCAGAGAGCAGGCAATAACATCCACTACACTGGTTAAATCAACTGAAATCAATTCTTAGATAACACATTTAGTAGAAAACATCAAAGGCAAGGAGAGCAGAAACATAGGGTACCTAACAAGGGTAAATCTTCCTCAGCCTATATTACAACTTTACATAGAGACTTATCTCAAGAGAAACAACTTACAATTCTCTGATAACTGATCAAAAACCATTAGAATGAGTTTCTTCATGAATTTATAGCTCCAGTGGAGTGGAGAAGGTAGGTGAAAACTAAATAGAGGCATTAAAACTGCAAGGAAAGGGTGGGGAGCCCCCACAATTTAAATTATGTGGAGCATTCATTGGAACTTTTTAGATGAAAAAGTGGTCTTCTCCAGACTTCATTTCTGCTGTCTACACGATGTGCCCAGGCTGCATTTTCTGTGGCCATAGGGTAGATTAAACAAACATGTAGAATCAAGATGCTAAGATCTGCCATATTGTGCAACAAATGCTTCTGATAGCATAGGACTGTTGTACGGGGGGGGGAACTTCTCTTGGACACAACGTATACTAAAAAAATAATGTGTACCGTGTCCATGCTCAGGAAGAAACATTCTGTTGATTTGAAATCTTGATAGCATTGTTTTCTGCGCGCTGGACCTTTCATGCAATCTATGATGTCTTTGAACTGGTACCTTTGCCTTCTAAAATCCCTCAAAAGTCTCAAAAACCTTCTATTTCTTGCCTCGAGCTCTCTCCTACTCCCGTGCTGTCTTGTTTATGCAATCCGAGCTTTAATGGTGGTGGAGAGGGTTTGTAGAGTTTGAGATCTGTCCTTTGATGAAATTTACTATGCGGACACTTTTCCAAACAACTTACAGTAATACCAGGCTCTGAATTCAACTTCCTCTGTGCGCTGTGCCTTTACAGTAGCGTATATGAATCATGGAGGTTTTCTGCCCGCCTGTAACCCTGCAAAACACGAAAACAAATTAAGAAAACTGTGCATGGAGAGGGTGGTGTGGATGACTGCGGACAACGATGCATGAAGAGGATATTATGGAGGAGAGACGTGTAATAGTGAAAAATTTGTCGGGTGACATTAAAACTTTTGACCTTGGAATGAAATTATAGAGGGGACAGACAAGAAATGATGAACACACGTGGAAAAATGATGTGGCGGTACAGGGTCAATGGCAAGTGTGAGAATAAATCTAGATCGTCCGATATCGAAGGATATCGATGGTCAAAAAACCATCGAAGGGCGATGGACAGTGGGCCAGGGGTATGGTTGCCTCAGGTTAATCTCCGCGCAACTTCATGGAGCGATCACCGTTGGATGGAGGGCTACAGATTGGATGGTTGACATAGATAATGCGCTGTTTTTTCTGTTGAATGATAACGTGCAATGAGTGAGCGATTTTGAAACAGTGCTGCTGCCACGCATTGCACGATGAGTGGAATCGCTGGCCCATCAGACAATATCGCCCATCTCTCGAAGGCAGTGCGATAATTACCGCTGGTTTTTGAATAGTGCATGAGGACCATCTGGGCGGGTAAACTCTGGCCATTGATCTGGCGGGAAAATTAACGATTATGATGCAATGAACGGGCGACAAACAGAGTGAACGGTGGATGTTGCGCTGTTGTGCGAAGACCATCTGATCTGCAGAGATCGATGGTTTCAAATGTGCCCGATATTCAACTGAGATAAATGCCTTTCACCTTAGTGCCTGGTCTCGACACTGGGTCACGTGGAGGGGAAAGGTGTAGGGGCTTGGCCGAAAGTGGCTAGGACCCATATATGGAGAATATGGTTTTTGGGCCATTTTTAATGTATTTTCAGGCCAATCAAAGGGTAACGATAGGGGAAATAAGGGGAAACAAAACCACACCGGGGGTGTGCATATGGTTTTGAGGGGATTTTGGGGGTGAATAGGGGAAGTTTAACAAAGGGAAAAACGGGTTGAAAAGTGATATTTTGCAGGGATACAAGGGATAAATGTAGTCCTCTGGAGGACAACTTTTGCAATCAGTGAGACCTTATAAAGGGAGTCAGCAGAGGGAATTTTACCGAAGGCAGAGGCACAGGAGACTTCAAGGATGATGTGTCTTTAGGGGAGATGCATTCCTTGAAGGCTCAAAAATAATTTAGCCCCCTACTTTGCTTGTCAAAAAATTTATAGGGGGCTAACAACTGGTAGAAATAAACTCAACCCAATAAATGGATATCTTACCATGGATATACATTTCCTCTTGAGTCTTTGCTTCCCACCAAACTAGTGCTTCTCCTTCGAGCCTCATTGAAGAAAACTGGATCTTTATGTCATATTCATGAAGGTTTTGAATTCTGCAATACAACTCCAATTGACGTATCCAATTGTCAAGCCTCTCTGCAATCCTAACCTTGTATCACAAAATTGCAACCGTTAAAACTCTTTTGGACAAACTCTAGGAAAGCAAGAAAATAACCATAAGCAACCAAATGCTCTTTCAAACAGGCTCTGATACCACTTGATCTGAACTTGATATGTTAGTTTTTGTGTGATAATTACAAGTTCAGAATTATAATTTATTTGCTTCTTGTTCTCTTATGGTGCTTTAGTTTCCTTGGTGCAGATGAGTGTCAAAACATGAAATTGTCTTGTGTTTTATGTTGAAATTAATGACAAATAAAAAACATAAGTAAGAACTGAATAGTAGAATAAACATGTACATCAAACCATAAACATAGACATCAACACAAGTTTTTGATGAAGGTGTTCACCCCTCCTGGGCTACATCTACTCGATCTAGCTCCATAGCTTGGGCCTCTTGTATTAGCTCAAATTTGGAAAAAGTGTTGTGTACATTAATCAATTTCTCCTAAAACCTATTCTATTTTCTTCAGAACATACAAATCATCTAAAAATTACTATTCACTCGGTCTGGTCCAAACTTGACGTCCTTCTCTAGTGGCCCTAGGCTCCCTTGAACTTCCCTGTAGCAAACTCACATGTAGAAGTCATTTTTGAGACTCTAGAACCTATGTCATTATCTTTGGAATGCCAAAATAATCTAAAATTGACTATTCATTTTCCCAATTTGGTCAAATATTGCCTCGATTATGGCAAACACAAATTTCCCTAGTTTTACTCCTCTAAATCTGGGAATCTATCAGACAAGTCCGCTAAATTTGGAACCTCTACTAGATTTAGCAGCGCCTCCAATCTTCTGAGTTAAAAAACCGGGCTTAGTTAAATTTAAACTGAAGTTTAGCAATTAACCCTTACTGCAAAATGGAGCTTGGTCTTCTAGCCATCTCAAGGAGTCATATTGATGTGGTTTCATGGTGGTGGCCGTGGGTGGGCCCTCGAGCGCTACGGTGATTCCCACGTGCCAAGCATTAAATGAAGGTTAGGTAGATGGTTTAACAAATATAACACTATGCATACATGTTAGTGAAATTTAGCAGTTTGTGGGGTGGAGTCAGAGGGTTCAAACCTAACCCCACCCAATTATACATGCTTTTTTCCATAATAAATTTTACAATGGACTATTGCATTTGCATAACCCATCGAACCATAATTTAATTAACGGAATTGGCATATATTTAATTCAATGTACCATATGACATTTGATTAACAACTGAATTTGGCATTTGAATATGAGCGCGAATTATGAACTAAGGTTTAATTATAATTAATAAAACATATATATTATATATATAATATGTCAAAAACATATAATATGTTATATTATATAATTTATATATAATATTTAAATCATAATTAATAAAATAAAAAAATACAATTCCACCTTAGAACCATTAGGAAAGTTTCATCCACATACACCAAACTAGCGAATTAGAAAGTGCCACTTGTCACAGCCTCATTGGCAGAAACTTGAAGAATATTCCAGAAGATTCCTTTTTGCTGACTAGCCATCCATGTCAGCAACTTGTCCAATTTTCAATTTTTTTAGTTGTTTGAGAAAGCAAACAACAGGCCATAACTTACTCATACGAACTCTGATTTTGATGAAACGAGCTGCATTGGAATATTGGTGATGAGATATACATTGTCATCCTAGTTTCGAGAAATTCTGAAAATTTTTGTTTTTGAGCTAAATACTGAACACCTGATCAGTGAAGCCATTGTGCAATGATCTTTGGGTTTCCATGTAACTTTTGAATTGTTTCCGTAAATGTAGTAGAAACTGTACTGGCTTTAAATGGATGCGATAATGGAAAAAATCATGCATACTTGGTAAGCCTATCAAATACCACCATGATGACATTCTTTCTTTCGGACTTGGGTAAACCTACAATGAAATCCAATGAAACCTCCTCCCCACATTGAATTGGAATGGATAAAGGTTGTAACAGACGTCGAGTTTTAATTTTCACAAATATATTTTATTTTAAAACCAAGCATTACGCCACAATCTTTTGAATATCAAATTCTAGGCCATCCCAAAAAAAATATTCTTAACCTTGTGAAATGTTTTTAAAAATCCTGACATCCATCTTAAGGGAAAGGTGTGCAATTCTAAAAGAATCTTTTGTTTGAGTTGGGAATTATTACAAATATATAAGTGATATTTGTACCATAATGAATAATTTTTCAAGCTAAATGTTTAAGATGTACTGGGATCTTGCTGCAAATGTTGAATGAGTTCCCCCACTTTTTCATAATTCTTCCATTCATCCCTTTCTTTGGTTATCCAATCTAGTTGGATAATAGAAATGACACAAATAAATGCTTCCATGTCCTCATCCTTTCTTGAGAGTGCATCTGCAACAACATTTTTCTTCCCTTTTTTGTAGATGATTTCAAAGTCATAACCCGACATCTTTGTGACCCATTTTTGCTACTCTTCTAAAGATAATATTTTTGTAAAAATTATTTAAGACTATCATGATCTTTTTTTACCTTGAAGTGTATTCCCATCAGGTAAGGTCTCCATTTCTTCAGTGCATGTAGTATTTCCAACATTTAGGTATGGTAAATAGGTTTTTTTAATATCCAAAAACGGAGAATGCATTAATACTAAAACACAATAGATGAACTAAAACTTAGTAAAAAATAAATCTAAAGACAACATCAGAATGTACACAGAATTTAAGCCATTTTATCATATGGGAGGTGAAAAAGAAAGTACAACGGTGATCAAAATATGAGACACTCAAGCGAGAGGGATGGCTTAGAATGAACCTATATTGATCCCATAAGAGGGACTGCATAACTACTGAATTGCTGGAAGGTAAAATGTGTTTTCCTTGCTACAACTATTGGGACTAAAACTAAAAAAAAGATAGAAAGTCATATCTAGGTAGTATGGGAGCTTTGATGATGCTAAAAATAGAGATCTGGGCTCTATGATAGATACCCAAGATAACCCAAGAAGGGTTTCTTAGATCCGTCAATCTAAGAAAACCACCCTGTTAGGGCTTCACATATATACTGTTGGGTATGCAGATTTGTTGCATAATCTAATGATATGATGGTTGCAATGATGCACAGTCAGATCTATGAAAGAAGGCTTGATCCCTTCACTAGATCCTTGGGCTAAAATCTCAAGATCTAGCTCCTCCAATCCCCCTCCACTGAAAATATCTGCTGGATGAACAACAGCTTCATAAAGCTACGCTGTAAGAGAGGAAGGCTTAATAGCCTACTACTAGATGAATCAATATATCTCATGAATTATGGAAACAATAGATCCAATGTTAGGAGATGATCCCTCATAGGATTTCCAGCTGAAATACTAGAAACTCCCTTCCTCCAATAGATCTATAGCACTGGACTGCGCAATCCTTGAAGGTACTGCTGTTGCATGGAGGTAAAACCCAATGGCTTGAATGACAGATATAGATTTGTTGCTCCTGGAAGACTAAATTTGAAGAAGAAAGTGGTAGGATTCCATGGGTTTCCTAGCTGAATGCTAGAAGCAACCTCCTAAAGATGGCACCAATGCGTGATAAGGAATAGAGCCCAATAGAAAAACTTTCCCAGAGTAGGCACACAAGTCCTCTATGGGTAAGGGTGGGATTCTCGCTTGGGAACCCCCTGTGCTAAACAACACTAAAAACTTAGCTAAACATCATAAGAGTGCATGGAGATGTCACCTGACAAATCCATATCTAAATAGATCAAATAATAATCCAAGTATCCAAATCTGCCTTCTATTGTGCCTTCACTTTCATTATATATATCATGAGCCTTCCATAGCCTAGACCCACTCCAAAACTGTGTTTTACATGTGGAAATAAGTCTCCATGGTTGACTGCATTATTTCTCCATGTCCTCCATCATGTTCACATGCGGTGATCACCCTCCCCATCATGTGTGCATTAAAAGCATCACTCCCTCCAATAACTTATCATAAGTGATTTATGATCTTCTTTAAAAGCACTATGATCTCAACTGACCTATTCAAAGATCCTCATGATTTTACATTTAAGATCCATGATCTTATTTGACTGTTTCATCCTCCATCTATCTCATAAATGAGACATGATCTCCATTTATTTATCATTGATGGAGCTGCTCCACTACTCAATGTTTTATATCTAGATCTAGAATATCCACATACACACATTAAAAGTGGATTTTATTCATCTTTGAGGTTTGTGGGTCCCTCCACCATTTTATTTATTTAATTAATTAATTTTATTAATAAATCTAATATTCCAAATATCATGTGAAAATTTTGGAATATTACAGTCCTCCACGGAAAAATGTTGCTTGTCCTCAAGAAACTGCAAAAGTAGATGCTAGAGCAATATGTCCCCTTCCAAATGGCATCCACACAAGGAAGGTCTCCCCATTTGCTACAATGAGATATGTATTCCCAACACCAAATTTTCCTCTCTAGAATGTCTAGAGTGATCTCTAACTGTGTAACTAGATGTCCCTCATCAATCATGAAGCTCCAAGTGACAACCATAAGCTGTCCAACATCCTCCACAATACATGAGATACATAAATATAGATGGTTCTTTCAACAAGAGGAAATCTTCAATTCATAAAGTATACCTCCATCTCATGCTACATGAAGTAAAGAGAGGCTTTTCATGCCTCCATCCTTAGCTCTGTTGGCCTTGTTAGATCTAAGCATCATCCCAAAATTGTACAGAAGAATAAGTAGAGATATATGGTTAGAAAAAGATGTCAAACCGTATTCTCCCAATAGTAGCCAACGTAGCAATGCTCCCTCCTGCCACACCACGCCATCAAGGTACCAATTATAGTGTCCATACTCTCCAAGTAAGAGCCATCGGAGGAGTGCCTCTTGCTACCATCCTCCAATACTATCATGAAAAGTAGGGGAGTATGTAGGACCAAAGTCCCCCAATAAAAGCCACGACAACAATATATGTTGTTGCCTTTTCACATCATCACGTGAATCATGGAGCAAAAACAACATACTGAAGGACATATGGAATGTCATATCAGCCCAATAAAAAAAACTCCATTATCACACATCATGAGAGTATTATGCCATATTACAAACAATACAAAACACATAAACATGGGAGATATCATGTGATGGCCAAAGTCTCTCAAAAAAATTAAACATGCCTTCTTCTGCTTCATTCTATCATGGATACAGAAGGCATGAGTCAAAGAAATATGAGCTATTGGGTGGTAACCATACTCACCCAAGAGAAACCAGCGTAACCAAGCTTCTTGCTAGCCCATGTCATATATCTGCAAGTGGTCATGCAACCCCTTTCTTATCATCCTCACCCACTCATCCCAGTGTGGATGATGAATGATGTCCTGCATAAACATGGTATCTTCCCTTTGTAGAATAACATCCTCCTCAAACTGATGAAGAACTTTGCATTCCATGATATGTTGAAGTGCACCTCCAATGAGACCTCTCCATGAGATCTTCTTCTCATCAATGGCCTTCCAAAACCAATGAGGTTCTGGATTTGCTGCAGGTAGAAGTTTCTCTCTGAGCTGTGAGATGCTCATTGAGAAAGTGTCATCTAGAAAGGAGAAAAGATTCCTCATCTCAAGATGTCTACCATCTATCATCTTAACCTCCATTGCTTCATGAGTGAAGCTACCTTCAGAATTTTCCAAGAATAATGGGGCCCCTTCATTATCACTATTACTAGTGACAACGTTGTAGATTTTCATGGTGGTACATATCCCAAAATGGAATAATGCATTGATACACAAACACAATATTTGTAACACAGAAAATGTACTTGTAATTTATGATCAACATAGATATAGACAGAATATCTGAGCCATTTTATTCATAGGAGATGATTCAGTTACAACAGCGTACCGAAATAAAGGCACTCTAGCCAAAGAGATGGCCTAGAATGACCCTGCAAGCATGCTACAACAAGAACTACGTAAATGGAGAGCTACTAGAAGAAAATACTACATTATCCCTTCAACAGATGATGTACATATCACTGATGGCTAAATAGGGAAATGCATATCTATGGAAATATGGAGCTCTGATGATGCCGAGATTCTAGATCTGGGCTCTATGATGGTAACCAAGAAAGGATTTCTTGGATCTGTCAATCTAAGAATATCACTCTCTTGGGGTTTCACTATACAACTATTGCGTATGCAGATATGAAGCTAGATCTGACAAATAGATGGCTGCAATATGTCACAAGATTAGATATAATCTTGAAGGGATGATCCCTTCACTAGATCCTCAAGCTAGAAGCTCAATATCTATCTCCTCAATCCTCCTCTCAAGATTGTAGCTGCTACTACACAACTGCTCACAAAAACTGCACTGTAAAGGAAGGAGGCTCTCTAGCCTACTACTAAGATATGCAATGAAGCTCATATATGATGGAAATAATGAATACAATGTGAAGGAATGATTATCCACTGGATTACTAGCTGAACTGCTAGAAACTTCCCTTCTCCCTTGGATCTACAAGATGATGTATATGATGTCTTAAAGCAAGGCACAATGCTAATCTCATAACGAGCCATTGGACATAGGATCATGTTCATCCCATCTCCTAAAATTCCACATTTCAACTCAAAGGGCTGAATGTAGTTTATCAATGAAAAAATGGGATATTTTTTCATCTCCTCCTTAATCAGAACAAGGGTACTCTGCGCAGTGATATGTTGCTACTCAAAATCAACATTTTTTTCTAACCCTTGGTTATGCATGGGCCTTGATGGCATGTCCCCATAAGTTTCAATAAGGGGTACTGAAACAATATGAGATGAAAATGGATGCATACCTTGGATCAAATGAGATTCAAAAACATCATGCAAGATCACAAGAGTTTCCTCTTCTGGTGCAATGATCTCTCCAACTACTGGTAAGAGTGATCGCTGCTCTCCTCCAAGTTTACCAGTGGTGGAATCTACTTCCTATTTCTCATGCATATCTTGAATCATGCATGGGGCTCTATGTGTCAAGAGCTCAAGACTATCTTGCAAATTTGCAAGTGTCTCTTCTCCGGATGAAAGTACTTCTGCAGCTAGTGGTGAATGTAGTGACTCTTTGTCCATAGTGACAAGATTGACATCCTCCTTTGTTCCCTTACGAAATGTATCTTTGTGACACATCTTTGGTTTTCTTACATCAAACTTCTTTCTCAATTTGTGAAATAAATATAAATATTTAGTCACCTTTGCATGCTCCATGTCACCAAACCACCAATCATTAGCTTCACCTAGAAGATGAAGTGTTGCAATCTGGACAACCTCTTTTTCAGCCACATGATGTAACTTGAAAAATGCATCTATCTCTTTCCTCGAAGCCTGAACAGTGCTTGAAGAAGATCCATCAAATGTAGGAAAATAGAATCTATTGTGCCTCTTTCTTCTATTGCTGCTATAGGATCCTCCTTCTTCTCTGATTTTGAAGAATTGTTGGAGAGTTAGTTTCTCATTCAATTCTCTAGACTGTGATTTGTACTCTTCAAGATATAGACTGAGAGTCTCATGAATCTCAGGCTCCATTTTTCTTCTTTATTCATGACTATACCATTCACCTTCTTGAAAGAAAATGGGCATAATAGATCTATGAAGAGATCTATGACTCTCTGGTTTTCTTTGTTGTTGATAGGAAGTGCTTGGACCTTCCTCATCAAATCGTCTTCTTGGACCCTCCTCTTTCCTTTCTCTCTTCATTTGTTTGACCTCTTTGGGGAGATATTGCATGGATATAAAGAGAAGAGTGGAAAAAATATAACCCTCCTTCATGATTGATCTCATCTATCTGCTTCTTCTTTTGATGCAAAATATGAAGTGTCTACAAATTGAGCCAAATATCATGCTCGCATACCATTGTAATATCCCAAAAGGGAGAATGCAGTAACACTAAAACACAATAGATGAACTAAAAATAAGTAAAAAATAAATCTAAAGACAAAATTAGAATGTACAGAGAAGCTGAGGCATTTTATTATATGGGAGGTGAAAAGGCAAGTACAACAGTGCTCAAAATATGAGACACTCAAGTGAGAGTGATGGCCTAGAATGACCCTGCAATGATCCCACAAGAGGGGTTGTGTAACTATTGAACTGCTAGAAGGTAAAATGTGTTGTCCCTACTACAAATTTTTGGACTATAATTTCCAGAAGGATAGAAATTCAGATCTAGGTAGTATGGTACCCCTGATGATTCTGAAAATAGAGATCCAGGCTCTATGATGGATACCCAAGATAACCGAGGAAGGGTTTCTTAGATCTGACAATCTAAGAAAACCACCCTCTTATGGCTTCACATATATACTGCTGGGTATGCAAATCTGCTGCATAATATGATGATATTATGGCTGCAATAATGCACAATCAGATCTATGCAAGAAGGGTTGATCCCTTCACTAGATCCTTGAGCTAAAAGCTCAAGATCTAGCTCCTCCAATCCCCTCCACTGAAAATAGTTGTTGGATGAACAACAGCTTCAGAAAACTGCACTATAAGAGAGGGAGGCTCAGTAGCCTACTGATAGATGTGTCAATATATCTCTTGAATGATGGAAACAATAGATCTAATGTGAGGGGATAATCCCTCATAGGATTTTCAACTGAAATACTGGAAACTTATTTTCTCCAATAGATCTACCAGACTGGACTGCGCAATCCTTGAAGGGACTGTTCCTGCATGGAGGTAAAACCTAATGGCCTGAATGCTAAATATAGATCTACTGCTCCTAGAATGCTGAATGTGAAGAAAAAAATGGTAGGATTAATCCTCCACCGGTTTCCTAGATGAACGTTAGAAACAACCTCCTAAAGATGACACCAATGCCCGATAAGGAATAGAGCCCAATAGAAAAACCATCCCAGAGTAGGCACACAAGTCCTCTATGTGTAAGGGTGGGATTCCCGCTTGGGAACACCCTATGCTAAAAAACACTACAAACTTATCTAAACAACATAAGAGTGCATGGAGATGTCACCAGGAAAATCCAGGTCTAAACAAATCAAATAATAATCCAAGTATCCAAATCTACCTTCTATTGTGCCTTCAACTTCATTATATAGACCATGAGCCTTCCATAGCCTAGGCCCACTCCAAAATTGCATTTTACATGCGGACATAAGTCTCCATGGTTAAATGTGTTATTTCTTCATGTCCTCCATCATGTTCACACGGGGTGATCACCCTCTCCATCATCTTTGCATTAAATGCATCACTTACTCCACTAAATTATCATAAGTGCTTTATGATCTTCTTTAAAAGCACTATGATCTCACTTGACCTATTCAAAGATCCTCATGATTTTACATTTAAGATCCATGATCTTATTTGACTGTTTCATCCTCCATGATCTCTCTCATAAATGAGACATGATATCCATTTATTTATCATTAATGGAGCTACTCCAATACTTCATGTTTTAGATCTAGATCTAGAATATCCACATACACACATTAAAAGTGGATTTTATTCATCTTTGAGGTTTTTGGGTCCCTCCACCCTTTTATTTACTTAATTAATTAAGTTTATTAAGAACTCTAATATTCCAAATATCATGTGAAAATTTGGGAATATTACATTTTTGTAAATACTTTCCTTTGATTGGATGACTTTCAGAAGAAATGGGTCTTCCTTCTTTCATTAAAACAACACCAATTCCATTTCTTGAGGCATCACATTTTACAATAAATGTTTTGTGATGTCCAATGTAGCTAAGACTGATGCTTGGCTCATTTCCTCTTTAAGATGTTCAAAGGCATTAGTTTCTTCTAGAGTCCACGAAAATTCATCTTTCTTCAGTAATTTTATTAGAGGTGCTTCTATTCTCCCATAATTCTTTAGAAACTCATGATAATACCCTATCAAGCTAAGAAATCCTCGCAGATGCTTTATGGTTGTGGGGATTTTCCATTCCTTAATGGATTTAATTTTGTTAGGGTCTACCTTAAAACCATCATGAGATAATATATGACCAAGATATTCCACCTCCTGCACTCCAAAGAAACATTTTGAGGTTTTTTTCATATAATTGTTTCTCCTATAATAGTTTTAGCACCATGTCAACATGTTGAACATGATCCTTCCAAGACTTGTTGTAGATTTGTATATCATCATAAAATAATAACACAATTTTTCTAGGGAATTCTTTAAAAATGAAATTCATCAAACCTTGAAATGTAGAAGGTGCACTGGTAAGCCCAAAAGGCATGACCAAAAATTCAAAATGACCCGCATGAGTTCTAAATTCTATTTTTAGAATTTCTTCAGTCTTCATTCTTATTTGATGATATCCTGAATGAAGATCCAACTTGGTGAAGTAAATTTCTCCATGTAATTCATCCAATAATTCATCAATGAAAAGAATGGGAAATTAACTTTAATAGTGAGCTTGTTGAGTTTCCTATAATCTGGACACATGTGCCATGATCCATCCTTCTTGTGCACCTATACTATTGGAGCAGAGAAAGAAATTTGACTAGGTTGAATTATACAACCTCTAGCATTTCTGCAACCATATGTTCAATCTCACTCTTTTGGGCAAAAGGTTATTTGTAAGGCCCAATGTTTGGAGGAACACTTCCTCGAATCAAATGAATAGCATGATCATGATCATGAATAGGTGGGAGGACTTTTGGATTCTCAAACATCTTGGAATGATTTTCCAAGACTTTTTTGAGATTTGGAGAAATAGATGATTTCATTGTTTGAAATTGTAGTGAGAATAATTGTGCAATTACACCTCATTTTTCTTTCTTTAAAATATTTTTCATGACATTAGAGCTGATTATATTTCCTATTTTCCCTGCGATACCCCATAATTCAACTTCCTTTCCTTCGCAAATTTTTTTCAAGAAAAGTTCTTGAAAACTAAAATTTAGAGTCCCCAAAGATTGTAACCATTGGACTCTTAGTATAACATCAACACCACCCATTGGAATAGAAAGCATTGAAATATTCAATATATATTCCACCATGGTTACACTAATATTATGACATTTTCCTGAGAAATTTATAGTTCCTCCATTTTTAACCATCACTTGACACTCTGGTGTTGGATATGGGGAGAAATTCAATTCCTTGGCTATCTTACAATGAATAAAATTATGGGTACTACATGAATCAATCAACACTATTAATTTTGTTTTTCTTGATATATCCTTTTGTCTTGAGAGTTTGAGGAGTGGTAATTCCAACCAATGAATTACAAGATATGGTTGGATTCATTTATTCTTTCTTTCGGGTTGCTTCCTGGCGTATATCCTCATCTTTTGATGTTTCTTGTTCCTTTTCTTCCTCCGCTTCACAATCTATGTAAAATAATTTCTTCTCAGCACACTTATGACCTTTAGTGTATTTTTTATCACAACTATAACAAAGTCCTTTTTTTCATTTTTCCTCCAATTTTTGTGGTTTTAACCTTGTAGGTTGTGGAAGGCTAGGAGCAGCACAATTTCCATGTTTATAGTTATGATTGGTATACTTCCTTGTTGCCATAATTTTTCTTTCAACTTTTCTTGCCACCTTGAATACCTTATCCAACGAATCAGGTTAACAAAGGAGAACCTCATCTTAGATTTTATCCTTTAAATTCCCTATGAATACATCAATCCTATGTTCCTATGGAATATTTTCTACCCCAATATTCAATTTTTGGAAGTCCTCAATGTGTTCTTCCATTGAACCCTTTTGTTTGAGATTTATCAATTTCCTAAAGAAGGTGTTGCTCTTTGTATCCTCATAATGTGCTATAATTTACTCTGTAAAAATTGACCATGTGACAAGTGGTTTACGAGAACACAACCATCGATGCCATACAAACTGATTGGGTTCTAAATATAAAGTTGAAATGCATACCTTTTTTTAGTGTTGTACATCATGCAGATCAAAATATTGCTCCCTTTGTAGTATCCATGTTGTCAGATCCTTGCCAACAAACTTACTTGAATCTATATTTGGAATTTGGTGGTTCTTAAACCGAACATTGAAGTTTATAAAATCACAATTGATATTCCTTTTGTCCTCATCGTGATTTTCATGGATTACCATCGGGAAGCCTTTCTTGCAACAACTTTGTCAAACCTTCCATGTATGCTTTCCAACCGTCCATTATAGATTCCATTACGGATTTTAAACCATCCATGTCCACTTTTAATCCATCCTTAAAAATTCCATTTTTTCTTCTATTTTGTTTTTGGTTACTCTTTGTGAGAGCGAAATTTGATGCACTTGGTCTCATAATTTTGATATATCATGTTGTAATTCTTTTTCTTTGTGTGTCATATTAGAGATTTCTAAGGGCTTATTGAGCGTGGAATTATTTTTTGGAAGAATTTTAGAATCCAATACTGATATATATGCTTCAATATGCCCTTGGAGCCACTTTCAACTGATTTTTAAAACAAAACTTATGAAATTTGAAAAACAAATACACGTGTTTTCTTTCTTTTGAGGAGCTCGGTATTGAACCTGATGTATCTCTGTGATTTCATATCCCCAATATTTGAACGACTGTCCTATAGTATCCCTCCAAGTCTTATTTCCAATGCTACAGGCCGGGCCTAATTTGGATTATTCAAGATAAAGTTATGCAAGATCTCCGACGATGACCTGACTATATACTAGTTTAGTAGAGTGAACTTGTATGGAGTGCTATGTGTCACTGTTTTGAACTTTGAGCCTAAAATTTCTACAAGAAAAACTATATTCTGTTCACTTTCTGCCACATTTCATAGATCAAATACGATGCCTAAAATGAAATTTATGATGATTTTCCCTAGGTCACCTATTTGAGATTGAATTTTGGAGCCTGGAAAAACCCTAACTTCCCCATATCATATCTCCGAAGTATAGTGAACCAAGATCTGAAATTACAACACGAAGTTCACCCATATTTTGACTCCGTATGGTTTCGATTTCCACTTCTTAAGCTTTGTAGAAGAAAATTTATAACAAAAATTCCAAGATGACCTGTTTTAAGAAGAGAAACCCTAGAATCCAAAGCTATGATACCAAATGTTATGCAACCAACTCACAAAATAGAAGAGAGATATATCAACAACTTAGAAATCAACCTCTTTGATGGGGAAACATCCTTTACATTACCTAAATGAAAAATTCTTCGATGATACAAATAAAAAAACCTCCTTTCTATATATAAGAGTCAAAGGGGTCACAATATAATCAGAGTCGACATAACAATAATAATGTAAGGGCACAACAATAAAAATAGTGGGCTTCTATGGGGTGCTATAATAACACTATGAGTCCTACATGGGTAAAACAATAACAATAAGGGAGATATACTAACAATAACAATAAGGGGATACACTAGTCTTATAGGGACCTAACATATATGGTGGTAAAATCTCAAGAATGTTAAGAGAATTTGAGAGAGGAAGTTGACCTAGAGTAAGCTTGAGAGGTACTTCAAGGAGAAATACTTTTCTAAAAGGTATTATGATGGAAACATAAATGAATTCCATGATTATAAACTTCAATAACATACTCTAGAATCATATTCCAATCAATTCATAGAATTTTTGAGGTACATACCTTATATCAAAGATGACAGATAAAAATATAGAACTTCCAAATCAGAGAAGTGATTAAGATCCTCACATTACAAGCAGGATAGGAAAAGTGTCAAGTTTTGTGTAGCTTCAAATAATGAACTCTAAAATAAACATCTTGGTACAAGTGGGAATAAAATAATTAATCAAGCAAAGGAAGAGGTCAAGGATCCAAGGAAAAAAATTTTGAGGTGTTTGGGGAGTTGGGAAGATCATATATTAATATAATGTCTCCACTAATAGCAATACAATAGAAGGTTGTACAATGTAAAAAAGGAAACCACTTTCCATGTTGTGGCCTAAAGTGTAACTTGGATTTATATAGATATGGAAAAGAAGCATGTGGATCACCAAGCCTTAGTGGTGGAAATGGAAGTTATACTTTCTAAATTCCCCATTTCAATTTTAATTAACCCATATTCTATCCCCAATTATGTTATTCCACGAGTTGTGGAAGATTATGTTTTACATAGGGAGAAACATGATAAGTCATGACTAGGTCATTTAGCCATATGAATCAAGAAGAAGGTGTATGATTCTATTGAATCATTCCAGATTGGGATGAGTAGAATGCTTACCCAAGCCACTTTTAATATCACTGGCTTGGGGTCATATGAATTGCTAATTAGGATGGATTAGTTTGTAGTTCATAGGGAAAAAACTGGATTATTATAACAAAAAATATGAGTACATTGACGATGAAGGAGAACAAAGGTCACTAAAAGGAATGTGGAAGCCTATATTAGTAAGGAAAATTTCAACTCTATAGTTGAAGAAATATAGCAAAAATTAATTAGCCCTCCATGCCATACAAGAGACCTGTTTAGAATATGAAATTAAGTTGAAAATTTAGGATCATCCTATGCTGCATGAATATAATGATGTATTTCTACAGATATTTTAGGATTTTGACGCAATAACACATCAATTTTTATATAGATGTCACTCTAGGAATAATGTTTGTGACTAAGACATCTTATAGAATGAGCACACTAGAGTTAATGGAGTGAAAGCTACAACTAAAAAATATTTTAGATAAAGGGTACATTAGAATCAACATGTTACCCTATAATGCTCCATCATTACGTTCCGTATTGATTACAAACAACTTAAACAAGTTAATATTAGAAACAAGTATTCATTGTCTAGGAATGATGATTTATTTGACCAAGTAAGAGGAGCCATAATATTTTCAGAAATTTATCTGAGCTTCATGAATCATCAAGTCTGGATGAAGGATCAAGATATCCACAAAACTACATTCAAAACTAGATATCAAAACTATGAATTCGCAGTGGTGCTATTTTGGTTAAAAAATGCACTAGCCACATTTATGTGTTATATGAATAATGTTCTTAGTTCTTAGCAAGTACTTGGATAAACTTGTGCTTTATTTATTGATGACATCTTAGTTTATTCAAATACCAAAGAGGAGAAAAAACAACACATCAAGGCCATGTTATGAATGTTACATGAGCATCAATTTCAAAGAAAATCTTAGGGGCTAATACTCATTGATGGGCTAATTTTCCATATTTTTTATAAAACAATATTCACCAATTTCCATTTTCTTCAAAAATGATTCACCCAAATTGTATAGAATAAAAACAATTTACCTTAAAAACCACCAAAATTTTGTGCAAGATATATTGAATTTTTAGAAATTTAAATATTTTTACAATAATATTGGCAAAAATTTATAGATTGCATATTCAAAACTTGTAATATTTTCCAAGGTTTCTAAACTTTAAAAATAAATTTCCATCCATAAAATTTTCCTTGATCAAATTTATGCTAAGCTGAACAAATGTGACTTTTTTAAGTTGCAAATTCAGTAATTGAGTATTGTTATCTCAAAAGGAGTAGTAGTTGATCCTAGAAAGATAAAGGGCATACTAGAGTGGACTCCTCCCAAGAATGTAATAAGAGTAAGATATGTTATTGGGATAAGAGGATATTATAGAATATTCATTCAAGGATTTCAAATATTGGGCATCTCATTACAACATTCCCAAAGAAGAGCGGAATTTCATTGATATTAGAGAGTGTGGTGAGTTTCGAAGAGATAGATAACCTTCTCACACATGCCACTATTCTAAATATTTTGGATCTGAATAAATATTTTTCAATCAACATCGATGCTTGCAAGGAGAGACTCAATGGAGTTCTCATGCAAGATGGACATGCGATTAGTTATGAGTCTAGAAAATTAAATAAGCATAAGAGAATTTATGTGACACATGCTTTTGATCTTGTAGCTATAATGCACACTTAAAAAATGTTGACACCTAATCCTAAGGGATTGGGATAAATTGTATATTAGTGTAAATTAGGAAATAATGAAGTCTAATAGACATTGGGAAATGAATCCCAATAGTCTCACTGACCTTAGTGGCTCTAGACACCCTCAGGAGACCAAGATGGTTGATGATAGGTCAAAATTCAAGGTGGTAGGATTTCTCTTGAACTAGGTTCAGATTGAAGTACTCGTCGTCCTGATTCCAACAGTGCCAACAGATCTCAAATCCAAGCCCATATGGAGAATTTAGAGTGTGTCAAAGTTGGGTAGTGGGCCAAGTTTAATTGTCCCACAAATTCACCATCAACCGGCAGGGATCCCAACTCCCAAAAATAGGTGAAATTATGGCCTCTTTAATTTTCCCAATTACCCTTATTTTCTATAAAACCAAAAATGACTATTTTTGTCTAAAAAAATAAAAAAAATATTAAGAAATAGGGGTGGCAAGCCATGACCCCTGCCACCACTGTCGAACCTATATAAAAAAATATCAAATTATTGGGGGGGGGGGGGTGTGGGCGGGTGGAGGGCGGGCTTTCACCCCTGCTACCTCGCTCCATATGTTTCAACATATTATAAATATGGTGTTGGATGGGGCGCCACCGGCGAAACGGCCCACACCCATCTCCTCTGACCACGGTCCAAGAAATTCGGAGGTGGCGGGGTTTGCACCCGTGCAACCAGTGCGGCTGGACCGCTAACCAGGCACCCCCACTACCATATAAAATAGAGTCAAACAACCAACCAAACCATCACCCAAAATTAAATTCAAACATATGTATAACGCGCCTCCAACAGTTATATGACATACCCACAACATTCCATAGTTATATATATTTTAAAAAATGCACCCAAACACTATTATTCATCACCTTCATTGTATTCTCATCATTAGAATGAGGAGATCAACTATATTATTCAAGTAGATAACGCTGAATGGAAATTTCTTCTACGAGAGGAGAAAGAGGATAAAAAGAGAGTGCAACTTTAGTTGCAAGTCGTAGAGGAAGCCTTGGGAGAACTGAAGCACAACGACCAGAGCCTTCAAGAAAAGGATGATGAATTAAGGACGCTCATAAAAAGAAGAGAAAGAAAATAAGTAGAGACTGTAGCTTCAGCTACGATCCGCGAAAGAGGATTTGGAGGAATTGAAATGCAACAAAGGCTTGAAGCAACCATCATCACCAGTTTCTGGATCAACATCTGAGGTAAACAATGTTGATGTTTCTTCAGTTTCATCTTCACATGCTATCATTTATGTCGGAAATGTGGAGATACCCATTACAGTAATTGGCATGAGACTCCTCACCAAGATGGGATACAAAGGAGGAGGACTTGGCATTAATGGCCTAGGCATGACTCAACCATTGGAGGTCATGCAAAGACCTCGATTAGAAGGTTTGGGGTACACTGGAGGACAGTGCTCAAATGTGTCAAAAGCTCCCAATGCTTGGTTGAAACCATTGGGGAAAGAGATTTTTGGGAACACTTCACCATCATCCTATGAAAGCGCACTTGGTAGTGAAAGAGTTGAGGCAAGCTCTCATCACCATGATTTCACCAAAGGCAACTGAGAAAGGTATAACAGGTCTCGATATTGCAGTGTTCATTTTGATTACAAGCATGTTGCTAACAATGAACCTAGATCATGGCATCAGAAAAAATCTAGTTTTTGTGGATTACATAACCATGTATTTTCTAAGTGTTGGAAAAGAATGGAATCAAAAAAGAGGATGAGAAGTGAAAGGTCTTCTCCATCATAGGAAAAAAAGAAGGTAAAGAATTTCTGGAGGATGAAGACTCATTGCATTCATTGCGAAATAATTGGCCATCAGAGAGCCATGTCTTGGAGGCTCTATCCAAAGAAATGCCTTAAGGACAAAGCATCAGTGCAGGAACTAGTTGAAACAACTGTTTGACAAGAAAAAGCACTGCAGAGAGATGGTTTTTCTAGTTTGGTAGCATGTATGTCCTTACTTTGTAAATCATATATTTCAATTTAAAATGTAAAAATGATGATTTTTTCCATCAATTGTTCAGCAACAATGATACTTTGGCCTTGTATATATAGTTGGGGTATTGATTCCATTTTAATGTAAACTTCACCACCGAGTATGTGTTGTAAAATCATGGAAAGTATGGGATGCTTGGGTTATATATTGATCACTTATTTAAGAATTTAATTTTCAAAATATTGTACTATAGGTTTGCAGAAGATGCAGGTGTTGGCTCATCACTTATGGCTTCGAAGGACAAAGGTGAAGGAGAATGAAGGGTGACATTTTAGGGCACTTACGACACAAACAAGGTATAAAGTAGTTGTAGATTATGTTCATGATTTTGGTGGAGCAAAAGCTCCTTAGTGGGGAGGATTGATCCAGGCAGCTCCAGAAAACCTCAGGAGACCAAGAGGGCTAATGATAGGTCAAAATTCAAGGTGGTCAGATTTCTCTTGAACCAATTTTAGACTGAAGTACTCATCGTCCTGATTCCAATGGTGTGAATGGATCTCCAATCCGAGCCCATATGGAGAAGTTAGAGAGAGTCAAAGTTTTGGTTAAAGCTGGGCAGTGGGCTAGGTTTAATTGTCCCACAAATTCACCATCAACTAGCAAGGAACCCCAGCTCCCAAAAACGGGAAAAATTGTGGCTTCTTTAATTTTCCCATAGGGGTGGCAGAAAATGAGCCCTGCCACCACCGTCAAACCTATATATAAAAAAAGATCAAATTATGGGGATGCAGGTTTTCACCCCCCCACCTCGCTCCATATGTTTCAACATATTATAAATATGGTGTTGGGTGGGCCGCCACAAGTGGACCCGACCCACACCCCTCTCCTCTGACCATGGTCTAAGAAATTCGGAGGTGGCGGGGTTTGAACCCGCCCAGCCGGTGCGGGTGGCCCGCCAACCGGGCACCCCCACTACCATATAAAACAGAGTAAGAAAACCAACCAAACCATTACCAAAAATTAAATGAAAACATATGTATAACACACCTCCAACGATTATACTCCATAACCGAAACATGCCACGGTTATATATTTTTTTAAAAATGTGCCCAAACATAAAAAAAAATACAATGACTATTATGAAAGGGGCGGGTTTTGATCCCCCGACCCCTCTCCAACCAATTAATTTTTTTACCACTACACCAATGGTGCATTCGTGGTTAAATCCACCCAAAAAATTATATAAAAACCAAAAAATCATTTGCACGGGAGGTAGAGCGAGGGTGGACCAGTAGAGGAGGAGCGCGGAGTTCCAGGAAGAATTATTTTTTTTTATTGCAGATTGAACCTTGATCCATTTAGGGAGGCAGTGGAATCATGATCTAAGCCACATTTCTAGAGGGGACATAATTTTCTGATGTCCAAATTAGACAAATTTTATAGGGATTTTATACCTTTTGGTGATGGGAATCTGATGACGATGTTAGTTTCTGCAACAGAGGTCTCAATTTTTTGGCCATTTTCCATATTGGAATGACAGTGTCAGATTTCAAAGTGTGGACAGTGGATTTCATCCCATTCGATGCCATGAATTCGATGGTGCATTCACATCCAATAGCTGAGCATTATATTCTTCAGTCAACTTCAGAGTTGATGTATGAATTGTTGTTTCCATGTATTTCATTTGTTATTGTTGTGAGATGTTTTATGTCATGTCTATTCCTGCTTGATGTATGATGTGGAATCTTTATTTTTATGTCATGTGATATGTATTCATCATGGATGGTCATTTATGTTCAGAGATCCCTTTGTTTTCTTGATGGAAGGATACTCTTTGTCACCATGTGTGAGGTTTTCATGCTGATAGGAGGTTTGTTATGAGTGAGAGTTCCTTGTAGCGGAACGTCTTGTGGAAAGACTTTTCCACTCATGTTGAGGGCACATTTCCTTGTATGACAAGTAAAAAATGTCCATGTACATCATTACCATTTCCAACACCAATTGAAGTGTCCAACACCATCGAGACACTGAGGCCCAGAGGTGTAGTCCACACTAGACAAAATTTGTTATTAAACGTCTTGTGTTTTTTTATGTGATTGTTGACATGTTTTCCTCCTAATTATATCTGCATATGTGTTCTTTTATGCTATTTTAAAATGAAATTCTAACAACATCACAGAAGTAAGATATCATGGGTAAACCCAGTAGCTGATGGACCCAAATCACTCACCTCCATGTATATATTCATGAGAACCCTCTATCAAATTCACCATTCAATTTTTTGAGTTACCTCCTAGTCTAACATGGTATTAGAGCCAACTCCTTTTTTGGAATTCCTACCCCTAGTGTAGCTCCCTCCTACTTCTGGCAGACCTTCCTCCCTGCCTTCTCCTAGAATAACTATCCCTCCTACTCTTAGCAGTCCAAATTCCAATTTTTGTTTAGCTTTTAGCTCATTCCCAGGCTCCTTGGCATCAATTTTTTTTATCTCTTCTCCTTTCTCCATCGCGGCCCATGCTGCTTGTACACTTCGCACTTATGGAGATCAAACATGCAAACATTTCACTCTCCTCCTACCATAGCATAGTCCGCATCTCACAACCCTCCTCTATGTAGCTACTACATCCCGCTCCACACAGCTACCACCTCCGGTAGATCCTCCTGTAGCTTTTCCCGTAGCCATCTCCCACACCTCCTCCTCTGCGGGCTCCCCTCCCTGCTCCACCGTGCTCCCATCTTTATTTCCCCACTCCTCTTGACGGGATCCCCTCCTCCCACAACCACTTCCCCCTCCACTCCCTTCCACCACTTCTCTTCACACTGCTCCCCTCCTGCTTCCCTCCTTCCTTCCTCGCTCCCTCCCTCCGCTCCCTCCTCCTCTGTCCCCCCGTTCCCTCCTCCATCCTTCCTCCGCCCTCCTCCCTCTTCTCTCCCTCCCTCCTCTCTCTTCCCTCACCTTCCCCCATTCCAAATCCCCAGGTTTGAGCTTCTCGAGGTTTCACCTCCCCTTCAATTCCACCTCCCCTCTACAAAAAGAATATTTTTTTACAAAAAAAAATTAAAACTTAGCTTTTACAGAAAAGTACATATTTATTACCAAAATTGATTTTTTACAGTAGAGTACATTTTTTCCAGTAGAATTGAGTTTTTGCAGCAAAATAAATTTTTTACACTAGAATTGAGTCTTTTTCCAGCAATCTACATCTTTTCTATAGTACATATTTACAATGCATTCTCTCATATCTATTGTGGGAGTAGTTCTCTCTAGCAAGGAAAACTATCCTTAGTGGTCTCAGAAAATCAAGCACACTCTCATTTTTAAAGATTTGTGGTTAGGAATTTGTGAAGGAGAAGGAGATAATCCACCGACAAAGCCCACCTCAGACAAGGAGACCGCGATTTGGGAAAACAAGAATTGCAAGGCCTATGCCTTGATTGCAACTTCTGTAAATGAATAGGTGAGTCTTCGTATTACACCATTTTCAAATGCCTATGAAGCCTCAAGGAAATTAAAATAACTCTATGGCTGTCATGCAGAACTTGAAATTGTTCAATTAATGATTAATTTGTTCAACCTTGAATTGAAAAACGATGACCCTCTTTCTTTAGCATCAAAAGTAAGATCTATCATGCATGACATTAAAAATACTGGTGTATAATATGCATACCTCTCATAGCTTATGTTAAGGAGTTTTATCCCACTTACTCACATTACCTTGAGTCATTTCAAGTAAGTGGAAACCTCATGAAGAAAACCTTTGATCCCCTTGAGAAAAAGTTTGCAAAAAGATAGAAGGATTTTTGAAAGAAGACAACCCCTATGTCTTCTAAATAAGCTGTATGTTTCACACATAGAGAGAATAATCATGCTCAAGATTCTTCTAGAGAAAGAGTTGGCCAAAGAAGAATATGAAGAAGAAATTTCAGAGGAAGGGGGGGGGGAGACAAGCTCAAAGTGAAAAATCTGATCTTCATTGCATACGCTGCAATAAAAATTGGCATGATGCATCTACATGAAAGCTGACTTGGGATAGAATTGAGCAGCAAAGAAATCAAGAAAAAGGTAAAACTCATGACAGAGACAAATGTAAATCACCTTAATTCGCTCATTATGTTGTAGCATATTGTAAAATTGGAGTAACTGAAGACTTGTTTGATGCTTCACTTAGTTCTTGGAGAAATTATTGGTTGCTAGATTCAAGAGCAACATGTCACATGGCTTTTAGAAAATATTTTTTTGAAGAATTTACTGAAATGTTGATGAAGCATTATACTTTGTAGACAAATCTAAACACAATCCATCAGGGCTTGGCACAATCAGGCTTAAATTTCTTGGTCTTCCAAACCATCTTCTACATGAGGTTCTATACCTTCCTGAGTTGAGGAGAAGCTTGTTGTCCTTGGTCCACATCTGCCAGCTAGGGCACTCCATTCACATGTTTGATGGCAAGTTTTAGGTCATAAAAGCATCATATATCTCACTTGTCATGAAAGGAATAGAAGAAGGAAGACTCCAAAATCTGCAACATACCTATGCTCATGCACAAAAATTTTCATTCATTTATCATCATGATGAAGGTACATTCCAATCAAGTCTTTTATGGCATGCTAGATTTGGACACTTAAACTATGAAAACCTTTGATTTTTGAATAAAAACGGTGTTACTCTACAATTCCTAGGAAACTTAAGCAATGTGATGCTTGTATTCTAGGAAAGCATAGTAAACAATCCTTTCATGATTCACATTCCAGAGTACATAGAAAACTTGAGCTTATTCATTCAGATTTATATGGCCCCATGCATGTTTCTTCTGCAAATGGAAATAAATATATGATGACATTTATTGATGATTACACCAGAATGTGTTGAGTTTACTTATCGAAGAACAAACCTAATGCTTTTCAAACATTCAAGAATTTTCATGCATGAACTAAAAATTATGCACAAAATCATATTTCCTCTTTGCACATTAATAATGGAAAGGAATAAACTTCAAATGAATTTTAAAACTATCTTCGCCAACATGGGATCAAACATCAAATAACTGTGACGTATAATCCCCAACAGAACGATGTAGTTGAAAGAATGAACATGACAATTTTAAATATGGTTCACTCCATGATGTTTTTCAAGGATGTAAAATTTATGTTTTGGGTTGATGCAGTTATATGTACCGTGTACATAAAGAATAGGTGTCCTTCTAATACAATCAGAAATAAAACTCCTTATGAAATTTTGCATGGCCACATTCCTTCAGTAAAACATTTTAGCGTCTTTCGTCCCACCTGTCATCCTTTGATACCCAAGGTACAAAGAAATAAACTTAGTGCTAGAAGTCAAAAATTTATCTTCTTGGGGTATTCCAATACCTCGAAAGGATATCATCTCTATGATGAAGTCAATAAGAAATTTGTAGTACCTAGAGATGTCATATTCCTTGAATCTTCCAAGACTGGCGATGTTGTTGAGCAAAAACTTGATCGCTTGGATATATTCACACATGAAAAGTCATTTCAAGAATTTGATAATCAGATTCCACATCTTGAAGGGAGGATTCCTATACTAAATCAATTTGTGGAATTTTCTTCTGAAGAAATCTCCCCCCCCACATGAGGAACCAACCACGGATGACACCTTTAATGATGTGATTGACATAATTGGGAGACTGAATCTTGATTCAATATCATCTCAATAAAATGAGAAGCCTGGGCCATCTCAGAAAAGTCCCCCAAAATGACTGACAAATACTGGAAAAATGTTTATCTTGATGAGGTTGGAAAGGTAGGAACAAGAAGTTCCACTAGGAAAAAGCGAGGTGACATAGATAATTCTAATTCACCTATTGATATGGATGTTTCTTATAATTTTGAATTGAATTTTTCTACAGATCTTGAACCAACTTCCTTCAAAGAAGCCGCTTCTCATGATGAATGGAATGAAGCGATGCAAAAGGAATATGGTGCCTTGATAAAGAATGACACTTGGAAGCTGGTTGATCCTCCATTGGGAACCAAACCAATTGGCAGCAAGTGGGTCTACAAGAACAAGTACAAATCAGATGGCTCACTTGAAAATCATAAAGTTGGGCTTGTGGAAAAAGGTTTTGCACAAAAATAAGGGGTCGATTATGAGGAAACTTTTTCCCCCACAGCAAAATGGGCCACCATCCAGACACTCTTTGCCTTAGCAACTCAGAAGGTTATAAAATTCCATCAGATGGATGTACAAGCCGCCTTTTTGAATGGAGATATAAAGGAGAAGGTTTTTATGTCTTAGCAAAAATGATTTGTTGTGAAGGGCCAAGAACCCAAAGTATCCAAGATTAATGCAACTACGAGCCTAGTATGAGAAATTAACTGAGCATCTTCTGAAACTTAAGTTCAAACATTTTTATCTTGATAATGCAACTTTGTTTGTTAAGAAATTTTGGAAAACAGTTGTATATCTTGTGGTGTATGTAGATGATATTTTGACGAAAGGGAACAATGAGAGTTATATTGCATCCATAAAGAAGGAATTGAAGAAAGGTTTATAAATGACTGATTTGGGCTATGTTCACTACTATCTTGGTATTGAAGTAACTCAACGTCCTAAATTTATATTCCTTTCTAAAAAAAGGTACATTGGAGATCTATTGAACAAGTTTGGCATGGCTAAATGCAATCCTTTGACCACTCCAATGGAACAAAACTTGAATCTCACATCCATCAAGTGGAAGTAATTTGAGGATGTAGCGATATATAGACAATTTGTAGGAAGTCTCATATATGTGACTACTACTAGACCAGAAATCTCATTTGTTGTTGGAATCCTCTCGAGGTTTATGAAAAAAAATTGTGAAGGGAATTGCTCTACTACAAAAAGAGTTCTAAAGTACTTGAAAGGGACTCAAGACTTTGGACTCAAATATACATAGGTGTGCGACTTCAACTTGATCAAATACTCTGATTTCGACTTTGATGGAGACAAAGAAACTAGGGTATCCACTTTAGGTTATACTATGAGTCTTGGATCAAGAGCTGCCTCATGGAGATCATGCAAACAGTCATTTCCAACAGATTCCACAACTAACACTAGTACATATGGTCAATTTTCTGACACTTTAATTCTGACTATTTTGATGTATTGTCGAAAATTTCCCCAAATTTTCTCAAATTTTTTAATCCTGCAACATGGTGTCGCTCTTGCGACCCCGATGGCAACATAGTCGCTCTTGTGACACTATGAAAAAAAATCGCTATTGCGACCCACCCGGCTAGGGGATCACAATAGTGACAGTAACAATATACAACGTCACTATAACAACATCCATGTTATGCGCATCGGTATACCAATGGATATGAAAATTAATAATAATAATAATAATATTTTTCTGCAATCGTTAATATTAATATTTTTTTATTATTATATATTTATCAATGATGAATACAAATGAAATATTCCAACTATATATAATGTAATTATATTTTTTTATTACATATTTATCAATTATAAATACAAATGAAACCTTCCAACTGTTAGCCATCAGTAAATTTTTGTCATAGCAAATAATGGCTAAAACAGGTCTTTAGTCTTCAATAAACAAGTTTTGAGAAAAAATTATGAGTTCTTGAAGTCTTGTTGTGACCCATGTCCAAAAGAACTCATCTCACTGTTATCTTCACTGAAACAAAGCCTTCAAAGGAGTCCTGATGGTTTTAAAAATAACTATTTTAAACCTTTTATTCCTCCATTTTTACTCATTTTACCACTTCATCAAAAACCCCCTTTCCTCCTATCAAATTCCTCTTTTTTTCCCTCTCATACTCCATTTCATCAAAATCCCCTTTTAAACCATGAAAACACATTTTTAATGGTTTGAAACATCCTATTTTACCTATCAGAACTTTAAAAAAGGCTTAAAACACCCATTTATTTGGCCTATTCCGACCTTTTTTAACATAAGGCCTTAAGCCCTTTTTCCTAAGCCCTTGGCCCCTTTTTCAGCACAAAACCGAGGCTCGAAACTGCGCACTAAGGAATTAAGATCCCATTGCATTCGCATATCATATTTTTCAAATTATTCATGCCATTGCCTATTTTTTTCACTGATTTGCGATATGTCGATGCGCTCATTGCATCAGCATTCTCCATCGCATCGGCATTCACCATCGCATCGGTGCTATATATTTTTATCGCATTGCACCCTCTTCCCCACCGATGCGATTCCTCTTTAGCTTAGCCCCTTTTTCCCTAGCCCTTCACACCCCATTTTCGGTCCCATACTCCTCCATCAGACCCTTCCCTTCGTTATTCTTTAAGCCCCCTTCCCTTTGTTTTTTCCCTTCCATACTTGTCAAACCTCGGAGAAACCTCAACGGTAGATCGAAGGCCTCAAGCCTTGATCTAACGACCACCATGCTTCCCCTCTCACCCTCCATTCTCCCAACTGATATCTATCCATCCACCCTCGCAATCGATCTACATCGTAGATCTTATGGATCTAACAGTTCCTATCCAACCCTCGTCTCCAACCCTGCCGATCAACCAAACACGCTACCAAACAAAAAAGCTGATGTCAGCCGGGCCCTACCTTCCACCCATAAAACTATCCCCCAATCCCCTCTTGACACCTAGCTTCCACTACAATCCTCGCTCATGCACATTTTCACTATCGTGTTCCCCTGTGGCAGTTGGATCTACACCCACAGATCCAACGTCTCACGTTCATTTTCACGTAACTTTTCCGTATGGGTTTTAACCACCCAAAATCACGCAAAACAGAAGGTTTCCTGAGGGACAGGTGTCGCACCCTATATGGTATCGTGTTCAAAATGTGCAAAACCATTTACCACCTGGATCTCGCGCGAAAACTGCCAATGGTTTTCACAAAACCACTTTTCCATTCCATGCCATAATTTGATTTTTAACCCATTTCTTTCGTATTTCTACCTCGCTCCATGCATTTTTCCTACCGCCTCATTGCTCTCTCCACCTTTGCCAGCATCTGTAAGCAGTTTAAACCCAAATTTGCAGGATTTCTTGATAGTTTGTTATTATGTGCAAGTCTCATGGCAGTTCTACGGCTTAAATCCATCCTAGAGTCCAGTAAAGGGACAAGGCCGAGGGTGATGATCCTCGTGGCCCAAAACAAAAGGAAAAGGGGCCAAATGGATGAATTCCACATGAAAAACAATGGATCATGGCCATTTGGCATTTCCATCAAACCCTCTAATACAACCACCTATACACCAGCAAACACAGTGGTGAAGAATTAAAGAGTATCAGAGAAAAATTAAAGTTAAAGGGTTAATACTTAAAGATTGAAGATCAAAGAGCTTAACCCGACAGTTAAGGATAAAGCACAATTAAAGATGATTAAAGGAACAGGCCTAAAGTACGAAACCAAAAGCCTAATTTAGTTTAAAAAGACAAAAGACAGATGACTAAAGCCAAATCAGTTAAACAGTTAGCAAAAGGACAATTGAAGATCAAAGAAGAATAAAGAAGGCATGATCAGCCTTAAACCACAAAATCAGAGTTAAATCAGTGTTTTAAAGTATTAATATATACATATCAGTAAAGGAAGCCTCCAATTGCCACATCAGTGAGGCAATAAATCCTCAAGAAGACAAAAATGCCACCTGCCAGCTGATTTCACCTAAAAAGAATACAAAGTTAAATGCACAATCACAGATATTTTCCAAAGACAGCTCAGAAGTAATTTCCAGCCTACCAAAAGCCTCCAAAGTCAACAAAAGTGACTGAAGTAGATTGAAGTTAATGTAAAATCAATTAGCAGAGTTAAAACATCTGAAGTCTTCTCCATAAGGCTTCCCAAAGGTCGAGAACCATTTAATTAGTATTAATTGAACAATCAGACTTTCCTTTCACTCCACCTCCTCAATTCATCTATAAATACCATATGAGGAGCCTAGTATTATTGTTGGTTGAATACTCATTGAATGTAAATAGCTATTGAGGCTGTTGAAGATCTGTTTTATAATTGAATAAAGATAGGTTGAGATGAGAAGTTTGAATTTGTAAAGACGTACTGGACTTGAAGATTGTAACTGGTTTGAAAATCAAATATACAAGTTGATTTATGGGATCCTGGTCTATGTCAATGGTGATGTTTTTCTCACTGTAATTGTTATTTTTCTCATGTTTTCCATACTATCCACTTTCTCTGATAAAGAACAGGAAATATAGATTAGGATTTACTGTAAAGTACCCTAAATCTCACTGATAAGCTTTATCTTTATGTTTTCTTCTAAATGTGTGTTTGGGAATGATTTCAATAGAGTGTAACCAGTCAAGGAATGTTGGTGAGCCCATGTATTGCAGAGTAAAAATTGAGATATTGTTTTTGAATGTTATTTTCATTGCATGCTAAGTAAAGCTAAACTAGGGAAGTCTATGGTTAGCCCTGTCCTCTAGTGTTTTCTCCAACAACTATTTTGAAATTTTCCCTTAAAATTATGTCAAAAGCGGGATAGGTTCAAAGTCCTTACCTGATCTTAGGCTACTTTTTATGTTCATCTTGAATGTTTTTCCTTTGAATATGCTGAAAGCAGGCTAGGTTAAAAGTCCTTACTTTATCTTAGGTTATTCATTGTTTTATCTTTAATGTTTTCCATTGAGAGTATGCCGAAATCAAGCTAGATTCAAATCTCTTACTTGATCTTAAGCTATTCTTTTTTTTCCTTTGAGTATGTTGAAAGTAGAATAGGTTAAAATTCCTTACTTGATCTTAGGTTGTTGTTTGTTTTTCTTATATGTTTACTTCTTTCACCACTTATTAATGTTCCATACCATAAACCAACTTAAAGAGCTCCTTTTACATAGATGACTTGCCCCATGGACCACTCTTGAAACTTGTTGTGCAATTAAATCCTTTTATGACTCCATAGTCCAATGAATTGATATTGTTTCTTACTTATCCTATCAGCTGAACCATTCTATCAACCTGCTCACAACTTTACCCTTCAAAAGACTTCCTTCATTTTGATGACATTCATCCCAAACAAAACAAACAAAACCTTTGTACTTCATAACTATCCTAATATCATATCATAAGCCTTAAATAAATATCTTTGAAAACACTCACATAGAGAGATCCCTCTCTGAATCCAGGAGGGCTAGATCCTAGGATTCCAAAGTGGTTTTGATGTAGGCTCTACAGCGTTTGTTCTTGCCAATCTTGAAAACTACGGAGGCCTAACATACTGGCGACCATACTTGGGATAATATTGAGTAATAGATAACTTCACAACTCAACAAACCCCTATTCCTAAATGAATTAAGTGTCACCAAGACTGGTTATTATTGATTTTTGATGGTGAACAACAACCAAACCTTGAAAATAATTAAAAATCCTTCACTTGGCAACTCCACAACTCCCAAAAGACCAAATGACTCCATTGATAGAAGACTCTGAACTGGTTGACAAGATATAGGGACCTATTTTCTGATTTACAAACATGGATTCAGATATATACCCAAGAGGAAAATGGTTGGCCATGATGGAAAAAATGTTGTACATGTTTGGAAAGATAATGGATAGGTATGAGGCTAATTTAAATATTTATAATCTAGAGCAGGCCATGCTTTTTTCAGATCAAGAACAAACTCTACCACTAAAATAACTAGACAATGAGCAAGACATGTATGATGATCAAGATTTTATAGAAGATGATGAGGAAGGTTGTCAAGAAATTCCTGATTGCCTACCAATGACTTGTGTTTTACTGTTAAGAGAACTTCATGACAAAAATGCAAATGAAAATAGTGAGAAGTGCTTTGAGGAAACAAGTAGCCACTTAAAAAACGTAGAATCTGATGTTGAAGGAGAACCAACACATATAGGGACCCTCCCTCTATGTTATAACTCATTTTAGATTACACAAGAAGAGTGGCATCCTGACAATGTAGAAGAAACCACTCATGAACCTTGTATTTAAAATGAATATCATAATAATCATGAGGAATTGCTTGAAACAGAAGAAGATCAAGAAACAATAGAAAATCCTCAAGGTTTCCCTTCAAGCACAAGTACTGATTCACTAGAAGAGGCTCAAGAAGACATCTAGCCTCAAAACCAGTTAACACAAGAGAAAGAGGACTGTTGTACTTCTGTCTATGCTAAAAGAAAAATCCCTCCTCTTTTGACAAAAGAAGAAATTGATCAAATATTAAACAAACAGCCAACCCTCAAAAATTCATTTGAACAAAACACTCCTGCTCATCTACCTACCAAACCTTGTTTTATTGGACCAAAAAATAAACTTGTAGATCATCTTAAATAAAAACAAACTGATAACCCAATATGCTTGATCGGTGAGATTGTTTATACTGATGATTGTCCAATTTTTGATCAGTCTGATGATGATGATGAGCTTCAAACAAAATCTAATCATGCAAAGCAACCAGCAGTTGATTGGTGTCATGGAATTCACTATCATCAGCTTGAAAGCAGCAATCGTCCAATCCAATCCATCAGAAATAGCTTTCAGATGGTTGGGAATCATCATTCTTTCAGCTCAAAGGTTGAGGAGGAAAGGAATGAAGAATTTCTTAAGCAGGATGAAGATAAGGAACCATCCCCTGAAAGGGTTGACGTAATAAAATATAACCCTTCTAAAGAATGTGATGATCTCTTCATAGAGTATAGTCCACTAAATCAGAACATATCAGGACTACAAGAGGACAACACTGCCAAATATGATAAGTCCTCTAGTTCAGATAATAATGAAGATGAGGAAGATTTTCTTTCTCAAAAGAATCTTGATCTTGATCCAGTGGAGGAAAAGGTAATCCTGGTTGGAAACTATCTTTCAAATACTCACAACCAAGTATTAGTTCAAGATCCCTATGCTAATTTTTTGAAGACATTTGAAGAGGGCATAAAAATTGTTAGGAGGAATATATTACCAAAAGTCGGAAATTTTTTTAGCACTGCTGCTAAAAGACAAGTGAGTTGGGAGTGGCCCTTTTGTTTATCTAGCATGCTTAAAGATATGAGAAAATAATAGCCATGGAAACATCTGATTGAATGGATGTATTGGAAAAGAGAGTTTGTCAGCTAAACATGTAAACATTTCAGAGTTAGATTAGGGTTGGTAGGAATGTCAATAAAGCTCAGCCTGTGATCATTTAGTTAGTTTGTTTTTTGCTTTTTTATTTGGAATAAAAAGAGAAAAGAGGGCAGAAATAAAAGAATAAAGGTAAAACCCCATACCAAAAAATAAAGGAAAAACCTAAAAGTGTGCAAGCTTAAATGACACTACCAAAAGAGAGCATTGCTATTTATTCATACAACCTAGTCATGACTAAATAGATTTCAATTTACTACTGATAGGTTAGTAAATTAGATTAGCCAAACAATTTAATCTTGGCTTATCAGTAGGATAGATTAGGATAGGAAGAATGGCTCTAATCAGACCAAAACCTGAGCCAAAGAGATAGAAAAGGATTGGTTCTAACATGCTCAAAATCTGAACCAAGAGAAACAGTAAAGGAATGACTCAAAATAGATTAAAATCTGAGTCATGTGAAGAATGAAGGATGTTTTAAATTTTCAGATCTTAAGTCGTCACAGTTTTGTTTTAAATTTCTGTAAATTTCAGTCTATGTGCATCTTGTTTTTATGCCATAGTCTTACAGCAGATTAGACAGTTTAATCCTAGTTTGTATGTATTTAAACTTTTTTTCTAGAATGCAGAGAATAAATTCTATAAGACAGTTTAATCCTAGCAGATAGTAGCTTAGGTAAAGAATTTATGAATTCAACTATTTAATCTGAACTCATGGAAGAAATAAGAGTAGAATTAAATTAGTTTCCCGATTTCAATAAAAGAATAAAATGTTGGTGACAAAGGTTTGCAAGTCCAAGTGCACCTTATGAAGAAAAAATGTTAGGAAAATTAGGCTGTGTAGGTAGAAGGATTGGGAGAAATTTGTTTGCTGATACAAAATACTGATCATCTTTTTTAAGCAACATGATCAAAGAAGAAAAGTTTGTCAATGGATAAGGCACAGGTCTAAATTCTAGATTTCAGTTTTTGAAGTTCTTGACACCTCCAAGGAGCTGCCATCCCCAAGTGGAACCACTGTTAGCCATCAGTAAATTTTTGTCATAGTAAATGATGGCTAAAATAGGTCTTTAGTCTTCAAGAAACAAGTTTTGAGCAAAAATTATGAGTTCTTGAAGCCTTGTTGTGCCCCATGTCCAAAAGAACTCATCTCACTGTTATCTTCACTGAAACAAAGCCTTCAAAGGAGTCCTAATGGTTTTAAAAAAGAACTATTTTAAACCTTTTATTCCTCCATTTTTACTCATTTTACCACTTCATTAAAAAACCCCTTTCCTCCTGTCAAATTCCTCTTTTTTTTCCCTCTCATACTCCATTTCATCAAAATCCCCTTTTTTATGGTTTTAAACATCTTATTTTACCTATCAGAACTTTAAAAAAGGCTTAAAAAACCCATTTTTTTGGCCTATTCCAACCTTTTCTAACATAAGGCCTTAAGCGCTTTTGCCTAAGCCCTTGGCCCCTTTTTCACCACAAAATCGAGGCCTGAAACTGCGCGCTAAGGAAGTAAGCTCCCATCGCATTCACATATCAGAGTTTTCAAATTCTTCATGCCTTTGCTTATTTTTTCCGCCGATTTGCGATATGCCAATGCGCTCATCGCATCGGCATTCACCATCCCATCGGTGCTATTACATTTTATCGCATCACTCCCTCTTCTCTGCCGATGCAATTCCCCTTTGGCTTAGCCCTTCACACCTCGCTTCTGGTCCCATACTCCTCTATCGGACCCTTCCCTTCCTTATTCTTTAAGCCCCCTTCCCTTTGTTTTTTCACTTTCATACTTGTCAAACCCCAGAGAAACCTCAACCGTAGATCAAAGGCCTCAAGCCTTGATCGAACGACCACCATGCTTCCCCTATCACCCTCCATTCTCCTGACCGATATCTATACATCCACCCTTGCAATCAATCTACATCATAGATCTTATGGATCTAACAGTTCCTGTCCAACCCTCATCTCCAACCCCGTCGATCAACCAAACACGCTACCAAACAAAAAATTTGGTGTCAGTCGGGCCCTACCTTCCACCCATAGAACTATCCCCCAATCCCCTCTTGACACCTAGCTTCCACTACAATCCTCGCTCATGCACTTTTTCACTATCACGTTCCCATGTGGCCATTGGATCTACACCCACAGATCCAACGACTCACATTCATTTTTGCGTAACTTTTCCATCAAGGTTTTAACCACCCAAAATCACGTGAAACAGGTAGTTTCCTAAGGGACAGGTGTCACACCCTATATGGTATCGCGTTCAAAATGCGCAAAAATGTTTACCACCTGGATGTCGCGCGAAAATCGCTGATTGTTTTCACAAAACCACTTTTTCATTCCGCTCCATAATTTGATTTTTAACCCATTTATTTCATATTTCTGCCTTCCTCCGTGCATTTTTCCTACTGCCTCATTGCTCTCTCCACCTCTGCCAGCCTCTGTAATCAGTTTAAACCCAAATTTCTAGGATTTCTTGATATTTTGTTATTATGTGCAGGTCTCATGGCGGTTCTATGGCTTAAAGCCATCCCAGAGTCCAGTAAAGGGACAGGGCCGAGGGTGACGATCCTTGTGGTCCAAAACAAAAGCAAAAGGGGCCAAAGGGATGAATTCCACGTCACAAAAAATGGATCATGGCGATTTGGAATTTTGATCAAACCCTCTAATATATCCACCTGTACACCAGCAAACACAGTGGTGAAGAATTAAAGAGTATCAGAGAAAAATTAAAGTTAAAGGGTTAATACATAAAGATTGAAGATCAAAGAGCTTAACCCGACATTTTAGCATAAAGCACAATTAAAGATGATTAAAGGAATAGGCCTCAAGCATGAAACCAAAAGCCTAATTCATTTTAAAAAGACAAAAGATAGATGACTAAATCCAAATCAGTTAAACAATCAGCAAAAGGAAAATTGAAGACTGAAGAAGAATAAAGAAGGCATGATCAGCCTTAAAGCACAAAATCGGAGTTGAATCAGTGTTTTAAAGTATTAAGACAGACAGATCAGTAAAGGAAGCCTCCAAATGCCACATCAGTGAGGCAATAAATCCTCAAGAAGACATAAATTCCACCTGCCAGTTGATTTCACCTAAAAAGAATACAAAGTTAAATGCACAGTCAGAGATATTTGCCAAAGACAACTCAGAAGTAATTTCCAGCCTACCAAAAGCCTCCAAAGTCAAAAAAAGTGACTAAAGTAGATGAAATTTAGTGTAAAATCAATTAGCAGAGTTAAAACATCTGAAATCTTCTCCATAAGGCTTCCCAAAGGCCGAGAATCATTTACTCTGTATTAATTGAACAATCAGATCTTCCTTTCACTCCACCTCCTCAATTCATCTATAAATACCATATGAGGAGCCTAGTATTATTTTTGGTTGAATACTCATTGAATGTAAATAGCTATTGAGGTTGCTGAAGCTCTGTTTTGTAATTGAAGAAAGATAGGTTGAGATGAGAAGTTTGAAGCTGTAAAGACCCACTGGACTTGAAGATTGTAACTAGTTTGAACATCAAATATACAAGTTGATTTATGGAATCCTGGTCTATGTCAATGGTGATGTTTTTCTTAGTATAATTGTTATTTTTCTCATGTTTTCCATACTATCCACTTTCTTTGATAAAGAACAACAAATATAGATTAGGATTTACTATAAAGAACCCTAAATCTCACTGATAAGCTTTATCTTTATGTTTTCTTCTAAATGTGTGTTTGGGAATGATTTCAATAGAGTGTAAACAGTTGAGGAATGTTGGTGAGCCCATGTCTTGCTGAGTAAAACTTGAGATATTTTTTTTTAATGTTATCTTCATTGCATGCTAAGTAAAGCTAAACTAGGGAAGTCTATGGTTAGCCCTGTCCTCTAGTGTTTTCTCCAACAACTTTTTTGAAAGTTTCCCTTAAAAGTATGTCAAAAGCAGGATAGGTTCAAAGTCCTTACCTGATCTTAGGTTACTTTTTATGTTCAACTTGAATGTTTTTCCTTTGAATATGCTGAAATCAGGCTAGGTTAAAAGTCCTTACTTTATCTTACGCTATTCGTTGTTTTATCTTTAATGTTTTCCATTGAGAGTATACTGAAAGCAAGCTAGATTCTCTTACTTGATCTTAAGCTATTCTTTGTTTTCCTTTGAGTATGCTGAAAGCAGGCTAGGTTAAAAGTCCTTACTTGATCTTAAGCTATTCTTTGTTTTTCTTATATGTTTACTTCTTTCACCACTTCTTAATGTTCCATACCATAAATCAACTTAATGAGATCTTTTGACATAGATTACTTGCCCCATGGACCACTCTTGAAACTTTCTGTGCAATTAAATCCTTTTGTGACTCCATAGCCCAATGGATGGATATTGTTTCTTACTTATCCTATTAGCTGAACAATTCTGTCAACTTGCTCACAAATTTACCCTTCAAAAGACTTCCTTCACTTTGATGACATTCATCCCAACCAAAACAAACAAAACCCTTATACTTCATAACTAGCCTAATATCATATCATAAGCCTTAAAGAAATATCTTTGAAAACACTCACATAGAGAGATCCCTCTCTGAATCCAGGAGGGCTAGATCCTAGGATTCCAAAGTGGTTTTGATGTAGCCTCTGCAGCGTTTGTTCTTGTCAATCTTGCAAACTACGGAGGCCTAACACCAACTATATATATACCTACACTAGTTATTATTTTTAAGGTCTATGTAGCACTAAATAAAAGTTTTATGTTTTTAAAAAGAACTAGGTTGTCATCGCTAGTCAATATTTTCATAACACCCACTGCAAACACATATTGGAAAACACGGTTTTTGATATAGCAGTGCAGGGAGGATGCACTTTTCTCTGCAAACATATATTGGAAAATAAGATTTTTAATAGCAATTTAGGGAATATGCCCTTTTATCTACATCAAGTTAGGGCATCTATGCCATATATTCGCTTTTCTCTCCTCCATTATAGCTCTCAAAACAGGAATTTTAACACAACTCCCTTTGCTCTGAAAACACATATTAGATAACAAGGTTTTTGATAGTAGTGCAGGGCAGACACCCTTTTCTCTACATCTAATTCTCACATTTATGCCATATATTTGATTTTCTCTCCTCCATTATATCTCTCGAAATAGGAATTTTAACACATCTAGAAAAGATAAAATGGGTAGGGTGAACCCAAGCAAGAGAAGACAGAAGTTGAGAGAGAGAAACAAGTGGTTTATAACAACGAAAATATTTTAGGGTCTAAGAAAACATAGAGGGTACAATCTCCCTCCTCGACTGGACATTAATCAGGTTCTTCAAGTTCTAGAGGAAGAGGATGGGTGGGTTGTTGAATCAGAGGACACCACCTACAGAATCTAGAGCCAAATGTAAATGCAAAAATGTGAACTTGGGGTACATGGCCACTATGAGACAAGGTCAAACTATGCTCTATAATAGTGGCTTAAATCCAAGGGTTTTAAGCTTATAGTGCAATGAATAGGAATATTTCACATCCCTATATGCTTGCTGAGGTAGTGATAGTGGCCTCCATGGCAGAATTGTTTGTTGTTGGTAAGGAATTTTCAAAAATGGCTTCTCCTCACCACTCACCTCCCGCTCCTATCAAAATTTCAATTCCTTCACTTTTTTAGCCATCGAATTGTAGCAGTGGTGGGATATCGTCTTCATTCCATTATCTTTCTTCCAGTGATCAAGGAAGGGCATTTGTTGGAACAGGGTCCCCTAAAGTTGCGAATTTTGTACAATTTTTATATTTTTGGTATTAATTAGTCTAGCGCAGGAGTTTGGGGTGGGTCAAAACCCTGAATGCATTGTAATGGGTCAAGGGTAGACCTAGATTCCACAAACCATGGTTTGCAGACCACAGCAAAGTGTAGGCTAAGTCTTTATAAATAGATGAACATTTTGAGTCTTAAGGTAGGCAAGAATTAGGTCTGATGCTAAGCGTGAATTGCTAGATCCGTTGGGTTGGTTTTGGGTAAGGACTCCTGCTGGCTGTGTGCATGGAGATCCTCAGTCCTACTATGTGCAGACCCTGCTGGCTGTGTGCGTAGGATGTGTTAGGTTGTAACTAGTTTGGAATGATAATATATGCGGATGTAGTTGAAGTACCTCTGTGTGATATGGATCTGTTGTGTTATTGTTGAAATGAACCTTTGGATTCTGTTCAAAGTTGTGAATACATTTACATTATCTGCTTATGTTGCAATTATATTTGTGTTATGCATATGTATATCTGTGATCTGTCTCAGCTGGGAGTATAAGAGTTCTGTGATGGTTTCTGTTTAGCTAAGAGTACATATGTTATAAGATGCATCTTATGATATCATAATTACTGTACACACATGGATGCGAAGGTGTTAAATAGATCTGAATAGCTCTATTATGGTTATTAACTGAATATACTGTGAAAGCCTGCAAATAGACCTATGTGAACTTGGTAGGTTGTGAACTTGGATCTGCTCGACTAACTTGCTCTCTCTCAGGGTGCAGAAACCTAGTTCCAGCACCCTCCCATACTAATTCGGGTGAGGCTTTGGCCCGTGCAAGTAGGTCACTCCCGAAAGGGCCAGTAGTATTGGGGTTTGTTAGCAAAAATTAACCTCCAAACTTGGGTCAGGACCCCTCAAGCCAAAAAATGGTTCCGTTTCCGGGACAGGGAGCATATTGAGAGAGAGATCAGGTAATTCCAAAAGAGCATTGGAGGCCTGAGAAGAGAGAAATTGAAGAGTGGTTTGAAAAACAGGTTTAGGAATTTGCAATAAAAGAGAATCACAACACGAATTTGACAGTGGAGAAGTGGAAGAATAATTACATTTTCACTAAAGTCTATAAAATTTTCTTTGTAACATTTGTGAATGAGATTCAGGAGTGGGTGGCAAGGCTCGTAGATTTCCAACGTGTTGGAAGGACGAGAGGGTCATGCAGTGGACTCCAAAGTTGATCCAGCAGTTAGAAGGGACTGATAATACCATCACTCATATGGTACATCACTGGGTGGATAGTGTGTTGGGAGGATTTGTGATAAAGTTCGCAATCGATCATTTTGTGTCCTATTCAGAAGCAGAATAAAGGTTCTTCAAAGGGTTGTGAGGTAAGTTCCTGAAAACACTACCCTTATCAATCAAAATTTTTTTGTGCGAAAAAGGTATTTTGTGCAGCCACACCGAGTGAATGACCTCTGATCTGGGTGAAAGCACAACAAAAAGTGGTAAATAATATAGAACTAATCAAGAAGGAGATAGATCTATCTACAGTCTAGTAAGAGAGTCGGTTGCACATAGCCATCCAACTACACCACCTTCAAACTAGCATAGGGGTAAAAACTCACCCGTAACTCCACCTCCATCAGAAGACGATATGGCCTCACACATGAAGCTACCTACCTTCAAGGGCATAGGGGATGAAGATATGGACCATTTTTGGTTTTTCGCAAAGTTAGTATGGATTGCGCGGAATGTGGCCAGTGATGCTGCGAACGCCCCTTCCATATTTTTGTGGGTGGTGGTCGTAGTGTTCAAAGAGTTCATCCACAAGTTTTTGGAGGAATATTTTGATGATTGGACTATCTTTAGCTTAGTGAAAAAGCACGTCTCGAACTTGCGCATGATGTTGGATACCTGTAGGAAGCACCAGATTTCCCTGAATATCAAAAACTGCATATTCTGCATACCCTTTGCGATCTTGCTTGGGCACATAGTTTGTCGGAAAGGATTGATGGTTGATCCTGCCAAAGTCATAGTTATCATAAACTTAGCAGTTCCAACAATTGAGAAACAACTTCGTTCGATCCTCGGACATACAGGCTACTATAGAAAGTTCATTCAGGGGTTCGCACTGATCACGGCTCCTATGGAAAAATTTCTTAAGAAGGATGTTTCATTTTTTTGGGATGACGAGTGTCAGAAAAGATTCGAGCTACTCAAAAAGAAGATATTCTCTACGCCCATCCTCATCTTTCCTGATTGGGAAAAGGTATTCCATGTTCACATAAACGCATCAGATATCACCCTAGGAGCGGTCCTTACGCAGCCTGGAGATGGAGACATTGATCATCCTGTTGCGTTCGCTAGTAGGAAACTCTTTGGTGCGTAGATCAACTACTCCACTACAAAGCAGGAGGGATTGACTATGGTATACGTATTACAGAAATATTGGCATTATTTGTTAGGAGGGCACTTCAAAATGTTTACAAATCACTTGGCTTTGAAGTTGTGTATATATATATATATATATCTCTGTATGTATATGTATATATATATGTGTGTGTGTGTGTGTGTGTGTGTGTGTATATGTATATATATGTATATGTATATATATATATATATGTGTGTGTGTATATATATATATATATATATATATATATATATATATATATATAATTTTATTTAGTAATTATATGTTATTATGATTATGTTCTAATAATTAAATGTGTTTTATAGTGAGTTGTATATATTTATATCTTTTATATAAATATATATTTTATAATTTTGTTGAAATTATATCAATTTATTTTATAATTGTAAAATGTATCAATAAATAACTAATATAACTAATTTAGATTTCATATTTCATTTTTAACCAGAGATTTAGAAGTATTCTTTAATAGTAGTTTTAGAGATAAGATGTATTAGTTAGTTATAGAGATGAAATGGATTTAGGTTGGTTTAATTTCACCTTTTAAATAAGATATATTCCACATGAATACCCACATGAATATCATAGGCTCAAAAATTTTATTATTTTATTTTTCTATATAGCTATATTCCATATGAATACCATAGGTTCTCCAAGATTTTTATCTTTTCATTTGAATTATTTAATGTTTATATAAAGTTAATCCACATGAATCAGGTTCACAAATTTTATTATTTTAATTTTCTAAATACCTGTATTCCACATGAATACCATAGGTTCTCCAAGATTTTTATACTTTATTTTTCTAAGTTATTTTTTATTATTTTATTTTTATTTGAATTATTTAATGTTAAGTTATTTTTATATTATTTTTTATTTTATTTATTAATATTTTCATTTGAATTATTTAAAGGTTAATTTAATTTAATTGTTTTTTTAAGGCATTATACCATAATAAATTGGAAATACTAAATTTTTTAAAAATAGTATTTAGTAATTTAATTTTGATTTTTTTAAATAAATTTTTATATATATTAAATTTCAAAAATAATATTAATAAATGTTCAAATTTGATTTATTTTCTTATTATGATTTAATAAGTAAATGTGAATAATAAATAGAATAACATATTATTATTATTTTTAAAATATTCAAATTTATTTTATTTTATTGTTATGAATTAATAAGTATATGTGAATAATAAATATATTTTTTTCCTCTAAACCCTATATATATATATATAAAGTTATTTATTGTGTTATAATTTTATTAAGATGGTATAAATTTATTTAAATATTATTTAAAAACTATTTTAATTTATTGAAGTTAATGTTATGTTTAAAATAAATAACAAAACATTATATAGAAAATATCTTCTTGGTTTGGAGATGTAAAATCTCTACTAATAGGTCAACCACGTGAAGGTGAGAGCTTATATGACCCCAAAAAGGGTCCATCATTGGAATGGGACTAACCATTGATGCACACCCACATAATCCATTTCCAATGAGGCATAATCACTCACATGCTTAAAATAAACAACAAAAAATTATATAGAAAAGCTCTTCTTGGCTTGGAGATGTAAAATCTCTACTAACAGGGTCGGTCAACCACGTGAAGATGAGAGCTTATATGACCCCAAAAATGGTCCATGATTGGCATGGGACTAACCACTGACGCACACAATTCATTGCCAATGAGGCATAATCACTCACATGCATGCATGCACACAACAAACATAGGGTGCACAACCATACACATACCCACAAACATTACACATTGACTCACAAATTGACATGTTCACAGACATCACACTTACTATGAACTTTAGAATTAACATTATTTTATGCATGAACTTTAGAATTAGCATTATTTTATGCATGTGATTAAAAATGATTATAAATATTATGATGTTGATAATTATATTTATTTTATAAGTTAATTAGTATGATATTAAAAATAATATACATTTATTTTCTTTATTATATTTAAAACATTTATTATCAATAACAAAATTTTAGATTAATATCTATAATTTATGAAAAGGAAAATTATAAATTATTAAAATTAATTAAAATTTTTAAATAAGAATAATTGAATTTATTTATTATAATGATTTTATTATTAAATAAGTAATTTCTATGTGCCATTACAAATTAAATCTATTATAAAAATTATGGTATTGTTTTTTTTTTAGGGATTTGAATCTTGAGTTTCATAGTTTGCATAGCATTTTTATTTGCCAATATCATGGGCTTTTTAATGTTATTGTAATGTATATTATTTTTCATTTTAAAATGATAAATTAATATTATCAATATTTAAAATTTTGATAGAAAAAAATAATAAAAAATAAAATAAAAATAAAAATAAAAATAATAATAATAATAATTTCATAAATATTTAATTAATGTATTTACAAGTTAATATTTATAAAATAATTTAATATTCTAAATAATATATTTATATATAGAAATAAAAACAGTATATTTATAATGATAGAAACAAATATTTAAAAATATATATTCACACAAATTACATTCATATATCTCCAAACAAGTAAATAATAGAGATACAAATATAACAAAGAAAGATTCATAGACACAAAAAAAAAAAATCATACACATTCAAAGAATACATTCATACACATACATAGAATACAAGTAAATCAAAGAATACATTCATACACATGGAAAACATACAAGTACACAATACACATACAAATGTAGCAAATAATAGATTCATAGGCACATAAAGAATACAACCATACACATACAAATAATACAAGTAAAGAAAACACATAAAAATGTAGCAAACAATATATTCATACACATACGAAGAACACAAGTAAACAAGACACATTTAAAGAATACAAGTAAAGAAAACAGATACAAATGTAGAAAAGAATATATTCAGATACATACAAAAAACACAAGTAAACAAGACACATACAAATGTAACAAAGATTAGATTCATACACATACAATGAAACCACCTCTCTAACACAAAAAGATGCAAAATGAGACATTCATAAACACATAAGAATAAACACTCCAAACAAATACATACAAGTAATGCAAACACTCTCAAAAAAAAAATTCACAGACATCACATACAAGTAGATATCCTATTCATTGATGCATGACAAAATAAAAACCTCAACAAGTAAATTGTAACTATGTAAATGGAACTAATAAAAACACCATTTCAATTCTCAAAATAACACATTTATATACATACAAAATAAATAATCCAAAAGCACAAACATTTATATATAATAAATTTATACAAACAAATAATAGATAAATTTAAATATTTACAAACGCTCTAAATAATATATATAGTATTTAATTTAAATATATTAAAATATCAATGTAAATATTAAATTATATTTATTTATATATGTGAAAAGAATAAAAATATAATATAAATATCCTAATAACATATTTATATTAAAAATATATAATTAAACCAATAAAAAATCAAAATTAAAACAAAAACTTAAAAAAATCAAAATCAAAGTAAAAGAAAAAATTATTAAAAATTTATATAAATATGTGTTATAATTGTTATATAATTTATTTGAATAAGAGTGATTTTTTTATTTGTGTATATGGCGAAGATGTTTAAAACATTCAAAAAATGTTAAATAATTTATGTGAATAAGAGTGATTTTTCCATTTGTGTATGTTGGGAAGATGTTTAAAACATTGAAAAAATGTTAAATAATTATGTGAATAAGAGTGGATTTTCCATTTGTGTGTATGTTGGGAAGATGTTTAAGACATGTTTATAAATTATTATTATAATAAAATAATATAGTTGAGTTTGTTCATATTGGAGTTATCATAAACTAAAGATCATGAAAATCAAGAGCATGAGAAACACAACTCAAAGGAGGGTTACAATTTAACCTTTTCCTAAGAGCCTTTTGGAGGGGTTAAATTCCCCTCCACACAAAACAAATCTTACTCCTTTTATTAATGATAGTTTGCGTTCATGTACAATTCTCTGATGGGCCCATCTAAAGAAAAAATATACAATATTTTAATTGCAATGTTACAAAATATAAAAATTGATAATGTCTTCTCTTGGCTCATGGTCAACTTGGTATTGATAAATTTTCTGCAACACACAACATTAAAATGATATTGTTAGTATAGAAATACTTCATAAAAAATTGTAAAATAATTAAATACACAATTCATTATAATATATATATATATATATATATATATATATATATAACATTAATACAATATAATTATGCAAAGCCATACAAATATAATCTAATTTACCAATTTAATATAATAACAATTAAATTGCTCCCATAATACTTGTTAAGCCATTTGAAAGTAGTTTGAAGATAAGAATTTCTGAAATAATAATTAAAAAATTTCATTAGTGAAATTCATAAAGGCAAGAAACATACTAGTAAATAATAACTAAATTAATAATATGTTTATAAGTTTTGTTTTAACCTAGCATAGATATTTGTCAAGTTTTTAAGAGATTAATTTATACATTCCAGCCAATAATCTTTTCTGGGCCTCAATAGCATGCATGCACAAGACATTAATGGCATCAACAATAGTGAGTAGAGGAAGTGGTGGGATACCTAATATCGAGGGAAAAAATTGCTAATAAATCAATCAACTGTGTGAAAAACGTTTTGAACTTAGACTTACTCGACATGATAATGGTTTCATAGAATAGGATATGAGTGAAATGCTAAACAAGGATCAAACCGGGAATTTATTCTCTGCTCTGGGTTACCCTTGCCAAGAGTGTATATATTGGTTTGGAATGTATACAGTTGCCCAGACCATTTCCCCAAGTCGAATTCGAATTAGATGAATTGGAATTATTAAGTGTCAATGAATTGAGGGGTTTCTTTTCCCTTATTATCATATTATATAAATAGTAAGATCTTACATAAGAAGCAGTAATGGTTCCTGCAGAATCACTAGGAACTAGCTCATCAAAATAAAAACATATAAAAGATAAATAAATTAAAAGGAAGAAAAAATATGAAATATCAATGAGAAGGAGATGAACACTCATGAGAAAAGATAAGAGCATCAGAATATTGAAACTTTTTTTGGTATGAGAGAAAAAATAGTTTTCTTTATTGTAACCTACAAGGTAGAAGGCAACCTTGGTGTACGTCACACCATGAAAACAAAATCTGAAAGTACCATATTATTAGCGCGTTTATTTTAATCAATGATATATGACAATTGGAAATCTATATATTAATAATTCTTTGTTTGTTTGTGGGTTAAAGATAGTTTTAAATGATCCGATTACCAAAATGCAATTGGTTTACTTTTCTAAATTTAAAACCTTTGAACTAAAAAATGGGCATGGAACATTGATCAGTATATCCACGTCAAAACTGTTTTAAAATTTTTAAGTTTTTTTTGGATATGTATGCACAGTGTAGTCAACCTTGAAATAGAAATAGTCGAGTCAAACCTACTCCAGGCACAGTTCCACATAATTCCCATGGTTCATATGAGTTGGGCCAACTGGTCTAAATACAAGGTTGTTAGAGTAAGATACCTCAAGACAACTCGGCTTTAACCATGCAACAAATCGTGCCCTTTATAAATAATGTTTCTATAAAAAAATCGATGATACATTTAACATGATATGTTTTTTTGTTTCAACGAGGTTTAATGCATCCCCAATAGTGGAGGATAGTCCGGTTGGCAGACGAAATTTTGACCAGGTAGGTTATTATCGACCACCAAAATTATTAGAAATCAAACAAGGCTAGGACCACGAGGTTGTTATTGACCACCTAAACACCTAAACACATGTACTGAGATTTTTAAGTATATGGACTGAGATTTTTAAGCTTGTTCTGCAGATAAGTTTTGATTTAGATTTGGAACTCAAAATATAGACTAAAAATGAGGACTGTAGATATTTCGAGTTTTACATCTGAAAAAATACACTATAGAAACCCCAATCAACCACTTAAATTATTAGAAATTAAGAGGACTGTAAATATTTCGAATTTTACATCTAAAAAATTACACCACAGAAACCTCCAATCAACCACCTAAATTATTAGAGATCAAACAAGGTTGGTTTAGCCTTTGACATCGGCACAACTTTTTTTGTGACTGCTGAGGCGCAATATACATACAATGGATATTCAAATTCTAAATATACAATTTATACATACAAATTTCTATTTCAGATAGGAATTAGAAATATCGCCGGTTTAGGAGCACAAACAATGCGTCCCCTTAATACTGAAGAAACACATCAATATATGAGTATCCAACGGTCTACTAGGAGAATGCAAACAAACAAGAAACGTTTTCCTTCTTGTGAAACTGAATTTTCGGGTTACATTGTAAAAATAAATAAATTGCAGCGTTGTCTGGACTTGAACCCATGTCTCCCAGGCCAGAGAGCTGACCAAGTAGACTAGCGATTTTTCCATTTGTGTGTATGTTGGGAAGATGTTTAAAACATTGAAAAAATGTTAAATAATTATGTGAATAAGAGTGATTTTTCCATTTGTGTGTATGTTGGGAAGATGTTTAAGACATGTTTATAAATTATTATTATAATAAAATAATATAGTTGAGTTTGTTCATATTGGAGTTATCATAAACTAAAGATCATGAAAATCAAAAGCACAAGAAACACAACTCAAAGTAGGGTTACAATTTAACCTTCTCCTAAGAGCCTTTTGGAGGGGTTGAATTCCCCTCCACACAAAACAAATCCTACTCCTTTTATTAATGATAGTTTGTGTTCATGTACAATTCTTTGATGGGCCCATCTAAACAAAAAATATACAATATTTTTAATTACAGTGTTACAAAATATAAAAATTGATAATGTCTTCTCTTGGCTCATGATCAACTTGGTATTGATAAATTTTCTGCAACATACAACATTAAAATGATATTGTTAGTATACAAACACTTCATAAAAAAAATGTAAAATAATTAAATACACAATTCATTATTATATATATATATATATATATATGCAAAGCTATACAAATATAATCTAATTTACCAATTTAATATAATAACAATTAAATTTCTCCCATAATATTTGTTAAGCAATTTAAAAGTAGTTTGAACATAAAAAAATTTGAAATAATAATTAAATAATTTCATTAGTGAAATTCAAAGAGGCAAAAAACATGCTCAAAATAAAATAGCATGTAAATAATAACTAAATTCATAATATGTTTATAAGTTTTGTTTTAACCTAGAATAGATATTTGTCTAAGTTTTTAAGAGATTAATTTATACATTTCAGCCAGATAAGTTTTTCTGGGCCTCATCAATCAACTGTGAGACTTACTCGACATGATAATGGTTTCATAGAATAGAATATGAGTGAAATTCTAAACAAAGATCAAACTGGGAATTTATTCTTTGCTCTGGGTTACCCTTGCCAAGAGTGTATATATTGGTTTGGAATGTATACAGCTGTCCAGACCATTCCCCCAAGTCGAATTCGAGGTAGATAAATTGGAATTATTAAGTGTCGATGAATTGAGGGATTTCTTTTCCCTTATTATCTTACTATATAAATAGTAAGATCTTACATAGGTAGTAGTAATGGTTACTGAACGAGCTCTATTTTCATCTTCACTTGTTCATTGAAGAGAATCGAGACCGAAATTTAGAAGTCTGGTTCAAAATACAAACCTATAAAAGATACCCATGTCTCCCAGGCCAGAGAGCTGACCAAGTAGACTAGCGAGAAGTGTACGAAGTAATATTGTAATTTTTACCTCTAAATTGTAACTAGTTGGAAAGGACAAACAATCAATCCATTGACGATTGGGGCTCGGGTCGTGTTTATAGAAAACAGAACAGCAAAAATTGGTATCAATCTATTGACCCTCCACCTCACTTCTGTTTACTCCTTTTCTATAATGACACTCAGGTTGCTCTGAACATCTTCTGATTTAGATGACATCTCTGTGAACCACTGGTGCACAGCAGAAGATGTTTCGAATGGTGGTACACTACGGCAATCTTGTAAAATAAATTGAGGTACACTTCCATTCAAAGAATGAGCTGAAATCTCAGTAAAATTATGGTATTTTATTATTTGTAGATGCCATGTGTTATTAGGCATATGGCTACTACGAAATCCAGATAATTTGAGATTAAGACCTTTAGTATAAAAAATAAAACAAAGGGATACGAAAATTGCCTTTCACCTCTTCCTGGCAATGAGGTACTGAAGAATTAAATAAGGAGCATGAGCCAAATGAAAGAAACGAACGAGGCAGAAAACGAAAGTGGCCCATACACTTTACAAGAATCTTTAATAAAATAAGACTCAAATATCAGAAAAAGATGACAATGTAGGAATGATGAATCAATTCAAAAAAGGAAGACAGAACCATCTGTATAACATTGTTACCAGTTGACTCTACTCTGTGAAGAAGCCTTACTCTATCAACTCTACTCTGTGAAGAAACCTTGCTGAATCAACTCTTTATGTTCAGGACATGAAGGGGATAAACTTACTAAAAAAATCTCAACAGAATGATAAAGCCACAGCAGACCTGATGTGGGAAATATGGATGACCTTGACTTTCCACTCATGAATTTATATTCCAAAGGCTCTAACTGGGAATGCATTTTACTAAAATTGGACGCCCAGACTGTCCAAAGTGGCTATGTGTACAGAACATGTGACAGCCATTCTAATAAAAGGCGGAGGGCAGCCTGGTTGTGGGTGGCTTCTAGTGTTCCTCAAGACGCCGGAGATATCCACAAGTTGCCAGAAATCTTTTCAAATTTTTGAGTTTCTTGACTAACTGATTTGACTGATCATTTATTTTCAATTCCACCCATTTCAATCCAACTCACAAATATAAAACAACGAAATACGTTCTCACTCATAATCTTGCTCTATGATTTAGATGCTTCTTGTGAAATAAATTGAGGTACACTACCGAGGTACACTACATCGAATGGAAGTGTTGGAGCATTCATAGTTAGTGTGTAATTATTATTATATTAGGACATATATTTTACAGCTCACTGTCCCTATGAATAATGAATTAGGACATATATTTTACAACTCACTGTCCCTATGAATAATGAATTAGGAGATACAGGTTCAAGGCAAGAAGATGTCGAATTTTTGAATGAAGGCTTTCTTAAACGGGTTCAAATATGTGAACAGAGGAGGACTGAAACCTATTCTGCAATTGACATGCTCTGTTCTTATAGAAGAGGTATTCATAAACAGGAACAGAGGATATTGATGACCCTCTATCCATTAACCTGTGAGACGTAGTAGTGTGTTTGTGCCGTCGTAGAAGTCTAGGATATAATTTTCACAAATTCATGAGATCTAGGTTTAATTTTGAATGTAGCCTACAATTTGCTTAACCCGTAGAAAAGATTCATGAGATCTATGGTCAATTTTGAATGTAGACTAAGTTCAATTTGTTTAACCCTTAGAAAATAAATAGGACAAGTCATTCATACATATACGTTTGCCTCTTTCTAAAATACATGACTAACTATTCACACAGCTTAGCCCTTGCCTAAAGCAGAACAGAGCCATCAATCAAAGAATACTAACAGAACAGGGCCATCAACAAAGTTGAATACTAACCTTTCTTTTGCAATTGAAAGTTTGGAAACTGAAACTCCTGAAACTCCTCATTCACTGCTGTTGCAAAGACACTGGAAATGCTGCTCTACCTCAACACCCATCCATGCATATTCTCTCTCAATTAGCATAGAGACAACACACACACACAAAAAAAAAAAAGACCACACAAAACACATGGCAACAACACTGCACAACGCATACAACAACACTACACACAGTACAACACTAAACTGTACATTTATGGAGCGCTCCATAAGACACGACAGAGTGCTTGAGAGAGAAAGAAAAAACTAACAGCGCCAAAATTCTTAACCTGTTGAATTAACACAAAAGACAATTTATCAGCTTACATAAATGTCCATGTCCCTGTGAAATGAATTAAAGAAATAGACAAACAAACAAAAATATGGTGCCTGTGAGAAATCCGCTTGATGGCCTCCTGCCTTTCCTGAATTTCTTGTGCAGAACCTCTTCTCAATCGATCATTCTTCATTGAGTCGAATGAGGCGTGAGTATATATAATACACTCATGAAACTTTAGATCGAGTTTTAAGTTGTTTGCACCGTTGAGTTGAAAGTCAAAGCTATCTTTTAATTAAAATCTTAAACCATTCTTTTAATTACCATTATTTAATCTTAAATCTTAAACCATTCGTTTAATTAGTGTTTTGTAATTTATGATGTTTTTAAAAATTGAACTGTTTGTTGTTTTTAACGTCGCATTGTAGTTGTTTTTTTTAAAATTAAATTATGTTTTTGAATGTTAAGCTTTCAAGTGATTCCAACCTTTTTACCCAAGAATGCTATTTAAACCAATCTTTTAAACGGATCTTGAGGTGTGATTAAAGAATTAAAAATATTGTTCCTTCCTATGTTTAAATGGGCAATAATTGTTTATACATACCCTTGGCAACCTTACACATTTCTCTACTTAAAACTCATAATTGTTTGAATTTCCAGCTCCTATGTAGAACCTCCTCTTAATCACCTATTCATGTCATGATTCACTCACCAAACAAAACTATATTCAAGGCATTCCTAAATGACAAGTCTAGTTGTAGGCATTTTTGGACCATTAGCTAGCTTTCTATCGTAGAATCCTATTAAAATCTTAAACCCATTTTTAATTACCTTTCCTTAAACCAATCTTTTAATTAGCATTTAAACTCATTTGAGTTGTCATGTGCTTTCAAGTATGTTTTTAAACGATATTTTTCAAAACCTCCCTTTCATTACTTTTCAATTTTGTTTTTAAATGAGAAAACATTCTTTCAAGTTTGTGATATATATGATATATAAACTAGCAATTTTAGCTTAAATATTATCCAAAAAAACAATGAATGTTATATGCTCCACTGTAATATGTAATTTTAATATCACATATAAAAATAAATATTAACTTGAAGAAAGTAAATTTTATTAAAATTATAAAACATAAAAATTATTTGAAAAAAGAAAAAAATAGTGCAATTTTCTTTTTGTGATTAACTTGGTATTATTTGTTTCAAAATTGAATGATAAATGGTTTTAATGAAGTATATGTAACTTATCTTGATATAATAATTTATATATGTAGACTTTTATTTTTAATTGAGATTAGTTTGGATGATTGAAAATTTTATTTTTACATTCCTTTTTCAAATTTAAATCTTACATGTTACAATTTTTTATACTTTTGTGAGTTGATTGACCCTAATAAAATACTTAATCACATTTTATAAAATGATTTGAAGAATGACAAAACAATTCCAAGCATTTAATTATTATCAATCCAAAACTTTTACAATAAAGAAATAACAAAACATTTCTAAACATTTAATTATTATCCATCCAAAACTTTTTACAATAAATAAATCTTAAATGGCTAGTTCAAGTATGATAAATATTTTAAAATTTCATTATTATTATTATCCGATTTTAAATGAGACCCCCTTGTTTGTGGGACAAGGGACCCATCACCAAGTCAGTGTATGAGACCCCCCTTGTTTGTGGGACAAGGGACCCAATGCTAAGTCTACCAAGGCATACATACTCTACCGCCCTTTGCTTTTGAACTTGTGACCTCTTTGGAGGAAACACATGCTCTTAAAAATTAGGCTTAAGGAAAACTTAATATGAATGGGGTGTGGGTTTGGGAGCATATATTAAGGAAAACCTATTACCCTCATAATGAGGGTGGGATTGGGGGGAGATATTAAGGAAACTTATTACCCTCATAATGAGGGTATGGGGGGCAAGATATTAGGGAGAACTTATGTTGAGGGTGGAGATGAGTGTAGATATTAGTTACGAGGATAATGTTGGAGAATATATTAATGGAAATTTATTAGGTGAGTTTGGGGAGAGATGTTGGGGAAAAAGAAATATGTGGTGGGAAATATTTTAGGGAAAAATTGTTACCCTCATAATAATGTTGGAAGCGGTGGTGGATATTAATTATGAGAGCGAGTTGGGGGAAAATGTTAGGGAAAGCATAACATGAGGGCAGAGAGAGACATATTAGGGAAAAATTACTAGGTTGAGGGTGGGGAGATATTATTTCCGTAATAAAAGTGTGGAATTGGAGGGAGAGTTTAGAGAAACATTTAGGGGGTGGGAGTATATAGTAGGGAAAACTTAAAAAAATTTATTTAATTTATTCCCTTTCCCCGTAGCCTCCTCATATTAAGGTTTTCTTAATATATACCCTCATAATGACCCTCATTATGAATTTTCTCTAATATCACCCCCCAACCCCATATTCCCCCCATATTACATTTTCCCTAACATCTACCCCCACCCACACAATCCCCTCATATTATATTTCCCTAATATCTCCCCCCACCCTCTCCCTCAGCATCATTATGAGTTTTCTTTAGTATGTCCCCCTAATCCTACACCTTCTCATATTAAATTGCGTTAATTTTTCCTTAATATTTTAGTCAACCAAACTCACACATGCTAACGTGATATAATATTTTATTATGTATGTTATTCTAGAGTTTATCATTTATTTATAAAATATTACAATTATTTATGATAATATTATTATCTATTAGGATTAAAATTATACAATATCATATAAACATATTTATAAATCTAAAATACACAATAAATAATAAATATAATTATTAATTTTTTAATAATAAATAATAATAATAATAATAATTTAACTTTAATGTCACAACTAAGCTAGACACAAAGTTGGTGTATGATACCCTCTTGATTGTGTGACAATGGACTTGCTTCAACACAACAATTTGTATTCTAAAGTTTATGAAGGTCTACATACATATTTATTAAATATTCTTATATTAATAAATGTATGAAAATTATTATTGTAATCTTTTCTAACATTATTATATTATTAATATAAACATAAATAAGATATTAAGATTAATATATAACAATATGTTAATAAATATAATGCATGGGGGCTCCCCTATGGGGGTGTGTATCGAGGATATTGGTGGACATGGTGGTTCTGTCTGCCACCTCGCAGAGGCGATTACATTAAATGGAGGGGGTGGTGTGGCCACCCTCGTGTACGTAGAAGAATGTGAGTATACTGCATCTAATCAACCATGATAAGTAGCATTAATAGGAGGAAAGGGGGAAGGCTGGTATGTCTCGAAAGAATTATCCCAGGGAAAAATCTTGAAGCCTTTGGAAAAGGGGGAGGCGGGTCTGTTTCAGAAGAATTATCCCAAGGAAAAATCTTGAAGCCTTTGGAAATGAGGTATGGCCTAAATTTTGGGAGAAATATAGGTTATATGGAGGCAATTAGTAAAAACTAATATTCAAGTACAATTTCTTTTGCATCCTTGAGAGCAGCTCTCACGGGAAAGGATATGAAAGTGAAGCTATATGAAAGTTGTGTAGGGGAAAATTGGGGATCGGTTCTATGTAGCTCAGGGATAAGGAAGTCTGTTTGGAGTCCATACCATATTTTAGCTACATACCAATTCCTTTCAATTTCTCTCAATGTAATTGGTACGCAAGGACCCTTGCAAGTCTTCCCTTGATGCACAGAGGTCACCCTGTCTTGGGTAATTCTTAAGCCTTATTATATTTATAATTTAGCTGCTAGAATTTTAATTAGCTTCGACTGTTTGCTTTTGGTGTTGTTTTTTCATATGGACTTGGTCATTCTCTCATTTTTGTAGTTGCAGTAGTGGGACTATATCCATGCATTGTGGTATATTTCCTTTTAATTTTTCCAAACCTTACATGTACCAATGTTGTTTTAATATATATTACTGGATTCTGACACTTTGGAGTTGGTATGGTTGCTTTTAGGTTTCATCATCCCAATAGTGTTGACAACTGTTACTTTGCCTTATTTCTACACTCAATGTTTTGTTCTAGTACATTTATGTGTTGATACCATAAGGATATTCCTATTTGAAAATATGTAGTTCCAACGTATGAGAAGTAGGCACGAGGGGAGGAAACAATTCACAGGGTTTAAAGTAAACCCAAAAACAGGCCTAAGATGCCACTAAACTCTTTCATTTGTTTGTACCCATACAAACCTGTAATGAAATTTAGCAATTAGAAATCCTAACAACTAGAGATAATTATACCTTCTCAAATTTATAGATAATCGATGAAATTGGGGAGTGGTTTCCTAAACCTAATCATACCAAGGGAAGCAAAAATAAGTACTTCAACACCTTATCACAATAATGGAAAATACAAACCCTATTGGGAAGGATCCTTACTGAAAACAAGGATTAAAGATATAATTATTTATATGTCTCGAGGATTTCAAACATATCCAGATAAACCAATGGGCTTGTCTTGAGAGAAGGGACACCTGGGTGGCTCATATTGAGTGCCAAATTCCATGTATTATTGTTACATCAATTGCTTCAATATCCACTACTAAGGACATGACACTTGTTACCTCTTATAATTCCTAGCTTTTGAAATGTTTGCTCACATATTATTATTATTATTATTATTATTATTATTATTATTATTATGTAGATACTTCAATTATGCTTTAGATGTTAAAAATTTTTGAGTTTTAAACCTTATTATTTTACAGGTAGCTGATAAAAAATATATGTTTTCACTCTAGGAAAAGTGAGACTGCTTGTAGACAGACATGCTTAAGATGGTAGGATGAATAATGTACTAACATTATATTTGTTCCTAACATCCATCAAATCCATTTTCTCTAGAGAATTTTTTGTTTCTATGAGTGGGTATATCCATGATTGGATTGACTAATGAACCTTGTATTTGCAAAACTTTGTCCAACACAATCCTCATTTATAGTGCTCTGACCTGTTAATGTTCACAACTAAGGTCAAATTCCACATTGGAAAACTCATATAATTAAGATAATAATTTAATTAGATTCCTCTTTTTGAGAGGATCAAAATCGGCCTATAGATCACCTTAATCGGTTAAGTATAATTTAAGTTATTAATTAATTTATTATTTTATGGGTCGGCCTAATAAAATGTTGATTTGGCCAAAGCCCCAAGTAGTCACTTACAAAGTTATAAATAGAAGCGACCTCAAGTTCATTTTCACACATTCGCTCATGAGATCTCCTCCAGGACATTTAATTTTTGGTCGTATTTTCTATTTTTGGATCGCACAGGTACATCGATAGGAGCTCGCGCAAAAGGTCGGGATCACAAAAGTGATCACGCATTAGATCTGGGTGATCTGAAGCAAAGTTGCAGGCATGAAAGGCTAAGGTAGTGGCCTAGGTTAGCAGAGCCACAAGCTAGGTGTGTTGTGCCCACGGCCAAGGAGCCAGAACCGCTAGCTAAGTTTTTTGAGGGCATGACCTAGTCACAGAGGTCAGATCGGGCTGATTTGAAGCAGAGCAGTAGGAAAAAAGTGTTGTGGTAGCGGCTCAGAGTACCAAAGCCACGGGATGAGTGTGTTAAGTCTGCGGCTTAGAGAATTACTGGACAGATCTAATTTGGTTCACCTTCAGTTGATTGCGCAATGATTCTAGACATCAATCGTTCAGTCACAGTTGCATCAGAGTGATCATTGAATATCTCCTGCATTCAAATCTAGGGCTTCAGAGATGAGATCACTTAGTGATCTTTCAGATTTTTGTTTTGGTATTATAGATCTACCAATCCCTATATCATATCTATTTTTTTCTGCTATAGATGTATCTTCAGTCCTCATTCAGTATCAGTCATGTTCATATGTCTGTTACAACCAATGTCAATGCATTTCATTTCTCAGATTCAATTTTTCCTTCATGCAGAAGTATGGGTTTGGTTTTAATGCATGTATGCTATTTTTTTTCTGCATCATAAAGATATGTACCTATAGATCATTGTACTCTTGTTGTTGAATCATTTGATGAATATCTGAGAAGAATAATTTGCAAGGGTTTTCCCCGTAGTGGGTTTTTCCTTGGTCTTAGACCACTCCTCGTGTCTCTATGTGTTCATTCTTCTCTTCCTTTGATATTTTACTTTCTTCTTCTTAGATGATGATGACGTTATTTCTGCATAGTTATATATTATTCTAGTTAATAATATAGATATGTACAAAAGAATAATTATTTAGGGTGAATGTAACATGTTAATGATGAAATGTAACTATCAAAGTAATGAGAAATGTTGGTTTATGAAAAATTAACATGGTACATGTTAGCGCTAGAGTCAACACTTGGATTATATCAAGTGCCTGACCAGACACATCTTAATCTCAATGGATTTTATTATAGTTGGATTATGTTTTGGAAGGTGGTTGGAGTTATCACACACTAGAAAAAGGATTTTGAACAGATAAATCACTCACACATATGGGGGTACTAATGTTTGATGTAGTAGAAAAGACAATTTTGTAATCCAATGGTTAGGATAACACGAAAATAATAGTGGGTCTATAAGATAGAAATCCACTGCTTAGATGAAAGGATAGCAAAAGATTCTAGAGGTTTAATGCAATAAAATAAAGCTTTCACAAGACTTATAAGAATTTCATCATACATCTAAAAGGTTTCTCCCACAGGGAATGCTTATGAATAGGCTTACCATACACATCTAATCAAGAAAGCTTGTAAAACAAGACTGATAAAAATAGATAACCATGTATTGCTATATCATAAGGCTGACCAAAAAATGAGATAATTTATATATCACAATCTGGAAATGAAGTTGTAAGATATGGAAACACATAAGGAAAGTACGCAATACACACATCAAAACATTCATAAATACTCAAGAGTGCATCTAAATGTTATAAGTTAAAAAGATACACAACTAAGGATTCTAGGAGATGAACAACTCACAAACCTCTTTCTCATTTATTTTCGTAATACATATACAAAAAGGTTATATATTAAAGATCCACAATTTTAGCTAGTCTGCTGTAGGAAATTTATTACAAATTTCTAAATATAGAAAAATATATTTAAATTTGATCTAAAAATAGAAAGGCAGTCGATGTAAAATATTTGGTTTACTAAAGTATACAAATAAAAATTGATAATATGAAAGTCGAACTTGTCAAGCTAAGGTGCCTAACTGCTCCTTGATTCCTGGAATATTTTTCTCCATAAAAAGTGCAACAGTTACTAACTGAATGTGACACCTGGAAGATAACTCACTAGATAGGGCTTGGCTGGGAAGAAGAAAATATTACCACTATAGCTTCATATACTTAATCACCATGTAATGTCATTGCTTGAGACCAAACCAACCCATCCTTATATATTCTTATGATAAAAACAAAGAGCTACCTATTGAAAATGTAGCGAACACTGATAACTTTGTAAATAGGCCCAAAATAATATTGATCTTCAAATTGTCCTGCTTGATGGAGACGGAGATTGGTCACACAATATGCTGATAGGTTCAACTTTTAAAGGGGTTGGCATAGGTGGGTGGTTCGATTCTTCCCCAATGGTAGAAACCTGGCTCTTTTGTATTGAAGGATTTCCCACTTTCCTTCTTGAAATAATTCCACTGAAACCCTCATACGTTAGAAATTTTTCCCACGTGTATCTCCTCTTCTTCAAATGATATAACAACAACATTTTTATTTAACCCTCGGTGATAAATATTATGAAGAAAATAATTTTGGGTTCACCATATCTTCTGATACACTTTCGTCAGTGATTTGTAAAGGAATAAAGGGAGCTTCATAGGTCTAGAACCTGAAATATGAGATAGAAATCTCATTTGATATTGATGAACTATAGAGAACCTTCCCTCGCAGGTGATATAGCGTAAGACTATAGTGATAACTCCCTGTTATTTAGGCTTAAAATAGGAAATAGGGATAATAGGAGTCCAATTCACATCTGCATGTTTAGGTTTAATATATGCATTTAAATCGTCTGCAAACAAATTTTTTCCCTTATGACCATGACTCACCTGAAGTCGAAAACTATGTAGCTCATGCTATGATGGCTTCTAATATCTCAAATGTTTGAGACCCCACCATGACCCAATTTTCGTTAAATGATTTGGCTAATGCTTGAGTGACCACAACATTCTCCCCTAAGAATTTGCTCAAAAAATGATACCATTCGACTGCCTAAAATTGTGCCTTTGCGCGGTGGTTAGAAAACTGTCTATTAGCAGGTTCCGAGCGGTTTACTTTACCGCTTCAGCCCATTCTGTATTACTAACACCTTATTCAAATGTTGATGAACACTTGTAAAGAATGAACAGAGGAAAGCCATGGAGCCCTAAACGATGCTGGAAGAAATTTGAAAGGTAGATTTCTCGGGGTAAATAGTTACGAGAAACAATGAATGTAAACCCCTAAACTCTCTGCATGCCCTTGATTTCAGTGAAGTTAGTTGACACGAAACTGAATGATTTACTTTTAGGTGCAAACTCAGCATCACTCCACCAAATAATTTGTGTAACTGCTACTTGTACTTTAGTTTTGAGGTTCTTCTTTAATGAGTAGTGTCCTTGGCATATTTGCTAAATTTAGAAGTTACAATAGAAAATCCTCTTCATAGTGGACCTCCAATGAGAAATGACTACGTTCCAAAAGAGTAGCGCCTTTTCATGTTGTTTTATCCTTGACAACTCCTTATACAAGTTCTGAGAAAATTGCTACTTTACATAAAGGAAGTAATTTCTGTGTTGCCCTTTGAAACCAAATTTTCTGGGAAAATTGCTACTTTGCATAAAGGTAGCAATTTTTTGTTATTTCCTAAATAGAAAATTATTTTGACATTTTATGCTTGATTTTGGATCATTCAATTTAAGAAGATGTCATTATGGATAAATAATACTCTAAAATTAAATCCATGGCATTAACTACACAAGGTAGTTAGAGACTTATTAAGAAATAGATTTACCCTAATTACTCTAAGACACAAAAATAGACTCTTGGACTCAAAATTATGGATTTTGTTGAAAATAATAACAAATTTGACACTCTTTTTAACCCCACAAGGCCTTCAACCATGGGATAAGTGGGAAAATAAAGGATTGAAGAGACAAATGCAATGATGACTAGACGAAAAAAATACAGTGCTAATAGTGGCTCCTATTGTGGATGAAGTCCTCCCTGCAAGGCTTCAAGGACCGTAGACTCAGTGCCTTAAACTCTCAGGAATTTTATAATTTAAGGAACTAATGATAAGAACTGACTTTTCATTGACTGAACTCAAACTTGACTCTATTTACAGACACACATACCATTGGGCATGGAGTTTTATTGAAACAACACTCCGGATATTTTACAATGGAAAGACATGATTGACTTAAAAAATGAAATTTTTTTAGAGAAAATGACCATTGACTAGACCCCTAGTCAATTGATCATCATCTAAATTCTTGATTAGAAATGTGGTGTTCTCCAAAATGTGAGCAATCTTGAATGGCCCGGACCACAAGTTGTTGAACTTGCATGCTTTCCATGGTTTTCTCTTCTCACATACTAGTGCATTACCAAATCAAGTTTTACTTTAACTCAACATCTCTTAATGCACGGATGAAAAAATAAATAGGCTGCTCCAAGCCTTCTTCGTTCTTTTGTATTAAAAGTACTACAATAGTTTCCTCATAATCATATGAAAATGTTAGGAAATCCTTCTCAAAATCAGGGTTGATTAACACCGGGGCTTCGGTTAGGGTAGATTTTATTTCTATGAAATATTCTTTTGATTCATATTACCATTTAAATCCTGCATCTTTCCTTAATAAGGAATTTATATGTTTAATTAGTTCTGTAAAGTTTGGAACAAAACGCCATAGAAAATTAATTTTACCCAAGAATGACTGCAATTATTTTTTATTTCTAGGTAGACCAATAGTCTTTATAACCTCAACTCTCTCGGGATCAATACAAATACCATTTTCTGCCACTATCTGCCCCAATAGTTTTCCCTCTTGAACAACAAAGAATGATTTCTTTGGGTTCAAAGATGAACCAAATTTTATACACCTATTAAACATGTGTTGAAAATGTTTTAAATGATCCTCATCAAATTTTGAAAATAGTATAATGTCATCCAAGTAAATGACTACAAACCTGTCCTTTTCCCTTGCAAAGGCAATATCCATTGCATGTTGAAACGTTGTACCTGCATTCATTAAACCGAAAGGAATCTTATCGTACATAAATGTTCTTAGGGTGTAGTGAAATTTATTTTCTCCCTATCTTGTTTATCAACTGAGATTTGATTATACCCCAAGAAACCATATATCATTGACAACCTATTTGAGCCTACTACCTGTTGCAAAACACGGTCCATCTTGGGTAAAGGATAATTTTCCTTTAGCGAACACTAGCTCAAATTGCAGAAATCAACGCAAATTCTAATTTCACCTTTCTCCTTTCGGATTGGAACTATATTAGTGACCCAATTGGAAAATCTTAAGGTAAGAATTATTTTGGCTTCCCACATCTTTCTTATTTCATTTTCAATAAAAGGGAGTAACATGGGATTAATATGTCTTATCTTCTATACTACAAGTTTCGCTTCTGTTTTGAGATGAATTTTATGTTCCATTACACTTTGTTATAGGTCTTTAAATCACTGTAGGACCATGCAAAAATGTCTGGATATTGCTTCAATAGATTGACATATTTAGTTCTAGTTTCCTGGGGAAGAAAACTATAAACTTTAATAAATGTAGGCTCATTTTATGTACCAATATTGTAGTTAAGTGTATTCTCTCCATCTATTTTACTATTAGGCTTTAAAAAGATATCATTATTATCGAACAACCTCTCTAAAGGAACCAAGCCTTTAGGAATAATGTTTGTTTTTAGATCAATAATTTATCTTTTCCAGCTATAGTATTTTTAAAGGGCTTTCTATTTTGACTTTCAACTGTGTCTTGCTCATTATCAATTTGATTGCCTGAAAGCTCCCCTACACATTCCAAGAATTTTTGAATTTCTTTATCATCTTCAAATACTTTCCAGTATTTGATATTTTCAGGAATGGAAGGTCTATTTTTTATCTGGACATCATATGTTGCTTTAACATCAAGAGGAACCTTAAAATTACTCATAGCTATGGCCAGTGAATCCGCCATTTCATTTGCTTCCCTAGAAACATAATTTAAATTGAAGGCTGAAAAATGGTTCAATTAAATCCCACACTTCATTTCTGAAGTTTTTTAATTTTGATTTTTTCACTTGATAATTATCTCTCACTTACTGTACCACCAATTATGAATCACCAAAAACAACCAACTGTTCATCTCCCAAATCTTTTGTTGCTTTCATACCCAAAACAAGGGCCTCATACTCAACAGTGTTGGTGGTAGTGACAAATTGTAATTTATATGATAGGTTTACTACTTTCTAAGTGGGAGAAATAAGAACTACACTAGCCCCTCATCCCTCTCGTGATGAGGTTCCATCAAAATTTAATTTCTAGACCTACCTTGTTTCCAAATTCTACTCATTTGTGACTTGTAAATTCTGCTTTTTCCTGAGTTCAAGCTGAAAATTGTTGTCATCGGTAGTAAGGTGTAATATGGATGACCCTAACTCCCTCTCCTCTACATATATAGGATGATTTGAGGGGTTTTTTTGATCACTTATGATATAATCCATTTGTGTTTACCTCTACAAGCTCCTGAATTATCCTCTAAATATAGGGATAATGGCATAGGTCATATCCATTTGAAGGGTGCCTCCCAGATTTTTGGACCAAGATCTGGAAAGAAGAATTCCAAACCTAGAAGGTATGTCCACAGCCACTATGTCCATTACTAGAATTTTCATGGGGAGCTGGGTAAGGGAGACTTCCACATCTTTGATTACTCCAAAACACTTGACCCTTTTAGAGTTGAATGTGTAAAGATCATGGTTTTTCTTAGTGATTTCCAGTCCTAGTTCATCCATCACTTTCTTAGGCATTAGATTGTGAGAGGCCCCATAATCTAATAGGCAGTTATGGAGTAGCTTGTCATGAATATTGATTGGAAGATAAAAAGATGGGGAATTATCATTTTTCTAATCTTGGACATGGATACCCAAGTAGATGGTAGGATGTTCATTCTATAGATTTACTGAGTTAGGATCAGGAGTAGATGGTTGTAACGGATTTTTAAATTATTCTCTGTAGACTGGATTTTTCAACAGTTCAGGGAGTGGAATTGGAATTTTGATTTTATTTAGTTCTGACTCGAAACTGAAATTGAGAGGGGTTATATCCTTATTTTCTACAACATTTTTCCTGACTAGAGGAAGGTTAGGCAATGGAGGAGTATCATTAACTTTTGTCTTTTTTTTGGAAGAATGTTTTTCATAATCTTATTTTTGATGGGGCCTTTGGAAAACTGGTTTAGAACTCAAATTATAATTTTATGTTTGATTTTTAGCTTGGTTTTTCTCATTTTGGACATAAATATGACCATATTTGTCATCTGAAAAGAGATTTATCATAGAATGATCTTCATACTCTTGCAGACTCAAACAAGTTGACTGTGATGTCTCCCCAACTAAATTTATGTCTTCATCTTCCTCTTCATGCTCTTGTTGATTTTCCTCAGCAAAATGATTCAATGGAGGATGAACATTCTGATCATCGGGGTTTCTTCTTAGATGTTGTAAAATCTATTGAGGCTGAAAGGGTCTCCTAAAGGATCCTAATTTCTATTTCCTTCATTTTGAAAGGGTCTAGCAGTAGACCAATTTTCTAATTCTAGTTTAGACATTTTGGAAGCATGATTTTTAATTAAACTGGAAATTCGATCAATATTTTCTTCAGCTATAAAATATTTAGAGGAAGAAGGTAGTTTCTCCTCTTTCATTTGTTTCTTACCCTTTAATCCCTTCCCCTCTTCTATTTTCAGTTTATTTGAGGCCAAAATATTGGACCGCACTCCAATAACAGCCTCCTGCATAGCTACCAATATTTGTGGATTCTCTACTCTTAACCACAATGAAAACTTGGATTCTAAGGCATTGCCAAAGGTTATCATAGTTGTAGTTTCACGGGGTTAGACTTCTACTGAAATTTTATGATAAAATTTATTGAATCTCTTTGTAAAATCTTCTAATGACTCATCATTATTCTTCTTTCAAGCTCCAAACTATGTAAAGTAATATAAGCAATCGTTACATGCATCCCATTGTTTTACAAACACTTCCTCCAAATCATCTATTCTTGTTATTGAATTTTTTGGTAAATTTCTAAACCATTTACGATCTTCTCCATCCAAGCTTTGAACAAAGAGTATCAACCAAACATCTTCTTGTTCAATATTTTGGTTATCGTCATAACTGTAAAAAGAAACTAAATGCTCCTTAGCAGATATTCCTTCTCCCTCCCTTGTATATTTTGGAAAATATCTGAGATAATCCCGTTGAGCAAGGGAATGTAAATGTTGAGGGAGAACAAGAAGTGCATATCTTGTAGCAAAAATTAGTTGCATCCTTGTAGGAGGAGGCTAAGCGGTGACTTGTTGAGGTACAATCAACAAATGACTTGCTGATACAGATGTTTGAGTGCTTGAAATTGTAGTTTGTGGAATCTGTATTTGTTTCAGAATAGCAGAAAGTTATTGGGCCATTTCTCCATGCTCTTGATATGAGAAAGGATTATCAAAAAAATGAACACAAGAGGATTTTATTTCGACCTCCCCAAGAGAATCAGATCCAGATGTAGATTCTTGAAGGATTTCAGCAACTTCAATTTTTTTTTATTGAGCTAAACAGTTAGAGAGATTAAAGGTTGAATTTCAGGAGTATTACCTTTTCCCTTATGAGAAGAGGAGGAGCCAATAGATAGGTTTTGGAATAGGTGAGAATAATCATGTTGTGTTTCAAGGGAGGAATAATATTAAGGATGAGTTTGAAGAAATTTTTAAATTATTTTAATGTCTTCTTCAGTTAGAATAGCCCTATATAAGAAGGGTGCAATATCCAATGTCTATTCTAATTCCCTTTCTGTAAACAAAAAGGCTTCTGATTCCTGATTCTCTTCACTGACACTTAAAACCTCTGATTTTTTTTCTTTATCTAGAGTAACACTTATCTCTCATTTACTAAATGATAACACTTATCGATGATTTCTTTTATAATTTTTGGGTGTGGGGTGCGGGGAGGCCGATTTTCGCTGATTGTGCTCCAAGACTCTTCCAATTGTATATGTGTTTTAGACTTGTGAGGTGCCATTAGAAGTCGAACCTGGAGTGGGTGGACCAGCCACGCAAGGATTTTAGACTATTATCCATGCTCGTTGTTGAAAATTGTAGCAAGAAAGACGCAACTTGATTTTTCCTTGGTCACATTGAGAAAATTAAAATTTCACATCAACAAACAACTTGGAGGTAGTTAACTTGTGCAACATGGATCTTATCACTTAATTAGATTAGTAAATTTGAAGTAGAGGGGTTGGAGATTAGTTAAGCATGTGTGATTTCTAATTTGTAGCAACCAAGGTTGGTTATTTCTAGTCGTATTCAATTAAAATAGTTCTATGTGTCAATAGAACTAGTGGAAGGTCAATTGTGTAGTAGGAAAATAGTCTAACTCAATGATCATCTATTTAACTGATCAATCAACCATAATAACTAATGCATGTAAGGAATTGGAATTACGCAAGTTGTGGTGGATATTCCAAGGAAGTGTACAATTAATTATATAATAGATTGAGTGTACATTTTAGAGCATTGGTCAGGTGATAAATCATTGGGAATTACGCAAGAAAATAGGGAGGAAATAGGGGCCTATTTCCCCAAGAATTATGCAAGGAAACAAGATTGAGTGCAGGCATCGGGAGTGCTGGTAGAGCGAGTGTAGGAATCATGTGTACAAGCAGCGTGAATGCAGGTAGCGCAAGAGAAGGAAAAGTGAGAACATGTTTACTCTTGGAGGTTGTCCTCAGAGCGATAGATCACAATTGTAATTGTTTCTGAATTCTCTTGATTAATACAAACATGCTTAAGGGGTTTTTAGTAGTTGCTTTCCCTTAGAAACATCTGGGTACCTATGTATTTGATGATGCATATTTGAGAATGTTGTTCAAAATTGTGAATTAATTTCCATAGAGCAGTAGTGTAGAATTGTGTCTCTTGATTTATATTAAATTTCTTGAGCAGTTGCAATTCTATCACCAAATTTCTACATCGCCAGCGAGGACATATGAGGAGGGTCATGGGTTAGAGGGGAAATTAGCGGTATTTTAAGGTCTAATATGGGTCTCCTAAGAAATATTATAAAATAATAGTGTAAATAATCAAATAAGATTTGATTGCATCATCAATATTTATAGGAAAAAAATATATATATATTTTTTCAACTCGTCTTTTCTACTTATATCCCTCAATTTTACTTAAATTTCGAGCAAGAGCGCTCATTGAATGAAAAATTTAATTCATCATCCAAGGAATACTCATGTTGCATAATTTCGATATACCATGCAACACGAAAAATTAGAAACACATGAAAAAATGTGGTTGCAATCACTTTTTTCATGTATTTCTCATTTTTCATGTAGCAGGGTCTATCAAAAGTATGTAACATGGGTACTCCTTGGATGACGAATCAAATTTCACATCCAATGAGTGCCCCCACTCGAAATTTGAGTAAACCCATAGGTAGATAAGTTGAAAAATAGTTTTTTTATTTATTAATTTTTAAATATTTTTACTTGTTTACTCCAAAAATGATGAATCATCCCCCATGATTGACATCATCATCTTGAATCCTATTGATTTTTATAAAGTTGATTTTGGATATACATTTTTTTTTAGCCTCATTTTAGACATCAAAATTTCTCTAATGCATCTTGATGTTCATGAAAGAGAAGAACGTGGCTTGGTTGAAGTAGTTGATCTTGAACCTACGTCGCCTCTGGGTTCTGTAGAACTTCCACCTCCTCTGGACACTTCTGACATTCATCTTAAGTGGGTTACCCTTCTTCTAGAAAAACTCAGTCACGAATGCCAGACGGACCAAAATACAGTTATTGAATTCATGAATTTCTTACAAAGAAATTAGTAGAGAATGCAAGAGAGTATAAACACCTTGGGGAGACGAAAAAGAAGAATGATGGAGAAATAGGAACACCTAGAAGGAATATTATCTGACATGGAGACACATGTTCACTACTCATTCAATCCTCCCTCCTCACCTGGTTTTGCATTATAGAACCCCACTCTAGTTCACTTTTGAGATTCTTAATGGTTGTTGGTTGTTTCTTAGTTTTAAATGTCCTCTCGTTTTACGGTTCTTTATGTTTCTCGTTGATACGAATACATTGAAATCTAGTTATATGTTTTGGTAGTTTTCTCTGGGCCAATAAATCTGGTAGGGGTGAGGTAGGAAATTTTTTATGAACTATATACCTTAGATTAATAGAAACACGTAGATTCCTTTTAAATTAATAGAAACACGTAGATTCAAAAAAAAAAATTATACTATATACCTTTAAAAATTTAGAATAAATTTCAATTTTATTATTAAAAATACAAAAATTACTTATAATAAAAAATAAAAAATAAATTATATATAAAATATATATAAAATATAAATGATAAAGAAACAAGTTAATTTTTGTATGTTTTAGGCTTATGTTAATAATAAATTTACATATTCCTGTATGTATTTTAATATTTAAACATTTATATTATTTACTCATTTTCTTTAATTTAATTATTAATTTAAAAAATATTGTTAAAAAATATTTTAGATTTGAATTAAAATCAACATATCAAAATTATGAGTAATTACTGATTTTGTTTAATTTAATTATTAATTTAAAATATTACTAAAAAATATTTTAGATTTTAATTAACATATCAAAATTATAGATAATTATTATTATTGTAATTTATCTACTTTCCATGTAAATACTTTACAAAAGAAAATTCTCATTTACTCAAAATATCTTATCAATAAAGGAAACACGAGGAGATAAAAAGACGCCAAATATATTTCTCATTAAAAAATCTTAAAAGATTATTCTAAGATGAATAGAATATCCATTTACTTAAAATATCTTTCAAAATTTTAAAATACATTTTTAATAACAAAATTATTATTAAATTAAAATAAATTTAATAATAAATTAAGCTAATTCTTATTTTTTTAAAATGATTAAATATAAACTATCCATTGAAAAATCATTATTTAAATCAAAACAAATCTATCTAAATTACCCTAATAATTAGAGTGATTAATAAATTATTTCTTATACAAACCAGTTTAGTATTTTCTTTTGAAGTTTAAAAAACTCCAAATAAAATTAAAATAATAATATTAATTAATTTTTAATTTATTTATTTTAATTATTTTGATCTATATAGTATTTGGATTTTAGAATTTACATAATATTTCAAAATTTTACTAAACCAACAAATAATTTATAATCAATTTAATTAAAATAAATTATATATATATATATATATATATATATATATATATATATATATATATATATATATATATATATAATATTAAATTTCTTTCATGATTAAACTTATAAAAATAAGAAAATTATTATATGCATAAATATTGAAATTCCTGGTACATTTAAGCTTTCAAGCATGTTGTGACAGCCTCATTAAGAGTTAGTTAATATGAATAAACTGAAAGACAAGTTGTTTATCTTATTATTTTGTTTAAATTACTTTTGGTATAGGAAATTCAAAAAAAAACACATGTTACTTGGAATTACTGAGTTAGAAAATAAATAAAAAGAATCTCTTAAAACTGTTGGTAAAAGTATCCAAGAATGGGTGGTTGAGAACAGTTAGAAGACAGTTACCTACCCTCCAGGGATAAAAGAAAATCCCAGGAGAGGGATAGGGGTTCTGTAAGTTTTTGGAGAAATGGTAAGTGCAGGATTCTCTAGAGCTGGGTGAGAGACCAGTGGAGAAGCAGTCGCTGAAAGACCATAAGACCAGATCTTTCTGTGACTGGATAGGCCATCCAGAGGTCACGACAGAAGCTTATTCTTTGTTCCCGTGGCACTGATTGACATTCTGGAGCTAGGGGGCAAGTGGAGGACATTATTGCCTCCCTTGAAGGTTGGGAGGACCACTGTTTTAAGAGTTAATGTGCTTCTGTCAGATAAGTAACACAGTCAGACCTAGACTTTAAGTATTAATGTTTTGTTGATGTTCTGGTTATGTATAGCAAATGATAAAAGAATAGAAATTTCAGATCTTCTGCTATCATAGGAGTAATGTAAAACTCGTAGGTACAATAGTTTAATTACTGTTATTATAATGCTGGAAATCCTACAGTTCATTAGCAGCTAAACTGTAAAGATGAGATCTTACATGAAAGGAAAGTTCTTTACGCACAGTACATAGTATAACATTGAAGATCAAGAAAATATCAATGCTTCATAATCAATCTATGTAGACAGTGAATCAAATTAACACGGATTGTATCTAGTGTTAAGAGGAAATAGAAGTATATATATATGAACCGAAATTTCAAGTTACAGTAGTGAGTAAATCGAAGAGACATAGGTATCGACATGCAATGGTAGTAACCAATGATAAACCCCGGATAAAGATAGTACACAACATTTAGTACTTATATATATATTCTTTTCCTATAACAGTCGAAAGAGATATTGATGGATGAACTTGTAGAGCTGGGCAAGGTGGAAACCCTACCTTACCCCCCTGTTCTTTTATTCTTACCTACCTATACGTGGCCGAGACAACGGCGGCTGGAATCGTGAAGCACCATAAGACCCTTAACGAGAGAAAACTAATGCTACGTATGATTGCATGAAGTAGATAAGAATAAAATGCATTTAGGAGCGTATTAGACATGAGTAAACGCGCGGTCTGTAGAATAAGGCCGAGAAACCAATAGAAAGAAATAAAACACAGTATTATGTCGTAAATAGTAAATAACCATCGGAATACCAAATCCAGGGTAAAGCCGAGAGTGGCTTCCCTGTGTAAAACCCGGACTATTGCTCAAAATGGTACAGTTACTGAAATAACAGAACATGCACATAAATAAACCTGCAAATAGTACTTAAATAAAAACCCTTAAAGGTAACTTGTCAGCAACAGAAGCAAGTTAGGTAAATTACGACATACATAGGGAACACACAATGTAATTTTGTTTCGATAAAACCATAATTTGCAATAGTAGAGTCAACAGAGGTTGCTCTCACAAGATAAGAGTCAGAATGTTCCACAGAAATTTCAATAAAAACTTCTGAGACAAACTTCGGCAAGGAATAAATAAAACCCTAGTAAGAATTCTCTACACCCTAGCTTAAATGACATGGTGATGCAGAGAGTATGCACTCCGTAGACCAAGCATTAGCTTCATGAACAGAAGATTTGCAGGGTACCTGGGAAAAAAGAAGTGTTTCTTAGTCTCTACTACGGCTCAGCAAACGGCGAGACCAACATCATATCGAAAGGTTCAGTGAAGGTTTCCCTCACCTGTTCCTGCAAGGAAAACGAGAGAAACAATTTTTAAATAAAATGCAAAAGACAGCAGACTAGTGGACAAGCGAGGCGGGAAGTAAACTCACCTGACAAGCGGATTTCGACTTGCCAAATAAAACCCCGACTACAAAAATCGACAGGAGAGTTAGAAAAATCATTACCGAGAGCCAAAAGATGTTATCACCATTAAATAGCTGGTAATATGTGAACGAAGGACTCACCTGGTGAAACCCCGTGGCGGGGTGGAGCTGGTGTAAACCTCCGGAAAGAAGCATCGAACCTGGAAGTGAGGAATCGGCAAGAGAACCCCAAACAAACTCGGTGTTAGAGAAGAGGATTAGCCATTATGCAGAGACATGCATGAGACGAGTAAAAGAGGAATCAGAAGGGTACATATAAGAGTTGTAACTGGTAGTCATCTGGAGCAGGACGAGATAAGCTCACCTAAAAGCATGGGAGGTCGATTAAACCGGAGGAACGCTAATTATACACGCGCCATGGATCCGAGCAACAGAAGGCGAAGCAACCATAAAACGAAAATTGTGTTTACCGAAGAGCCTTTCCTCCCTATACCGGAAAGAATGGATTGATTGCTTATCCGTTCCCACCATTAACCTCATGTACCATAGTAAAACTTCAAGCCGACACCTGTACTCAATGCGTGGAACCGGAAGCCATTTGGATGGTGGAATTTACTGTTAGGTGATAAGAATTTAAGTTATGACAGCGTTGGGAATCGAGGAGATCTTCTCAACGGATCTCCTGTGAATCCAATTTTCCCATCATTAAATGCCAGCATACCTTTGTATAGTGGGAATATATTGTATGTTTTCGTGGACATTTAAACCATGTGTTACAATAACTTAACGCTAAAATATATGTGTAATAATAACTCTGCTCATTGTAATACAAACGAGATTGTATTTTAAGTCTCGTGAATTTTATATACTATGTTAGATTTAAAAACTGTGATAATTATAATAATTTGATAATTGTTATGATATGTGAAGTTTCAGTACCATGGATAAATATTTTTTTAATTTATGGTAAGTTTGAATTGGTAATTTTTAGTTTAGATGTGACAAGTGGTATCAGAGCCGGTTACTACACTGGCAACCTAAGGGCTTACTAACAAAGCTGTGTGTATATTAGTGCACCGAGTAGAGATAAAAATATTTGAAGGAATACATGGCATCTCAGTCACAACCAAACGAGAATCAAGGCCCAACAGTTATGAACCCGGAAATGTGGGTTCAACTAACTGTGGAACAGCACCAAAAGACAAGTAAAATGCTGGAAGAACAGCAGCAGCAAATTGCCTCCTTGCTAAATACAGTTCAGCAGTTACAAGAGGAGATGATTAGAGTTCGAAAGGACAATGAAAGACTGTTTCTAGATCAGGAAAGGATCCTGAAGAGCATATCTGATAAACAAAATCAGGAAATGCGGCAGCCTAGTGCAGAAAGAGAATCATCAACGGAGTCAGGAGACTAGAAAACCAGGAACAACACTATCGGAAGAACAGAAAAGAGCATCTCTCACAGGAGAAAAAACCATAATTATAACGAGGCAGAATCAGGAAATCCCTCCGATCAGCAGGATCACAAGAGGTAGAGGAATGAACTGCAGGGGGAATTCCGTAAGATTAAGCCACCAATGTTTGATGGCAAGGCAGAAGAGGAAGCTGAAGCATGGTTAATTAACATTAATAAATATTTTCAGGTTTATGAGTACAGCAGCAATCTGAAGGCTCGATTGGCTATATACCAGCTGCGTGAGAAAGCCACCCTGTGGTGGGAGGAGGTAAAGAATGTTCGCAGCATTGACGAGCGAGACATTACATGGGAATTGTTTCAACAGTATTTCAAAGATAAATATCTGACAGAAAGATTTTACGATGATTAGGCCAAAGAATTCCATGACCTTAGGCTGGGCCAAATGACCATGGATGAGTACGTAACGAAATTTACATCTCTATTACACTACGTACCTTACCTTAGAGAGGAAAAGGCCAAGGTACAAAAATTTTTGAGTAGTTTGCCTGCCCCTATGAGGGAAAGAATAGAATTTGTTAACCCTCAAACGATGGATGAAGCTGTCCGAAAAGCACGCATGTGTTATCAGCAGTATAAGATCAAAGGGGATGGTGGAAAAGGTTGGCAGCCCAAGAAAAACCAAAAGAATTCCTCTACTTTTAAAATCAGTAAGGGCAGCCACTTTAAAGGGATAGGTCAGAATGCTGGCAGCAAATAGTTTAACAGGAACCATCAAAGAATCAAGTGGCCAGCTGAAGAAAAACCCATAGAGGCATCAAGCAAATCGGAGCAAGGGCAAAACTCAAAACCTCCCTTACAATGTTGGGGCTGTGGGGAAGCGCACTATTTTAAGAACTGTCCACAAAGAAGAAGGAGTGAAAATGTGGCAAATCTGCAGGAGGCATCAACAGTGGGGGACGTGGGACGAAACATACCACGTATAAACGCAGCTTTGGAGGATTGACAGGCTGATTTCCAGCCCACAATGATTGAACTGGAAGGTACTATGTTATCTAAACCTGTCTCGATTTTAATAGATCCTGGCGCTAGTTTAAGTTTTGTAAGTCCTAAACTAGTGGAAATGTGCAATTTAAAAGAACAGAAATTTAAAAACCCTTGGTTAGTTCAACTAGCCACCGGAGCTAAACGCAAAGTGACTGCGAAAATTGCAAATTGCACTTTGGAAGTTGCAGAACAGCAGCTGCAGGTAGATTTAAATATTCTACCATTGGGATCATATGATGTGTTGTTAGGAATGGACTGGTTGGAAAAACACCGGACCTTGGTGGATTGTAAGGAAAAGATAATCTATTATAGAGCGCAGGATGGTACGCGTAAGGAGATTAAAGGAATTAAAAAGCCTGTACAATTACGTTCCATAACGGCCTCTCAAATGAGCAAGTGTATTCGGAAGGGATGTCAGCTATATGCAATTCAGGTAGGGTATGCCGGATCTGAAGAAAAGGCTGTAGATATAAAAGATATTCCTGTGGTACAGGAGAACCTGGATGTATTTCCAGAAAACATTCCAGGACTGCCACCTAAAAGGGATATTGACTTCACTATTGAATTACTTCCCGGAGCCTCTCCTGTGTCAAGAGCACCTTACAGGATGAGTATACCTGAATTAACATAATTAAAAATGCAGTTGCAGGAGTTGTTAGATAAAGGGTATATCAGGCCAAGTGTATCACCTTGGGGAGCACGAGTCCTTTTTGTAAAAAAGAAGGATGGAACTTTGCGCATGTGTATGGAATACCGACAACTCAATAAGTTGACAGTTAAGAATAAGTATCCCTTACCCAGAATCGATGATTTATTCGAACAGGTGAGAGGAACCAAGGTGTTTTCTAAAATTGATTTGCGATCGGGATATCATCAGATTCGAATCAGGGATGAGGATGTTTGCAAGACAGCATTTCGCACCAGGTATGGACATTATGAGTTTGTAGTGTTACCTTTCGGATTGACAAATGCGCCAGCAACCTTTATGAGGTTGATGAACGGCATTTTTCATCAATTTTTAGATCACTTTGTACTCGTCTTCATAGATGACATAGTGATCTACTCCAAGAGCGAAGAAGAGCATAAGGAGCATCTGAGAATAGTATTGGAAATACTAAGGAAGCATCAACTGTACGCTAAATTCAGCAAGTGCGATTTCTTTAAACCAAAAATCCAGTATTTGGGTCATGTGGTTACAGCTGAAGGAATAGCGGTGGATCCCGAAAAGATTAAAACTATCATGGAATGGCGTGTGCCACAGAATGTGGCAGATATCAGGTCATTCATGGGGCTGGCAGGATATTACCGACGATTCATCGAAGGATTTTCTAAGATCGCCTACCCTATTACATCCTTACAAAAGAAAGGCAGGTCTTTCAAATGGACGAATGAATGTCAGAACAGCTTTGAGAAGCTGAAACAAATTTTAACCACAACACCTGTGCTAAGAGTTGCTGACCCCAGCAAAGATTATGTGGTGTGTACTGATGCCAGCAAGGAAGGAGTGGGTGCAGTGTTAACGCAAGAAGGCAAGGTAGTAGCCTATGAATCCAGAAAATTGAGAGAACACGAACAAAAGTACTATGCCTATGATCTAGAACTCACAGCCGTAGTACATGCTCTCCGAGTGTGGAGGCATTATCTACTGGGCAAAAGGTTCATACTCAAAACAGATCACAGCAGCTTGACTAACTACTTTAAGCAGGCAGATTTAAACTCTAGGCAAGCAAGGTGGAATGCCTTCTTGAGCGAATTTGACATGGACATACAACATGTTAAAGGTAAAGAAAACCGGGTTGCAGATGCCCTGAGTAGGAAATTGCATGGGATCTATGCAATGTATTACAGTCAACCTGTGAGCCAGCTAACAGAACAAATAAGGGAAGAGGCCCTGAAGGACCCAGAATATCAGTTTTTGTGGCAGCAGATGGAAGAGGATCAAAAGATAGGTAAGCCATCCGAGTATGGAAGCAGTGAGGATCAAATGCTAGTGTTCCACGGAAGGACTTATGTTCCTAATCGTGCAAGTCTTAAGGGGTTAATCTTGGATGAGTATCATCGCAGTAACTACGCTGGTCATCCTGGATATCAGAAGATGATCTCGGCAATTAGAAAGGTATATTATTGGCCTGGTATGCGCAGAGACATTGCGGAATATTTGAGTAAGTGTTTAGAGTGCCATCAGGTTAAGGTAGAGCACCGGCACCCAGCAGGGCTATTACAGCCTATACCCATTCCCGAATGGAAATGGGAAGTAATCTCTTTAGATTTCATCACAAGCTTACCTAGAACAAGGAAGCAAAATGATTCAATCATGGTAGTGGTGGACAGATTAAGTAAATCTTCCCACTTCATACTTGTGCAATCCACTTACAAGACAATACAGATTGCAGACATATTTATGAGGGAAATCTTTAGGTTGCATGGCATACCTAAGACCGTGATTTCAGATCGGGATGTTAAGTTTACCTCTGCATTTTGGAAAAGCCTATTCTCAGGTTTAGGAACTCAAATACACTTCAGCACTGCCTATCACCCTCAAACTGATGGGCAGACAGAGTGAGTGAATCAAGTGTTAGAGGACATGCTGCACATGTATGTAATGCGACAACCAGCTAAATGGGAAGACTACCTCCACCTGGTGGAGTTTGCATATAACAATGGCTTCCAGGAATCTATGAAGATGAGTCCCTTTGAAGCATTGTATGGACGACAGTGCCGTACCCCAATTAACTGGAGCAGCCCAGAGACGAAATTGATGTTGGGACCAAAAATGATGGCTGAGCTAGAAGCTGAAGTAAAAAGAATAAGGCAAAATTTGAAGGCCGCGCAGGACCGACAAAAGATCTTTGAAGATAAGAAAAGATCTTATCGCGAATTCGGAGTGGGTGACCACGTATATGTTAGGATTAAGCCAAAAAGAAGTACCTTAAGGTGGGCTGCCTGCACCAAGTTAGCCCCTTGTTACTGTGGACCCTTCCAAATTCTGGAAAGAGTGGGACCAGTAGCCTATAGGCTAGCTTTTCCTAGTCATATTAGAGTACACAACGTGTTCCATGTGTCCTTATTAAAGCGATACGTGCATGATGAAAAACATGTAATTCATTGGCAAAGCATTCAGGTAGGAAGATAGTATGGAAATAAGTCCTAGCTGAGCTATTAAATCAAAAATTTGAATGTACTGATTGGTAATCCTGTTGTTGCTTTTCAGGTAGAACCGGACGGAGAATTTCTGGTAGAGCCGCTACGCATACTTGATCGTAGAGAAATTGAACTCTGTAAAAGAGTAGTTGCTCAGGTGAAAGTGCAGTGGAAGCACTTTGGACCTGAGGAAGCTACTTGGGAGGATGAAAAGTTTGTGCAGGAAGCTTACCCAGAACTCTTTGCAGAGATGGGCTGAAAACATCGAGGACGGTGTTACTTCGAGGGGGGGGAGTTGTGACAGCCTCATTAAGAGTTAGTTAACATGAATAAACTGAAATACAAGTTGTTTATTTTATTATTTTGTTTAAATTACTTTTGGTATAGGAAATTTAAAAAAAACACATGTTACTTGGAATTACTGAGTTAGAAAATAAATAAAAAGAATCTCTTAAAATTGTTGGTAAAAGTATCCAAGAATGGGTGGTTGGGAACAGTTAGAAGACAATTACCTACCCTCCAGGGATAAAAGAAAATCCCAGGAGAGGGATAGGGGTTCTGTAAGTTTTTGGAGAAATGGTAAGTGTAGAATTCTCTAGAGCTGGGTGAGAGACCAGTGGAGAAGCAGTCGCTGAAAGACCATAAGACCAGATCTGTCTGTGACTGGATAGGCCATCCAGAGGTCACGACAGAAGCTTATTCTTTGTTCCCGTGGCACTGATTGACATTCTGGAGCTAGGGGGCAAGTGGAGGACGTTATTTCCTCCCTTGAAGGTTGGGAGGACCACGGTTTTAAGAGTTAATGTGCTTCTGTCAGATAAGTAACACAGTCAGACCTAGACTTTAAGTATTAATGTTCTGTTGATGTTCTGGTTATGTATAGCAAATGATAAAAGAATAGAAATTTCAGATCTTCTGCTATCATAGGAGTAATGTAAAACTCGTAGGTACAATAGTTTAATTACTGTTATTATAATGCTGGAAATCCTACAGTTCATTAGCAGCTAAACTGTAAAGACGAGATCTTACATGAAAGGAAAGTTCTTTACGCATAGTACATAGTATAACATTGAAGATCAAGAAAATATCAATGCTTCATAATCAATCTATGTAGACAGTGAATCAAATTAACAGGGATTGTATCTAGTGTTAAGAGGAAACAGAAGTATATATATATGAACTGAAATTTCAAGTTACAGTAGTGAGTAAATCGAAGAGACATAGGTATCGACATGCAATGGTAGTAACCAATGATAAACCCCAGATAAAGATAGTACACAACATTTAGTACTTATATATATATTCTTTTCCTGTAACAGTCGAAAGAGATATTGATGGATGAACTTGTAGAGCTGGGCAGGGTGGAAACCCTACCTTACCCCCCTGTTCTTTTATTCTTACCTACCTATACGTGGCCGAGACAACGGCGGCTGGAATCGTGAAGCACCATAAGACCCTTAACGAGAGCAAACTAATGCTACGTATGATTGCATGAAGTAGATAAGAATAAAATGCATTTAGGAGCGTATTAGACATGAGTAAACTCGCGGTTTGTAGAATAAGGCCGAGAAACCAATATAAAGAAATAAAACACAGTATTCTGTCGTAAATAGTAAATAACCATCGGAATACCAAATCCATGGTAAAGCCGAGAGTGGCTTCCCTGTGTAAAACCCGGACTATTGCTCAAAATGGTACAGTTACTGAAATAACAGAACATGCACATAAATAAACCTGCAAATAGTACTTAAATAAAAACCCTTAAAGGTAACTTGTTAGCAATAGAAGCAAGTTAGGTAAATTACAACATACATAGGGAACAGACAGTGTAATGTTGTTCTGATAAAACCATAATTTTCAATAGTAGAGTCAACAGAGGTTTCTTTCACAACATAAGAGTCAGAATGTTCCACGGAAATTTCAATAAAAACTTCTGAGACAAACTTCGACAAGGAATAAATAAAACCCTAGTAAGATTCTCTACACCCTAGCTTGAATGACACGGTGATGCAGAGAGTATGCACTCCGTAGACCAAGCATTAGCTTCATGCACGGAAGATTTGCAGGGTACCTGGGAAAAAAGAAGCGTTTCTTAGTCTCTACTACGACTCAGCAAACGGCGAGACCAACATCATATCGAAAGGTTCAGCGAAGGTTTCCCTCACCTGTTCTTGCAAGGCAAACGAGAGAACAATTGTTAAATAAAACGCAAAAGACAACAGACTAGTGGAAAAGCGAGGTGGGAAGTAAACTCACCTGACAGGCGGATTTCGACTTGCCAAATGAAACCCCGACTGCAAAAATCGACAGGAGAGTTAGAACAATCATTACCGAGAGACAAAAGATGTTATCACCATTAAAAAGCTGGTAATATGTGAACGAATGACTCACCTGGTGAAACCCCATGGCGGGGTGGAGCTGGTGTAAACCTCCGGAAAGAAGCATCGAACCTGGAAGTGAGGAATCGGCAAGAGAACCCCAAACAAACTCGGTGTTAGAGAAGAGGATTAACCATTATGCAGAGACATGCATGAGACGAGTAAAAGGGGAATCAGAAGGGTACATATAAGAGTTGTAACTGGTAGTCATCTGGAGCAGGACTAGATAAGCTCACCTAAAAGCATGGGAGGTCGATTAAACCGGAGGAATGCCAGTTATACGCGCGCCATGGATCCGAGCAGCAGAAGGCGAAGCAACCATAAAACGAAAATTGTGTTTACCGAAGAACCTTTCCTCCCTATACTGAGAAAGAATGGATTGATTGCTTATCCGTTCCCGCCATTAACCTCATGTACCATAGTAAAACTTCAAGCCGACACCTGTACTCAACACGTGGAACCGGAAGCGATTTGGCTGGTGGAATTTAATGTTAGGTGATAAGAATTTAAGTTATGACAGCGTTGGGAATCGAGGAGATCTCCTCAACGGATCTCCTGTGAACCCAAATTTCCCATCATTAAATGCCAGCATACCTTTGTACAGTGGGAATATATTGTATGTTTTCGTGGACATTTAAACCATGTGTTACAATAACTTAACGCTCAAATATATGTGTAATAATAACTCTGCTCATTGTAATACAAACGAGATTGTATTTTAAGTCTCGTGAATTTTATATGCTATGTTAGATTTAAAAACTGTGATAATTATAATAATTTGATAATTGTTATGATATGTGAAGTTTCAGTACCATGGATAAATATTTTTTTAATTTATGGTAAGTTTGAATTGGTAATTTTTAGTTTAGATGTGACACATGTGGTTAAATAAATAAAGTTTTGTTATTATTATTTGTATTGATCTTGATTCAATGTATTCAAAGTTGACATTATCCTCCAAATCCGTGCCAAGTTTTGGAGACATTTGGAGGTACGTTGCCTTTGGCAAAAACCGCAGTATAAAGTAAAATAAAGTAAAAACTGCAGTATAAAGTAAAAACCGCAGTATAAAGTAAAAACTGCAGTATAAAGTAAATATATAATTGTTTATAGGTTATCATGGCCATGATTGAGGAGTAAAATAAGATCAATTCGATGCATTACGAGACAGATTTCAATTATTATTTTTTAATTATGGGAATCTCAGTGATTTAGATTAGGTCAAAAATCAAAGGGTTGTTAATATAATTTAATAGTATATTTAATAGCCTGGAAGTTAAATATTTTAAGGAGTGTTTATTTCTCTAATTTTAATATAATAAAAATAACAAATTATTTATTGGAATTGAATTTAGGTGGGAAGGAAAACAAATTGTCACATAATAGGTATCATTTTTTTGCTTTTTTGAAGTAGATATCACTTTGTAACGTTCTTACTAAATGTGTCTTAACTACACTTGTAAAACTTGGTTTTTATCTCTTACACATTTTATCAAACACTTTATACGTAAACATTTCTTCAAATAATTTGTATACCAAGATTCTTAGCCAAGAATAATTATCTCTTATTTAATTTGATATATATAATATTTGAATTTTATAATTTACATAATATTTGGTAATTTCACTAAACAAATAAACTAATTTATGATCAATTATATATATATATATATATATATATATATATATATATATATATTCCTTTCATAATTAAACTTATAAAAATATTGAAATTCCTAGGCAAAAGCATGTGGTGTCATATTTTTCTCCTGCATTCAAGCTTTGTTTTGGTGGAACCCAATGCACACCTATCAATTCAATAAATAAAATAAAAATAATCGTGATTATTATTTGTATAAATCCTTTGATTCAATGTATTAAAAGTTGACATTATCCTCCAAATACATGCCAATCTTGGAATTCTTTCTTTGGATACATCTCCCCACCAGGCTTGGAATTTCAAATCCACTCTGCCTCTCAAATAGAAATTTGTTGACGTTTTTGCATTTTTCATGCCTTTCAATTTACCTTCTACCTAAATTTGTAAGTGTCAACCTCTTATTATCTCGAAACTCTCTTTCAAATACTCTTGCATCTCAACTTTCATTAATCTCTCTCTTAGAGTGCATGTGTTTTGATACAATAAAATAAGAAAAAAATTCTTCACCCTTGATATACTATATTAAAATTGCTACAAATACAATTGTTTATATAGGGTTTTTTGAATTATTGTTATATCCAACTTATTCCAAACTTAGGAAGATAAGTTGAGAGAATATCTCAACTATCTCTAACAAACACACTTAAAATTTAATCATCTATTTATAACATTAATGTAAGTTTTAACTTCAAAAAGTTAGAGCTCCCATCTATTATAGTTCAAAAGAACATTCATCACCCTAAACTAGGATCAAGAAAACTCTAATAAACAATGTTATTTTTCATTAAAGTTCATAGTCCCTTCATAGTTCCTTAGTCAAAGTTCTTGTCAAAGTTCTTGCTGGATAGGAACTCCAAAAAATATTTTGGTCAAATGTAGATAATTGTTCCTATTGGTAAAAGTGATTGTGACAAAGAAGAACTTTGACCATGCTCATATCTCTATGCTTTATTTTGACTTTTTGTTAATGAGAAGTCATGCTAGTGATGATTGCAAGTAACTTTCCTAGATAATTATTTGACCAAAGAACTATGACTAACTAACTATAATTTTCTTGTTCCCTAATTGATCTAAGTTGTCCTATTGATGGTTAATATTAATGTTGAACCCTAACTAACAAAAGGATGGAGAACTATAATAGATATGAACTCTGATAAAGAAACTACAAATATGAATTATGTTGAACATGAGACATACCATATGTTAATTGCATTATGTCAATAAAAGATATATATATATATATATATATATATATATATATATAATCTAATTTAATTTAATTTAATTTAATTGACACTCTCATAAGTTATATAAATAAAGCATAATTTATTTCAAATTTTAAAAAATGAAATATGAATAACGCTTTTAAGAGTAAGAAGATGTAGAAAAACATAGGTTACATGTAATTAACATATATTATATATTATAGTTAACCTAAATTTATAAAATCTAATTAAAATTAACCATAATTTGAAAGTTATATCAAATTTTACCATATTAACTACTTTTAGCTTTGCACATTCTAATTTTGAATATTTACTATTTTTTCTTTTACAAATTTGAATGTTATATATTGAATAACGTTTCATACTAAAATAGATTATTTTATTTAATATATATTAATTTTATTATATTATTTTTAAAATAATTTGAATTTTCATTTGAATAATTTAATCTATTAAATGTTAAATAACCATAGTTAGGCTTTCCCAAAAAGATAAAAGACTCAAAAGACTTAAAAGATGCAACCATGAAACATGAAACAACCACCTAATAAAGCTACCATAACCATACTCTCAGTCTACTCTCAGGCTTGCATTGGAATGAAATATAATATAGGAAAAATAATAGTAGAATATATACTACCTTCATGGAAGCTAATGTTGTATCATAAAAAACAATGGCATCATGCAGGCCCATTCCACTTCCATGAGAAAAAAGATTGATTTTATTGTTTAGTGCCTGCCCTTTTTTAGGTCACTCACCTGCTAACAACCAAACATGACCTCAAAAAGATAAAGATTAAAAAAATACAAATTAAATGATATAAATGAACTCGAGATGTCTAAGAGATGTAGAGAGCACCACAAAACCTTGAATCAAACCTACTGTATAAGCTAAAAATGTTTTTTCAGGATTGATTTATAATCAAATGGGATAAAAAAATAATGCAAAGAAAACTTACATTGTCCATTAAAACAAAACAGAAGAACATATTATTTTCTTCTTATTTTGTACTCCAAGAGCGACTCCTCCTAAAAGACAGTGGGATAAGATTATGCTTCAGCAATTGAGTGATAGCAAGGCCAAAACCCTAGCAACTTAACATAAACATTAAGAAGCATTGAAAAAGGAGGGAGTGACCTTTAGGTTGAATAATTTTCTCTATGGATATAAGTGTCAATCGTATTTCTCCCTGTACATTAAAACCATCCAATTTTCCCAAGTTTTTTTTAATAAAAACAATACAAATTTTTTTAACTCTCCAAAACCAAGACATGTAACAACCGAAACAAATCCACTTGGACCATTATCTACATCTTGTTTGTAGACAACCATTAGTGAATTTGGGTATGACACAGAGCAAGAAAGAGAGAATAAGATAATGTTACCATACATTAATAGAGGCGAGGTGTATAACGGTGAGGCATTGCCCATATTTAGCGACATCAAATACAGACTAATTTTTAAATCCACGTCGGAAAACATTGAGTTTATTGTTCATATTCTTTATGCTCCATGTCACTTAGCTGCAAAACAATCAATCAGAGACCTCAGAGACGTAAATATTGAAAGAAAGAATAAGTTATTTAATGAACTCAACCTCTCTCAAGATAGCAGAAAGCTCTGCAAAACACAAAATTATTGATTTTAATTATAAAATTGAGCAAGTAGAATTGCGAAATGCTAAAAACTATGTTAAATATTGAATTATCCATAAAATGAATAACCCAAAGCCATACTAGCAAGACCATTATCTACAATACCGCATCCATTCACATTAAAACCAAACTGAATATATATATATATATATATATATATATATATATATATATATATATCCAAAATCAATTTTTCATTTATGTCCATCTATCTATCATCTACTTTGGGATTAAAAAAAAGCAACCAAACAATGGAAGCACACATAAAAAACACTAAAAATATATACCAAAGACTCTTAGTACAATTAAAAATAAAAAATGGTACACAAAAAATCCAATAAACACTGATGCACAAGTCACAAACCAGACAAAGAAATGAAAACAATAAACAAGGGCAATGCAGAGTAACGAAAAAGTTGAAGATGAAAACAACAATAAATTACATTATCACAAAATTGGCAACTGAAAAATCCTTATTTCATATAGAATTCAAAACTTATTAGTCACTCATATGGTGAGATATGATACTGTTGTTGAAACATTGAATGCAAGTCAATGTTGTCATCCTTACCCAAAGGGTCAAACACCAAAAATTTATTGCAAAGTTGTAATAACGGTAGGTGAACTGACAAAACTTATTCATTGGTAGATATAAATAACCATACCATATATTTTTACGGTTTCAATTCAAAGTTGGAAATCATTTTGATGGCTTGTTGATTTATAAGTCGCATCAGTTTTGACCGGTAAAGATTTTCATCAACGGTTAAATACATCTTGGAATGATATTCTCGCTAAATTTCATTAATTTTTTATTTTTATTTTTATTATTTTTAATCATCTCGGTTCAACATGATTTCTCCCTCACTATGTTCCAAGTTTCGGCTTCTTGAACCTCCAAGAAGAAAAATTATAACTGAAATTCCAACATGACTTGTTTAAAGATCAATATAGGAAGCTCAGCTTCTTTTGATCATATTTCTTGAAATTTTGTGACAAAAGATCTGAAAATTTGACCAAAGGATCAATCATATTTCCCCTCACTCTTTCCTACGTTTCAGCTTCTGGAACCTCCCAGAAGAAAATTTATAGCATAAATTCCAACACGACTTACTTAAAAAAGAATTTAGGAAGCCTATCTGCCTCAACCAATGTTGTTAAAAAATTTAATACATATAAAAAGATACAACCAAATAATATAACAAATACAACCATGATAAATTTCTTGAAAGTTAAATGCACGTACATATAAACTTACTGAAGAGCAATTAAATATTCATGCATCAAAGATATTTATCTTGAGTCAAATCTGTTGCAATCTATAACTGAAGAAGGGTGATCCACTCTCCACCTAATAATAGGCTCAACTATGCTAAAATATTTTCCCTAGTTGGCCATCCCCAATCTAGATCTCGATGCCTCAAGGGAAAAATTAAACTCAGGGATTTAGCACATGGTTTTCAGACCATAATTAATACAAAAATTGAGGGCCACTCTCCTCAACATACATGAAATAATCCTAGGGTTCATCCTTTTCTTTCCTTAACCAAGCCCATAGACATTCACAAATGATAATGCAGGGATACAAAACACAAGGGAGTCCTTATCTGATATATACAACCCCATAGTCCTCTCATCTTGAGTGCTTTATGTGCCACACACATGTAGGTTTTAACCCTGTACATAAATTATCTGCAAACAAATTCTTAAAACAAAAAACAAAAAATAGCGAGAACATAAAACATAAAATAGATATACACAAAGATTTTCCCCTGGATGCCAAAATCGAGACTACTAGCTTGATTTTTCATTAGTTTCTTTCAATGTCAGAATACAAATATACACACATTGAAGCATTCATAAACCCCAATTCATTAACCCTAGATTAGAATATAACCATATTTCCCTTGGTCAGATCTACAAAATACCATGGACAGAAAAGCATCATGCCAAAATGCATGTGCTAAACCCATGCACAAAACCACAGGTAGGTTCACCCACCTAATATAGGGTCCAAATTTTTTTTTTTGGGGCACTACCCCAAACCCCCATCGAAAAGTGGGATGCACCTAACACAATGAAAGGGAAGCAACCCACCCCACTTCACGTGTGAGGCTAGTTGTGGAAAGAATATAACACACCCAACATTCTCCCACTTGTTGTCACAAGAGAGCTTATTCATTGGCCTAGCTCCAATGAATATAACACAATGAAAGGGAAGCGACCCACCCCACTTCTTACCCCCCACTTCACGTGTGAGGCTAGTTGTGGAAAGAATATAACACACCCAACATTCTCTCACTTGTTGTCACAAGAGAGCTTATTCATTGGCCTAGCTCCAAAACAGACATTATTTCTCTACACCAAGAGAACTTCTCAATGCTCACAGACTTCATCATTGCATCTGCAACATTCTTCAAATTGTCCACCTTTTTCCACCTTTACCAGCAACACATTTCTATCCTCAACCATATCTCTCACAAAGTGATACTGAACATCAATGTGCTTTGTATTTGAATGATAAGCAGGGCTATTAGCTAAGAAAATTTCACTTTGGCCATCACAGTCTATCCTTATAGCTCGTTGCACCAACCCCATACTTGAACACAATATCTGCAACTAAATTATTTCCTTACTTTCATGAGTGGGTACCATGTATTCAACCTTTGTAGTTGAAAGAGCCACTACAAACTATCTTTTTCTCATCCAACTAACTGCTCCTCTAAATAGGTTAAACACATACCCACTTGTAGATCTTCTCTTATATATATCACTACCCCACTCTACATCAACAAAGTGACGAATATCCAAAAATTTGTCAAATCCTAGTATTCCCTAGTAGCGCAAACCATAATCACTACTGCCATGCAAGTACCTGAAAACTCGCTTCATTCATGTACAACTCTCCTTCCATGTTTTTTACATAAACCTGGTCAATACTCCCATTTCATGTGTAATGCCTCATGTAGTACATACCATTGCATACACCAGGCTCCCCATTGCACTTGCATATGGAAAGTGGTACATGTCCTCTTCTTCTTCTTCTTGTGTCTTGGGACACTATTCAAAAAATAAATTTACACCTATAGGAATAGGAACCTTGACCAGTTTACTATCCTTCATATTGGACCTCTACAATATTTCCTTGACATACTTCCTCTGGTTTAACTAGAGCTTCCTCTTTGCCTGATCTGAGTTAATTTTCATGCCCAAAATATAGTTTGCAGCACCAAGATCCTTCATGTCAAATTTGGAGGAAAATTGGGTATTCAAATCCTGGATAATTTCTTTGTCATTTCCAACCAACAACATAGCATCCACATACAAGACCAAATAAATAATAGGATCACCATTAATTTAAAATACACATAGTGATCTGCTTTTCTTCTGGTGAATCCAAGTCCATGTATATATATGTATCGAATTTCTGATACTGCATCCTTGGTGATTGTTTTAACCCATACAAACACTTTTAAAACTTGCATACCAGTTCTTTCTTACCCTTCACCCCAAAGCCTTCAAATTGCTTCATGTAGATCTCCTCTTCCATATCCCCCTGGAGAAATTTTGTCTTCACATCCATCTATTCTACCTCAAAAGAAAATGCAACAACAATAGATAAAATTAATCTAATTAATGTTACCTTGGAAACAAGAAAAAAAATATCACCAAAAACAATTACCAGCACCTGGGACTAACCTTTTGCTACCTGTTAGTCATTAGTATTTTTTTGCTTTCTATAGATGGCTAAATGTTTATCCCATATTTCTAGAAACAAAATTCATGAATATTGTGAGTTCTAGAAATCTCACTGCCTTCATTATCCTTAGGATAAATTTTTCACTGTTCTACTTCTCTATCAAGGCATGGCTAGCTTATCACTCCCAGAAGACCAAATCATGGAGTTATGCCACTTGTTCTCACTATTTTTGCCACCTCTGACCTTACCACTATGTTTCTATTTGCCTAACCCTTCTACTTACACCTTGGATTTCCAAGTAGCCTAACCTTTTCCCTTATTCACCAAATGCCTCAAGCATTGGTGGTTTTAAACTACCTTTCTAGGATCTTTATATAAATCAAAGTCATCAGTTTCTAGGATTGAAATGCATAAAGGTTTTTCAATGCTCTGTTTTACACCTACAAGCCCTAAGTTAAGTTTTCAGCCTAAGGCCAATTCCAAAAGGCCTCCCAATAGGTCATGTAGTTTCTCCTAGGTTATTCATTGTTTTGGTTTTATAAACTCAATGTTTTACATGTGCGCAAGGGTGAAATCAAATGAAAAGGAGGGTGAGCTCATGATTGTCCAAAAGGTATCAAAAAACCTTCAAGAGAAACCTCCTTTGATCAAAGCACAACTTCTACAAAAGACAGTTGCCTATCTTAGACATTTCTACAGGAATGAAAGAGATATTCATTAGCAGAATGAGAGGTAAGTTAAGAGGGTAAATCATCACAAAGGACATTCACAGCAAATGGGAGGTAATGACAAACATGATTAAAAAGACTAAGGTCACTGTGAAAGACAGACTCATTATACCTCTGGAAAATCAGTAAGGGGAGGAACCCTATTTTAAGATCGCTTACATTATGGGATCTCAAAGAGAAACAATATATCTTTCTATCATTTTCTTAATAAAAATGGGTGAAGACATGAGGTTGAAAAAACATAGTGTAATCATGCAACTCCACCAGGCGCCAGCAAAACAAGTTTTAAAGGAATATCAACAGACCAAAGGGAGCTAAAATCCATCATCTTAGTTACCAAAAATCAGTAAGAAGAAGGGTTGAGATGATAAAAGATCATTTTTATGTTTAGGTCACCTCCTGCAAAAGAAAAGAAGATATCAATGACAAAGTGACAAAGTAAAACTTAGGACATTAGCAAAGTTGGTTTTTAGTTTTAATTTATTGATTCCAAGGGTATGAAGGCACCACATTCATCAGTCAACACATTTGTCATATGCAAAAGGGGAGAGAAAGATTTCAAGAGAAAAATCAAGGTTTCTGGCAAGTTTCGAGCAAGAGAAGCCCTGTGTAACGCTCCTGTAAAGCTGCACTATGTGTCTGTGGGTTCTATATTTGTAAACTGCAATAGAGCGTTTCACTCTTGTAGCAGTCCGCTATGCATTTACTGCGTGCGGGACTGCCGAACAGACTTGCCCGGGTGCTACGCGCAGGGCGCGTTCAGCGTTACTCTTTCTGCCTGTAGGATCGCCCGACACCGTTCAGTGGAGAGGCCCGACACCACTCCACCCGTCCTGTGCTACATGTTGGGCCGTTCAAGCCTGACCCAACATCCATGCAGAAGGCTGCAGCTCAGCCTGTGCTACACTCAGGGCCATTCAGGCAGACCCGACTGCGTGCAAACTCTGCTTGCGCTACGCTCCTATGCTCCGCTTGGGAGCTACGCGTTGAGCCATTTAGGATGACCCGACAGCATGTGCAGGATTCCGAGTGCTATGCTCTGTGTGTTCCTCCAGGAAGTTTTTTAAGCCAGTGCAACCCTTAAATTTTCTCAAGACCCCTCCAAATTCTTTCTTGGCACATCCTAAAGTTTCTAAAAGAGGTATTTAGATTTTCTACCCCCTCTCATGTTGTTTTAAAGGGTGAATTTAGAAATAAAGTTAGAAACCCCAAAGGAACAGATAATTTTGCTCTCCATGCTAAGAAGTGGCTCCTCTACCAAATAAACATCTCCATTTGCATAGTTACCCTCCATACTGCCAAGCCTTGACACTATTGTCTCCTCACCATCCCACTCACCCCCTTCATATCATTTCACAAGAAGTTTCAAGTTTTTTGATTTCAAAGTAAGAGTAAAGGATAAAATGCCTAGAGAAGGCAGTATTGACATTGGAAAGGAAGGTCAAAGGCCTAGGGGACTACAGAGAAAGGGTGGGAGAGAAAACCGGTTTGAGCCTTTGACCACCAAGGAGTTAACAACCTTCCCTACCATAGTTTCATATTTCCAGGAGGTAGGATGTTTTTATTTCTGTGAAAAATTACAAAGAGTCAAAAGTCACCCTGAGTTGACCAGACTTTTCATCCTAAACCTCCATAACCACCAAGTACACCTAGCTGGGGTAAATTTTGAGATGTCCACCAATACAATTGCTATGTCATCAACTCAAAGGCTTGACAAGGGCAAAGAGAAGATAAAAAGAGATAAGAAAGGTAATGGAGGCATGCAAACTACTCAAAAGCCACAATTCATTGACCTAAATAGTGATAATGAAGATGAGGAGGTGGCCGCTAGACTACTTCTCCAAAGCAAAGATGCAAAAATCAGGGAGTGGGAGAGGGATTTTGAGATGGCACAACATATCATTCAGTATTACAAAGATGAACAACTACTTTAAGAAGATAAAAAGGGGCCTTGATCTCTAGAAAAATATGACCAAGCATTATGCAATGAAAAACAAACTTGCTTGTGCCAAACTGAAGGAAGCCCTCAATGAAATTCAAGCACTAAAAGAATAAAAAGGCCAGGATATGCTTAGAATATTGGCACAAGCTTCTCTACAGGTCTCCCAAAACCCATGAGGCATACTTCCACCAAATTTGGGGGAATTTTGACAAGTTTTGGTTTTTTGCTAATTTGAGGGCCAAGGGGGTAGCACACATGGTGCTACGCTCTTTTTCATAGCATCTTCAAGAGGAAAGGCTTACATTTTTGGGATCTTCTTCACAATTATAGCATGCTCAAAAAGTTTCAGATCAATTGGAGTTGTTTTGGTCCCCCAAAAGGGTAAAAAACACCCTAATTTTCACCATTTTGCCTGTTTTTCAGGACATGTGCTGCGCCTTTAGCAGTCTTGGAATTTTTGGTTTTTGAACAGGATCTAGAGGTAAAATTAGAGAAACAAGGGTAGATATGGAAATTAGACTCAAAGTGCTTTCCACCGAGCCTTCACGGAGACTATTCCAACATCGAGAAGGCCTTAAAAACACTGCTACAATATGACATATTTTTCTTGTTCCTGTGCTACGCCTTTGGCATGGAAATTCATCTTAAAACACATTGTTGCACCCTTAGTAGATGAAAATTCAACAATGTACACTAGGCAAGTTTTAGGAGGCTAGTCAGACCTCAAATGTCAATTTCTTTGCTAAAAATTCCCGAAAATATATTTTGTTTTAGATATTTTGTGCCTTGGGCCTTGCAAGGTCTCAAGGACAATTGTGACATTTCTGATTAGCCAATAGGCTTCTAGAGACTCTATTAGGTTTTTCTCCTCCTTTATTTTTAAAAGGATCATTGAGGAATCATTGTAAATGTTGGCTTTTGATGAGTTTTGAGAGCAATACATGGTTCTTTGAGGTTGAAGAGAAATTTGGTGTTGTGGAGCTTGTGATTGATTTGCTTTGATTGATGATGATGAAAGCTTGCTTGCAGGATCCCTGAGCTTGGTTAATTGTGATGTGTCTCTAATTTTTTCATGTTTTCTTGTTTATCATTGTGTTAATACTTTTATGTTGCAATAGATCATAAAAGTATAGGTTGAGAAATGTTGTTTGAGGCACCTCAGTCTTCCTGTTTGCTATTGTCTTTATGTTTTCTTTGCTGGGTTAGTTTAAGGAATTATTAGCTGCTCCTTATACCCACCTAAGTTTTTTTATTTCATCAATGGATTAATATGCTAGTTTCCAAATATGTTTCATGGCAAGCCCTACTTATTTGATGCTATCTAAACTCTGTCTTGAAATATCTCTTTGATGTATTACTTGTTAGGTTAAGTCAAGGACGTCTTGTTCTGATCTTACCCTTTGTCCATACCTATCAGTTTTCTTGATTGATTATTTTCAGGAGTTCACTCTTCATTTATTAAAGTTATTTGTCATCTTATATGTTTTTCTAAAGCTTTAAGGTGGAATCACTAGAAGTTAAATGAGTTTCTCGCCTTCTATATTTCATTGGAATGTTTGTCTAGAATGCTTATTAGCTTAAGTTGAATCAAAGAGTTACGGGTTTACCCTGTCTATTGATTGCTTCATAATTTTAATGGTATTTGAGACCTTCTTTTTTATGGGTATATGACAAAGGATTCTTAACTGCCCTTTGCCCTACCTTGTTTTCCCCAACTTAATTTTCATTTCACTTCACACATAACCTTAAAGATCCATTGACCGCACTAGATTTTCCCTATCATGCACTATGAATCATTGTTGAGATATCCATGCATTTCATAGACTCCATAGCCCAATTGATTTGATGACCTCTCACTCCACCTATCCTACTTGATCATCTTACCCAACCAAACAAACAACAAACCCTACACTTAACAACTAGCCTAAAATCAACCATCTAAAGAAAATAGGTTCACATCCTTTGCATAAAATAGAGAAAGCCCTCTCTGAGTCCACGAAGGCCAGGTCCTAGGACTCCAAAGACTGGTGTAATGTTACCCTATGCATTTGGTCTACAAATCTGCTAAATCATGGGACCTTAACATAATGGCGATCACATGGGAATTTTTTGAGTAAGTACCAAACTTAGACATCCTTAATAAATTCAGAAGCCCTTGATTGAAAAAGTATCCTATGATTTATAGCCACCTCATCAATATCACTAACATAATGGTGATCATGATGCAACCTCTACTGTCAGTGACAATCTAAGTATCCCTTAGGACTTCAAAAACCTTCATCAAATCATAGAGAACTCCACTGATAGCCAAGAGTAGAACCTGGTTATTTCACCATCCTAGAAAAATGATGACCAAGTTGTAGTACACTCATATAAACCTTAGGGATACATATAGGAACTCATAAAACACCAAAACATTCCTAGACATATATCCTCAAAACAAACTAAAAACATCCACCTGGCGACTCCACTAGCCTCCAGTAGGCCTACCACTTCACTAGTTCTTATTAAGACTTCCCTAGGATTGTGTCGAATCAACCCTGAGAGTTTTATAGGTCTAGTCACACATTGTGTGAGTTTAGCAAACACTAAGAGAGGTAAACTTTTCAAAAAAGTTCAAAAACTCTCAGCCTCTCTAAATTTTGAGTTTGAAATCTAGCTTTGCGAAGAATCAGTACCAGATCTCATCCGGACCCAAACCCTCCTACTATAGTTGATGACCCAGAAAGGATTTTGTGGCAAACTTCTAAAACTGGAAACTTAACTACTGTTAGGACCATTTATAAAGCAAGCTTTGTACCTGAACAGCTCATAGCCTTGCAATATCCCCAATTTGACTTGCACCATATAAGAAACTTTTTCAGAACCAAGTCACATAGTAGGATTGATCATACTGACCTCGAACCCATAGATTTGCAGCAGAGTTCTAGTAGAGAAGCTTCTCCTTCCACCCCACCTAATTTTCAGCTTCTCCAACACTTTAACTCTCTCCATACCAAATATGCTCAGAATCAGTCTATTGGTCCAAGTACTTCCACCACACTCATCCATACCACTGATGTGCAAACCACCCCACTTCATCCTACACATCCTCTCACAAACCCCCCACTTGTAAATCAACTATTAGCTCCTATCATTGCAGCTTGGTATGCCCCCATGGTTTTACCACAACCTTTGGTACCTTTGCCAAATGACTACCAGTCCGGAATCCCTCACTTTACTGAGGCTAAATCTACCACTGCCCAAAATCATATAGATAGAATAAATGATGCTTTTGACTACATGGAATTAGAAGAGGAAACCATGAAGATGAGGATGTTTTCCCAAAGCCTAAGAGGAGAAGCTAAAAAATGGTTCAAAAGCTTAACTCCCAACAACATACATGATCTCCCTTCCCTTTACCAGACTTTCATAAACAAGTGGGAGATTAAGAAAAACCCTCTCTAGATCCTCTCAAAATATAGCAATCTCAAGAGAAACACAGGGGAAAGTGTCCAAGGCTATTGCACTAGGTTCAATAGTGTTTACAACGCACTACCACCAAACATGAAACCCCCACTAGGCTTAGCCTTAGCTAAATTTTCGGAAGGTTTTGAACCAGACATGGCCTATCAGCTAAGAGAAAGAGAGCCCCTAACTTTAGAAGACATGAAAAAGGGAGCTATAAGTGTAGAAGCCAACTTAATTGAAAGGAGAGCTAGGCTAAGATCAGAAAAGAGGGTAACCTACAAAGATGAAACCATGCCCTCAACCTCCTCATCTGATTCCAAGATTGACAACCTAGTTAGAACCATGGAGAGAATGATGGAGAGAATAAATGAAAGAACACCTCCTAGGGAAAATCAACCAAATCCCCAAAACAAAAACTGGAATTAGAAGTTCAGAAGAGACCCACCCTAAATCAGGCAAAGGGAAAATGACCAACAGATTAGGCCCCCTTTCCAAGATAACTATGTAGATGAAGGGGAAAGAGATATTGAACAACCGGATGAAAACCATGTAAACTTAATAGGCTCTGATAATGAGGGTGATGTCTTTCTCACAGAAGAGGAACAATATTTCTTCTCTTCGAATCTAACTGAAACAAGCTATGAAGATTCTGAAGGCTACCAGTTGGGATTGGAAAACGCCATAATGGAATTCCATAGGAAATATGATCTTAGTAGTAAGAAAAACCAAGACAATTCCAAGAAGAACAACTTAGACAATGTTGTTAGGAAAACCCCTGAAAATGCTCCTAGAAGGACAACAGACAATACCAACACCATGGCTAAGAAAACTGATCCAAATAGAGACAAAACTAGCCAACCAAGTGGTGATACAAGCTACCCTAGTGCATCTACTAGTGGCCCTGAAAAAATTTTATTGTCTAAAGGCCCAAATCGAAATCAGCAAATTAAAAATGTAGAAAAATTTATGGCTGATAAAACTTTGAAGGAGAGATTGCTAAAATCAAGATAAACATGCCTCTCATTGAAATGGTAACTCAAGGAGTGTATAGATCTCAAGTGCTGAAAGTCTTGAACTTAGGAAATGATACTGACACTCTAAATTTGACTGATGGTGGGCTTGAGTTATTGTTTGGACCTAAGGTTGATGGAAAGTATCAAGAAGGAGTTGTCCCTCCTTTCTATATCAGCCTAAACATACATGACAAGATATTACACAATACCATTCTAGACTCTGGTGCCTCACACAACCTCATGCCTAAAGTTGTGATGGAGAGATTAGGCCTAGAGATAACTAAGTCTTACAAAGACTTGTATTCTTTCGATTTGAGTAGAGTCAAGTGTTTGGGCGTAATCAAGGATCTTTGTGTCAATCTGGCACAAATGCCTACTAAAGGTCTTGTCATGGACATAGTAGTGGCAGACATTCCCCCCAAGTATGGCATTCTGTTATCCAGATCTTGGGGAGCCAAACTTCAGGGGAACATTCAACTAGATATGTCCTATGCTACCATCCCTATTTTTAACCAGATAAGGAGACTATACTAGGAATCCCACATGAAATATATGGTTAGCAGTCAGGAGAGGCCAAACAACACCCCTCTTTATTCCATTCATTCAGATCTTGATTCTTTCATCTTATGTAATTAAGAGGATATTAATGAGCAGGTAAGTGAAGTTGAGGCAGATCGAGACACACTGCAACAGTCAAACCAATATCTACATGAGGAACTCAAAAGTCAAAACTATAGTAGCCCTGAAAAACCACATGATGATAAAACTAAACTTGATTTTCTGCAAACTGAAAATGAGATTTCAAAACCAAAAATCAGTTTAATATATGAATCAGGTTGCTCAAAGGAAGGACAAACCCCAAAAACACAACAGTTTCCTTTTGCCAATCTAGAAGTACTGAAATGCCCTCATAGAACAAAAATCTTTAGGAATCTGGATCAAGAGAGTCTTATGTTTTTGACTTACATAAATACTTCATCATCAAAGAGCTTTGTCCCTTCAAAAGAATTTTTGACTCTCACAAATGTTTCTATGGACCCTAAAGGGGTATCTACTAGAACTGATATAAAGGAGTATAATGTAGACTTCCTAGGAAGGCCCAAAATGATTAAGTTGTCCAGAACCTTGTCATTACACAAAAAAATGAAATACATAAGGTTATGCAAGAATTTTCAAGATGCTTTTGTATATACGAACCAAAGCATAAAGCCTTTTGACATAGACATTATTCAAAAGAGGCCTCCTTCCAAGAAAGACCATGAAACCCTTGGGAAAATTGTATCACTAAAAAGGAAGGCCAAAGGATACAGGCTATGTATAGACCCTAGGTACCTAGGAAAAACCCCCATGAAGTACAAATACCCTTTTCCCAAGATAAATCATCATATGCCAAGGGTAGAAGTTTCTAACAAAATGTCATTACATGATAGTGTTTCAGGTTACCATCAGATGATACCACTTCAAATCAATCAGCATAAAGAAATTTTCAAAGTTCCTTGGAACAACTACATGTTTGACCAAATGTTTCCTAGGCTAAGGAGTGATGAAGACACCTTCCAAAGAGCCATGGCCCCTATTTTCAACTTCCTCACTATGATATACATTGATGACATCATCATCTATTTTGAAGCTGATAAAGAATACCTTTTCTACCTAAAGATGATCTTTGACAGAAAACAATTTGAGAAGCAATACTTAAAGAGGAAATACCAAGGAGAGCATGGATTGTTCGAAAATTTTTGGAAAAATCCTTTCACCATGTTTTCAATTGGAGGTAACTATGATTTCTGTTTACAAGAGCTGAATGGACAAAGAATGTTAGAGATCCTTTTGAGGACAGGATGCTTAAGTAACATTTCTGTAAAAACCCTTAGTTTAAAATTTTCACTCATTGTACATACCATTGTTTGATGAAAGTTCATAAAGAGAAAAAACACAAAACAGAAAAAATAGAAAAAGAGGGCAGATTTGAAGAATAGGTACAACCCCATACCCAAAAAATAGTAATGTTGAAAGTGTGCAAGCCTAAATGCCACTACTTTTTCAAAAAGAAGGTCTTGTTCAGTCATCTCACCTAATCATGGCTGAGCATGTTTTAAATTTGTTGTTGATAGGTTAGTAAAGGAATGCCGGTCAAATCATTTAAGCTTGAATTGTCAAAAGAAAATAGATTAGGAATGAAAGATACTGGTTCCACATGCTTAAATCTGAACCAAAGAGAAGGATAGGGATGATTAGAAAATGATGAAACACAGTCCTCATACTTTATAGTTTTGTTTTTTATGAAAATAATGTTTGTGTGCAGCTTGTCTCAATGCCACAACTCATGATGAATTAAAATGTCTAATCCTGGTTCAAATCGTGTTAACAATTTGATGTAAATAGATTAGAGAATGAATTCTATCATACTGCTTAATCTTGACAGTCAAATAGTCTAGGTAGAGAATAAAAAGAGTTCACTAGCATAATCTAAACTCTTGGAAGAAATAAGGGTACAAGTAGATAGTTTGTTTTTGTTTTCAAAAGAAGAGGAATGTCAGGGGTTTTCCAGTTTAATTGCACCCAAGGAATAATTTTTTTTTAGGAAAATGAGATTGGTAGGTAGAGATGAAGTTGGAGTAATCATGTTTTTCAGATTATTAAGATCACAAATTCAAGCGAGCATCATCAAAAGAAAATAAGAAAAATCTACGCAATGGATGAGGCACTAGTCTTCATAAAACCAAGAGATCTGAAATACCAGACACCTCCTAAAAAGGAGCTGCCCTCCCCAAGTGGAGCCACTGTTAGTCATCAGTAATTTTTTGCTTTCAATAGATGACTAAATGTTTATCCCGGATTTCTAGAAACAAAATTCATGAATATTGTGAGTTCCAGAAATCTCACTGCCTTCATTATCCTTAGGATAATTTTTTCACTCTTCTACTACTCTATCAAGGTATGGCCAGCTTATCACTCCCAGAAGCCCAAATCATGGACTTATGCCATTCGTTCTCACTATGTTTTCCACCTTTAACCTCACCACTCTATTTATATTTGCCTAGCCCTTCTACTTACACCTTGGATTTCCAAGTAGCCTAACCTTTGCCTTTATTCACCAAATGCCTCAAGCATTGGTGGGTTTAAACTACCTTTCTAGGCTCTTTAGATAAATCAAAGTCATAAGTTTCTAGGATTTCAATGCATAAAGGTTTTCCAATGCTCTGTTTTACACCTAAAAACCCTAAGTTAAGTTTTCAGCCAAAGGCCAAGTCCAAAAGGCCTCCCAATAGGTCATGTAGGGTCTCCTAGGTTATTCATTGTTTTGGTTTTCTAAACTCATTTTTTTACATGTGCCCAAAGATGAAATCAAATGAAAAGGAAAGTGAGCTCATGATTGTCCAAAAGGTATCAAAAAACCTTCAAGAGAAACCTCCTTTGATCAAAGCACAACTTCTGCAAAAGACAACTACCTATCTTAGACATTTTTGTAGGAATGAAAGAGATCACCATCAGTAGAAAGAGAGGTAAGTTAAGAGGGTAAATCATCACAAAGGACATTCACAGCAAAGGGGAGGTAATGAAAAACTTGATTAAAAAGACTAAGGTCATTGTGCAAGACATACTCATTATACCTCTGGAAAATCAGTAAGAAGGGGAGGAACCTTGTTTTAATATCACTTACATTTTGGGATCTCAAAGAGAAACAATATATGTTTCTATCAGGCTCTCAATAAAAAGGGGTGAAGACATGAGGTTGAAAAAACACAGTGTAATCATGCAACTCCACCAAGTGCCAGAAAAACAAGTTTTAAAGGAATATCAACAGACCAAAGAGTGCTAAAATACATCATCTCAGTTACCAAAAATCAGTAAGAAGAAGGGTTGAGATGATAAAATATCATTTTTATGTTGAGGTCACCTCCTAAAAAAGAAAAGAAGATATAAGTGAAAAAGTGACAGAGTAAAACTCAGGACATTAGCAAAGTGGGTTTTTAGTTTTAATTTATTGATTCCAAGGGTATAACAGCACCACATTCATCACTCAACTCATTTGTCATATGAAAAATGGGAGAGAAAGATTTCAAGTGAAAAATCAGGGTTTCTAGCAAGTTTTGGGCAGGAGAAGCCATGCGCTATGCTCCTGTAAAGCTGTACTACATGCCTGTGGGTGCTCTCTTTGTAAACTGCGATAGGGCATTGCGCTCTTGTAGCAGTGCACTACGTGTTTACCATGTGCAGGACCGTTCGGTCGACTCCGCCCGGCCTGTGCTACGTGCTGGGCTGTTCAGGCCTGACCCGACATCCGTGAAGAAGGTTGCATCTCAGCTTGTGCTACTCTCAGGGCCGTTCAGGCCAACCCAACTGCGTGTAAACTCTACCCATGTTGTGCTCTTGTGCTTTGCCCGGGTGCTATGCGCTGGGCCGTTTAGGCTGACCCAACAGCACATGTAGGAGCCCGAGTGCTACGCTCCTGTGTTGCACGTTTAGCCATGAAGTTTTTTAAGCCAGTGCAACCCTCAAATTTTCTCAAGACCACTCCAAATTCTTTCTTGGCGTGTCCTGAAGTTTCTAAAAGAGGTATTTAGATTTTCTACCCCCTCTCATGTTGTTTTAAAGGGTCAATTTAGAAAGAAAGTTAGAAACCCTAGAGGAAGAGATAAGTTTGGTCTCCATGCTAAGAAGTGGCTCCTATACCAAATAAACATCTCCATTTGCATAGCTAGCCTCCACACTGCCAAGCCTTGACACTACTATCTCCTCACCATCCCACTCACCCCCTTCATATCATTTCAAAAGCAGTTCCAAGTTTTTTGATTTCAAAGCAAGATTAAAGGATAAAATGCCTAGAGAAGGTAGTATTAACAGTGGCGAGGAAGGCCAAAGGCCTAGGGGACCATAGAGAAAGGGTGGGAGAGAAAACCAGTTTGAGCCTTTGAGCACCAAGGAGTTGACAACCTCCCCTACCATAGTTGCATATTTCTAGAAGGTAGGATGTTTTTATTTCTGTGAAAAAGTACAAAGAGTCAAAAGTCACCCTGATTTGACCCAGACTTTTCATCCTAAACCTCCATAACCACAAAGTACACCTAGCTGGGGTAAATTTTGAGTTGTCCACAAATACAATTGCTATGGCCAATGGGATACCTTGCATGGGAGAAAAATGGTTCAAACAGGTGAATTTGGACTTGAGCCATTACCATCCTTTCCTTAAACCAAGATACCAAGATGATTGCAAGACTATTTTTCCCTTTTCCCATCTTTTGGAAAGATATGCCCCTTTAATTAAAGTCATCATGAAATACTTCACCTGTGAGGGTAGGTTTTCTAGGCTCTAATCCTACCATATAAGACTTCTCATGCATTTCACTAGGACCAAGATACTGCATTTTCCTTATTACCTTTATAGAAGTATTGATAAGATGTCATAAATTGTGCAAAATAGGCCTCCTTCGCAACAAATGCAGAGTCTTTTCCACTATTTCCTTATCAAGATGATTGTGTTGCATCAATTAGAGCAACAGGGTATCCCATGGGAAGTATTCATCGCCCATGATGTTTTCACAAATCCACAGCCTATTCCTCTGCAAAGTTTATCCTCATCATCTCATCCACCTTCCTCAATTCCTCCATCAACCCCCATTGACCATGATTCCTCATCCACACATGAATCCTCTCCCCAAGAGAACTTCCCTCCTTCACCTTCTCCTAAAGCATTAAAACAAGAAGAAAGTGACGAAGAACAAGAGGAAAACAGTGACAAAGAGGAAAATGACAGTCAAGAGGAAGAAACAAGTGATGAGGGAGAGGAAAATGAAAATGAAGAAAGTGGTGATGATGAGGAAGAAACAAAGGACAGTGAGGAAGAAAATGACAATGATAAAGAGGAAATTTTAGAACAAGAAGACCATGAAGAGGCAGATAATGAAGAGGTAGATTTTGAAGACAAAGGCAGTGAGCCCAATAGTAAAGAAGAAAGAGATACAAGCAATGAACAATAAGATGACATGGCAGGAGATATAGAAGGGGATGACAGTGGTGAAAATGAAAGCAATTAGGACATTATAGGGGACAGCAAAGAGTTTGAGGAAAATGAAGAAACTAATGAAGGTATCTCTAACAGTGACCACACAAAAAATAACAATGATGAAGGGACAGAGGCAGATTTTGAGGAAAAAGGAAATGAGAAGAATAGTGAAGAAGAAGAAGAAGGCAGTGATTCAAATGAGGAGGAAGAAACAAATGATGGTCAAGAGACAGAGGCATAATTTGAAGAAGAGATAGAGGCAGAACTAGAAGAATATAACTGTGAGCATGACAGTGGGAAAACAATGACACTAATTAAGAAGGGAACAGTGGCAAAGAGGCCAATCATGAAGATGAAAATGCACAAGACACTGATAAAAACACCTCTAATAGTGACAACACAGAGAATGATAATGTTGCAAACATAGAGGATAATAATGCAGAAGATATGGAAGAGGATGACGATGATGAAGATCATGGTAGTGATGATAGCATGGGGAAAATGAAAGTGCCCCTCAAGAAGGCAGTCAAGAAAAAAATGAAGAGGACACAAATAGAGGGATTATTGATGGAAAGAAAAGCAACCTTAAGGTCTATCATGAAGAATATATTCAAATGAAACTTATCAAACCTTTTCCTCTCACATATCAAAGAGGGGAGAGGCATGTGTTTGCTTCCTTCAAAGGGCAAGGGACCATGCCGTCCTCCTCAGCTCAAATGCCTGACAAGGGCAAAGAGAAATTGAAAGGAGATAATAAAGGTAAGGGAGGAAAACAAACTACTCAAAAGCCACAATTCATTGACCTAGACAGTGATAATGAAGATGAGGAGGTGGCCACTAGACTACTTCTCCAAAGCAAAGATGCAAAAATCAGGGAGTGGGAGAGGGATTTTGAGATGGCATAACATATCATTCAGTATTACAAAGATGAAAAAATGTACTTTAAGAAGATAAAAATGGGCCTTGCTCTCCAGAAAAAGATGACCAAGCATTATGCAATGAAAAACAAACTTGCTTGTGCCAAACTTAAGGAAGTCGTCAATGAAATTCAAGCACTAAAAGAAGAAAAATGCCAAGATATGCTTGGAATCTCAGCATACGCTTCTCTACACGTCTCCCAAAACCCATGAGGCATACTTCCACCAAATTTTGGGATAGTTTTGACAAGTTTTGGTTTTTTGCTAATTTGAGGGCCAAGGGGCAGCACACATTGTGCTACGCTCTTTTTTAGAGCATATTCAGGAGGAAAGGCTTATATTTTTGGGATCCTCATCATAATTATAGCATGCTCACAAATTTTCAGATCAATTGGAGTTTTTTTGGTCCCCCGAAAGGGTAAAAAACACCCTAATTTTTACCATTCTGCCTGCTTTTTAGGACATGTGTTGTGCCTTTACCAGTATTGGAATATTTTATTTTTTAACAGGTTCTAGAGGTCCAATTAGAGAAACAAGGGTATATCTGGAAAGTATACTCAAAGGGCTTTCCAACGAGCCTTCACGGAGCCTATTCCGACACTGGGAAGGCCTTCAAAAGACTATTGCAATATCACCTATTTTTCCTATTCCTGTGCTACGCCCTTGGCATGGACATTCATCTTAAAACACAGTGCTACGCCCTTAGTAGAGGAAAATTCAACAATGTATGATAGGCAAGTTTTGGGAGGCTTGTCAGACCTCAAATGTCAATTTCTTTGTTAAAAATGCCCGGAAAGATATTTTGTTTTAGATATTTTGTGCCTTAGGCCTTGCAAGATCTCAAGGACAATAATGAAATTTCTAATTAGCCAATAGGCTTCTAGAGAATCTATTAGATTTCTCTCATCCTTGCTTGTAAAAAGGAGCATTGAGGACTCATTGTAAATGTTGGCTTTTGATGAGTTGTGAGAGCAATACATGGTTCTTTGAGGTTGAAGAGAAATTTAGTGTTGTGGAGCTTGTGATTGATTTGCTTTGATTGATGATGATGAAAGCTTTCTTGCAAGATCCCTGAGCTTGGTTAATATTGATGTGTCTCTAATTTTTTTCATTTTTTCTTGTTTATCATTATGTTGATACTTCTGTTAGCCACCTATAAAAAATTTTCATACCAAATGGTGGCTAAATATGTTTCTGAGTCTTCAAGAGAAACATTTCCTTTGTAAATATATCATTCTTGAAGCCTCCATGTGTTTTCTATCCTTCAGAATTATCTTCACTGTTGTTTCCATTAATGAAACATGTTGTTTATGAAAGAAAATGTTTTCAAAGGCATCCATCTTCCCCATTTTCCCTCATTCATACTTCATTTTCCTTCATTCCCTTCATAAATTTCATTTGATAAGGTTTAAAACCTCTTTTTTAACCTTATCAGACCCCCTCAAAACCTTCAATTTGGCCTAAAAACCTGTTTTTAGGCATTAAGTCCTTAAGCCCCTTTTGGCCTTAGCCCTAGCCCTTTTTCCGCATGTGACCCGGAGCCATAACCAGGCGCTAGCCCTTATCGCTCATCGCAATCAGAGTTTCTTTTCCCCGACTTTTCCTTTATTCTTCCAATCTTCCGATGCGATGAGCCCCTTCTCCTCCGATCCTCCGATCTAATATCGACCGTTGAATCCACAAGAACCGATGGTCAAGATTTGATCGCGCTTCGCTCTTAGCCCTCCGTCATCACACCCACCGATTTAATCCTAACCGTTGATCTCTCGTCCGATCGAGCGGCCCATGCTGCATCACATATCGCAAACATAGTCTTCCCTTTTTCTTTCATCCGATGGCTCGATTCCCCGATTTGATCCTGGCCATTTAATCCAAAAGAACCAACGGCCGAGATTGCATCATGCTCCACCCATAACCCTTCACCATCGTGCCCGCCAATTAATCCTGACCATTGATCTACTTTCTGATCCAACGGCCAGCATCCAATTGCATCGCCAATCTTCTTTTCGTCCACCAAGTCCTGAATCATTTCGTAGATGAGATCATAGCCGTCCATTCCCCTCATCCAACCGCTCGCATTGACCTCAGCAATGGACCCTACATACCTTTTAACCCCACATCTTTCAACCCATCGCGTTTCTTCCGCACCGTCAGATCTGAGGCCCCAGATCCAACGGTCACCATCCAATATCGCGTATTTTTTGTGCCCAAAGTTTAACGTTTCAAAATTACGTGATAAAAATGGTTTTGAGAATCCACGTGGTGATCGTTGAATGCAATCACACTCCAAAAGGCAATACCACCTCCCTCCTATTTCACTGCGCGAAAAACATTCCCTGTTTTTCGCCATACCGCCTACCCTCCATAACGTTGCCTTTCGCGTTTTTTCCTAGCCATCGATCTCTGAGATAGGACGGTTCTGATTTAATTTCACCCCCATCCATTCTCCATTCATTCGATCTTCCAAATGACTCCATCGAAAGATCTCCACCGTTGATTGTTCTAATCTAACGACCCACGTTCATCCTCGCACCCAAACTTCCATTTGCACTTGGTTAGTTACTCTGCCAGGGTTTTTCTCCCTTTTTTCCACTGCATCCACATTTTTTCCTCACTGCTCCTCCACCCTCATGAGCCTCTGAAGAATTCTTTACCACATCCGTAGGGTTTCTGAACGATTTGTTGTGTTTTTTGCAGGATTTAATGGTGGTTAATCTATGTATTTCCATAGTCACAGACAGGTGACTGATAAGGTTCAGAGTGACGATTCTGACCTTAAATCAATGGAGAAAAGGAGCCAGCGGGTTGCGAATTCATGTTTTATCAGGGAGATCACAACCTTCAATCTCAGATGAAACTCACCAATAGCAGAAAGCCACCTGTATAAATAAAGAACAACAAAGTGTATCAGTATTGAAGACCCGAAGATGAAGATCAAGGCTTAATTAAGCCTAAACACAGATAAGAGGATAAATCACTATGTTTATAAAAAAAGAGAGTTATATCAGTCGAATAAAGCCTCTGTTTGTAGCCCTGTAGCCCTGTTTGTAGTTGAAGATACATAAGCTGAGATGAGATGTTTGAAGCTGTAGAAACCTACTGGACTTGATGATTGTAACTGGTTTGAACATCAATATACAAGTTGATTCATGGGATCCTAGTCTATGTCAATGGTGATGTGTTTCTCACTGTAATTGTTATTTTTCTTTATGTTTGCATTCTGTCCACTTTTCTCTGATAAAGAACAGCAAATATAGATTAGGATTTACTCTTGAAGTACCCTAAATCTCACTGATAAGCTTTATCTATATGTTTTCTGCTGATTGTTTATTTAAAGGTAATTCAATAGAGTATAACCAATGAAGTGTTGGTAAGCCCATATTTCCTAAGTACAACTTGAGATTTTATCTTTGAATGTTCTTGAGAAGTTTTCTAATTAAATCTAAGCTAGAGAAGTTTATGGTTAGCCCTGTCCTTTGGTTTATCTCCAATAGTTGCTTTGAAGAGTTCCCTTAAGAGTATGTTAAAAGCAGGCTAGTTTCAAAGTACTTACCTGATCTTAGACTACTCTTTATGTTTTTCATGAATGTTTTCCTTTTGAATACGCTAAAAGCAGGCTAAGTTAAAAGTATTTACTTGATCTTAGGTTGTTCTTTGTTTCTTCATCTGTTTTATTTCCCTCACTCCACTTTTTAATGTTCCATTCCATAAAATCAACTTAAAGAGATCCTTTGACATAGATGACTTTCCCCATGGACCACTCTTGAACCTTGCTGTTTCAATTAAACCCTCTTATGACTCCATAGCCTAATGGATTAAATCTACTCCTTGCCTATCTTATTAGCTGAAACATTCTTCCACCTATTTACACCTTCACCCTTCATATTGACTTCCTTCACCTTCATCATATCCTTGCCCAACCAAAACCAAACAACAAACCTTGTTCTTCATAACTAGCCTAAAATCACATTCAAAAGCATTAAAGATAAATCAATCTTTGAAACTTATAAAGAGATCCCTCTCTAGATTCAGGAGGGCTAGATCCTAGAATCCCAAAGTGGTTTGATGTTGTATTGTCTTTTGGATTTGCCAATCTGCCAAAACACAGGAAACCCAACATTCTAGAGACTCCGCTGGGGATCTCCTCAGTAAAATTACATCTTATACATACTTAAAAACCTCATAAGACCTAAAACATATTTCAGATTGGTATTCAAATCAATAAATGGTGGTGGACCATAAAACAATTTACCTCCAAAAGAGCTAAAAATTTCCACCTAGTGACTCCACTAGCCTCCAATAGGCCTATTACCCCGTCAGTGTTTGTAGAATCCATTTGGGAATGCATTGAGCACACCTAATCATACTGTTGGTGGACAGAAAAATTTAAATCTTCCACCTGGCGACTCCACAACTCTCAGAAGACCAAATGACTCCACTGGTAGAAGACTATGAACTGGTTGAATAGACACAGTGACCTCTTTCCTGATTTACAAACATGATTCCAAGGATACAATGAAGATATGCCCCAATGAGTAGAGATCATATCCTTGGGTTTCCACATAAGATGCCCCAGGTGAATTGGGATGACAACCTGCCTGTTTTTCAAGGTGAAAAGTTTGATGACCCTCTATTACATCTCATCAAATTTCATATACATGTATGGAGGTTGAAAGTTGAATGGCATGAAGATTTCCTATTGAAAATTTTCATGTTAACATTAGAAGGAAAAGCTAAGGATTGGTATGAATGGGTTAAATCTGGTAGTTTGTTTTCTTTAAAGGACCTTGAATATGTGTTTTATGAGAACTATAAAGGAAACACTACATCATTATCATGAGGTGGAATACATTATGATCCATCACAAAACATCACCCAATACATTATAGACAATGATGAGGATTTGGAAGAAATACATCCTGAAGATCTTTTAACAGCCATTCATGAGTTTAATATCCTATTGAAAAACTATAAGAATATAGATGAATAAGTTGAGGAAGAAATCATCTAAGAAATAAAGGATGTTCCTCAAGATATCCCAGAAAACCCAAATAATGATTCATCATCCCTTATAGCTGAGGCTCAAGAAGACATCCAGCCTCAAAATCATTCTTCACAAGAGACAGAGAACTGTTGTACTCCTGCTCAAAGGAACATAGAAACATCTTCCCTTTTGATAGAAAAAGAAATAGACCAAGCTATTAATAAACAACCAGTCTCTGAAACTTTTTGCAAAACGAATACTCTTGCCCATTCACATAGAGAACTTTGTTGTACATATTTAGAAAGTTCTTTTGTAGATCAGAATAAAGAAGGACCTGCCGATAACCCAGGATGTTTGATTGGTAGTATTACTTATATTTATGATTTTCCTAACTTTGATCTATCTAGTGATGATGCTCCCCAAACAGAAGTTAACCTTGCAGGACCATCATTAGTAGATTTATGGGATGAAGATCAGTTCCTTCAAATAAGTAATGAGCCAGTGCAGACTATTTATGATACTGATGAAGAAAGTTATGAAAGCTTGGAATTAAGTAAAGATTCGTTGGATCTTTACTCTACTTGATCTCAGACCATCAGTAATAATTTCCATGTGATTGGGAATCAACAACCTTTTAGCTCAAAGGTTGAGGAGTAAAGCAATGAAGAAATTGTTGAGCAGGTTGAAACCAAGGAGCCTTCCCTTGAAAAAGAGGAAGCAAGTGAACATACCCCTACTCAAGAATATAATAACCTCTTCACAGAGCTCAGTCCATTAAAACAGGACACACCAGGACTTCTAGAGGACAACACTGCAGTGTATGATGAGTCCTCCAGTTCACATAATAATGAAGATGAGGAAGTTTTTCTTCCTCAAAAGAATATTTTCCTTGATCCAGTGGAAACACATATTCCAAATACTCCTAACCAGGCATTATTTCAAGATCCCTATGTAGATTTCTTGAAGACATCTGAAGAAGGGATAAAGGTTGCAAACAACAGTATATCAACAAGTGCAACAAAATTTTTTAGAACTGCTGTTGAGAAAAAAAGCAAATGGGAATGCCCTTGTCTGTCCTACATGCTCAAAGAGATGTGCCAAGACTAGTCATGGAACCATTTGATTGACTGGATGTATTGGAAAAGAGAGTTTGTAAGTTAAAAATGTAAATATTCCAAGTTAGAGTAGGATATACAGGAAGGAAATAAAGCTTAGCCTTTGAGCATCTAGTTAGTTGTTGATTTCTGCTTTGAAAGAAAAATTGAAAAAATACAAAAACAATAAAACATAGAAAAGAGGGTAGAATGAAAACAAGAAAGGTACTGCCCCATACCAAAAAGAGAGACAAAATCTGAAAGTGTGCAAGCTCAAATGCCACTCCTAAAAACACACTTCTAGTTAGTCATACAGCCTAATCATGACTAATTAGCTTTTCAATTTGCTGCTGATAGGTAAGTGAATTAGATCATCCAAACAACTCAATCTTGGCTTATCAGTAAGGTAGATTAGGATAGAGGAAACAAAGGTTCAAACAAATTCAATATCTGAACCTATGAATCTCAAAAGAAGAATGGCTCTAATTAGATTAAATCTTGAGCCAAAGATAGGAAACAACCTAGTTCCAATATGCTCAAAACTTGAACCAGGAAAGAAAGAGAATATAGCTCAAACAAAATCAAAACCAGAGTTGTATAATAATGAAGGATATTTTTAATTTCCAGATCTTAAGCCTTCACAATTTTGTTTTAAAATTTTTCTGCAAATTTTAGTCTATATGCAGCTTGTTTTTATGCCATAGATTTGCAGCAAGTTAGACTGCTTAATCCTGGCTTGGCTATTTTTAAATTTCTGTTTTAGAATTTAGAGAATGAAGATCTGTCATATAGTCTAATCTTGACAGATAATAGTTAGGTAGTGAATTTATGAGTTCAACTGTTTAAACTAAACTCATGGAGAAATAAGATTAGACTTAGATTAGCTTCCTGTTTTTCAAAAGAATAAAATGTTGATGAAAAGGTTTGCAAGTCCAAATCCACCTTCTGAAAAAAAAAATGTTAGGAAGTAGTTTGTGTAGGTAGATGTTTGGAGAACACTTTCCTGCCGATATATCAAGTTCTAATTATTTCTGTTAGCAGTTGATAAAAATATTATCAAAGTGCAAGGAACTAATTAGCATTCCAGAGATAAATTTCTGTGGTTCTAGACACCTCCAAGGAGCTGCCATCCCAAGTTGGAGCCGATGTTAGCCACCTATAAAAATTTATCATACCAAATGGTGGCTAAATATGTTTCTAAGTCTTCAAGAGAAACATTTTCTTTGTAAATCTATCATTCTTGAAGCCTCCATGTGTTTTCTATCCTTTAGAATTATCTTCACTGCTGTTTCCATTAATGAACCCTGTTGTTTATGAAATAAAATGTTTTCAAAGGCCTCTATCTTCCCCATTTTCCCTCATTCATACTTCATTTTCCTTCATTCCCTTCATAAATTTCCTTTGATAAGGTTTAAAACCTCTTTTTTAACCTTATCAGACCCCCTCAAAACCTTCAATTTGGCCTAAAAACTCGTTTTTAGGTATTAAGGCCTTAATCCCCTTTTCCGCGTGTGACCTGGAGCCATAACCAGGCACTAGCCCTTATCGCTCATCACAATCGGAGTTTCTTTTCCCTGAATTTTCCTTTATTCTTCCAATCTTCTGATGCGATGAGCCCCTTCTCCTCCGATCCTCTGATCTAATTTCAACCATTGAATCCACAAGAACCAACGATCAAGATTCAATTGCACTTTTCTCTTAGCCCTCTGTCATCACACCCGCCGATTTAATCTTGACCGTTGATCTCTCGTCCAATCGTATGGCCCGCACTGCATCACATATCGCAAACACAGTCTTCCCTTTTTCTTTCCTCCGATGGCCCGATTCCCTGATTTGATCCTAGCCGTTGAATCCATAAGAACCAACGGCAGAGATTGCGTCACGCTCTGCCCATAACCTTTCACCATCGCGCCCGCCGATTAATCCCGAATGTTGATCTCCCTTCTGATCCAATGGCCAGCATCTAATCGCATCACCAATATTCTTTCCATTCACTAGGTCCCAAATCATTTCGCTGATGAGATCGCAGTCGTCCATTCCCCTCATCCAACGGCTCACATTGACCTCAGCAATGGACCCAACATACCTTTTAACCCCGTAGATTTCAACCCATTGCGTTTCTTTCGCACCGTCAGATCTGAGGCCCCAGATCCAATGGTCACCATCCAAATACTCCTAACCAGGAATTATTTCAAGATCCCTATGTAGATTTCTTGAAGACATCTGAAGAAGGGATAAAGGTTGCAAACAGCAGTATATCAACAAGTGCAACAAAAAATTTTAGAACTGCTATTGAGAAACAAAGAAAATGGGAATGTCCTTGTCTGTCCTACATGCTCAAAGAGATGAGCCAAGACTAGTCATGGAACCATCTGATTGACTGGATGTATTGGAAAAGAGAGTTTGTAAGTTAAAAATGTAAATATTCCAAGTTAGAGTAGGATATACAGGAAGGAAATAAAGCTTAGCCTTTGAGCATCTAGTTAGTTGTTGATTTCTGCTTTGAAAGAAAAAATGAAAAAATACAAAAACAATAAAACATAGAAAAGAGGGTAGAATGAAAACAAGAAAGGTACTGTGCCATACCAAAAAGAGAGAAAAAATATGAAAGTGTGCAAGCTCAAATGCCACTCCTAAAAACACACTTCTAGTTAGTCATACAACCTAATCATGACTAATTAGCTTTTCAATTTGCTGCTGATAGGTAAGTGAATTAGATCATCCAAATAGCTCAATCTTGGCTTATCAGTAAGGTAGATTAGGATAGAGGAAACAAAGGATCAAACAAATTCAATATCTGAACCTATGAATCTCAAAAGAAGAATGGCTCTAATTAGATTAAATCTTGAGCCAAAGATAGGAAACAACCTGGTTCCAATATGCTCAAAACTTGAACCAGGAAAGAAAGAGAAGATAGCTCAAACAAAATCAAAACCAGAGTTGTATAATAATGAAGTATATTTCTGATTTCCAGATCTTAAGCCTTCACAATTTTGTTTTAAATTTTTTCTACAAATTTTAGTCTATATGCAGCTTGTTTTTATGCCATAGATCTGCAGCAAGTTAGACTGCTTAATCTTGGCTTGGCTGTTTTTAAATTTTTGTTTTAGAATTTAGAGAATGAAGATCTGTCAGACAGTCTAATCCTGACAGATAATAGTTAGGTAGCGAATTTGTGAGTTCAACTGTTTAAACTAAACTCATGGAGAAATAAGATTAGACTTAGATTATTTTCCTGTTTTTCAAAAGAATAAAATGTTGATGAAAAGGTTTGCAAGTCCAAATGCACCTTCTGAAGAAAAAATGTTAGGAAGTAGGTTGTGTAGGTAGATGTTTGGAGAACACTTTCCTGCTGATATATCAAGTTCTAATTATTTCTGTTAGCATTTGATAAAAATATTATCAAAGTGCAAGGAACTAATTAGCATTCCAGAGATGAATTTCTGTGGTTCTTGACACCTCCAAGGATCTTCCATCCCAAGTTGGAGCCGCTGTTAGCCACCTATAAAAATTTATCATACCAAATGGTGGCTAAATATGTTTCTAAGTCTTCAAGAGAAACATTTCCTTTGTAAATCTATCATTCTTGAAGCCTCCATGTGTTTTCTATCCTTTAGAATTATCTTCACTACTGTTTCCATTAATGAACCCTATTGTTTATGAAAGAAAATGTTTTCAAAGGCCTCTATATTCCCCATTTTCCCTCATTAATAATTCATTTTCCTTCATTCCCTTCATAAATTTCCTTTGATAAGGTTTAAAACCTCTTTTTTAACCTTATCAGACCCCCTCAAAACCTTCAATTTGGCCTAAAAACCCGTTTTTAGGTATTAAGGCCTTAAGCCCCTTTCGGCCTTAGCCCTAGCCCCTTTTCCGCATGTGACCTGGAGCCATAACCAGGCACTAACCCTTATCTCTCATCGCAATCGGAGTTTCTTTTCCCTGAATTTTCCTTTATTCTTCCAATCTTCTGATGCGATGAGCCCCTTCTCCTCCGATCCTCTGATCTAATTTTGACCATTGAATCCACAAGAACCAGCGGTCAAGATTCGATCGCACTTTTCTCTTACCCCTTTGTCATCACACCCGTCGATTTAATCCTGACCGTTGATCTCTCGTCCAATCGAATGGCCTGCACTGCATCACATATCGCAAACACAGTCTTCCCTTTTTCTTTCCTCCGATGGCCTGATTCCCCGATTTGATCCTAGCCATTGAATCCATAAGAACCAACGGCAGAGATTGCATCATGCTCTGTCCATAACCCTTCACCATCGCGCCCGCCGATTAATCCTGAATGTTGATCTCCCTTCTGATCCAATGGCCAGCATCTAATCGCATCGCCAATATTCTTTCCATTCACTAGGTCCCAAATCATTTCGCCGATGAGATCGCAGTCGTCCATTCCCCTCATCCAACGGCTCGCATTGACCTCAGCAATGGACCCCGCATACCTTTTAACCCCGTAGCTTTCAACCCATCGCGTTTCTTCCGCACCGTCAGATCTGAGGCCCCAGATCCAACGGTCACCATCCAATATCGCGTAATTTTTATGCCCAAAGTTTAACATTTCAAAATTTCACGATAAAAGTGGTTTTGAGAATCCAAGTGGCGATTGCTGAATGGAATCGTGCTTGAAAAGGCAATACTACCTCCCCCCCATTTCATTGTGCGAAAAAAATTCCTGGACTTGGTTGTGCATTTGGATGACCCATAAAAATCGGAAAGAATAATCTACCCATAGTCTGGTGAACATCATTATTTTGTATGAATCCCCCGCCTCTATTGTGATGACGAGGTCTCCTATTTTCGTTGATCTGACAAAACACTTGAAAGCTCAAATGATCTTTGAATCTTTGAGATTGAGACTCATACTCAAGAAATTAATCTTAAAGAGTTTCTTGTTCTTGAAATACTCCATTTCCCACTACTAAGAATGTAGGCATAGTGGAGCATTGGGAAATCTGATGTTTCACTAGTTGATCATGCCAGTGATGTGAAATGTCGGAGCCTTCTCCATGTGGAAACCCTTTAGAGGATTCCTTGTGCCAATCCATCCTCATCTCCTTGATTTCTCTTGCATTATCTTGCATGGTTTGAAGAAGAAGCTTGGGAAACTCCTTGTCATCCTCTTCTCCTCATATGGGAGTTTTTCCCGTGTCTTGTATATTATATGTATAATCATATCTCCAGTTTCTATTCAGATACCTCTTCTCTCTTTCTGTTAAAGGATCTCCCTCTTTTGATGACATATTGGCTGAATACATAGGCTGATCCAAGATTATGCTTTGATAGCACTGTAAAATCCCAGAATAGGGAAAGTAGTAATATTGAACACAAAAATGGAAAATAGCAGTGAATATAAATACACGAATATATGAGACAAATGTACATAGCCATATTATTAAACATATCAACCATGATGAGCATAAAATATTGAGGATCAAGTCATTCAAACAGTATAACACAAGCCTCCAATAATCAGATAGGAAAATACATGAAGAGTTAATGTTATACAAAATGTCGGAGATCAATACAGCGCAGTCAAAATGGAAATAGTTGCAGCTGGAAATATAAAATAATATATCGAAACTGATATATGTCTCAAAATATGCCTAAAATAAATATCTAGGCCCTCATACACTTTTCCAAGACAACCCAGAAAGGGTTTCCGGAAATACACAAAATACCATAATGTCGTAATGCAACCCTAGGGTTGAATAAGCTCTGAAACTAGACACCTGAAAGGAGGTGACTGAAACTAATGTATAATTGTGTGGAAATCCTCCAATGGACTCTCCAAGTGAAAGGATGATCCCTTCGCTGAGAAATAAATAGTAAAAATGATGGACTGAATCCTCCACTGCAAATGCACACTAATATAACACAGTCAGTGAGGTAAACTGCATTGTAGGAGATGATAATAGCTTGGCTTAGTGCCAAATGATGAAATAATTCCCAAGGACCTTCCTTGCTGGCCTCCCAATGGAAATAATTCTTCCTCCACTGAAAACAAACTCAGGAAATGGCCCTGTAAATCCTCCACTACTTCTACCCTGCAACACAACACAATCCTAGAAGAAACTGCGATGTAGAAGAAGACCGAAGCTAATTTGATGTCGGAATGTGGATATGTAGCTCGCAAACCTCTACTGAGTAGGCACTTGAATTCCCCCGAGCATGAGGGTGGGATTACCGCTCGACAACACCCTTATGCTAAACAACACAACAGTCTCTGCTAAACAACCGAAGAGTGCAAGAAGTCATACAGACAAAAAACATAATACTAATCAAATAATGACTTCTATGGATTCCTTCCCCTTTCTTATATGCATTGTGATCCTTCTCACATTGGGACCCACTCATTAAATACACTACTCTCATGGAGACTTTCTCCCATTCACATTGTGTTGTCTCTCATTGATTATCCACTACCTCCATACCAACGTTGTTGATTTGGTCAAACTTGACCCCATCCACATGCTTCATCCCCTATTCACACATGAGGGTGCTTTATCCAACTACTATGATTCTCCTTATTCACATTAGGAGTGATTTTATTCCTAATAAGGAGATTTATGGGTATCCCTACCCTCTTATTCTTCTATATAAGTAGAAAAAACAAAATTTAATACTCCAACTAGCTAAAATCTAATTTGGAATATTACATGCTGGAAGCTCCAAGTTGTATGCCATAGTAGAAATCTTTTGCAAAACCTTTTAAGGACCATAATACTTTGGTGATAATTTATTATCCTTCTTAGCTTACTTGAGGGACATTTGTTTGTATGGTTTTATCTGTAAAAATACCCAATTGCCTACATCAAAAATTCTTTCACTGCGTTGTTGATCTACTTGTTATTTCATTTTATTATGTGCCAAAGTGAGGTTATCCTTTAAGATTTGGAGAAATTGATGTTGATGCTAGATGTGATCTTCCACTTCTTGAACCTTATAATTTTGTCTTAAAGATGATGTGATGGACGGTGGATTATATCCATAAAGTTCCACAAATGGGGTCATTTTTGCCACAATATTGAAGGAAGTGTTATACCACCATTCAACCAAAGGTAACCACTTGACCCATTGTGTTTTTTTATCATATACAAAGCAATGAATATATCATTCAAAAAAAAAATTCCACTCTCTCATTTTTTCCATCATATTGAGGATGATAAGATGAGTTGTGAGCTAATTGAGTACCCAGACAAGAAAATAATTCTAGCCAAAAAATATCAATGAAAATGTGATCTTTGTCGCTTACAATAATCCATTGGGGCTTCACCTCAATGAGTCTCTTACCTATCACGTGCTTGTGTGGCATATTAAACAATACCCTTAATTTGACAACATATTGGAATGTACCCCTAAAAATAATATTATTTAACCCCCTACCAATATGAACCCAATATACATTCCTAATTTAAAAACCCCTACTTCCACTAGATATTGTAGGTATCAATTCTTTCATTAAAATTTTTTATATCCCTTTATATTTTTTCATTAAGTTTGAGTTCCATTTTTTATTCCTTTCAATACAAAACCCTTAAACCCCTATATATCTCCCAATATATTATGCCATTTTTTCCTCAATAGATATCCCCTAATATGAACCCATGTGGTATGGTATTTCTCCCCTAGTGAATGATCTACACTTGATATGTTATTTTTGTTGTGTTAATTACAATTTCAAAATTATAATTTATTTGCTTCTTGTTTTCTTATGGTACTTTAGTTTCCTTGGTGCAGATGAGTGTCAAAACAGGAATTTTTCTTGTGTTTTATGTTGAAATTAATGAAAAATAAACAACATAAGTAAGAACTGAACAATAGCATAAACATGTACAACAAGCCAGAAACAGAGCCATCAACAGAAGTTTTTGATGAAGGAGTTCACCCATCCTGGGCTACATCTCCTTGATCCAACTTCATAGCTTCGGCCTCTTTCATTAGCTCAAATTTGGCAAAAGTGTTGAGTACATTAATCAATTTCTCCTGAAACCTGTTCTATTGTCTTCAGAAGATACAAATCATCTAAAAATGACTATTCACTTTGGCTGGTACAGACTTGACCTCCTTTGGTGGCCCTGGGATCCTTTGAACTTCCCTGTAGAAAAATCACATGTAGAAGTTATTTTCAGCCTTTTAAACCTATGCCATTTTCTTTGGAATTCCAAAATCATCTAAAATTTCCTATTCATTTTCCCAATTTGGTCGAATATTGCCTCCATTATGGCAAAAAAAAATTCCCTAGTTTTCCTCTAAATCTGGGAATCTGCCAGACAAGTCCACTAAATTTGGAACCTCTGCCAGATTTAGAGGTGCCTCTAGAATCTTTGCCAAGTCAAACTCGGCTTAATGAAAGTTAACTGTAGTTTAACTTAATTAATCCCTCGCTAAACACGCTTAGTGCTAGCCCTCGATGCTGGTCATATTGATGTGGTTTCATGGTGGAGGGGTTGGCTGCGGGCTGGCCCCTCCGCGCTTTGTCGGTCCCATGCACCAAGCATTAAATAGAGTTTAGGTAGATGGCTTAACAAATACAACACCTGTGACATATTGGTAAGGCTGTGGGCTTCTAGGGGGGAGGCCTAGGGTTCAAACCCGGCCCCGCCCCACTGTACATGTTTTTTTCCATAATAAATTTTACAATGGACTATTGCATTTGCATAACCCATCGAACCATAATTTAATTAATGGTCTTGGAATATATTTAATTAAACATATGATATGACACTTTATTAACAACGAAATTTGGCATTTGAATATGAGCGCGGATTATGAACTAAGGTTTAATTATAAAATTTAATTATAATTAATAAAACATATATATAATATATATAATATGTCAAAAACATATAATATATTATATTACATAATATATATAATATGTCAAAAAAATATAATATATTATATTACATAATATATATAAATATATTTATAATATGTAAATCATAAATAAATAAAAGAAATACAATTCCACCTTAGAACCACTAGGAAATTTTCACCCACAAAGACCAAATTGGCGAATTAGAAAGTGCCACTTGACACAACATCATTGACAGGAACTTGAAGAATATTCCAAAAGATTCATTTTTGTTGACTGGGTTACCATGTCAGCAACCTGTTCAATTTGAAAAAAAATTAACTGTTTGAGAAAGCGAATAGCATGCCATAACTTACTCATACGAACTCAGATTTTGATGAAACGAGTTGCGTTGGAATCCCAATGACGAGCTATACATTGTCTTCCTAGTTTTGAGAAATTATGGAAACTTTGATTTTTGAGCTAAATAATGAGCACCTGATCATTCCTCCCCATTAGAAGCCTTTTGGACCCTAAAATCTCTCTTGATTACTGATTATGTGGATGAGGGGACTGTTCCCTCACCCTTCCAGTCTCTATCCACTAAAATTTTCCCAATTTCATCATTTGGAGCTTTTCATAAAAAGTTAACTTTTTCCTCGATTATTGCGACCTTCTCTTGCTATCACTGACACCATCATGCTGTAATATTTCTGAATTTGCAGAACAACAATCTATTTTTGCAGAAACCATCTTGTTCCTACCTTGGTCAACAGTCAAAGAAAGCTTAGAAACTTTCTCACCTTGCACACTATCACCATGGTGACTTTTAGTTGATCACACTTTGTACTTGCGTCGACCACTAACCAAGTTTCTTCGCCATTGCCATGTAACTTTTGAAAACCAATAATAAGAATTTGTGGAACCCATGCCTTCTTTGCCAAACTTCTTTGGCACTTTCTCTTTGACCTTTGCACTCTCTTGCATCGACATCTTGTTTCAAACACCGCTCAACACCAATGTTGACTGCTGCAAATGTTTTTCACCTTCTTTCAAAGGAAAGTTCATGTTTACATCCTGAAACAACTCATTACAAGCATAAGAATTCTTATGAAAAGTGTGATTCAATACATCTCTTTGTTTTATCATCGACAATGTCAAGTTTTGACTTTCATTCGCTATCCTCTTCATTTCACTTGAATGCATAAGATACAAATCTGTCTTCTTATGTGCTCTAATTATGTACTCAATACCATCTTTAAACAAGTGATACTTGTTATCATGGCGATGAAATGAAGCTTTATTATCATACAGATAAGGACTTCCCAATACGATACCTGATATTTTTAGCAGCACTACATCAAGCTCAACTTCATCGAGAAAGTTTGAGTTAATGGAGAATCTTAGAAAGCACTTCCTTGTCACCTGCAAGTTTTCATTTTTGAAAATCCAACCCAATGGATATGGTCTTGGATGTCTAATTTTTTCAAGGCCTAGTTGCTTAACCAAATCTTTAAAAATCAAGCTAGCATGTGACCCACTATAAAAAAGTGTATCAATCTTGGTATGTTTAGAGACAAATCTAATGTCGAAAAGTTCTATTCTTATATCTTAATCATGAGTATCATTTGAAAAATTTAAAGAAATAGTGCATGCAACATGTTTTCCTTTCAAACCCATGGCTATAATTTTTGTCTCATCTCCTGAATCTGACCCTAAGTCTTGTTCAACTATAGCAAAATTTTCCCCCTTCTCTTTGGCTTTCAGTCTATTTGGTTTCAATTCTGGGTGAAGTTGCCAACAATGGTCTTCATCATGGCCAGTCTTTGAATAGTTCTTGCATGTGAGTTTTTCCTTCTCTTTCTTTACAAAACTATTTCTTTTTCCTCTTCCATAAAATTTTCCTTTCCCTTTACCCTCACTTTCCTCTTTATGCTCTATGCCTTTTTTCCCCTTGCCTCTAAGTGTGTGGCTTGTACACAAACTTCGTCTAAATTGCTTATGTTAAACATAATAATATTATGCTTCAAATAGGAATGTAAACCTCAAATGTATTTCAAGAGTGTATCTTAGGAATTAAAATTTACTCCTAACAACAAAGCTCTCTTTCTAAACTCCTGAGTATACTCTTGAACTGTTTGACCCTTGAGTTGCCTAAAATTTTTCCAACTCATAATAGATTTTTGCATGTAAGCTAAAGGATAAAATTGGCTTTTACTGGTGTTGGGGTTCCCATGTTTTGGCAAGGTTGGCAATACCAAAATATGAGACAACATAAAACCACTTTCAGACCTCAGGATCTAGCCCTCCTGGGTCCAGGGAGGGATCTCTCTCTGTAAGCAAATATTTATGTCTTTGAAGCTCAAAATTTAAGATTTTAGGCTAGTTGTAAGGCTCGGGTTTTGTTTTTTTGGTTGTTGGTCATCAGGAAAGGATTTTCTTTCTATGCAATATGCAGGCTTTCAATTGGGCTAGTCATCTAAAACATTGGATCTTAAAGATGATAGTGTGGTGTGGAATGGTAGGAGAGGATGAAACCACACAGATTAGAACACAAAGTTAAAGACTTGAGATGAAAGAGAGACTTTGAACTCTCAATGCTTCGGCCTCCAGCTTGAGGGATCTTAGAAAGGCTAGTTGGTCGTACAAGGATCCTAGTGGACAGGGCTTAAATCTAATCCCCAGTGTTCCCAAATCTTCCAGCTAAATCCTAACAAGAACATCTAAGAACAGATTAATTTAATTCATACATTAGAGAGTAGGCAATAACATCCACTACACTGGTTAAATCAATTGAAATCAATTCTTAGATAACACATTTAGTAGAAAACATCAAAGGCAAGGAGAGCAGAAACATAGGGTACCTAACAAGGGTAAATCCTATGCCAATATTATGATGCAAGCCAGTAGAAACGAAATGAAGTGAATTAAAACACAGAGATAGGAACACATCACCGCTGCTTTAGATCAGGATCCAAAGAAATGTGCTTGTCATGTTAAATAGCAATACCAGTCAAGTACAAAATTTCCAATAGCTGAATACTCAGTTTGAAAACATCTTCCTCAGCCTATATTACAACTTTACACAGAGACTTATCTCAAGAGAAACAACTTACAATTCTCTGATAACTGATAAACAACCATTTCAATGAGTTTCTTCATGAATTTATAGCTCTAGTGGAGCGGAGAAGGTAGGTGAAAACTAAATGCAGCATTAAAACTCAAAAAGGAAGAGGGTCGAGGCCCATTCTATTTAAATTCTGTGCATTTATTCATGGCACTCTTTGGGTGAAAGAGTGGTCTTCTCCAGGCTTCCATTTTCTCTGGTATGTCTCTGATGTACTTTGGCTGCAGTACTCTGTAGTACTTCTGGTGAATTAAACAAACACATAGAATCAAGACGCTAAGATCTGCCATACTGTGCAACAAATGCTTCTGATAGCATAGGACTATTGTAGGGGGAGGAAAACTTCTCTTGGACACAACGTATACTGAAACAATAATGTGTACCATGTCCGTGCTCAGGATGAAACATTCTGCTGATTTGAAATCCTGATAGAATTGTTTTCTGCGCGCTGGACCTTTCATGCAATCTATGATGTCTTTGAACTGGTACCTTTGCCTCCTAAAATCCCTGAAAAGGCTCAAAAGCCTTCTATTTCTTGCCTCGAGCTCTCTGCTGCTCCCGTACTGTCTTGTTTATGCAATCCGAGCTTTAATGGCACCGAAGAGGGTTTGCAGAGTTTGAGCTCTGTCCTTTGATGAAATTTACTATGCGAACACTTTTCCGGACAACTTCCAGTAATACCAGGCTCTGAATTCAACTTCCTCTGTGCACTGTGCCTTTACAGTAGCGTATATGAATCATGGAAGTTTTCTGCCCGCCTGCAAAACACGAAAACAAATTAATAAAACTGTGCATGGAGAGGGTGGTGTGGATGACTGCGGACGACAATGCATGTAGAGGATATTATGGAGGAGAAATGTGTAACAGTCAAAAATGTGTTGGGCGACATTAGAACTTTTGACTATGAAATGAAATTATACAGGGGACGGATGAGAAACGACGAACACACATGGAAAAATGACATGGCGGTACGGGGTCAATGGCGGGCATGAGAATAAATCTGGACCGTTCGATCTCGGAGGAGATCGATGGTGGAAAACCCATCGGAGGGTGATGGATAGTGGGCCAAGGGTACGGTTGCCTCAGGTTAACCTTCACGCAACTTCATGGAGCGATCACCATTGGATGGAGGGCTACAGATCGGACGGTTGACATAGATATCGCGCCATGTTTTCTGTCGAATGATAATGCGCGATGAGTGAGTGGTTTTGAAACAGTGTCGCTTCCACACGTCGCGTGATGAGTGGAATCGCTAGCCCATTGGACAATACCGCCCATCTCTCGAAGGCGGTGCGATAGTTACCACTAGTTTCTGAGCAGTGCACGGGGACTATCTGGCCGGGTAAACTCTGGCCGTTGATCTGGAAGGCAAATGAATGATTATGATGCGATGAATGAGTGGAAAATGGAATGAACGGTGGACGCTGCGCTATTGTGCAAAGACCGTCCGATCTGCAGAGATTGACGGTTTCAAATGTGCCCGATATTCAACTGAGATAAATGCCTTTCGCATTGCCGCCTGGTCTCGGCGCTGGGTCACGTGGAGGGGAAAGGTGGAGGGGGCTTGGCTGAAAGGGGTTAGGACCCATATATGGAGAATATGGTTTTTGGGCCATTTTTAATGTATTTTCAGGCCACTCAAAAGGTAACGATAGGGGAAATAAGGGGAAAAAAAACCACATCGGGGGTGTGCGTATGGTTTTGAGGGATTTTGGGGGTGAACAGGGGAAGTTTAACAAAGGGAAAAACGGGTTGAAAAGGGATATTTTGCAGGGATACAAGGGATAAATGTTGGCCTTTGGAGGACAGCTTTTGCAATCAGTGAGACCTTATAAAGGGAGTCAGTAGAGGGAATTTTACCAAAGGCAGAGGCATAGGAGACTTCAAGGATGATGTGTCTTCAGGGGAGATGCATTCCTTGAAGGCTCAAAAACAATTTAGCCCCCTACTTTACTTGTCAAGAAATTTATAGGGGGGTAACAGTGGCTCCACATGGGGATGGCTTCTTCTTGAAGGAGTCAAGAATTCAGAGAATATATCTTTAGAGTAGTCCAGATGCCTGTTGCTTGAGCCATATTTCTTCTTTGATTTTCAGCTACCACAATTGTGAAAACATCAATTTGAGCAGAAAAACTTTCCCAATCAATCTACCTACCCATTCTACAATCCTAGCATTTTTTCTTCTAGGGTGCATTTGAGCTAGCAAACCCTTTACATCTTTTTATCTTTTACAAATAAGAAAATAAACCTATTATATTTCTACCCTTATTACTCCATGAGACCAGATTAAGCTGTTGGTCTCACATGTTTCTCTACCTACTCTAATATCTGCTGGGATTAAACTGTCCAACGGATTTCTTCTCTATATTCTACAACAGAAATTTAAAAACAGTCAAACTAGGATTAGATAGTCTAGTTCGTTGTAGATCCAAGGCATAAAGACAGTTGCACATGGACAGAAACTTGCTAAAAGTGGAACTTGAAGGCTTGAAGTCTGAAGTTCGAAGCATCCATCTTTCCTTTGTGACTCAAGTTTTGATCTTGTTAGAGTCACTTCCTTTTCTTCATCTCAGCTCTGATGTTGGGCTTGTTAGAGCTGATTCTTCTTTCTTCCTTGCTGGTCCAGGTTTTGGGCATGTTTGAACCAGCTGTCTTTACTTTCTTTGGCTCAGGTTTTGATCATATTAGAGCCAATCCTTTGCACTTTAGAGGTTCATGTTTTGAGCATGTCTGAACCTCTCCTTTTTTTTTTTTTTTTTGAAAACAAAACATTGCAATGGTATGTACAATGGAGATGGAAACTGGAATTTGGAAATCAACAGAAGTAGTGTTTGAGCATCCTGCCATTGACAGGACCCCCAAACAGCTCTATGCCATCTAACTCTTGTAGAAAAAATGCATTTGGACCCACAGTGGCCTGGATGACGTAGGTACCTTGCCACAAACTGTCAAACTTGTCGTGCTTTCCTTTGTCCTCTCTCCTTGAGTCCCACTTCAGAACTTTATCCCCAATTTTGAAATGAGAGGCCTTAGTTATTTTGTCAAACAACTTCTTTATGTTCTCCTAAACCTTCACAGCTCTGTTGTAGACCTCCTCCCTTGTTTGTTGGAGATGAATTGTCTGATTTATCCTTCTAATCATGTTGTCTTCTTCTGTCTAGATCTCTTGGGCAATTTTGATCACTGGTATACCAAAACTGGTAGGAAACACCGCTTCTGTTCCATAGACAAGCTGGTATGGTGACATGCCAATGGATTTCTTTGTTGTAAGCCTTTCAACCCATAGAGCATGCACTAACTTTTTGTGCCATGAATTTTTGTTCTCTTCCAATAGCTTCTTGATGATGGTCACCAGGCTCTTATTTGATGATTCAGCTAATCCATTACCTTGACGGTAATAGGAAATTGAATGACCGAGTGCTATTTGATACCTGTGACAAAAATCAACCATTTTCCTAGACTCGAAAGCAACAACATTACCAGTGATTATTTTCCTTGGGCAACCAAAGATAGAGAGGATATGACCTTCTAGGAACCTAATGATGACTAAATCTATGGCATTCCTAGTAGGTATGGCCTCTATCCACTTAGTGAAGTAGTCTGTGGCTGTTAAGATCCATTTGTGTTGTGAAGAGGAAGTAGGATGAATTCATCCTATGAAATCTAGGCCCCATTGCATAAAGGGACCTTCAACAGTGATGGGTTGTAGAGGTAAGGGGAGGAGTTTTCTTTTTCCTTCAAAAATCTGGCATTTGTGGCAGGCAATTACCATTTTATGGATATCATTGAAAAGTGTAGGCCAATAGTAGCCAGCTCTGAGTATTTTGTTTGTAGTGGCTTTCCAGTTCAGGTGACCTCCACACTCTCCTACATGGAATTCTTGTTTAATCTTTTCTGCTTCAGACTCAGGCAAACATTTAAGCAATAGGTCATTTGGATTTTTCTAGTATAAGCATTTATTCAGAATACAGTAACTTCTGGCTTTTATCTTTAAGAATCTGGCCTTGGTATTTGATAGTTCAGGAGGGTCATTGAGGTGTGTAAGCACATACAGAATGTCAGAATACCAAGGAGAGCTTTGAAACTTCTCCTCAACAGTGGGATCAGGCAATCCTTGTTGCTCATCCTAGGTATTTACCATGTCAATATCAAGGGCTTGTAGATTTGATTCAGCCATTAGTTGAGGTAAGCCCTAACCCTTGATTAGCTTGGTGGGTTTTATCTCAAGGTCGTATTCTAAGCTCACATCAATCCATTTGCCCCTATTCCCATCTGGGTCTTGGGACAAGATGTGTTTAACCACTATATTTGGTACATAGGCTATGGTGTGGGAATGCAGTATGTACACCCTAAAGTCTTTTAAGGCCTTAATTAGAGCATAGGCCTGTTTTTCCATTATGTTGTAATTCAAGGGTGCATCCCTGAATGCTTTGCTGAAGAAAGAAATGGGTTGTTCCATTCCCTATGAATTTTTCTGCAGTAGGACTCCAACTATTGTATGCTTGGTGGAAAATGAAAAAATCAGGAAATATTTTGAGAAATCTAGGTTGATTAGGACAGGAGCCTGGGTGAGTGCAAGTTTAACCGATTCAAAAAATTTCTTAGCTTCAACAGTCCACTTAACTCCTACACCTTTCTTCAACATGTTAGTCATATTCCTAAGGTGTTCGGCTAAGTTGGGAATAAATCTAATTAGGAAATTTATTTTCCCAATGAAGGACTGTAACTCTTTGATTTTTCTTGGGTGTGTGGTTTTTAGTATTCCCTCAACTCTTTGAGGGTCTATCCTAATCCCTTTCTCAGATATGATATGGCCCAGAATTTTTCCTTCATGTAGCCCAAATACAGTCTTTTTGGGATTTAATGACAGTCCAAACCTTCTACATTTTTCAAAGACTCTCCTCAGGTGTTCTAGGTGTTCTTCCTCAGTCTTGGAGTAGATTTTTATGTCATCCAAGTAGATGACAATGAAGTGACCTATTTCATCTGAAAAAGCTATTTCCATTGCTCTTTGGAAGGTTGCGCCAGTGTTCATCAGTCCGAAAGGCATTTTTACATACATGAAAGTGCCCCATGGAGTGGTAAAGGCTGTTTTGAGTTGGTCTTATGGGATTACTAAGACTTGGTTGTACCCTGAAAAACCATCTAGCAGGGAGATCCTTTTAGAACCTACTACCCTCTGAAGAATATGTTCCACTTTTGGCAAAGGGTAATTGTCTTTGAGTTAGGCTCTATTAAGATTCATGAAATCAATGCATAATCTGATCTCCCCTATTTTCTTTCTCACAACCACTAGGTTTGATACCCAATTAGAGAACCTGATAGGCACAATTATACCTGCCTCATACATTTTCTTAATCTCTTTTCCAACTGCAGGCAATTGTTTTGGGTTTATTCTACGAAGTTTTTTCCTGAAGGGTTTCTGATTTTCTTTCAAGGGTATTTTATGTTGTATGATGTTTGTGTCATAGGCCCTTAAGTCCTCATAACTCCAAGAAAACACATCAATGAATTCCTTGAATAGGTCAATATATTTCTTTTTCATGTTAGCAGGCAGGGACTTAGATAATTTGATCCTTTTGAGCTTATCTTCAGTGCCTATGTTGCATTCCTCAACATCAGCGTTTGTATGTTCAATAGTGCTCTGCAACACCTCTACTTCTTCACTATCTGTGTTTTCACATTTTTTGTTTGGATTTCCAATCTGTTCATTTACAGTGTTTATTTCTATTTTACAGGGTGTTTCTTCCTCATTTGAGGACTCTTCACTTAGGCAACTGTTTGTGCTCAACCTAGTCTCCTAAATTGAGTTCATTTAATTGTCAACCAGGGTTGGTAAACTGCTGAAGTGAAGTGTACTGTATGTGCCTAGGTGTTTGTTTCTTACTGCATTGTGTCTAGTGTTTTATGATGTTTTTGGTCTTTTTATGGTTTTATGTTCACAAGGGAAAGAACTAAATGCTGATGGAAAGAAGCTACTGGTTAAAAACAGAGTGAAGCCTAAATTGTTGATGACAAATGACAAATGAAAATATTGAAACACAACCAAACCTAAACTATGACTAAGTAGAATACAAAGCTTGATAATGACTTCAAGAAAATGAATCACAACATGAACTTAATTTGTCCAATTCTTTCATTAAAGGTATTTTGGAAGAGCTTCAGAAATGGGTAGCTAAGTATCAAAATTCTCCTAACTAAACAATTAAACAATCAGCTTATAATGATACAACATCTAATCCATGACTAAAGGTTTGTTGAAACATATTTGGAGAAGAACATTGGTAACATCATAAGATCTCTACTCTAAAACTAGCTCCTAATTCTATTCTGCAACTTAGTTTAACACCACTAAACCTCACTCAAAAGTTACATATTTCCTTTTAGAATAGTCTTTTGAGGAAAGGCTTGTTTTTGAAATGGTAAAAAGGTTGCAAAAGTACTCCAGGCCTTGGACTGATACTATCTTCTGTTTAGATGATTATAAGTCAATATATGTTTTAGAACAAAAGAAGTTTTGTAAATAATGAAGACCGTGGTATTTAAGTTTGAAAACTAATGCAATTTAATATGCAATGGATGGCAATTAAACGTGGCATGTAAACACAGTGAGCTAAGCTGGAACTAAACTAGAGTGCTACTAGTCTATAATAAACAGTGCTAAACTAACAAGCCATTATCAAACTTGAAACAAAATAACAGAGCATGAATTGAATGCAATTTGACTCCGGAGTACTCTAACTAGGTTATCATGCAATTAATCTATGGGATTCTACAGCCTATTGTGTCCATCATGAATGGTATTTTGGAAGATTTTGTTAGAACAATCCTGGCTGTACAATTCAATGCAAATGCAAACATGAAAACTGAAAGCAATTACAATTAAAAACTAAGACATCACAGCTATTTCCTACCCATTGTTATGATATTTTGGAAGAGCTTTTTAAGAGTAAGATCAGCTATGCTACTTAGTGTAAACAAGCAACTGAAACCTTCAGTATCATAGTCATGCCTTAGTCATCATAATGATTTTTTGGAAGAGTTTACTAGAATAAGTTCAACTGTAATAATGAACAAAAGAAACTGCAATTAAAATCTATAACACTACAGCCATTTCCCATTCATTATAATGATATTTTGGAAGAGTTTCTTAGAACAAGTATAGCTATAGTGACTAATGAAATTAAATATGAACTCAAACTTCAAAAACTTGAAAACGAACTAAGATACTTATCTAGATTGCAAAAGTAAATCCGCTCTGGAGGCAGGGGCCCTCTACCACCAGACGGAATCTAACTCAAAATCAACTCAACTCATTCAAAGCAATGTTGTCTTCTTCATTAAAGGAAAATAACTTAAAACAGAGTATTCTCGGTCTTCAGAAATATAGCAGTCAATCCATAAAATCTAATTAAAATCTAGAGCTTGTCTCTCGGTTTCCCGAGTACATTTATAACAAATATTCGTAACAGAACTTGCAACAATACGGGGATCATTGTCTTTTCATATCAAAATCGTACTAGAACTCTAAAGATGGTAGCGTAAAGGGACAAAGGACATCTGGACTGTCCTTGTCCTATTAGAAGTCTGCTTCCTTGTATGAGTTCCCACGTACAAAACCACGTCCAAAATTCCGTTCATTCTTCATGGTGAGCAACAAACGTTGAGGACATGATGTGGAATATACCCATGTGTGGCTTTTCTTGAGAGGACACCTGTAACATGCTTGAACATGAAGACAGCTGTAGAATTGGTGGTTAGCTATGGAATGTCTGCATTCTGTAGTTAGTTTCAGTTCAAAATGCATTACAATGAAAAAATCACAAAACTTAGCAAGTTAGCCATGATACTCATTCTTAAAGTAATTTTAAATAATTTCATTGATCATTTGAGCCTGGGATAACAATGGAAAAAAGAAAATGGAGTGAATTATGATGAAAGAGAGAACAATCTTAGGGCTCCACATACCCCCACTGCTGAATTCTTGCATGTCCTCATGCAACTTATTCCATAAACTCAGAGACTTCTGCAAGAACATCCAACCCTCTTCTTCTTCTTTGCCTGGAAGTTAAAGGTCTTCTGGGCTTCCTGATGACTAACTTGAACCTTAAATTGGTAAGTGCCCTGATTAACTTCTTGTTCCTCCTTTTCAACTTTTCATTAGCCTTTTCCACTTTGTCCATTTGTAGAGACAGTGTTGAGTTCATACTGGTTTTGAGTTTGACTTGTTCCTTCAGAATATCATTTTCAGTTCTGATGTGTCTATTAAGTACTTCCATCTCGTACCTATCTCTTCTTAACACATCTATTTCGGATAGTGGAGGACAAGGGGTTCTATCTCTACTCTCTGAAGCTTTCCTTTCCAATGTTTCAACATAGTTATAAATTGCTTGTTGTGCAGGGTCAATTTCTGGGGCTTCTTCCCCAAAATCTTCTTCAACATCCTCTTCAATAGATGTTTCCTTATCTTCTATGTTTATCACCCCAGTTTGTTTGATTTGTATTTTCCTTAGTTTCCCCTTGAGTCTATGGCTTCTTCTCAGCTGGGATGGTCCCTCTCCTTTTTCTGTGGCAAATTTTCTGATTATCCTCTCTTCCTTAAGCTGTCTCTTAATCTGAGTCAACTTCTCAGAGATGATTTCTTCACTGCTATCTTGAATTTCTCTATCAGTTTCAATTTTAGAGGCTCTCCATTTTCTACTTCTCTTTGTAGGCTGATGTTCAGGTGAAGGCTCTTTTGGTTCCTCAAAGTGATTTCTTACTAAGAAATTATCCCAAGTATCTTTTGTTTTGGCTGAATGGTATTCGATTAGAATCTTAACCAAGCCATGATGGTATAGAGTTGTCTCTAGGAATTGGACTCCTTTGAACACTTGAAACAATCTTTTTTAAACTTTGAAGCAAGAAATAGGGAAAATTAAGCTCTTCTTCCAGAAAATGCATTATCAACCTAATATGGTAAACATAAAAAGTACCATATCTACCTTCACAAGTGATAAATTTTTGTAGAATGAGCAATATGTTTCTCCATTTATTCTTTAATGCAGAGCTTGGAATTCCCTTTTTAAACACAGTGACATCCATACCTGGTGATTTGAGGATTTGCTTCCATGATTCATTATGAAATTCTCGGTTCCTTTGAATGACCTCGGTTCCTTTGAATGACCTTGCAAATGTTTTAGTAACTTCTTTGTGGAATCCATTAAATTTCTCAAGGAATTGCAGCCATCCTACTTGTTGCAACATTTCTCTGCTTTGAGGGTATCCTTCCAGGTATTTTGTGCCCACTGGTTCAGTTCTCACGATGAGGCCCATAATTTCTTCTTCAATCTTCAGATTAGTACTCTTTCTGCTCACGGAGACAATGAATTCAACCTTCAAACTGATATACCTCTGCTTCACGGTGACAGTGTTTCAATCTTCAAACTGATATACCTCTGCTTCACGGTGACAGTGTTTCAATCTTCAAACTGATATACCTCTGCTCATGGTGATAGAGATACCCCTATTTTGCAGAATGAAATGATGAAGGGATGGCTACGGAATGGAGTAATAGGGAGTGGTTACGGAGCGAGTTAATGAAGTGAGGTGAAGAAAACAAATAAACGAGTGAAAATACTCCGGAGATTTTTTTACAACAGCTTCAAAAATCATCATTAAATGATTTGGCTGGGTGACGTGAGAAAATCAATCACTTCAGCATTTTAACCACTTAGATGATGATCGGGTATAGGATTTGAAATGAAATATTTTTATCCAAAGTTTTGCGGAGGGCATATTTGGCATGATCAATAAAAATAATCAAAACAAATTTTCAAATGATTCATAACTAAAACTATACTAAAGTTTATGACATGCCATTATAATCAAAACTTTTTACCTTTGCTTTTCATCTGCTTTTTGTGGTTTTTGTATACTTTGTTCTCCTCTGGACACCATTACTTTGTGAGTCTTTATAATCCTTCTTGATTATTCTTGTTCATGGATATACTGGATCATCTTGTTGCACTTCAAATGTCTGTTGATCAGTGCCTTCAGGATCTGTAGCTGCGGAATGACTGTCTGGCTGCGGAAAGTCTGATTAGCTGCAGAATGTCTGTTTAGCTGCAGAATGTGCCTATAGAGAATTTTAATCATGGAATGGAGTGGTTTGGAATATACATGGAATATTATATGGAATGGGTGAAGATAGATGATGAAACATGGTATAATGGGATATGTATGAAGTGAATGATGGAATGGGATGGATTACAATTCATGAAATGGAATGGAAGAATATAAGAAATGGCCTGCAATCCATAACATGTGTTATTCATTTGCAGAAAAACATCAAACTTTAAATTTTGATATGGAAATGAGGTGGATGAAGTATGGAATGAGATGAATGAAATATGGAATGAAGTGAAGTATGAATGAATGAATGAAATGGAGTATGGATGGATAAGTAAATGGAATGAAATGAAATGAGATGAATCATAAGTGCAATGGATCTGAACTTATGATTTTGTAACAGATGCTTGCAAAAACAAAATGGAAAAGTTAGAGTGTCAGAAAGACTAATTTTCACCCTATCTTTTCTATATAAACATGCCAATCAGTGATTGGTTTTCATGTTTATACTTTTATTTTATTTTTTATTTTTTTTATTATTTTTATTTTTTTAAAGAAATGCTTTCAGAAAATTCAATCAAGTTGATGAAGAACAAAGATTCTTCTTCATTAACTTCACATCACTGTTTTCCTGGAACTTCTTGACAAATTCTTCTCTTGAGAGTGGTTTGTGATACAGCTTCAATCTATGACCATTCACAAGAAAAGTGACCTCTTTTTCATCTATTTTCCTGATTTTTACTGCTCCATTGTCAAAAATGTCAACAATTTCATATGGCCCAAGCCAATGTGTTTGAAATTTACCTTGAAAATCCTTGAATTTTGAATCAAACAAGAGAGCCCAGTCACCTTCTTTGAACTTCTTCTCTTTGATGTACTTGTCATGCCATCTAGTCCTTTGCTGTTGGACTAGACTTGTTTTCTAAACTGCATCTTGTATGATCTCATCCAATTCATTAATCTGCTCCAATCTATGCTTTTGTGCCTCCGTTAAATCAAGTCCTAGATGAACTGCCATTTTGAAAGTTTGAATCTGGAACTCTATGGGAAACAAAACTTGATTTCCATAAACAAGTTCATAAGGAGTATGACCTGTTGTGTTTCTCCATGTAGTTCTATGGCCCACAAGGCTTCAGGAAGCCTATCTACCCAATCTCTTCTATGTAAATGAACAGTCTTTGTTAGGATTCCTTGAATGACCTTATTAGTAGATTCCACTTGACCATTTTCTTGTGGATGATAAGGAGTAGATTTTCCATGCCTGATTTTGTACCTCTCCATCATTTGTTCCGCTAGCCTTGATGTAAATTGAGCTCCTTGATCTATAACAATTTCCCTTGGGACACCAAAACGAGTAAAAATATCCTCAAAAAGAAAAGTAACTATAGATGCTTCATTAGCAAAAATTAATGGCTTGGCCTCTACCCATTTGGTAACATAATTAGTGCAAACTAATATATATCTCTTTTGTCTTGATGGAGGACTAATAGGTCCTACAAAATCCAAAGCCCATTTTTCAAAAGGTCCAATGTGTACCTGAGGTTGTAATGGCATCTCACCTGAAGGAGAAGGCTTCCCTACCCTTTGGAAACGGTCACACCTTTTGACATACTCTTTAGCATCTTTAAACAAGGATGGCTAATAATATCCTAAATGAAGGATCTTATAGGCTGTCCTCTTATCAACAAAATGTCCACCACAAGGTTCATCATGACATGCTTTAAGAATCTCAGGCATCTCATCTTCCCAAACACATCTCCTAATGATCAAATCTGGTCCTGTCTTGTACAACTCATTAGCGACCCATGAATATTTTGCACTGTCATGAATGATTTTTATTTTATCTCTTGCATTAATTATTGAAGGAAATTTTCCTGAAACTAAATAATTAGCAATGTCAGCAAACCAAGGAGTTTGAGTAGAAATTGCAAAAAGATATTCATCAGGAAACTGATCTTCAACTGGAGTGTCATCTTTGATGTTTTGGAGTCTAGATAGGAAATCAGCTACTGTGTTTTGTTTTCCAGGCCTATTTAGAATGGTAATGTTGAATTCTTGTAAAAGCAATAACCATCTTATGACTCTGCCATTAGTAATTGATTTATTCATTAAGTATCTAATTGCAGAATGATCAGTGTGAACAAAAGTTTCATAGCCTGTTATATAGTGTCTGAATTTGTTTATGGCATGAACAATAGCTAAAAACTCTTTTTTAGTTACAGTATAGTTTAACTCTCTGGAGTCAAATTTTTACTGGTATAGTAGATGGCATAAGGAATCAGGTCTTTTTGTCCTAATACTTCTCCTAGAGCTGTATCAGAGGCATCTGTTGAAATATGAAAAGGTAACTTCCAGTTAGGTCCCCTTAAAATAGGTGCTTCAGAAATTTTTGTTTTTAGGGTTTCAAAGGCTAACTGGCAATCAAAATTCCATTTGAATTCACAATCTTTGGTAAGTAATTTGAAGAGTGGAGATGCTATCTTGGTGAATTTTTCTATAAACCTCCGATAATATCCTGTAAATCCTAGAAAACTCCTAACATCTTTTTGACAACTTGGAATAGATAAGTTAGAGATGACTTCAACTTTTGACTCATCAACTCTAATCCCATCCCCTGAAATATGATGCCCCAAAACAATACCTTCAGTAAACATCATGAAACATTTCTCATGACTAAGTGACAGATTTGCTTCTTGACATCTCTTTAAAAATTTTTCCAAGTTTGCTAAGGCTTCTTCAAATGTGTTTCCATAAACTGTGAAATCATCCATGTATACCTCTACACAATCATGTATTAGATCTGAAAAAATTCCTAATACTGCCCTTTGGAATGTTGCGGGTGCATTGCATAATCCAAATGGAAATACTCGGTAAGCATAGGTACCCCAAGGACAGGTAAATGTGGTTTTGTCTTGATCTTCAAGTGCTACTTGGATTTGGTTGTAACCACTAAACCCATCTAGGAATGAGAAGTACTTTTTGCCAGCTAATGTATCTAACACTTGATATATGAAAGGTAAGGGAAAATGGTCTTTAAGAGTAGCTTTGTTTAATTCTCGGTAGTCAATACATACCCTCCATTTACCATTTTTCTTTGGCACAATTACCAAAGGGGAAACCCACTGACTATCTGAAATGGGATAGATGAAGTTGACATTTAACAATTTTTGCAATTCTTCTTTAACAATCTCCCTAAGATTTGGATTCATCCGTCTTTGAGGTTGTCTGATTGGTTTACAATTTTCCTCTATATAGATGTGATGAGTGCAAGTCTTGGGCTTATCCCTTTCATGTCAGTATAATCCCATGCATATGCAGAAGAATGTCTCTGTAATATCTTGACTAACTCTTCTTGTTGAGATTTTTCTAGGTTCTTGTTTATATTCAAAGTTTTTCCTGGAAATATCTCACTTGTAGAGCTGCCAAATTTATTCATAGAATGAAGAGACATCTGTCTTGATGACAAAAAATCAATGTTGGATCCCTCTTGAAATGGTTCATGTTTGTATTCTGAAAGGGATTCAAAGTTTTCTAGAGTATTAAAAATTTGATTATCTTCACTAATTTCTGAAATTGTGAAGAGAGGTTGTAAGTCTTCTTCATCCTCTATCCATTGAGTATCATCTAAATCTGTAATTGTCCTAGCTAGAGGATACAAAGTGAATTTCTTAGTTTAACTACCATCAGAGATGTACATATCACCGGATCTACAACTAATGAAAGCATCAGTTGTAGCCAACCAAGGTCTTCCTAATATAATAGGATGTCCTCCTAGATTATTCTTAGGGGTTAGGATCATGAAATCCACAGGGTACTCCCAAGAATCTAGGGACACTGGAATGTCTTCTATTACCCCATCAGGTTTGATCACATATCTGTCTGCTAATTGTAATAATGTGGGTGTAAATAGAAGATTAGGAAGTTTAAGTTTATCCATGATTTGTCTACTCATGATATTGATTGCTGCTCCTAAATCAATGAGTGTGTTTTGGATTTCAATTCCATTGATGTGAATTTTAACAACTGGATTTCCTGGGTCAAGATACTTTGGAATTGCAATCTTACCCATCATAATGTCTGCTATCTTTCCTGCCAGTTGAATTTTCTTTGTCTCTTTTATTCTTTTTCTTTTTTTCTTCATGCTCAACTCCTTTATTGTTTTGGCTAAAATTGAAATTTCCTTGATGGCTTGTAATAATGGAATTTTAATGCAAACATTTCTTAGCTCATCTAGGAAATCATAATTAGGCACCATAATTTGTTTTTCTACACCTCTATCAATTTGTAATATTTCTGGAAAGGGAGGTATAGAAGTAGATGTTGATGGTTTCTCTAATACAGGAGTTGAAATTATTGATTCTTTTTTCTTTAATTTTTCAGTGTTTGGGTCTTGAAAAGATGTGTCTTCCTCAAGACTTTTATTCACCCGTAGAGAGTCTTCCTCAGAGTTATCTTGTTCTTGTATGATTACAGAAGGTTTCCTCTTTTCAAGTATTCTTCTAGACCTAAGTTGAACATCACTAAGGTCTAAAGGAGTAATTAAATAAGTTGGAAACTGTTGGCCTTCTATCATGTATGTGTTCTGAGGATTTTTATTATTGGGGTTTGGTATCGGTTGAGCAGGAAACTGATTTGATTTTTGAGGAAATGGTAATGGAAGTGGTTGATTTTGATGTGGTAGGTTCTGATGATGTTGTTGAGGATTTTGTTGAAAATTTTGTTGAGGATTTTGAGGATAAAAGTGTGGGTATGGTAGATAGGATGGTGGATACTGATAGTATTGAGAGTATCTTCCATAGGGATTTTGTGCTCCTTGTGCCCAAGCTTGAGTTTGATTTTTAAATTGAGGCCAAGGTTGCTGCCAAGAATTACAAGATGGAGGTTGGTTATACATTTGATCATGGAATCCTTGTGTTTGAGGTCCTTGCCAAGGCCTTCTAGAGACAAAATTGAGAGATTCTGTGGAATCTGTAGGAATTTCCCCTTGAAAGATAGCCTTGAGACCAGGAAGAGAAGGAAAATTCTTGGTCTCATGTTTTTCAGAACAAATGACACAGGTCTCTACAACTTTTACATCCAAAGGACACTCTCTCAAGGCATGTTTCTTTCTACATTTGGGACAAAACATTGCTAAGGCATCAAATTCATCTTTTTGCTTATTTTGTATCTTAAGGGTGTCTATTTGTTCACTAAGACTCCCTAAGATGTCAGATTTGAAATCATCAAGAATATGTCCTATTTCTGACCTACTTACTATCCCAGAAGCAGACTTACTTGCCCTTGCAAGAGCAGGATCTCTTGGACCTTTTACAGTTTTAGATTTCCCTCTTGAAAGGTTGATACATAACTCAGATATTTCAGGTAATGTGAGCTGTGATACATCCCCTTTTCCCATCATGTTAAGGATATCCAACCATTCATCCCTAATTTTTTTCAACAAAAGAGCTTTTAGGTGTCTTGATCTAAGTTTTCCATTTTTGCTCTTTTGATGTTGTAATGAAATCTCTCCAACAAATCTTCCAAGTTTTCATCTTCTTTTTGTAACATCTTAAACACTTCTTCCTTATGATTGACCAGCATACAATAATCCAAATACCTCTCTAGAAATGCTTGTTTCATGTCTTCCCATGTCATAATAGAACTGTCGATCAAACTCATAAACCACTTCAATGCTGTTCCTTTCAATGTTGAAGGAAATAGTTTAAGTTTTTTAGCATCTTGTAAGTAGTCATAGGTTATACATAGGATTTCAAATTCAAATAGGAAGGTTTCAGGATCTTCAGTTTTAAGTCCATAGAAGTTTGGAAGGATAGAGGGTGAAATGTTTTTCATGGTTGTATTGGTTTCTTCATCTATTATAGGAAACCCAAAAGAGCCTCCCATTTCTCTTCTACCTCTTCCTCCTTCTGCACCTCTACCTCCTTCTCCTCTACCTCTACCTCTACCCCCTCCAAATAATGTGTGTTCTCCATTAAAGACTCCTCCTCCCCCTTCTTCTGCCATGGTTGATTCTCCTGTGGAAGTGGAAAAGTTTGTGTCCCCAACAAGAGTCTTTTGATCTTTTTCTAAGGCAGGTCCAGTTGATGAAGTGGAAGGTTTCTCTAATGGAATATCTGATCTTAGGTCTTCTAGAAGTCTAGGATCAGTAAAGGATGGAATGTGGGTCTGAGTTGAAGGTGTACTAGCTCTTGGTATAGGTGAAACAAGTGGTGTTGTAGGAATCAAACTTCTGCTTCTGCTGCTTATGAATCTACCCCTTGAGTCTCTCTCTCTACGCATATAATTGTTTTTGGTAGTTAAGAAACAAAGGTTACCTAGTTTTCACTTCCCCGGCAACGGCGCCAAAATGTTTGTGCTCAACCTAGTCTCCAAAATTGAGTTCATTTAACTGTCAACCAGGGTTGGTAAACTGCTGAAGTGAAGTGCACTGTATGTGCCTAGGTGTTTGTTTCTTACTGCGTTGTGTCTAGTGTTTTATGATGGTTTTGGTATTTTTATGGTTTTATGTTCATAAGGGAAAGAACTAAATGCTGGTGGAAAGAAGCTACTGGTTAAAAACAGAGTGAAGCCTAAATTGTTGATGACAAATGAAAAATGCAAATATTGAGACAGAACCAATCCTAAACTATGACTTGGCAAAATACAAATCTTGATAATGACTTCAAGAAAACAAATCACAACCTGAACTTAACTTGTCCAATTCTTTCATTAAAGATATCTTGGAAGAGCTTGAGAAATGGGTAGCTAAGTGTAAAAATTCTCCTAACTGAACACTTAAACAATAAACTTATAATGATACAACATCTTATCCATGATTAAAGGTTTGTTTGAAACATATTTGGAAAAGAACATTTGTAACATCATAAGATCTCTACTCTAAAACTAGCTCCTAATTCTGTTCTGCAACTTAGTTTAACATCACTAAACCTCACTCAAAAGTTATAGATTTCCTTTTAGAATAGTTTTTGAGGAAAGGCTTTTTTGTGAAACGGAAAAAAGGTTGCAAAAGTACTCCAGGCCTTAAAATGATACTATCTTTTGTCCAGATGATTATGAGTTAATATAGATTTGGAACAAAAGAAGTTTTGTAAATAATGAAGACTGTGGTATTTAATTCTAACAACTAATGCAATTCAAAATGAAATGGATGGCAACTAATCTTGGAATGTAAATACACTGAGCTAAGCTAGAACTGAACTAAGGTGCTACTAGTCTACAATGATCAATGCTAAACTAAAAAGCCATTATCAAACTTGAAACAAAATAACAGAGCATGAATTAAATGCAATTTGCCTCCAGAGTGCCCTAACTAAGTTATCATGCCATTAATATATGGGATTCTACAGCCTATTTCGTTCATCATGAATGGTATTTTGGAAGAGCTTATTAGAACAATCTTGGCTGTACAATTCAATGCATTTGAATACAAACATGAAAGCTGAAACAAATACAATTCAAAACTGAGACATCACAACCATTTATTACTCATTGTTATGATGTTTTGGAAGAGATTTTTAAGAGTAAGATCAGCTATGCTACTTAGTGTAAACAAACAAATGAAACCTACAGTATCACAGTCATGCCTTAGTCATCAAAATTATTTTTTGGAAGAGTTTACTAGAGTGAGTTCAACTATGATAATGAACAAAAGGAATTGCAAATACAATCTATAACACTACAGCCATTTCTTATTCATCATAATGATCTTTTGGAAGAGTTTCTTAGAACAAGTATAGCTATAATGTTTAATGAAACTAACTATGAACGTAAACTTCAAAAACTGGAAAGAAAAATAAGATACTTATCTAAATTGCAAAAAGTAAAGCCGCTCAGGAGGCAGGGGCCCTCTACCACTAGAGTAGCACAAAATCTAACTCAAGATTAGCTCAACGCGTTCAAGGAAATTCTGTCTTCTTCATTAAAGGAAAATAACTTAAAACAGAGTATTCTCGGTCTTCAGGAATATAGCAGTCAATCCACGAAATCTAATAAAAAATCTAGAGCTGGTCTCTCGGTTTCTCGAGTACATTTATAACAAATCTTCATAACAGAACTTGCAACAATACAGGGATCATTGTATTTTCATATCAAAATCGTACTAGAACTCTAAAGATGGCAGCGTAAAGGGACAAAGGACATCTGGACTATCCTTGTCCTATTAGGAGTCTGCCTCCTTGTGTGAGTTCCCACATACAAAACCACGTCCAGAATTCCGTTCATTCTTCCTGGTGAGAAAAAAAAGTTGAGGACATGATGTGGAATATACCCATGTGTGGATTTTCCTGAGAGGACACCTGGAACATGCTTGAACGTGAAGACAGCTGTAGAATTGGTGGTTAGATACGCAATGTCTGCATTCTGTAGCTAGTTTCAGTTCAAAATGCATTACAATGACAAAATCACAAAACTTAGCAAGTTAGCCATGATACTCATTCTTAAAGTAATTTTAACTAATTTCATTGATCATTTGAGCCTAGGATAACAATGGAAAAAATAAAATGGAGTGAAGTATGATGAAAGAAAGAAAAATCTTGGGGCTCAACAACAACTACTGTCATATATAGATTCTGAGTCAGAAAGCTCAAACTCATTTCTGCCTACCAGGAAATCTTCAATCTGTTTATCGCCCTCAAAGACCTACCAATATTTTTCATTGTCTAGCACTGCAGGTCTGAATTTGGTCTGAATGATGATCTGTTGGTCGCTTGGAGTCTTAGGATATGAACTAGCTAAGCAAGCTAATTCGTCTGCAATGACATTTTGACTCCTAGGAACAAACACTAATTCGTATTCAAAAAATGTTTTCAGTAAATCCACAGTGTCATTCCTGTAGGCTCTTAGTATAGGATGTTTTGTTGTGTATTATCCATTCACCTGTTTGATAATCAGCTTGGAGTCCCCATGCACAGTTGTCCTACGGGCTCCTAGTTTTCTCAACAGAGTTAAGCCTAGGATAAGAGCCTCATTTTCTGCAATATTGCTTGTACATTTGAAGTGTAGGTTGCAGGCATGGCTCTCTGTGTAATCACTCTCCTTGTTATGTATCCACACTCTTTCTCCAGTAGTTCTCTTGGTGCATGACCCATCGAAATTCATTTCCCACAAGGGTTCATTTTTCGTTTTATCATCACTTCCTCCCCTACAGCTAGGCTCACCATTATGTTGCATTATAGGAGCTGCACTAGCCTGTGGGTTGTTTTTTTTTTCGTCATGGGTGTGGAAATCAGAGAGGTGACTAGTTGGCTGATTGGGTTTTGTTTCTGGTTCAGTTTGAGTTTTTTCTTCAGTGCACTGTTCAAATCTTTCTATGTCTTTCTCCTTTGAGCCTAGAGTAGCCATTATGTTAAGGTCCATGGGTTCTGTTTCCTTGTTTGTATCTCTATTTTAGGACTCCAACCCTTCTAAGGATTCATCATTACAAAGGATGAAGGATTCAAGGTCTGTATGTAAAGAGTATAAAGGAGAGTTTTCAGGCTTTTCGAGGCTACTAACCAGGAATTTCATTTGTGCCTCTCTGTACAGTCTTCTAAGTTGGCCAAATATTGGGATTGTAGCATAAGCCCCATCCATCTGCATTGTTCCTTGCAGTTTGGCTCCCCATGACTTTGACAATAACATGCCATACTTGGGTGGCACATCTGCCACAACAACATCCATGACCATACACTTTGCTGGAATCTGGGTAAGGCTCACACATAGATCTTTGATCAGGCCAAGACACTTTACTCTGCTAGAGTCAAATGAATATAAGTCTTTGTAGGGATGGGTTATCTCTAGGCCTAATATTTCCATCACTACTTTAGGCATCAGGTTATGTGATGCCCCAGAATCATGCATTGCATTGTGGAGAATCTTATCATGAATATTAAGACTGATGTAAAAAGGGGGCACTGCCCCTTCCTGAAATTTTCCCTCTATATTTGGACCAAACAGAAGAGAAGGTTGATCATCACTCAGATTTACAGTGTCACTCTTCTCACCTAAATTTAAAGCTTTCAAAATTTGGCCTTTATATACATCCTGAGTGGCCAGCTGAGAAAGTGGGACAGAGATTTTAATTTTTGCAATCTCACTCTCCAAAATGAAAGTGGACTGACTCTTCGGAATGTTCAACTCTGTTTTGTTAGTCACCACCTTAATGATAAAATCAGTGTGTTGATTCTCATTATGTACAGTGTTGATGACAGTTTTATCAGGAGCACTAACTATAATGCTAGTGCTGCTAGTTGGTTTATCTTGTTTATCAGTGTCTTGGTTGTTTTTTCTTTGTTCATTCCAAAACTCTCAGCTGCTACTTTAGAAGCCTTCTCAAGCATTTTGTTGATGGTAACCTCAGAAGCTTTTGGTTTGGCAGTATCTAAGCTCTTTTTGCTTCTAAGTTCATATTTTTCTCTGACCTGCATCATGGCATTTTAAAATCCTAGCTTGTAATCCTCAGATTCTAACCATTCCTCATCCCAATATGAGGGTGAGGGTTGATCTTCTTTTGTGTAAAAATTATGGATTGAATCTTCTGTTTCAAACATGTTCATTTTGTTTCCCCCAGACTCTTCTATGATTTCCTCATCTTCATCTAAAAATTTCTCTTGGAATGGGGGAATAACCTGTTGATTTGATTCTCTCTGTCTGTTGGGGGTGGCATTATTTCTTCTAAAGTTTTGGTTCTGGTTATGGTTTTGATTTATGTTTTGGTTACTAACTGTGACAACCATTTTTTCCATCATTTTTTGTAGCTTTTCCACATTTTTGGATAAACGATCATAATTAGGGTCAGATGTGGAAGCTACATTGTCATATCTATATGTTACCCTTTTCTAAGCTCTCAATCTTGCTTTTTTCTCAATCATACTTTCCTCTACACTCACTGCTCCTTTTTTCATGTCTTCCAATGTGTTGTACTCCCTCTCCCTAAGATGGTAGGCCATATCATCATCTAGGCCTTCAGGGTATTTTACTAGGACCATACCTAGGGGGATTTCATGTGTGGAGGAAGAGCATTATAAACGATGTTAAATCTTGTGGAGTAGGCCTGGACACTCTCTCCTACATTTATTTTTAGGTTCTTGTATTCTGCTAGGATTTGGAGAGGGTTTGCCTTAATTTTCCATTTGTTTATGAAGGTCTGATATAAAGAGGGAAGGTCTTGGATACTATTAGGAGGTAGGCTTTTGAAACACTTCTTCACGTCACCTCCTAAGTTCTGGGAAAAAATTCTCATTTTGACTGTATCATCATCTATTTCCATGTAGTCAAAAGAATCTTCCATCATATCTACATGGTGTTGAGCCGTGGTGGACTCCTTTGTAGTGAAGTGTGGGATCTTTGATTGATAATCATTGGGTAAGGGTACTAGAGGCTGAGGTAATACCAGAGGTGCATACCAGGCTTCCATGATGATGTTTTGATGAGGTAAAGGGTTGACTTGGGCAGCTGATATATGGATGAGAGGGATATTATGACCAACAAAAGATTGATGAGCAGATTTAGGGTTACTGAGCCCTAAATTTTTAATGAAGTGAATGTCAGGAGGTGTATATGGAGGGGTCTGTCTATCCCAAGGGTGCTTACCTCTTTGAGGTGGTGAACCAGGAAGCTCAAGGTCTGGCTAGTCTAGAACACCGAGTGACCTAGTTCTTGGTAAGCTGTTTTGAGTGCCTAGGTCAAAAAATGGGTCAGATAGAGCTGTAAATTCTTATGGTGCAGAGTTAGCTCTATGGATATGGCTGGAAATAGTTGGTATTTTAGGTGTAGGAGATCTCTTGAGGATTCTCTCAGGGTTTTCAACTATTTCAGGTGGGTTTGGGTTAGGATAAGCTCTCGTGTGAATGGTTCTTGAAGCCATAATGTTGTTTTCCAACCAAGCAGCTTAACCCTACTGGTTCCTTCTATTGTGGTTTGATGTTGTTTTGGAGGTTGATCTCCCAGTGGATTCTAATGAGAACCAAGATAATTAGCAGGCCTACTGATCACCAGTGGATTCTTTAAATCGTTCAGGGATTATGGAGTCGCCAGGTGGAGGGTTTAGGGTGCTTCTGGAGGATACACTGTCCACCACAGTGCTTATGAGATGTCCCTTTTCAAGGATATCTTCAAAACACAGCAACCTCTAACCAGAGATTGACTGGGAAGGAATTTACCAGATATGTCACCTCTGAAAGAGTGTGAGATCTGGAGGATACCTCGCCCTTTCCAAACTCTGTCTAAGAGTGTGGGAGAAAACACAACGAATGGTATAGAGGTTGGTCTATGAATAGGAGTGTTTTACTACCAACCTAACCAGAGATTGTAGGTTTAGGTTTCTAAGGCTCTTATGATGTAGTAAGATGGAGGGTACTCAGATTCCCCAGCGGAGTCACCATGATGTTGGGGTTCCCATGTTTTGGCAAGGTTGGAAATACCAAAAGATGAGACAACATAAAACCATTTTCAGACCACAGGATCTATCCCTCTTGGGTCCAGAGAGGGATCTCTCTATGTAAGCAAAGATTTAAGTCTTTGAAGCTCAAAATTGAAGATGTTAGGCTAGTTTTAAGGCTCGGGTTTTGTTTGTTTGGTTGCTGGTCATCAGGAAAGAAGGGTTCAAAATAATACAAGGATGATCAAAGAGGATTTAGGCAGAGATGAAGTATTCCAGGGAGTATTCAAGACCATTGGGTAATGGATTCAGGAAAGGATTTGCTTGCTAATCAATATGCAGGCTTTAAATTGGGCTAGTCATATAAAACATTGGATCTTAAAGATGATAGTGTGGAATGGAATGGTAGGAGAGGATGAAACCACACAGATTAGAACATAAAGTTAAAGACCGAGATCAGAGAGAGACTTTGAACTCTCAATTCTTCGGCCTCCAGCTTGAGGGAACTTAGAAAGGCTAGCTGGTCGTACAAGGATCCTAGTGGACAGGGCTTAACTCTAATCCCCAGTGTTCCCAAATCTTGTAGCTAAATCCTAACAAGAACATCTAAGAATAGATTCATTTAATTCATACATCAGAGAGCAGGCAATAACATCCACTAAACTGGTTAAATCAACTGAAATCAATTCTTAGATAACACATTTAGTAGAAAACATCAAAGGCAAGGTGAGCAGAAACATAGGGTACCTAACAAGGGTAAATCCTATGCCAATATTCTGATGCAAGCCAGTAGAAACGAAATGAAGTGAATTAAAACACAGAGATAGGAACACATCACCACTGCTTTAGATCGGGATCCAAAGAAATGTGCTTGTCATATTAAATAGCAATACCAGTCAAGTACAACATTGCCAATAGCTGAATACTCGGTCTGAAAACATCTTCCTCAGCCTATATTACAACTTTACACAGAGACTTATCTCAAGAGAAACAACTTACAATTCTCTGATAACTGATCAACAACCATTACAATGAGTTTCTTCATGAATTTATAGCTCCAGTGGAGTGGAGAAGGTAGGTGAAAACTAAATGCAGCATTAAAACTTAGAAAGGAAGAGGGTTGAGGCCCATTCTATTTAAATTCTGTGCATTTATTCATGGCACTCTTTGGGTGAAAGAGTGGTTTTCTCCAGGCTTTTATTTTCTCTGGTATGTCTCTGATGTACTTTGGCTGCAGTACTCTGTAGTACTTCTGGTGAATTAAACAAAAATGTAGAATCAAGATGCTAAGATCTGCCATACTGTGCAACAAATGCTTCTGATAGCATAGGACTGCTGTAGGGGGGAAGAAAATTCTCTTGGACACAACGTATACTGAAACAATAATGTGTACCATGTCCATGCTCTGGAAGAAACATTCTGCTGATTTGAAATCCTGATAGCATTGTTTTCTGTGCGCTGGACCTTTCATGCAATCTATGATGTCTTTGCACTGGTACCTTTGCCTTCTAAAATCCCTCAAAAGGCTTAAAAACCTTCTATTTCTTACCTCGAGCTCCCTCCTGCTCCCGTACTGTCTTGTTTATGCAATCCGAGCTTTAATGGCGGCAAAGAGGGTTTGTAGAGTTTGAGATTTGTCCTTTCATGAAATTTACTATGCGGACACTTTTCCAAACAACTTCTAGTAATACCAGGCTCTGAATTCAACTTCCTTTGTGCGCTGTGCCTTTACAGTAGCGTATATGAATCATGGAGGTTTTTTGCCCGCCTGTAACCCTGCAAAACACGAAAACAAATTAAGGAAACTGTGCATGGAGAGGGTGGTGTGGATGACTGCGGACAACGATCCATGCAGAGGATATTATGGAGGAGAGACCTGTAACAGTGAAAAATTTGTCGAGTGACATTAAAAATTTTGACCTTGGAATGAAATTATACAGGGGACAGACAAGAAATGATGAACACACGTGGAAAAATGACGTGGTGGTACAGGGTCAATGGTGGGCGTGAGAATAAATCTGGACCGTCCGATCTCGAAGGAGATCGATGGTCAAAAACCCGTCGAAGGGTGATGGACAGTGGGCAGGGGTATGGTTGCCTCAGGTTAACCTCTGCACAACTTCATGGAGCGATCACCATTGGATGGAGGGATACAGATCGGACGGTTGACATAGATATCGCGCCGTGTTTTGTGTTGAATGATAATGTGCAATGAGTGAGCGATTTTGAAACAATGCTGCTACCACACGTTGCACGATGAGTGGAATCGATGGCCCATCGGACAATACCGCCCATCTCTCGAAGGCAGTGCGATAGTTATCGCTGGTTTCTGAATAGTGCATGAGGGCCATCTGGGTGGGTAAACTCTGACCATTGATCTGGTGGGAAAATTAACGATTATGATGCGATGAACGGGCGACAAACAGAGTGAATGGTGGACGTTGTGCTGTTGTGCGAAGACCGTCCGTCTGCAGAGATCGACGGTTTCAATTGTGCCCGATATTCAACTGAGATAAATGCCTTTCGCCTTAGTGCCTGGTCTCGACACTAGGTCACGTGGAAGGGAAAGGTGTAGGGGCTTGGCCGAAAGTGGCTAGGACCCATATATGGAGAATATGGTTTTTGGGCAATTTTTAATGTATTTTTAGGCCAATCAAAGGGTAACGATAGGGGAAATAAGGGGAAACAAAACCACAACGGGGGTGTGCGTATGGTTTTGAGGGGATTTTGGGGGTGAACAGGGGAATTTTAACAAAGGGAAAAATGGGTTGAAAAGTGATATTTTGCAGGGATACAAGGGATAAATGTAGGCCTTTGGAGGACAACTTTTGCAATCAGTGAGACCTTATAAAGGGAGTCAGCAGAGGGAATTTTACCGAAGGCAGAGGCACAGGAGACTTCAAGGATGATGTGTCTTCAAGGGAGATGCATTCCTTGAAGGCTCAAAAACAATTTATACCCCTACTTTGCTTGTCAAAACATTTATAGGGGGCTAACAACTGGTAGAAATAAACTCAACCCAATAAATGGATATCTTACCATGGATATACATTTCCTCTTGAGTCTTTGCTTCCCACCAGACTAGTGCTTCTCCTTCGAGCCTCATTAAAGAAAACTAGATCCTTATGTCATCTTCATGAAGGTTTTGAATTCTGCAATACACCTCCAATTGACGTATCCAATTGTCAAGCCTCTCTGCAATCCTAACCTTGTATTACAAAATTGCAACCGTTAAAACTCTTTTGCACAAAATCTAGCAAAGCAAGAAAATAACCATAAGCAACCAAATGCTCTTTCAAACAGGCTCTGATACCACTTGATCTGAACTTGATATGTTAGTTTTTGTGTGATAATTACAAGTTCGGAATTATAATTTATTTACTTCTTGTTTTCTTATGGTGCTTTAGTTTCCTTGGTGCAGATGAGTGTCAAAACATGAAATTGTCTTGTGTTTTATGTTGAAATTAATGACAAATAAAGAACATAAGTAAGAAATGAATAGTAGAATAAACATGTACATCAAACCATAAACATAGACATCAAAACAAGTTTTTGATGAAGGAGTTCACCCCTCCTGGGCTACATCTACTTGATCTAGCTCCATAGCTTGGGCCTTTTGTATTAGCTCAAATTTGGCAAAATTGTTGTGTACATTAATCAATTTCTCCTGAAACCTGTTCTATTTTCTTCAGAACATACAAATCATCTAAAAATTACTATTCACTCGGTCTGGTCCAGACTTGACGTCCTTCTCTAGTGGCCCTAGGCTCCCTTGAACTTCCCTGTAGAAAACTCACATGTAGAAGTCATTTTTCAGACTCTAAAACCTGTGTCATTATCTTTGGAATGCCAAAATAATCTAAAATTGACTATTCATTTTCCCAATTTGATCAAATATTTCCTCGATTATGGAAAACACAAATTTCCCTAGTTTTACTCCTCTAAATCTGGGAATCTGTCAGACAAGTCCGCTAAATTTGGAACCTCTACTAGATTTAAGGGCGCCTCCAAAATCTCCACCAAGTTAAAGCAGGCTTAGTTAAATTTAACTGAAGTTTAACTTAATTAACCCCTTGCTAAACGGGCTTAGTGCTAGCCATCTGCGTTAGTCATATTGATGTGGTTTCATGGTGGAGGAGCTGGCCATGGGTGGGCCCCTCAGCACTCTGCCAGTCCCACGTACCAAGCATTAAATAGAAGTTAGGTAGATGGTTTAACAAATACAACACTCGCAGCATATTGGTAAGGCTGCAGGCTTGTGGGGTGGAGGTCTAGGGTTCAAACCTAACCCCACCCAATTATACATGCTTTTTTCCATAATAAATTTTACAATGGACTATTGCATTTGCATAACCCATCAAACCATAATTTAATTAACGGACTTGGCATATATTTAATTCAATGTACCATATGACATTTGATTAACAACTGAATTTGGCATTTGAATATGAGCGCGAATTATGAACTAAGGTTTAATTATAAAATTTAATTATAATTAATAAAACATATATATTATATATATAATATGTCAAAAACATATAATATGTTATATTATATAATTTATATATAATATTTAAATCATAATTAATAAAATAAAAAAATACAATTCCACCTTAGAACCATTAGGAAAGTTTCATCCACATACACCAAACTAGCGAATTAGAAAGTGCCACTTGTCACAGCCTCATTGGTAGAAACTTGAAGAATATTCTAGAAGATTCCTTTTTGCTGACTAGCCTTCCATGTCAGCAACTTGTCCAATTTTCAATTTTTTTAGTTGTTTGAGAAAGAAAACAACAGGCCATAACTTACTCATACGAACTCTGATTTTGATGAAACGAGCTGCATTGGAATATTGGTGATGAGATATACATTGTCATCCTAGTTTCGAGCAATTCTGATTTTTTTTTGTTTTTGAGCTAAATACTGAACACCTAATCAGTGAAGCCATTGTGCAATGATCTTTGGGTTTCCATGTAACTTTTGAATTGTTTCCGTAAATATAGTAGAAACTGTACTGGATTTAAATGGATGTGATAATGGACAAAATCATGCATACTTGGTAAGCCTATCAACTACCACCATGATGACACTCTTTCTTTCGGACTTGGGTAAACCTACAATGAAATCCATTGAAACCTCCTCCCCACATTGAATTGGAATGGATAAAGGTTGTAACAGACGTCAAGTTTTAATTGTCACAAATTTATTTTATTTGAAAACCAAACATTACGCCACAATCTTTTGAATATCAAATTTAAGGCCATCCCAAAAAAATTCTTCTTCACCTTGTGAAATGTTTTTAAAAATCCTGACATCCCTCTTAAGGGAAAGTTGTGCAATTCTAAAAGAATCTTTTGTTTGAGTTGGGAATTATTACAAATATATAAGTGATCTTTGTACCATAATGAATAATTTTTCTAGCTAAATGTTTAAGATGTATTGGGATCTTGCTGCAAATGTTGAATGAGTTCCCCCACTTTTTCATCATTCTTCCATTCATCCCTTTGTTTGGTTATCCAATCTAGTTGGATAATATAAATGACACTAAGAAATGCTTACACATCCTCATCCTTTCTTGAGAGTGCATCTGCAACAACATTTTTCTTCCCTTTTTTGTAGATGATTTCAAATTCATAACCCGACATCTTTGTGACCCATTTTTGCTACTCTTCTAAAGATAATATTTGTTGTAAAAATTATTTAAGACTATCATGATCTTTTTTTACCTTGAAGTGTATTCCCATCAGGTAAGGTCTCCATTTCTTAAGTGCATGTAGTATTTCCAACATTTAGGTATGGTAAATAGGTTTTTGTAATATCCAAAAACAGAGAATGCATTAATACTAAAACACAATAGATGAAATAAAACTTAGTAAAAAATAAATTTAAAGACAACATCAGAATGTACACAGAAGTTAAGCCATTTTATCATATGGGAGGTGAAAACTAAATTACAACGGTGATCAAAATATGAGACACTCAAGCGAGAGGGATGGCCTAGAATGAACCTGTAATGATCCCATAAGAGGGACTGCATAACTGCTGAACTGCTGGAAGGTAAAATGTGTTTTCCTTGCTACAACTATTGGGACTAAAACTACCAAAAATATAGAAATTCAGATCTAGGTAGTATGGGAGCTTTGATGATGCTAAAAATAGAGATCTAGGCTCTATGATAGATACCCAAGATAACCCAAGAAGGGTTTCTTAGATCTGTCAATCTAAGAAAACCACCCTCTTAGGGCTTCACATATATACTGTTGGGTATGCAGATTTGTTGCATAATCTGATGATATGATGGTTGCAATGATGCACAGTCAGATCTATGCAAGAAGGCTTGATACCTTCACTAGATCCTTGGGCTAAAATCTCAAGATCTAGCTCCTCCAATCCCCCTCCACTGAAAATATATGTTGGATGAACAACAGCTTCATAAAGCTACGCTATAAGAGAGGGAGGCTTAGTAGCCTACTACTAGATGAATCAATATAGCTCATGAATTATGGAAACAATAGATCCAATGTTAGGAGATGATCCCTCATAGGATTTCCAGCTGAAATACTAGAAACTCCCTTCCTCCAATAGATCTATAGCACTAGACTGGGAAATCCTTGAAGGTACTGCTGCTGCATGGAGGTAAAACCCAATGGCCTGAATTCCAGATATAGATCTGTTGCTCCTGGAAGACTTAATTCGAAGAAGAAAATGGTAGGATTCCACGGGTTTCCTAGTTGAATGCTAGAAGAAACCTCCTAAAGATGGCACCAATGCGTGATAAGGAATAGAGCCCAATAGAAAAACTTTCCTAGAGTAGGCACACAAGTCCTCTATGGGTAAGTGTGGGATTCTCTCTTGGGAACCCCCTATGCTAAACAACACTAAAAACTTAGCTAAACATCATAAGAGTGCATGGAGATGTCACCTGACAAATCCACATCTAAATAGATCAAATAATAATCCAAGTATCCAAATCTTCCTTCTATTGTGCCTTCACTTTCATTATATAGATCATGAGCCTGCCATAGCCTAGACCCACTCCAAAACTATGTTGTACATGTGAAAATAAGTCTCCATGGTTGACTGCATTGTTTCTCCATGTCCTCCATCATGTTCACATGGGGTGATCACCCTCCCCATCATGTGTGCATTAAAAGCATCACTCGCTCCAATAACTTATCATAAGTGATTTATGATCTTCTTTAAAAGCACTATGATCTCAGCTGACCTATTCAAATATCCTCATGATTTTTCATTTAAGATCCATGATCTTATTTGACTGTTTCATCCTCCATCTATCTCATAAAGGAGACATGATCTCCATTTATTTATCATTGATGGAGCTACTCCACTACTCAATGTTTTAGATATAGATCTAGAATATCCACATACACACATTAAAAGTGGATTTTATTCATCTTTGAGGTTTGTGGGTCCCTCCACCCTTTTATTTACTTAATTAATTAAGTTTATTAATAAATCTAATATTCCAAATATCATGTGAGAATTTGGGAATATTACAGTCCTCCACGGAAAAATGTTGCTTGTCCTCAAGAAACTACAAAAGTAGATGCTAGAGCAATATGTCCCCTTCCAAATGGCATCCACACAAGGAAGGTCTCCCCATTTGCTACAATGAGCTATGTATGCCCAGCACCAAATTTTCCTCTCTATAATGTCTAGAGTGATCTCTAACTGTGTAACTAGATGTCCCTCATCAATCATGAAGCTCCAAGTGACAACCATAAGCTGTCCAACATCCTCCACAATACATGAGATACATAAATATAGATGGTTCTTTCAACAAGAGGAAATCTTCAATTCACAAATTATACCTCCATCCCATGCTACATGAAGTAAAGAGAGGCTTTTCATGCCTCCATCCTTAGCTCTGTTGGCCTTGTTAGATCTAAGCATCATCCCAACATTGTACAGAAGAATAAGTAGAGATATATGGTTAGAAAAAGATGTCAAACCATATTCTCCCAATAGTAGCCAACGTAGCAATGCTCCCTCCTGCCACACCACGCCATCAAGATACCAATTATAGTGTCCATACTCTCCAAGTAAGAGCCATCAGAGGAGTGCCTCTTGCTACCATCCTCCAATACTATCATGAAAAGTAGGGGAGTATGTAGGACCAAAGTCCCCCAATAAAATCCACGACAACAATATATGTTGTTGCCTTTTTACATCACCACGTGAATCATGGAGCAACAACAACATACTAAAGGACATATGGAATGTCATATCAGCCCAATAAAAAAACTCCATTATCACACATCATGAGAGTATTATGCCATATTACAAACAATACAAAACACATAAACATGGGAGATATCATGTGATGGCCAAAGTCTCTCAAAAAAATTAAACATGCCTTCTTATGCTTCATTCTATCATGGATACAGAAGGCATGAGTCAAAGAAATATGAGCTATTGGGTGGTAACCATACTCACCTAAGAGAAACCAGTGTAACCAAGATTCTTGCTAGCCCATGTCATATATCTGCAAGTGGTCATGCAACCCCTTTCTTATCATCCTCACCCACTCATCCCAGTGTGGATGATGAATGATGTCCTGCATAAACATGGTATCCTCCCTTTGTAGAATAACATCCTCCTCAAACTGATGAAGAACTTTGCATTCCATGATATGTTGAAGTGCACCTCCAATGATACCTCTCCATGAGATCTTCTTCTCATCAATGGCCTTCCAAAGCCAATGAGGTTCTGGATTTGCTACAGGTAGAAGTTTCTCTCTAAGCTATGAGATGCTCATTGAGAAAGTGTCATCTAGAAAGGAGAAAATATTCCTCATCTCAAGATGTCTACCATCTATCATATTAACCTCCATTGCTTCATGAGTGAAGCTACCTTCAGACTTCTCCAAGAATAATGGGGCCCCTTCATTATCACTATTACTAGTGACAACGTTGTAGATTTGCATGGTGGTACATATCCCAAAATAGAATAATGCATTGATACACAAACACAATATTTGTAACACAGAAAATGTACTTTTAATTTATGATCAACATAGATATACACAGAATATTTGAGCCATTTTATTCATAGGAGATTATTTAGTTACAACAGCGTATCGAAATAAAGGCACTCTAGCCAAAGAGATGGCCTAGAATGACCCTGCAAGCATGCTACAATAAGAACTGTGTAAATGGAGAGCTACTAGAAGAAAACACTACACTATCCCTTCAACAGTGATGTACATATCACTGATGGCTAAATAGGTAAATTCATATCTATGGAAATATGGAGCTCTGATGATGCCAAGATTCTAGATCTGGGCTCTATGATGGTAACCCAGAAAGGATTTCTTGGATCTGTCAATCTAAGAAGATCACCCTCTTGGGGTTTCACTATACAACTGTTGCGTATGCAGATATGAAGCTAGATCTGACAAATAGATGGCTGTAATATGTCACAATATTAGATATAATCTTTAAGGGATGATCCCTTCACTAGATCCTCAAGCTAGAAGCTCAATATCTATCTCCTCAATCCTCCTCTCAAGATTGTAGCTGCTACTACAAAACTGCTCACAAAAACTGCACTGTAAAGGAAGGAGGCTCTCTAGCCTACTACTAAGATATGTAATTAATATCATATATGATGGAAATAATGAATACAATGTGAAGGAATGATTATCCACTGGATTACTAGCTGAAATGCTAGAAACTTCCCTTCTCCCTTGGATCTACAAGATGATGTATATGATGTCTTAAAGCAAGGCACAATGCTGATCTCATAACGAGCCATTGGACATAGGATCATGTTCATCCCATCTCCTGAAATTCCACATTTCAACTCAAAGGGTTGAATGTAGTTTATCAATGAAAAACTGGGATATTTTTTCATCTCCTCCTTAATCAGAACAAGGGTACTCTGCACAGTGATATGTTGCTACTCAAAATCAGCATTTTTTTCTAACCCTTGGTTATGCATGGGCCTTGATGGCATGTCCCCATAAGTTTCAATAAGGGGTACTGAAACAATATGAGATGAAAATGGATGAATACCTTGGATCAAATGAGATTCAAAAACATCATGCAAGATCACAAGAGTTTCCTCTTCTGGTGCAATGATCTCTCCAACTACTGGTAAGAGTGATGGCTGCTCTCCTCCAAGTTTACCAGCGGTGGAATCTACTTCCTATTTCTCATGCATATCTTGAATCATGCATGGGGCTCTATGTGTCAAGAGCTCAAGATTATCTTGCAAATTTGCAAGTGTCTCTTCTCCGGATGAAAGTACTTCTGCAACTAGTGGTGAATGTAGTGACTCTTTGTCCATAGTGACAAGATTGACATCCTCCTTTGTTCCCTTACGAAATGTATCTTTGTGACACATCTTTGGTTTTCTTACATCAAACTTCTTTCTCAATTTGTGAAATAAATATACATATTTAGTCACCTTTGCATGCTCCATGTCACCAAACCACCAATCATTAGCTTCACCTAGAAGATGAAGTGTTGCAATCTAGACAACCTCTTTTTCAGCCACATGATGTAACTTGAAAAATGCATCTAGCTCTTTCCTCGAAGCCTTAACAGTGCTTGAAGAAGATCCATCAAATGTAGGAAAATATAATCTATTGTGCCTCTTTCTTCTATTGCTGCTATAGGATCCTCCTTCTTCTCTGATTTTGAAGAATTGTTGGAGAGTTAGTTTCTCATTCAATTCTCTAGACTGTGATTTGTACTCTTCAAGATATAGACTGAGAGTCTCATGAATCTCAGGCTCCATGTTTCTTCTTTATTCATGACTATACCATTCACCTTCTTGAAAGAACATGGGCATAGTAGATCTATGAGGAGATCTATGACTCTCTGGTTTTCTTTGTTGTTGATAGGAAGTGCTTGGACCTTCCTCATCAAATATTCTTCTTGGACCCTCCTCTTTCCTTTCTCTCTTCATTTGTTTGACCTCTTTGGGGAGATATTGCATGGATATAAAGAGAAGAGTGGAAAAAATATAACCCTCCTTCATGATTGATCTCATCTATCTGCTTCTTCTTTTGATGCAAAATATGAAGTGTCTACAAGTTAAGCCAAATATCATGCTCTCATACCATTGTAATATCCCTAAAGGGAGAATGAAGTAACACTAAAAAACAATAGATGAACTAAAAATAAGTAAAAAATAAATCTAAAGACAACATTAGAATGTACAGAGAAGCTGAGGAATTTTATTATATGGGAGGTGAAAAGGCAAGTACAACAGTGCTCAAAATATGAGACACTCAAGTGAGAGTGATGGCCTAGAATGACCCAGCAATGATCCCACAAGAGGGGTTGTTTAACTGTTGAACTACTAGAAGGTAAACTGTGTTGTCCCTACTACAACTTTTGGGACTATAATTTCCAGAAGGATAGAAATTCAGATCTAGGTAGTATGGTACCTCTGATGATTCTGAAAATAGAGATCTAGGCTCTATGATGGATACCCAAGATAACCCAGGAAGGGTTTCTTAGATCTGACAATCTAAGAAAACCACCCTCTTATGGCTTCACATATATACTGCTGGGTATGCAGATCTGCTGCATAATATGATGATATTATGGATGCAATAATGCACAATCAGATCTATGCAATAAGGGTTGATCCCTTCACTAGATCCTTGAGCTAAAAGCTCAAGATCTAGCTCCTCCAATCCCCTCCACTAAAAATATTTGTTGGATGAACAACAGCTTCAGAAAAATGCACTGTAAGAGAGGGAGGCTCAGTAGCCTACTGCTATATGTGTCAATATATCTCTTGAATGATGGAAACAATAGATCTAATGTGAGGAGATAATCCCTCATAGGATTTCCAGCTGAAATACTGGAAACTTATTTTCTCCAATAGATCTACAAGACTGGACTGCGCAATCCTTGAAGGGACTGTTGCTGCATGGAGGTAAAACCTAATGGCCTGAATGCTAAATATAGATCTACTGCTCCTAGAATGCTGAATGTGAAGAAAAAAATGGTAGGATGAATCCTCCACCGGTTTCCTAGATGAACGTTAGAAACAACCTCCTAAAGATGACACCAATGCCCGATAAGGAATAGAGCCCAAGAGAAAAACCATCCCAGAGTAGGCACACAAGTCCTCTATGTGTAAGGGTGGGATTCCCGCTTGGGAACACCCTGTGCTAAAAAACACTACAAACTTATCCAAACAACATAAGAGTGCATGGAGATGTCACCAGGAAAATTCACGTCTAAACAGATCAGAGAATAATCCAAGTATCCAAATCTACCTTCTATTGTGCCTTCAACTTCATTATATAGACCATGAGCCTTCCATAGCCTAGGCCCACTCCAAAATTGCACTGTACATGTGGACATAAGTCTCCATGGTTAAATGTGTTGTTTCTCCATGTCCTCCATCATGTTCACATGGGGTGATCACCCTCTCCATCATCTTTGCATTAAATGCATCACTTCCTCCACTAACTTATCATAAGTGCTTTATGATCTTCTTTAAAATCACTATGATCTCATTTGACCTATTCAAAGATCCTCATGATTTTAAATTTAAGATCCATGATCTTATTTGACTGTTTCATCCTCCATGATCTCTCTCATAAATGAGACATGATATCCATTTATTTATCATTAATGGAGCTACTCCACTACTTCATGTTTTAGATCTAGATCTAGAATATCCACATACACACATTAAAAGTGGATTTTATTCATCTTTGAGTTTTTTGGGTCCCTCCACCCTTTTATTTACTTAATTAATTAAGTTTATTAAGAACTCTAATATTCCAAATATCATGTGAAAATTTGGGAATATTACATTTTTGTAAATACTTTCCCTTTATTGGATGACTTTCAGAAGAAATGGGTCTTCCTTCTTTCATTAAAACAACACCAATTCCATTTCTTGAGGCATCACATTTTACAATAAATGTTTTGTGATGTCCAATGTAGCTAAGACTGATGCTTGGCGCATTTCCTCTTTAAGATGTTCAAAGGCATTAGTTGCTTCTAGAGTCCACGAAAATTCATCTTTCTTCAGTAGTTTTATTAGAGGTGCTTCTATTCTGCCATAATTCTTTAGAAACTCATGTTAATACCCTATCAAGCTAAGAAATCCTCGCAGATGCTTTATGGTTGTGGGGATTTTCCATTCCTTAATGGATTTAATTTTGTTAGGCTCTACCTTAAAACCATCATGAGATAATATATGACCAAGATATTCCACCTCCTGCACTCCAAAGAAACATTTTGAGGTTTTTTTCATATAATTGTTTCTCCTATAATAGTTTTAGCACCATGTCAACGTGTTGAACATGATCCTTCCAAGACTTGTTGTAGATTTGTATATCATCATAAAATAATAACACAATTTTTCTAAGGAATTTTTTGAAAATGGAATTCATCAAACCTTGAAATGTAGAAGGTGCACTGGTAAGCCCAAAAGGCATGACCAAAAATTCAAAATGACCCGCATGAGTTCTAAATTCTATTTTCAGAATTTCTTCAGTCTTCATTCTTATTTGATGATATCCTGAATGAAGATCCAACTTGGTGAAGTAAATTTCTCCATGTAATTCATCCAATAATTCATTAATGAAAAGAATGGGAAATTAACTTTAATAGTGAGCTTGCTGAGTTTCCTATAATCTAGAAACATGTGCCATGATCCATCCTTCTTGTGCACCTATACTATTGGAGCAGAGAAAGAAATTTGACTAGGTTGAATTATACAACCTCTAGCATTTCTGCAACCATATGTTCAATCTCACTCTTTTGGGAAAAAGTTTATTTGTAAGGCCTAGTGTTTGGAGGAACACTTCCTCGAATCAAATGAATAGCATGATCATGATCATGAATAAGTGGGAGGCCTTTGGGATTCTAAAACACCTTGGAATGATTTTCCAAGACTTTTTTGAGATTTGGAGAAATAGATGATTTCATTGTTTGAAATTGTAGTGAGAATAATTGTGCAATTACACCTCATTTTTCTTTCTTTAAAATATTTTTCATGACATTAGAGCTGATTATATTTCCTAGTTTCCCTGCGATACCCCATAATTCAACTTCCTTTCCTTCGCAAATTTTTTTCAAGAAAAGTTCTTGAAAACTAAAATTTAGAGTCCCCAAAGATTGTAACCATTGGACTCCTAGTATAACATCAGCACCGCCCATTGGAATAGAAAGAATTGAAATATTCAATATATATTCCACCATGGTTAGACTAATATTATGAAATTTTCCTAAGAAATTTATAGTTCCTCCATTTTTAACCATCACTTGACACTCTGGTGTTGGATATGGGGAGAAATTCAATTCCTTGGCTATCTTACAATGAATAAAATTATTGGTACTACATGAATCAATCAACACTATTAATTTTTTTTCTTGATATATACTTTTGTCTTGAGAGTTTGAGGAGTGGTAATTCCAACCAATGAATTACAAGATATGGTTGGATTCATTTATTCATTATTTGGGGTTGCTTCCTGGTGTATATCCTCATCTTTTGATGTTTCTTGTTCCTTTTCTTCCTCCGCTTCACAATCTATGTAAAATAATTTCTACCCAGCACACTTATGACCTTTGGTGTATTTTTTATCACAACTATAACAAAGTCATTTTTTTCATTTTTCCTCCAATTGTTGTGGTTTTAACCTTGTAGGCTGTGGAAGGCTAGGAGCAGCACAATTTCCATGTTTATAGTTATGATTGGTATACTTCCTTGTTGCCATAATTTTTCTTTCAACTTTTCTTGCCACCTTGAATACCTTCTCCAACGAATCAGATTAACAAAGGAGAACCTCATCTTACATTTTATCCTTTAAATTCCCTATGAATACATCAATCCTATGTTCCTATGGAATATTTTCTACCCCAATATTCAATTTTTGGAAGTCCTCAATGTGTTCTTCCATTGAACCCTTTTGTTTGAAATTTATCAATTGCCTAAAGAAGGTGTTGCTCTTTGTATCCTCATAATGTGCTATAATTCACTCTGTAAAAATTGACCATGTGACAAGTGGTTTACAAGAACACAACCATCGATGCCATACAAATTGATTGGGTTCTAAATATAAAGTTGAAATGCATACCTTTTTTTAGTGTTGTACATCATGCAGATCAAAATATTGCTCCCTTTGTAGTATCCATGTTGTCAGATCCTTGCCAACAAACTTACTTGAATCTATATTTGGAATGTGGTGGTTCTTAAACCGAACATTGAAGTTTATAAAATCACAATTGATATTCCTTTTCTCCTCATCGTGATTTTCATGGATTACCTTGTCACCATCGGGAAGCCTTTCTTGCAACAAATTTGTCAAACCTTCCATGTATGCTTTCCAACCGTCCATATTAGATTCCATTACGGATTTTAAACCATCCATGTCCACTTTTAATCCATCCTTAAAAATTCCATTTTTTCTTCTATTTTGTTTTTGGTTAATCTTTGCGAGAGCGAAATTTGATGCACTTGGTCTCGTAATTTTGATATATCATGTTGTAATTATTCTTCTTTGTGTGTCATATTAGAGATTTCTAAGGGCTTAATGAGCGTGGAATTATTTTTTGGAAGAATTTTAGAACCCAATACTGATATATATGCTTCAATATGCCCTTGGAGCCACTTTCAACTGATTTTTAAAACAAAACTTATGCAATTTAAAAAACAAATACACGTGTTTTATTTCTTTTGAGTAGCTTGGTATTGAACCTGATGTATCTCTGTGATTTCATATCCCCAATATTTGAACTACGGTCCTATAGTATCCCTCCAAGTCTTATTTCCAATGCTACAGGCCGGGCCTAATTTGGATTATTCAAGATAAAGTTATGCACGATCTCCGACGATGACCTGATTATATACTAGTTTAGTAGAGTGAACTTGTATGGAGTGCTACGTGTCACTGTTTTGAACTTTGAGCCTGAAATTTATACAAGAAAAACTATATTCTGTTCACTTTCTGCCACATTTCATAGATCAAATACGATGCCTAAAATGAAATTTATGACGATTTTCCCTAGGTCATCTATTTGAGATTGAATTTTGGAGCCTGGAAAAACCCTAACTTCCCCATATCATATCTTCGAAATATAGTGAACCAAGATCTGAAATTACAACACAAAGTTCACCCATATTTTGACTCCATATGGTTTCGATTTCCACTTCTTAAGCTTTGTAGAAGAAAATTTATAACAAAAATTCCAAGATGACCTGTTTTAAGAAGAGAAACCCTAGAATCCAAAGATATGATACCAAATTTTATGCAACCAACTCACAAAATAGAAGAGAGATATATCAACAAATTAGAAATCAACCTCTTTGAGGGGGAAACATCCTTTACATTACCTAAATGAAAAATTCTTCAATGATACAAATAAAAAAACCTCCTTTCTATATATAAGAGTCAAAGGGGTCACAATATAATCAGAGTCGACATAACAATAATAATGTAAGGGCACAACAATAAAAATAGTGGGCTTATATGTGGTGCTATAATAACACTATGAGTCCTACATGGGTAAAACAATAACAATAAGGGAGATATACTAACAATAACAATAAGGGGATACACTAGTCTTATAGGGACCTAACATATATGGTGGTAAAATCTCAAGAATGTTAAGAGAATTTGAGAGAGGAAGTTGACCTAGAGTAAGCTTGAGAGGTACTTCAAGGAGAAATACTTGTCTAAGAGGTATTATGATGGAAACATAAATGAATTCCATGAGTATAAACTTCAATAACATACTCTAGAATCATATTCCAATCAATTCATAGAATTTTTGAGGTACATACCTTATATCAAAGATGACAGATAAACATATAGAGCTTCCAAATCAGAGAAGTGATTAAGATCCTCACATTACAAGCAGGATAGGAAAAGTGTCAAGTTTTGTGTAGCTTCAAATAATGAACTCTAAAATAAACATCTTGGTACAAGTGGGAATAAAATAATTAAGCAAGCAAAGGAAGAGGCCAAGGATCCAAGGAAAATTTTTTTGAGGTGTTTGGGGAGTTGGGAAGATCATATATTAATATAATGTCTCCACTAATAGCAAGACAATAGAAGGTTGTACAATGTAAAAAAGGAAACCACTTTCCATGTTGTGGCCTAAAGTGTAACTTGGATTTATATAGATATGGAAAAGAAGCATGTGGATCACCAAACCTTAGTGGTGGAAATGGAAGTTATACTTTCTAAATTCCCCATTTCAATTTTAATTAACCCATATTCTATCCCCAGTTATGTTATTCCACGATTTGTGGAAGATTATGTTTTACATAGGGAGAAACACGATAAGTCATGACTAGGTCATTTAGCCATATGAATCAAGAAGAAGGTGTATGATTCTATTGAATCATTCCAGATTGGGATGAGTAGAATGCTTACCCAAGCCACTTTTAATATCATTGTCTTGGGGTCATATGAATTGCTAATTAGGATGGATTAGTTTGTAGTTCATAGGGAAAAAACTGGATTATTATAACAAAAAATATGAGTACATTGACGATGAAGGAGAACAAAGGTCACTAAAAGGAGTGTGGAAGCCTATATTAGTAAGGAAAATTTCAACTCTATAGTTGAAGAAATATAGCAAAAATTAATTACCCCTCCATGCCATACAGGAGACAGGTTTAGAATATGAAAGTAAGTTGAAAATTTAGGATCATCCTATGCTGCATGAATATAATGATGTATTTCCAAAGATATTTTAGGATTTTGACGCAATAACACATCAATTTTTATATAGATGTCACTCTAGGAATAATGTTTGTGACTAAGACATCTTATAGAATGAGCACACTAGAGTTAATGGAGTGAAAGCTACAACTAAAAAATATTTTAGATAAAGGGTAGATTAGACTCAACATGTTACCCTATAATGCTCCATCATTACGTTCCGTATTGATTACAAACAACTTAAACAAGTTAATATTAGAAACAAGTATTCATTGTCTAGGAATGATGATTTATTTGACCAAGAAAGTGGAGCCACAATATTTTCAGAAATTTATCTGAGCTTCATGAATCATCAAGTCTGGATGAAGGATCCAGATATCCACAAAACTACATTCAAAACTAGATATGAAAACTATGAATTCGCAGTGGTGCTATTTTGGTTAAAAAATGCACTAGCCACATTTATGTGTTATATGAATAATGTTCTTAGTTCTTAGCAAGTACTTGGATAAAATTGTGCTTTATTTATTGATGACATCTTAGTGTATACAAATACCAAAGAGGAGCAAAAACAACACATCAAGGCCATGTTATGAATGTTACATGAGCATCAATTGCAAAGAAAATCTTAGGGGCTAATACTCATTGATGGGCTAATTTTCCATATTTTTTATAAAACAATATTCACCAATTTCCATTTTCTTCAAAAATGATTCACCCAAATTGTATAGAATAAAAACAATTTACCTTAAAAACCACCAAAATTTTGTGCAAGATATATTAAATTTTTAGAAATTTAAATATTTTTACAATAATATTGGCAAAAATTTATAGATTGCATATTCAAAACTTGTAATATTTTCCAAGGTTTCTAAACTTTAAAAATAAATTTCCATCCATAAAATTTTCCTTGATCAATTTTATGCTAAGCTCAACAAATGTGACTTTTTTAAGTTGCAAATTCAGTAATTGAGTAATGTTATCTCAAAAGGAGGAGTAGTTGATCCTAGAAAGATAAAGGGCATACTAGAGTGGACTCCTCCCAAGAATGTAATAAGAGTAAGATATGTTATTGGGATAAGAGGATATTATAGAATATTGATTCAAGGATTTCAAATATTGGGCATCTCATTACAACATTCCCAAAGAAGAGCGGAATTTCATTGATATTAGAGAGTGTGGTGAGTTTCGAAGAGATAGATAACCTTCTCACACATGCCACTATTCTAAATATTTTGGATCTGAATAAATATTTTTCAATCAACATCGATGCTTGCAAGGAGAGACTCAATGGAGTTCTCATGCAAGATGGACATGCGATTAGTTATGAGTCTAGAAAATTAAATAAGCATAAGAGAATTTATGTGACACATGCTTTTGATCTTGTAGCTATAATGCACACTTAAAAAATGTTGAAACCTAATCCTAAGGGATTGGGATAAATTGTATATTAGTGTAAATTAAAAAATAAGGAAGTCTAAGAGACATTGGGAAATGAATCCCAATAGTCTCACTGACCTTAGTGGCTCTAGACACCCTCAGGAGACCAAGATGGTTGATGATAGGTCAAAATTCAAGGTGGTAGGATTTCTCTTGAACTAGGTTCAGATTGAAGTACTCGTCGTCCTGATTCCAACAGTGCCAACAGATCTCCAATCTGAGCCCATATGGAGAAGTTAGAGTGTGTCAAAGTTTTGGTCAAAGTTGGGTAGTGGGCCAAGTTTAATTGTCCCACAAATTCACCATCAACCGACCGGGATCCCAACTCCCAAAAATAGGTGAAATTATGGCCTCTTTAATTTTCCCAATTACCCTTATTTTCTATAAAACCAAAAATGACTATTTTTTGTTTTAAAAAATCAAAAAAATATTAAGAAATAGGGGTGGGAGGCCATGACCCTTGCCACCACTGTCGAACCTATATAAAAAAATATCAAATTATGTTGGGGGGGGGGTGGGGGGGTGGAGGGCGGTCTTTCACCCCTGCTACCTCGCTCCATATGTTTCAACATATTATAAATATGGTGTTGGATGGGGCGCCACCAGCGAAACGGCCCACATCCATCTCCTCTGACCACGGTCCAAGAAATTCAGAGGTGGTAGGGTTTGCACCCGTGCAACTGGTGCGGCTGGACCGCTAACCAGGCACCCCCACTACCATATAAAATAGAGTAAAACAACCAACCAAACCATCACCCAAAATTAAATTCAAACATATGCATAACGCGCCTCCAACAGTTATATGACATACCCACAACATTCCACAGTTATATATATTTAAAAAAAATGCACCCAAACACTATTATTCATCACCTTCATTGTATTCTCATCATTCGAATGAGGAGATCAACTATAGTATTCAAGCAGATAACGCTGAATTGAAATTTATTCTACGAGAGGAGAAAGAGGATAAAAAGAGAGTGCAACTTTAGTTACAAGTCATAGAGGAAGCCTTGGGAGAACTGAAGCACAATGACCAGAGCCTTCAAGAAAAGGATGATGAATTAAGGACGCTCATAAAAAGAAGAGAAAGAAAATAAGTAGAGGTTGTAGCTTCAGCTACGATCCGCGAAAGAGGATTTGGAGGAATTAAATGCAACAAAGGCTTGAAGCAACCATCATCACCAGTTTCTGGATCAACATCTGACATAAACAATGTTGATGTTTCTTCAGTTTCATCTTCACATGCTATCATTTATGTCGGAAACGTGGAGATACCCATTACATTAATTGGCATGAGACTCCTCACCAAGATGGGATACAAAGGAGGAGGACTTGGCATTAATGGCCTAGGCATGACTCAACCATTGGAGGTCATGCAAAGACCTCGATTAGAAGGTTTGGGGTACACTGGAGGACAGTGCTCAAAGGTGTCAAAAGCTCCCAATGCATGGTTGAAACCATTGGGGAAAGAGATTGTTGGGAACACTTCACCGTCATCCTATGACAGCGCACTTGGTAGTGAAAGAGTTGAGGCAAGCTCTCATCACCATGATTTCACCAAAGGCAACTGAGAAAGGTATAACAAGTCTCGATATTCCAGTGTTCATTTTGATTACAAGCATGTTGCTAATAATGAACCTAGATCATGGCATCACAAAAAATCTAGTTTTTGTGGATTACATAACCATGTATTTTCTAAGTGTTGGAAAAGAATGGAATCAAAAAAGAGGATGAGAAGTGAAAGGTCTTCTCCATCATAGGAAAAAAAGAAGGTAAAGAATTTCTGGAGGATGAAGACTCATTGCATTCATTGTGAAATAATTGGCCATCAGAGAGCCATGTCTTGGAGGCTCTATCCAGAGAAATGCCTTAAGGACAAAGCATCAGTGCAGGAACCAGTTGAAACAACTGTTTGACAAGAAAAAGCACTGCAGAGAGATGACCATTTCACTTTGATAAGTGAGAGATGGTTTTTCTAGTTTGGTAGCATGTATGTACTTACTTTGTAAATCATATATTTCAATTTAAAATGTAAAAATGATGATTTTTTCCATCAATTTTTCAGCAACAATGATACTTTGGCCTTGTATATATAGTTGGGGTATTGATTCCATTTTAATGTAAACTTGACCACCGAGTATGTGTTGTAAAATCATGGAAAGTATGGGATGATTGGGTCATATATTGGTCACTTATTTAAGAATTTAATTTTCAAAATATTGTACTATAGGTTTGCAGAAGATGCAGGTGTCGGCTCATCACTTATGGCTTCGAAGGACAAAGGTGAAGGAGAATGAAGGGTGAAATTTTAGGGCACTTGTGGCACAAAAAACGTATAAAGTAGTTGTAGATTATGTTCATGATTTTGGTGGAGAAAAAGCTCCTTAGTGGGGAGGATTGATCCAGGTAGCTCCAGAAAACCTCAGGAGACCAAGAGGGCTAATGATAGGTCAAAATTCAAGGTGGTCGGATTTCTCTTGAACCAAGTTTAGATTGAAGTACTCATCGTCCTTATTCCAATGGTGTGAATGGATCTCCAATCCGAGCCCATATGGAGAAGTTAGAGAGAGTCAAAGTTTTGGTTAAAGTTGGGCAGTGGGCTAGGTTTAATTGTCCCACAAATTCACCATCAACCAGCAAGGAACCCCAGCTCCCGAAAACGGGAAAAATTGTGGCCTCTTTAATTTTCCCATAGGGGTGGCAGACAATGAGCCCTGCCACCACCATCAAACCTATATATAAAAAAATATCAAATTATGGGGATGTAGGGTTTCACCCCCCCACCTCGCTCCATATGTTTCAACATATTATAAATATGGCGTTGGGTGGGCCGCCACCAGTGGACCCGACCCACACCCCTCTCCTCTAACCATGGTCTAAGAAATTCGGAGGTGGCGGGGTTTGAACCCGCCCAGCCGGTGCGGGTGGCCCGCCAACCGGGCACCCCCACTACCATATAAAACAGAGTAAAAAAACCAACCAAACCATTACCCAAAATTAAATGAAAACATATGTATAACACACCTCCAACGATTATATTCCATAACCGAAACATGCCACGGTTATATATATTTTAAAAAACGTGCCCAAACATAAAAAAAATACAATGACTATTATGAGAGGGGCGGGTTTTGATCCCCCGACCCCTCTCCAACCAATTAATTTTTTTACCACTGCACCAATGGTGCATTCATGGTTAAATCCACCCAAAAAATTATATAAAAACCAAAAACTCATTTGCACGGGAGGTAAAGCGAGGGTGGACCAGTAGAGGAGGAGCGCGGAGTTCGAGGAAGAATTATTTTTTTATTACAGATTGAACCTTGATCCATTCAGGGAGGCAATGGAACCATGATCTAAGCCACATTTCCAGAGGGGCCAGAATTGTCCGGTGTCCAAATTAGACAAATTTTATAGGGATTTTATACCTTTTGGTGATGGGAATCTGATGACGATGCCAGTTTCTGCAACAGAGGTCTCAATTTTTTGGCCATTTTCCATATTGGAATGACAGTGTCAGATTTCAAAGTGTGGACAGTGGATTTCATGCCATTCGACGCCATGAATTCGATGGTGCATTCACATCCAATAGCTGAGCATTACATTCTTCAGTCAACTTCAGAGTTGATGTATGAATTGTTGTTTCCATGTACTTCATTTGTTATTGTTGTGAGATTTTTTATGTCGTGTCTATTCCTGCTTGATGTATGATGTGGAATCTTTATTTTTATGTCATGTGATATGTATTCATCATGGATGGTCATTTATGTTCAGAGATCTGTTTGTTTTCTTGATGGAAGGATACTCTTTGTCACCATGTGTGAGGTTGTCATGCTGATAGGAGGTTTGTTATGAGTGAGAGTTCCTTGTAGCGGAACGTCTTGTGGAAGGACTTTGCCACTCATGTTGAGGGTACATTTCCTTGTATGACAAGTAAACAATGTCCATGTACATCATTACCATTTCCAGCACCAATTGAACTGTCCAACACCATCGAGACACTGAGGCCCAGAGGCGTAGTCCACACTAGACAAAATTTGTTATTAAACGTCTTGTGTTTTTTTATGTGATTGTTAACATGTTTTCCTCCTAATTATATCTGCATATGTGTTCTTTTCTGCTATTTTAAAATGAAATTCTAACAACATCACAGAAGTAAGATATGATGGGTAAACCCAGTAGCTGATGGACCCAAATCACTCACCTCCATGTATATATTCATGAGAACCCTCTATCAAATTCACCATTCAATTTTTTGAATTACCTCCTAGTCTAACATGGTATCAGAGCCAACTCCTTTTTTGGAATTCCTACCCCTAGTGTAACTCCCTCCTACTTCTGGCAGACCTTCCTCCCTGTCTTCTCCTAGAATAACTATCCCTCCTGCTCTTAGCAGTCCAGATTCCAATTTTTGTTTAGCTTTTAGCTCATTCCCAGGCTCCTTGGCATCAATTTTTTTTATCTCTTCTCCTTCATCCATCGCGGCCCATGCTGCTTGTACACTTCGCACTTATGGAGATCAAACATGAAAAAATTTCACTCTCCTCCTGCCATAGCACAGTCCGAATCTCACAACCCTCCTCTATGTAGCTACTACATCTCGCTCCACACAGCTACCACCTCCAGCAGCTCCTCCTGTAGCTTTTCCCGTAGCCATCTCCCACACCTCCTCCTCTGCGGGCTCCCCTCCCTACTCCACCATGCTCCCATATTTATTCCCCACTCCTCTTGATGGGATCCCCTCCTCCCACAACCACTTCCCCCTCCACTCCGTTCCACCACTTCTCTTCACACTGCTCCCCTCTTGCTTCCCTCCTTCCTTCCTCGCTCCCTCCCTCCGCTCCCTCCTCCTCTGTCCCCCCGTTCCCTCCTCCATCCTTCCTCTACCCTCCTCCCTCTTCTCTCCCTCCATCCTCCCTCTGCCCTCACCTTTCCCCATTCCAAATCCCCAGGTTTGAGCTTCTTAAGGTTTCACCTCCCCTTCAGTTCCACCTCCCCTCTACAAAAATAATATTTTTTTACAAAAAAAAAATCAGAACTTAGCTTTTACAGAAAAGTACATATTTATTAGCAAAATTGAGTTTTTACAGAAGAGTACATTTTTTCCACTAGAATTGAGTTTTTGCAGCAAAATACTTTTTTTTACACTAGAATTGAGTCTTTTTCCAGCAATCTACATTTTTTCTATAGTACATATTTATAATGCATTCTCTCATATCTATTGTGGGAGTAGTTCTCTCTAGCAAGGAAAACTATCCTCAGTGGTCTCGGAAAATCAAGCACACTCTCATTTTTAAAGAGTTGTGGTTAGGAATTTGTGAAGGAGAAGGAGATAATTCATCGATAAAGCCCACCTCAGACAAGGAGACCGCGATTTGGGAAAACAAGAATTGCAAGGCCTATGCCTTGATTGCAACTTCTGTAAATGAATAGGTGAGTCTTCGTATTACACCATTTTCAAATGCCTATGAAGCCTCAAGGAAATTAAAATAACTCTATGGCTGTCATGCAGAACTTGAAAATTTTCAATTAATGATTAATTTGTTCAACCTTGAATTGAAAAACGATGACCCTCTTTCTTTAGCATCAAAAGTAAGATCTATCATGCATGACATTAAAAATGCTGGTGTATAATATGCATACCTCTCATAGCTTATGTTAAGGTGTTTTATCCCACTTACTCACATTACCTTGAGTCATTTCAAGTAAGTGGAAACCTCATGAAGAACACCTTTGATCCCCTTGAGAAAAAGTTTGCAAAAAGATAGAAGGATTTTGGAAAGAAGACAACCCCTATGTCTTCTAAATAAGCTGTATGTTTCACACATAGAGAGAAGAATCATGCTCAAGATTCTTCTAGAGAAAGAGTTGGCCAAAGAAGAATATGAAGAAGAAATTTCAGAGGAAGGGGGGGGAGACAAGCTCAAAGTGAAAAATATGATCTTCATTGCATACGCTGCAATAAAAATTGGCATGATGCATCTACATGAAAGCTGACTTGGGATAGAATTGAGCAGCAAAAAAATCAAGAAAAAGGTAAAACTCATGACAGAGAAAAATTTAAATCACCTTAATCCGCTCATTATGTTGTAGCATACTATAAAATTGGAGCAACTGAAGACTTGTTTGATGCTTCACTTAGTTCTTGGAGAAATTATTGGTTGCTAGATTCAAGAGCAACAGGTCACATGGCTTTTAGAAAATATTTTTTTGAAGAATTTACTAAAATGTTGATGAAGCATTATACTTTGTAGACAAATCTAAACACAATCCATCAGGGCTTGGCATAGTCAGGCTCAAATTTCTTGGTCTTCCAAACCATCTTCTACATGAGGTTCTATACCTTCCTGAGTTGAGGAGAAGCTTGTTGTCCTTGGTCCACATCTGCCAGCTAGGGCACTCCATTCACATGTTTGATGGCAAGTTTTAGGTCATAAAAGCATCATATATCTCACTTGTCATGAAAGGAATAGAAGAAGGAAGACTCCAAAAGCTGCAACGTACCTATGCTCATGCACAAAACTTTTCATTCATTTATCATCATGATGAAGGTACATTCCAATCAAGTCTTTTATGGCATGCTAGATTTGGACACTTAAACTATGACAACCTTCGAGTTTTGAATAAAAATGGTGTTACTCTACAATTCCTAGGAAACTTAAGCAATGTGATGCTTGTATTCTAGGAAAGCATAGTAAACAATCCTTTCATGATTCACATTCCAGAGTACACAGAAAACTTGAGCTTATTCATTCAGATTTATATGGCCCCATGCATGTTTCTTCTGAAAATGGAAATAAATATATGATGACATTTATTGATGATTACACCAGAATGTGTTGAGTTTACTTATCGAAGAACAAACCTAATGCTTTTCAAACATTCAAGAATTTTCATGCATGAACTAAAAATTATACACAAAATCATATTGCCTCTTTGCACATTAATAATGGAAAGGAATAAACTTCAAACGAATTTGAAAACTATCTTCGCCAACATGGGATCAAACATCAAATAATTGTGACGTATAATCCCCAACAGAACGATGTAGTTGAAATAATGAAGATGACAATTTTAAATATGGTTCACTCGATGATGTTTTTCAAGGATGTAAAATTTATGTTTTGGGTTGATGCAATTATATGTACCGTGTACATAAAGAATAGGTGTCCTTCTAATACAATCAGAAATAAAAATCCTTATGAAATTTTGCATGGCCACATTCCTTCAGTAAAACGTTTTAGCGTCTTTCATCCCACCTGTTATCCTTTGATACCCAAGGTACAAAGAAATAAACTTAGTGCTAGAAGTCAAAAATTTATCTTCTTGGGGTATTCCAATACCTCGAAAGGATATCGTCTCTATGATGAAGTCAATAAGAAATTTGTAGTACCTAGAGATGTCATATTCCTTGAATCTTCCAAGACTGGCGATGTTGTTGAGCGGAAACTTGATCGCTTGGATATATTCACACATGAAAAGTCATTTCAAGAATTTCATAATCAGATTCCACATCTTGAAGGGAGGATTCCTATACTAAATCAATTTGTGGAATTTTCTTCTGAAGAAATCTCTCCCCCACATGGGGAACCAACCACGGAAGACACCTTGAATGATGTGATTGACATAATTGGGAGACTGAATCTTGATTCAATATCAACTCAATCAAATGAGAAGCCTGGGACATCTCAGAAAGGTCCCCCAAAATGACTGACAAAGACACTGGAAAAATGTTTGTCTTGATGAGGTTGGAAAGGTAGGAACAAGAAGTTCCACTAGGAAAAAGCGAGGTGACATAGATAATTCTAATTCACCTATTGATATGGATGTTTCTTATAATTTTGAATTGAATTTTTCTACAGATCTTGAACCAACTTCCTTCAAAGAAGCCGCTTCTCATGATGAATGCAATGAAGCGATGCAAAAGGACTATGGTGCCTTGATAAATAATGACACTTGGAAGCTGGTTGAACCTCCATTGCGAACCAAACCAATTGGTAGCAAGTGGGTCTACAAGAAAAACTACAAATTAGATGGCTCACTTGAAAATCATAAAGTCGGGCTTGTGGAAAAAGGTTTTGCACAAAAAGAAGGGGTCGATTATGAGGAAACTTTTTCCCCCACAGCAAAATGGGCCACCATCCAGACACTCTTTGCCTTAGCAACTCAGAAGGTTATGAAATTCCATCAGATGGATGTACAAGCTGCCTTTTTGAATGGAGATCTAAAGGAGAAGGTTTTTATGTCTTAGCCAAAAGGATTTGTCGTGAAGGGCCAAGAACCCAAAGTATCCAAGATTAATGCAACTGCGAGCCTAGTATGAGAAATTAACTGAGCATCTTCTGAAACTTAACTTCAAACATTTTTATCTTGATAATGCAACTTTGTTTGTTAAGAAATTTTGGAAAACAGTTGTATATCTTGTGGTGTATGTAGATGATCTTTTGACAAAAGGGAATAATGAGAGTTATATTGAATCCATAAAGAAGGACTTGAAGAAAGGTTTATAAATGACTGATTTGGGCTATGTTCACTACTATCTTGGTATTGAAGTAACTCAACGTCCTAAATTTATATTCCTTTCTAAAAAAAGGTACATTGGAGATCTATTGAACAAGTTTGGCATGGCTAAATGCAATCCTTTGACCACTCCAATGGAACAAAACTTGAATCTCACATCCATCAAGTGGAAGTAATTTGAGGATGTAGCGATATATAGACAATTTGTAGGAAGTCTCATATATGTGACTACTACCAGACCAGAAATCTCATTTGTTGTTGGAATACTCTCCAGGTTTATGAAAAAAATTTGTGAAGGAAAAAAGAGTTCTAAAGTACTTGAAAGGGACTCAAGACTTTGGACTCAAATATACATAGGTGTGCGACTTCAACTTGATCAAATACTCTGATTTCGACTTTGATGGAGACAAAGAAACTAGGGTATCCACTTTAGGTTATACTATGAGTCTTGGATCAAGATTTGCCTCATGGAGATCATGCAAACAGTCAATTCCAACAGATTCCACAACTAACACTAGTACATATGGTCAATTTTCTGACACTTTAATTCCGACTATTTTGATGTATTGTCGGAAAGTTCCCCAAATTTTCTCAAATTTTTTAATCCCACAACACGGTGTCACTCTTGCGACCCCGATGGCAACATAGTCGCTCTTGTGACACTATGAAAAAAAAATCGCTATTGCGACCCACCCGGCTAGGGGGTCACAATAGTGACAGTAACAAAAGACAATGTCGCTATAACAACATCCATGTTATGCGCATCGGTATACCAATGGATATGAAAATTAATAATAATAATAATAATATTTTTCTGCAATAGTTAATATTAATATTTTTTTATTATTATATATTTATCAATGATGAATACAAATGAAATATTCCAACTATATATAATGTAATTATATTTTTTTATTACATATTTATCAATTATAAATACAAATGAAACCTTCCAACTATTAGCCATCAGTAAATTTTTGTCATAGCAAATAATGGCTAAAACAGGTCTTTAGTCTTCAAGAAACAAGTTTTGAGCAAAAATTATGAGTTCTTGAAGCCTTGTTGTGCCCCATGTCCAAAAGAACTCATCTCACTGTTATCTTCACTGAAACAAAGCCTTCGAAGGAGTCCTCATGGTTTTAAAAAACAACTATTTTAAACCTTTTATTCCTCCATTTTTACTCATTTTAACACTTCATCAAAAACCCCCTTTCCTCCTATCAAATTCCTCTTTTTTTCCCTCTCATACTCCATTTCATCAAAATCCCCTTTTAAACCATGAAAACACATTTTTAATGGTTTGAAACATCCTATTTTACCTATCAAAACTTTAAAAAAGGCTTAAAACACCCATTTATTTGGCCTATTCCGACCTTTTTTAACATAAGGCCTTAAGCCCTTTTGCCTAAGCCCTTGGCCCCTTTTTCAGCACAAAACCGAGGCCCGAAACTGTGTGCTAAGGACTTAAGCTCCCATCGCATTCGTATATCATATTTTTCAAATTATTCATGCCATTGCCTATTTTTTTCACTAATTTGCGATATGTCGATGATCTCATTGCATCAACATTCTCCATCGCATCGGCATTCACAATCGCATCAGTGCTATCTATTTTTATCACCTCGCACCCTCTTCCCCACCGATGCGATTCCTCTTTAGCTTAGCCCCTTTTTCCCTAGCCCTTCACACCCCGCTTTCGGTCCCATACTCCTCCATCAGACCCTTCCCTTCCTTATTCTTTAAGCCCCCTTCCCTTTGTTTTTTCCCTTCCATACTTGTCAAACCTCGGAGAAACCTCAACGGTAGATCGAAGGCCTCAAGCCTTGATCTGATGACCACCATGCTTCCCCTCTCACCCTCCATTCTCCCAAGTGATATCTATCCATCCACCCTCGCAATCGATCTACATCGTAGATCTTATGGATCTAACACTTCCTATCCAACCCTCGTCTCCAACCCTGCCGATCAACCAAACACGCTACCAAACAAAAAAGCTGATGTCAGCCGGGCCCTACCTTCCACCCATAAAACTATCCCCCAATCCCCTCTTGACACCTAGCTTCCACTACAATCCTCGCTCATGCACCTTTTCACTATCGTGTTCCCCTGTGGCCGTTGGATCTACACCCACAGATCCAACGTCTCACGTTCATTTTCACGTAACTTTTCCGTATGGGTTTTAACCACCCAAACTCACGCAAAATAGGCGGTTTCCTGAGGGACAGGTGTCGCACCCTGTATGGTATCGTGTTCAAAATGCGCAAAACCATTTACCACCTGGATCTCGCGCGAAAACTGCCAATGGTTTTCACAAAACCACTTTTCCATTCCATGCCATAATTTGATTTTTAACCCATTTCTTTCGTATTTCTACCTTCCTCCATGCATTTTTCCTACCGCCTCATTGCTCTCTCCACCTTCGCCAGCCTCTGTAAGCAGTTTAAACCCAAATTTGCAGGATTTCTTGATAGTTTGTTATTATGTGCAAGTCTCATGGCAGTTCTACGGCTTAAATCCATCCCAGAGTCCAGTAAAGGGACAGGGCCGAGGGTGATGATCCTCGTGGCCCAAAACAAAAGAAAAAGGGGCCAAACGGATGAATTCCACATCACAAACAATGGATCATGGCCATTTGGCATTTCCATCAAACCCTCTAATACAACCACCTATACACCAGCAAACACAGTGGTGAAGAATTAAAGAGTATCAGAGAAAAATTAAAGTTAAAGGGTTGATACTTAAATATTGAAGATTAAAGAGCTTAACCCGACAGTTAAGGATAAAGCACAATTAAAGATGATTAAAGGAACATGCCTAAAGTACGAAACCAAAAGCCTAATTTAGTTTAAAAAGACAAAAGACAGATGACTAAAGCCAAATCAGTTAAACAGTTAGAAAAAGGACAATTGAAGATCAAAGAAGAATAAAGAAGGCATGATCAGCCTTAAACCACAAAATCGGAGTTAAATCAGTGTTTTAAAGTATTAATATAGACAGATCAGTAAAGGAAGCCTCCAATTGCCACATCAGTGAGGCAATAAATCCTCAAGAAGACAAAAATGCCACCTGCCGGCTGATTTCACCTAAAAAGAATACAAAGTTAAATGCACAATCACAGATATTTTCCAAAGACAGCTCAGAAGTAATTGCCAACCTACCAAAAGCCTCCAAAGTCAACAAAAGTGACTGAAGTAGATTGAAGTTAATGTAAAATCAATTAGCAGAGTTAAAACATCTGAAATCTTCTCCATAAGGCTTCCCAAAGGCCGAGAACCATTTAATCAGTATTAATTGAACAATCAGACTTTCCTTTCACTCCACCTCCTCAATTCATCTATAAATACCATATGAGGAGCCTAGTATTATTGTTGGTTGAATACTCATTGAATGTAAATAGCTATTGAGGCTGCTGAAGCTCTGTTTTATAATTGAATAAAGATAGGCTGAGATGAGAAGTTTGAAGTTGTAAAGACGTACTGGACTTGAAGATTGTAACTGGTTTGAAAATCAAATATACAAGCTGATTTATGGGATCCTGGTCTATGTCAATGGTGATGTTTTTCTTACTGTAATTGTTATTTTTCTCATGTTTTCCATACTATCCACTTTCTCTGATAAAGAACAGGAAATATAGATTAGGATTTACTGTAAAGTACCCTAAATCTCACTGATAAGCTTTATCTTTATGTTTTCTTCTAAATGTGTGTTTGGGAATGATTTCAATAGAGTGTAACCAGTCAAGGAATGTTGGTGAGCCTCTTGCTGAGTAAAAATTGAGATATTGTTTTTGAATGTTATTTTCATTGCATTCTAAGTAAATCTAAACTAGGGAAGTCTATGGTTAGCCCTATCCTCTAGTGTTTTCTCCAACAGCTATTTTGAAAATTTCCCTTAAAATTATGTCAAAAGCGGGATAGGTTCAAAGTCCTTACCTGATCTTAGGCTACTTTTTATGTTCATCTTGAATTTTTTTCCTTTGAATATGCTGAAAGCAGGCTAGGTTAAAAGTCCTTACTTGATCTTAGGTTATTCATTGTTTTATCTTTAATGTTTTCCATTGAGAGTATGCTGAAATCAAGCTAGATTCAAATCTCTTACTTGATCTTAAGCTATTCCTTGTTTTCCTTTAAGTATGCTGAAAGTAGACTAGGTTAAAATTCCTTACTTGATCTTAAGTTGTTCTTTGTTTTTCTTATATGTTTACTTCTTTCACCACTTCTTAATGTTCCATACCATAAACCAACTTAAAGAGATCCTTTTACATAGATGACTTGCCCCATGGACCACTCTTGAAACTCGTTGTGCAATTAAATCCTTTTATGACTCCATAGTCCAATGAATTGATACTGTTTCTTACTTATCCTATCAGCTGAACCATTCTATCAACCTGCTCACAACTGTACCCTTGAAAAGAATTCCTTCATTTTGATGACATTCATCCCAAACAAAACAAATAAAACCTTTGTACTTCATAACTATCCTAATATCATATCATAAGCCTTAAAGAAATATCTTTGAAAACACTCACATAGAGAGATCCCTCTCTAAATCCAGGAGGGCTAGATCCTAGGATTCCAAAGTGGTTTTGATGTAGGCTCTGCAGCGTTTGTTCTTGCCAATCTTGCAAATTACGGAGGCCTAACATACTGGCGACCATACTGGGGATAATATTGAGTAATAGATAACTTCACAACTCAACGAAACCCTATTCCTAAATGAATTAAGTGTCACCAAGACTGGTTATTATTGATTTTTGATGGTGAACAACAACCAAACCTTGAAAATAATTAAAAATCCTTCACTTGGCGACTCCAAAACTCCCAAATGACCAAATGACTCCACTGATAGAAGACTCTAAACTGGTTGACAAGATATAGGGACCTATTTTCTGATTTACAAACATGGATTCAGATATATACCCAAGAGAAAAACGGTTGGCCATGATGGAAAAAATGTTGTACATGTTTGGAAAGATAATGGATAGGTATGAGGCTAATTTAAATATTTATGATCTAGAGCAGGCCATGCTTTTTTCAGATCAAGAACAAAATCTACCACTAAAAGACCTAGACAATGAGTAAGACATGTATGATGATCAAGATTTTATAGAAGATGATGAGGAAGGTTGTCAAGAAATTCATGATTACTTACCTATGACTTGTGTTTTACTGTTAAGAGAACTTCATGACCAAAATGCAAATGAAAATAGTGAGAAGTTCTTTGAGGAAACAAGTAGCCACTTAGAAAACGTAGAATCTGATGTTGAAGGCGAACCATCACATATAGGGACCCTCCCTCTATGTTATAACTCATTTCAGATTACACAAGAAGAGTGGCATCCTGACAATGTAGAAGAAACCACTCATGAACCTTGTATTTAAACTGAATATCATAATAATCATGAGGAATTGCTTGAAACAGAAGAAGATCAAGAAACAATAGAAAATCCTCAAGGTTTCCCATCAAGCACAAGTACTGATTCACTAGAAGAGGCTCAAGAAGACATCTAGCCTCAAAACGAGTTAACACAAGAGAAAGAGGACTGTTGTACTTCTTTCTATGCTAAAAGAAAAATCCCTCCTCTTTTGACAGAAGAAGAAATTGATCAAATATTAAACAAACAACCAACCCTTAAAAATTCATTTGAACAAAACACTCCTGCTCATCTACCTACCAAACCTTGTTTTATTGAACCAAAAAATAAACTTGTAGATCAGCTTAAATAAAAACAAACTGATAACGCAATATGCTTGATTGGTGAGATTGTTTATACTGATGATTGTCCAATTTTTTATCAGTCTGATGATGATGATGAGCTTCAAACAAAAACTAATCATGCAGGGCAACCAGCAGTTGATTGGTGTCATGGAATTCACTGTCATCAGCTTGAAAGCAGCAATCAGCCAATTCAATCCATCAGAAATAGCTTTCACATGAATGGGAATCACCAGTGTTTCAAATCAAAGATTGAGGAGGAAAGCAATGAAAAATTTCTTGAGCAGGATGAAGATAAGGAACCATCCCCTGAAAGGGTTGAGGTAATAAAATATACCCCTTCTAAATAATGTGATGATCTCTTCACACAGTATAGTCCACTAAATCAGAACATATCAGGACTACAAGAGGACAACACTGCCAAATATGATGAGTCCTCTAGTTCAGATAATAATGAAGATGAGGAAGATTTTCTTTCTCAAAAGAATCTTGATCTTGATCCAGTGGAGGAAAAGGTAATCCTGGTTGGAAACTATCTTTCAAATACTCACAACCAAGTATTAGTTCAAGATCCCTATGCTAATTTTTTGAAGACATTTGAAGAGGGCATAAAAATTGTTAGGAGGAATATATTACCAATAGTCAGAAATTTTTTTAGCACTTCTGCTAAAAGACAAGTGAGTTGGGAGTGGCTCTTTTGTTTATGTAGCATGATTAAAGATATGAGCAAAGAATAGCCATGGAAACATCTGATTGAATGGATGTATTGGAAAAGAGAATTTGTCAGCTAAACATGTAAACATTTCAGATTTAGATTAGGGTTGGTAGGAATGTCAATAAAGCTTAGCCTGTGAGCATTTAGTTAGTTTGTTTTTTGTTTTTTTCTTTGGAAGAAAAAGGGAAAAGAGGGAAAAAATAAAAGAATAAAGGTACAACCCCATACCAAAAAAGAAAGTAAAAACCTAAAAGTGTGCAAGCTTAAATGCCACTACCAAAAGAGAGCACTGCTATTTATTCATACAACCTAATCATGACTAAATAGATTTCAATTTACTGCTGATAGGTTAGTAAATCAGATTAGCCAAACAATTTAATCTTGGCTTATCAGTAGGATAGATTAGGATAGGAAGAATGGCTCTAATCAGACCAAAACCTGAGCCAAAGAGATATAAAAGGATTGGTTCTAACATGCTCAAAATCTGAACCAAGAGAAACAATAAAGGAATGACTCAAAATAGATTAAAATCTGAGTCATGTGAAGAATGAAGGATGTTTTAAATTTTCAGATCTTAAGCCATCACAGTTTTGTTTTAAATTTCTGTAAATTTCAGTCTATGTGCATCTTGTTTTTATGCCATAGTCTTACAGCAGATTAGACAGCTTAATCCTGGTTTGTATGTATTTAAATTTTTTTTTAGAATGTAGAGAATAAATTCTATAAGACAGTTTAATCCTGGCAGATAGTAGCTTAGGTAGAGAATTTATGAATTCAACTATTTAATATGAACTCATGGAAGAAATAAGGGTAGATTTAAATTAGTTTCCCGCTTTCAATAAAAGAATAAAATGTTGGTGACAAAGGTTTGCAAGTCCAAGTGCACCTTATGAAGAAAAAATGTTAGGAAAATTAGGCTGTGTAGGTAGAAGGATTGGGAGAAATTTTTTTGCTGATACAAAATATTGATCATCTTTTTTAAGCAACATGATCAAAGAAGAAAAGTTTGTCAATGGATAAGGCACAGGTCTAAATTCTGGAGTTCAATTTTTGAAGTTCTTGACACCTCCAAGGAGCTGCCATCCCCAAGTGGAACCACTGTTAGCCATCAGTAAATTTTTGTCATAGTAAATGATGGCTAAAACAGGTCTTTAGTCTTAAAGAAACAAGTTTTGAGCAAAAATTATGAGTTCTTGAAGCCTTGTTGTGCCCCATGTCCAAAAGAACTCATCTCACTGTTATCTTCACTGAAACAAAGCCTTCAAAGGAGTCCTACTGGTTTTAAAAAAGAACTATTTTAAACCTTTTATTCCTCCATTTTTACTCATTTTACCACTTCATTAAAACCCCCCTTTCCTCCTGTCAAATTCCTCTTTTTTTTCCCTCTCATACTCCATTTCATCAAAATCCCCTTTTAAACCATGAAAACCCCTTTTTTATGGTTTGAAACATCTTATTTTACCTATCGGAACTTTAAAAAAGGCTTAAAAAACCCATTTTTTTGGCCTATTCCAACCTTTTTTAACATAAGGCCTTAAGCGCTTTTGCCTAAGCCCTTGGCCCCTTTTTCACCACAAAACCGAGGCCTGAAACTGCGCGCTAAGGAATTAAGCTCCCATCGCATTCACATATCAGAGTTTTCAAATTCTTCATGCCTTTGCCTGTTTTTTCCGCCGATTTGCGATATGCCAATGCACTCATCGCATCGGCATTCACCATCCCATCGTCACTATTACATTTTATCGCATTGCTCCCTCTTCTCTATCGATGCAATTCCCCTTTGGATTAGCCCTTCACACCTCACTTCTGGTCCCATACTCCTCCGTTGGACCCTTCCCTTTGTTTTTTCACTTTCATACTTGTCAAACCCCAGAGAAACCTCAGCCGTAGATCAAAGGCCTCAAGCCTTGATATAACGACCACCATGCTTCCCCTCTCACCCTCCATTCTCCCGACCAATATCTATCCATCCACCCTTGCAATCAATCTACATCATAGATCTTATGGATCTAACAGTTCCTGTCCAACGCTCGTCTCCAACCCCGCCGATCAACCAAACACGCTACCAAACAAAAACGTTGGTGTCAGTTGGGCCCTACCTTCCACCCATAGAACTATCCCCCAATCCCCTCTTGACACCTAGATTCCACTACAATCCTCGCTCATGCACATTTTCACTATTGCGTTCCCATGTGGCCATTGGATCTAGACCCACAGATCCAACGACTCACATTCATTTTCGCGTAACTTTGCCATCAAGGTTTTAACCACCCAAAATCACGTGAAACAGGTAGTTTCCTGAGGGACAGGTGTCGCGCCCTGTATGGTATCACGTTCAAAATGCGCAAAAATGTTTACCGCCTGGATGCCGCGCGAAAACCGCCAATGGTTTTCACAAAACCACTTTTCCATTCCGCTCCATAATTTGATTTTTAACCCATTTATTTCATATTTCTGCCTTCCTCCATGCATTTTTCCTACTGCCTCATTGCTCTCTCCACCTTCCCCAGCCTCTGTAATCAGTTTAAACCCAAATTTGCAGGATTTCTTGATAGTTTGTTATTATGTGCAGGTCTCATGGCGTTTCTATGGCTTAAATCCATCCCAGAGTCTAGTAAAGGGACAGGGCCGAGGGTGACGATCCTCGTGGTCCAAAAAAAAAGCGAAAGGGGCCAAAGGGATGAATTCCACGTCACAAAAAATGGATCATGGCGATTTGGAATTTCGATCAAACCCTCTAATATAGCCACCTGTACACCAGAAAACACAGTGGTGAAGAATTAAAGAGTATCAGAGAAAAATTAAAGTTAAATGGTTAATACATAAAGATTGAAGATCAAAGAGCTTAACCTGACCGTTTAGCATAAATCACAATTAAAGATGATTAAAGGAATAGGCCTCAAGCATGAAACCAAAAGCCTAATTCATTTTAAAAAGACAAAAGATAGATGACTAAAGCCAAATCAGTTAAACAGTCAGCAAAAGGACAATTGAAGACTGAAGAAGAATAAAGAAGGCAAGATCAGCCTTAAAGCACAAAATCAGAGTTAAATCAGTGTTTTAAAGTATTAAGACAGACAGATCAGTAAAGGAAGCCTCCAAATGCCACATCAGTGAGGCAATAAATCCTCAAGAAGACATAAATTCCACCTGCCAGTTGATTTCACCTAAAAAGAATACAAAGTTAAATGCACAATCAGAGATATTTGCCAAAGACAACTCAGAAGTAATTGCCAGCCTACCAAAAGCCTCCAAAGTAAAAAAAAGTGACTAAAGTAGATGAAATTTAGTGTAAAATCAATTAGCAGAGTTAAAACATCTGAAATCTTCTCCATAAGGCTTCCCAAAGGCCGAGAAGCATTTAATCTGTATTAATTGAACAATTAGATCTTCCTTTCACTCCACCTCCTCAATTCATCTATAAATACCATATGAGGAGCCTAGTATTATTTTTGGTTGAATACTCATTGAATGTAAATAGCTATTGAGGATGCTGAAGCTTTGTTTTGTAATTGAAGAGAGATAGGTTGAGATGAGAAGTTTTAAGTTGTAAAGACCTACTGGACTTGAAGATTGTAACTAGTTTGAACATCAAATATACAAGTTGATTTATGGAATCCTGGTCTATGTCAATGGTGATGTTTTTCTTACTGTAATTGTTATTTTTCTCATGTTTTCCATACTATCCACTTTCTTTGATAAAGAACAGCAAATATAGATTAGGATTTACTATAAAGAACCCTAAATCTCACTGATAAGCTTTATCTTTATTTTTTCTTCTAAATGTGTGTTTGGGAATGATTTCAATAGAGTGTAAACAGTTGAGGAATGTTGGTGAGCCCATGTCTTGCTGAGTAAAACTTGAGATACTGTTTTTTAATGTTATTTTCATTGCATGCTAAGTAAAGCTAAACTAGGGAAGTCTATGGTTAGCCCTGTCCTCTAGTGTTTTCTCCAACAGCTGTTTTGAAAGTTTCCCTTAAAAGTATGTTAGAAGCAGAATAGGTTCAAAGTCCTTACCTGATCTTAGGCTACTTTTTATGTTCAACTTGAATGTTTTTCCTTTGAATATGCTGAAATCAGGCTAGGTTAAAAGTCCTTACTTTATCTTAGGCTATTCGTTGTTTTATCTTTAATGTTTTCCATTGAGAGTATACTGAAAGCAAGCTAGATTCTCTTACTTGATCTTAAGCTATTCTTTGTTTTCATTTGAGTATTCTGAAAGTAGGCTAGGTTAAAAGTCCTTACTTGATCTTAAGATATTCTTTGTTTTTCTTATATGTTTACTTCTTTCACCACTTCTTAATGTTCCATACCATAAATCAACTTAATGAGATCTTTTGACATAGATTACTTGCCCCATGGACCACTCTTGAAAATTTTTGTGCAATTAAATCCTTTTGTGACTCCATGGCCCAATGGATTGATATTGTTTCTTACTTATCCTATTAGCTGAACAATTCTTTCAACCTGCTCACAACTTTACCCTTCAAAAGACTTCCTTCACTTTGATGACATTCATCCCAACCAAAACAAACAAAACCCTTGTACTTCATAACTAGCCTAATATCATATCATAAGCCTTAAAGAAATATCTTTGAAAACACTCACATAGGGAGATCCCTCACTGAATCTAGGAGGGCTAGATCCTAGGATTCCAAAGTGGTTTTGATGTAGCCTCTACAGCATTTTTTCTTGCCAATCTTGCAAACGACGGAGGCCTAACACCAACTATATATATACCTACACTAGTTTTTATTTTTAAGGTCTATGTAGCACGAAATAATGGTTTTTATGTTTTTAAAAAGAACTAGGTTGTCATCGCTAGTCAATATTTTCATAACACCCACTGCAAACACATATTGGAAAACAAGGTTTTCAATATAGCAGTGCAGGGAGGATGCACTTTTCTCTACAAACATATATTGGAAAATAAGGTTTTTAATAGCAATGTAGGGAAGATGCCCTTTTATCTGCATCAAGTTAGGGCATCTATGCCATATATTCACTTTTCTCTCCTCCATTATAGCTCTCAAAACAGGAATTTTAACACAACTCCCTTTGCTCTGAAAACACATATTAGATAAAAAAGGTTTTTGATAGTAGTGCAGGGCAGACACCCTTTTCTCTACATCTAATTCTCGCATTTACGCCATATATTTTCTTTTCTCTCCTCCATTATATCTCTCGAAATAGGAATTTTAACACATCTAGAAAAGATAAAATTGGTAGGGTGAACCCAAGCAAGAGAAGACAGAAGTTGAGAGAGCGAAACAAGTGGTTTATAACAACGAAAATCTTTTAGGGTCTAAGAAAACATAGAGGGTACAATCTCCCTCCTCGACTGGACATTAATCAAGTTCTTCAAGTTCTAGAGGAAGAGGATGGGTGGGTTGTTGAATCAGAGGACACCACCTATAGAATCTAGAGCCAAATGCAAATGCAAAAATGTGAGCTTGGGGTACATGGCCACTATGAGACAAGGTCAAACTGTGCTCTATAATAGTGGCTTAAATCCAAGGGTTTTAAGCTTATAGTGCACTGAATAGGAATAGTTCACATCCCCATATGCTTGCTGAGGTAGTGATAGTGGCCTCCATGGCAGAATTGCTTGTTGTTGGTAAGGAATTTTCAAAAATGGCTTCTCCTCACCACTCACCTCCCGCTCCTATCAAAATTTCAATTCCTTCACTTTTTTAGCCATCGAATTGTAGCAATGGTGGGATATCATCTTCATTCCATTATCTTTCTTCCAGTGATCAAGGCAGGGCATTTGTTGGAACAGGGTCCCCTAAAGCTGTGAATTTTGTACAATTTTTATATTTTTGGTATTAATTAGTCTAGCGCGGGATTTTGGGGTGGGTCAAAACCCTGAATGCATTGTAATGGGTCAAGGGTAGACCTAGATTCCGCAAACCATGGTTTGCAGACCACAGGAAAGTGTAGGCTAAGTCTTTATAAATACATGAACATTTTGAGTCTTAAGGTAGGCAAGAATTAAGTCTGATGCTAAGCGCGAATTGCTAGATCCGTTGGGTTGGTTTTGGGTAAGGACTCCTGCTGGCTGTGTGCATGGAGATCCTCAGTCCTGCTGTGTGCAGACCCTGCTGGCTGTGTGCGTAGGATGTGTTAGGTTGTAACTAGTTTGGAATGATAATATATGCGGATGTAGTTGAAGTACCTCTGTGTGATATGGATCTGTTGTGTTATTGTTGAAATGAACCTTTGGATTCTGTTCAGAGTTGTGAATACATTTACATTATCTGCTTATGTTGCAATTATATTTGTGTTACGCATATGTATATCTGTGATCTGTCTCAGCTGGGAGTATAAGGGTTCTATGATGGTTTCTGTTTAGCTAAGAGTATAACAGAGAATCACAACACGAATTTTACAGTGGAGAAGTGGAAGAATAATTACATTTTCACTAAAGTCTATAAAATTTTCTTTGTAACATTTGTGAATGAGATTCAGGAGTGGGTGGCAAGGCTCGTAGATTTCCGACGTGTTGGAAGGACGAGTGGGTCATGCAGTGGACTCCAAAGTTGATCCAGCAGTTAGAAGGAACTGATAATACCATCACTCGTATGGTACATCACTGGGTGGATAGTGTGTTGGGAGGATTTGTGATGAAGTTTGCAATCGATCATTTTGTGTCCTATTCAGAAGCAGAATAAAGGTTCTTCAAAGGGTTCTGAGGTAAGTTCCTGAAAACACTGCCCTTATTAATCAAAATTTTTTTGTGCGAAAAATGTATTTTGTGCAGCCACACCGAGTGAATGACCTCTGATCTGGGTGAAAGCACAACAAAAAGTGGTAAATAATATAGAACTAATCAAGAAGGAGATAGATCTATCTACATTCTAGTAAGAGAGTTGGTTGCGCATAGCCGTCCAACTACACCACCTTCAAACTAGCATAGGGGTAAAAACTCACCCATAACTCCACCTCCATCAGAAGACGATATGGCCTCGCACATGAAGCTACCTACCTTCAAGGGCGTATGGGATGAAGATATGGACCAATTTTGGTTTGTCGCAGAGTCAATATGGATTGCGCGGAATGTGGCCAGTGATGCTGCGAACGCCCCTTCCATCTTTTTGTGGGTGGTGGTCGTAGTGTTCAAAGAGTTCATCCACAAGTTTTTGGAGGAATATTTTGATGATTGGACTATCTTTAGCTTAGTGAAAAAGCACGTCTCGAACTTGCGCATGATGTTGGATACCTGTAGGAAGCACCAGATTTCCCTGAATATCAAAAACTGCATATTCTGCATACCCTTTGCGATCTTGCCTGGGCACATAGTTTGTCGGAAAGGATTGATGGTTGATCCTGGCAAAGTCACAGTTATCATAAACTTAGCAGTTCCAACAATTGAGAAACAACTTCGTTCGATCCTCGGACATACAGGCTACTATAGAAAGTTCATTCAGGGGTTCGCACTGATCACGGCTCCTATGGAAAAATTTCTTAAGAAGGATGTTTCATTTTTTTGGGATGACGAGTGTCAGAAAAGATTCGAGCTACTCAAAAAGAAGATATTCTCTACGCCCATCCTCATCTTTCCTGATTGGGAAAAGGTATTCCATGTTCACATAAACGCATCAGATATCACCCTAGGAGCGGTCCTTACGCAGCCTGGAGATGGAGACATTGATCATCCTGTTGCGTTCGCTAGTAGGAAACTCTTTGGTGCAGAGATCAACTACTCCACTACAAAGCGGGAGGGATTGACTATGGTATACGTATTACAGAAATATCGACATTATTTGTTAGGAGGGCACTTCAAAATGTTTACAAATCACTTGGCTTTGAAGTTGTATATATATATATATATATATATATATATATATATGTATGTATATATATATATATAATTTTATTTAGTAATTATATGTTATTATGATTATGTTCTAATAATTAAATGTGTTTTATAGTGAGTTGTATATATTTATATCTTTTATATAAATATATATTTTATAATTTTGTTGAAATTATATCAATTTATTTTATAATTGTAAAATTTATAAATAAATAACTAATATAACTAATTTAGATTTCATATTTCATTTTTAACCAGAGATTTAGAATTATTCTTTAATAGTAGTTTTAGAGATAAGATGTATTAGTTAGTTCTAGAGATGAAATGGATCTAGGTTGGTTTAATTTCACCTTTTAAATAAGATATATTCCACATGAATACCCACATGAATATCATAGGCTCAAAATTTTTATTATTTTATTTTTCTATATAGCTATATTCCATATGAATACCATAGGTTCTCCAATATTTTTATCTTTTCATTTGAATTATTTAATGTTTATATAAAATTAATCCACATGAATCAGGTTCAAAATTTTTATTATTTTAATTTTCTAAATACCTATATTCCACATGAATACCATAGGTTCTCCAAGATTTTTATACTTTATTTTTCTAAGTTATTTTTTATTATTTTATTTTTATTTGAATTATTTAATGTTAAGTTATTTTTATATTCATTTTTTATTTTATTTATTAATATTTTCATTTGAATTATTTAAAGGTTAATTTAATTTAATTGTTTTTTTAAGGCATTATACCATAATAAATTGGAAATACTAAATTTTTAAAAAATAGTATTTAATAATTTAATTTTGATTTTTTAAAATAAATTTTTATATATATTAAATTTCAAAAATAAATATTTTTTTTTTTCCTCGTTTAGACTAATCCTAATCTTTCCATTTTTTCTCCTCCCATCCCACCCACGGGTTTCGAACCGGTGACCTTACAGAATGGAGTGCCTTAACAGTGCACCCCATCACCGACTGTTCTACACCACGTGGGCTCAAAAATAAATATTAATAAATGTTCAAATTTGTTTTATTTTCTTATTATGATTTAATAACTAAATGTGAATAATAAATAGAATAACATATTATTATTGTTTTTAAAATATTCAAATTTATTTTATTTTATTGTTATGAACTAATAAGTATATGTGAATAATAAATATATTTTTTTCTTCTTTATATATATATATATATATCAAGTTATTTATTGTGTTATAATTTTATTAAGATGGTATAAATTTATTTAAATATTATTTAAAAACTATTTTAATGTATTGAAGTTAATGTTACGTTTAAAATAAATAACAAAACATTATATAGAAAATCTCTTCTTGGCTTGGAGATGTAAAATCTCTACTAATAGGTCAACCACGTGAAGGTGAGAGCTTATATGACCCAAAAAAGTGTCCATCATTGGAATGGGACTAACCATTGATGCACACCCACATAATCCATTTCCAATGAGGCATAATCACTCACATGCTTAAAATAAACAACAAAAAATTATATAGAAAAGCTCTTCTTGGCTTGGAGATGTAAAATCTCTAATAACAGTGTCAACCACGTGAAGATGAGAGCTTATATGACCCCAAAAATGGTCCATCATTGGCATGGGACTAACCACTGACGCACACCCACACAATCCATTGCCAATGAGGCATAATCACTCACATGCATGCATGCACACAACAAACATAGGGTGCACACAACCATACACATACCCACAAACATTACACATTGACTCACAAATTGACATGTTCATAGACATCACACTTACTATGACATTTATAATTAACATTATTTTATGCATGAACTTTAGAATTAGCATTATTTTATGCATGTGATTAAAAATGATTATAAATATTATGATGCTGATAATTATATTTATTTTATAAGTTAATTAGTATGATATTAAAACTAATATACATTTATTTTCTTTATTATATTTAAAACATTTATTATCATTAACAAAATTTTAGATTAATATCTATAATTTATGAAAAGGAAAATTATAAATTATTAAAATTAATTAAAATTTTTAAATAAGAATAATTGAATTTATTTATTATAATGATTTTATTATTAAATAAGTAATTTCTATGTGCCATTACAAATTAAAGCTATTATAAATATTATGGTATTGTTTTTTTTTTAGGGATTTGAATCTTGAGTCTCATAGTTTGCATAACATTTTTATTTGCTAATATTATGGGCCTTTTAATGTTATTGTAATGTATATTATTTTTCATTTTAAAATGATAAATTAATATTATCAATATTTAAAATTTTGATAGAAAAAAATAATAAAAAATAAAATAAAAATAAAAATAAATAATAATAATAATAATAATAATAATAATTTCATAAATATTTAATTAATGTATTTACAAGTTAATATTTATATAATAATTTAATATTCTAAATAATATATTTATATATAGAAATAAAAATAGTATATTTATAATCATAGAAACAAATAATTAAAAATATATATTAACACAAATTACATTCATATATCTCCAAACAAGTAAATAATACAGATACAAATATAACAAAGAAAGATTCATAGACACAAAAAAAAAATCATACACATTCAAAGAATACATTCATACACATGCAAAACATACAAGTACAAAATACACATACAAATGTAGCAAATAATAGATTCATAGACACATAAAGAATACAACCATACACATACAAATAATAAAAGTAAATAAAACACATACAAATGTAGCAAACAATATATTCATACACATACAAAGAACACAAGTAAACAAGACACATTTAAAGAATACAAGTAAAGAAAACACATAAAAATGTAGAAAAGAATATATTCATACACATACAAAAAAACACAAGTAAACAAGACACATACAAATGTAACAAAGATTAGATTCATACACATACAAAGAATAAGAATAAACAAACAACATAAACATGTAGCAGCAAAAAATTGATTCATACATACTTAAATAATACATTCATACATATACAAAGACTAAAATTAAATAAGAAACATACAAAAATTAATACAAATATAAAGAATATAAGCAAATAATATACACACAAGAATAGCTAAGAATACATTCATACACATATCCAAAATACAAGTAAATAATACACATACAAATATATATACACAAACAATGAAACCACCTCTCTAACACAAAAAGATGCAAAATGACACATTCATAAACATAGAAGAATAAACACTCCAAACAAATACATACAAGTAATGCAAACACTCTCAAAAATACATTCACAAACATCACATACAAGTAGATATCCTATTCATTGATGCATGCCAAAATAAAAACCTCAACAAATAAATTGTAACTATGTAAATGGAACTAATAAAAACACCATTTCAATTCTCAAAATAATACATTTATATACATACAAAATAAATAATCCAAAAGCACAAAAATTTATATATAATAAATTTATACAAACAAATAATAGATAAATTTAAATATTTACAAAGGCTCTAAATAATATATATAGTATTTAATTTAAATATATTAAAATATCAATGTAAATATTAAATTATATTTATTTATATATGTGAAAAGAATAAACATATAATATAAATATCCTAATAACATATTTATATTAAAAATATATAATTAAATGAATAAAAAAATCAAAATTAAAACAAAAACTTAAAAAAATCAAAATCAAAGTAAAAGAAAAAATTATTAAAAATTTATATAAATATGTGTTATAATTGTTATATAATTTATTTGAATAAGAGTGATTTTTTTATTTGTGTATATGGCGAAGATGTTTAAAACATTCAAAAAATGTTAAATAATTTATGTGAATAAGAGTGATTTTTCCATTTGTGTATGTTGGGAAGATGTTTAAAACATTGAAAAAATGTTAAATAATTATGTGAATAAGAGTGGATTTTCCTTTTGTGTGTACGTTGGGAAGATGTTTAAGACATGTTTATAAATTATTATTATAATAAAATAATATAGTTGAGTTTGTTCATATTGGAGTTATCATAAACTAAAGATCATGAAAATCAAGAGCATGAGAAACACAACTCAAAGGAGGGTTACAATTTAACCTTTTCCTAAGAGCCTTTTGGAGGGGTTAAATTCCCCTCCACACAAAACAAATCTTACTCCTTTTATTAATGATAGTTTGCGTTCATGTACAATTCTCTGATGGGCCCATCTAAAGAAAAAATATACAATATTTTAATTGCAATGTTACAAAATATAAAAATTGATAATGTCTTCTCTTGGCTCATGGTCAACTTGGTATTGATAAATTTTCTGCAACACACAACATTAAAATGATATTGTTAGTATAGAAATACTTCATAAAAAATTGTAAAATAATTAAATACACAATTCATTATAATATATATATATATATATATATATATATATATATAACATTAATACAATATAATTATGCAAAGCCATACAAATATAATCTAATTTACCAATTTAATATAATAACAATTAAATTGCTCCCATAATACTTGTTAAGCCATTTGAAAGTAGTTTGAAGATAAGAATTTCTGAAATAATAATTAAAAAATTTCATTAGTGAAATTCATAAAGGCAAGAAACATACTAGTAAATAATAACTAAATTAATAATATGTTTATAAGTTTTGTTTTAACCTAGCATAGATATTTGTCAAGTTTTTAAGAGATTAATTTATACATTCCAGCCAATAATCTTTTCTGGGCCTCAATAGCATGCATGCACAAGACATTAATGGCATCAACAATAGTGAGTAGAGGAAGTGGTGTCTATATATATATATATATATATATATATATATATTAACACGTTTATTTCTATTAGATTTTAATGAAAAAGCATTTGAACTTAGACTTCTCATAGATATTGGTTTCGAATATTATGATATGGTGAAATGCTAAGCGAGATCAAACCGGGTTATTCTCTGTATAAGTGCATACCAGGTGTATATATTGGTTTGGAATGAATAAAGTTGCCCAGACCATTTCCCCAAGTCGAATTCGAATTAGATGAATTGGAATTATTAAGTGTCAATGAATTGAGGGGTTTCTTTTCCCTTATTATCATATTATATAAATAGTAAGATCTTACATAAGAAGCAGTAATGGTTCCTGCAGAATCACTAGGAACGAGCTCATCAAAATACAAACATATAAAAGATAAATAAATTAAAAGGAAGAAAAAATATGAAATATCAATGAGAAGGAGATGAACACTCATGAGAAAAGATAAGAGCATCAGGATATTGAAACTTTTTTTGGTATGAGAGAAAAAACACTTTTCTTTATTGTAACCTACAAGGTAGAAGGCAACCTTGGTGTACGTGACACCATGAAAACAAAATCTTAAAGTACCATATTATTAGCGCGTCTATTTTAATCAATGATATATGACAATTGGAAATCTGTATATTAATAATTCTTTGTTTGTTTGTGGGTTAAAGATAGTTTTAAATGATCCGATTACCAAAATGCAATTGGTTTACTTTTCTAAATTTAAAACCTTTGAGCTAAAAAATGGGCATGGAACATTGATCAGTATATCCACGTCAAAACTGTTTTAAAATTTTTAAGTTTTTTTGGTTAACGATGCCATCATTCATCACACATTATGACGGACCAATGCTTTTCGCTTGGTTGGATATGTATGCACAGTCTAGTCGACCTTGAAATAGAAATAGTCGAGTCAAACCTACACCACGCACAGTTCCACATAATTCCCATGGTTCATATGAGTTGGGCCAACTGGTCTAAATACAAGGTTGTTAGAGTAAGATACCTCAAGACAACTCGGCTTTAACCATGCAACAAATCGTGCCCTTTATAAATAATGTTTCTATAAAAAAATCGATGATACACTTAACATGATATGCTTTTTTGTTTCAACGAGGTTTAATGCATCCCCAATAGTGGAGGATAGTCCGGTTGGCAGACGAAATTTTGACCAGGTAGGTTATTATCGACCACCAAAATTATTAGAAATCAAACAAGGCTAGGACCACGAGGTTATTATTGACCACCTAAACACATGTACTGAGATTTTTAAGTATATGGACTGAGATTTTTAAGCTTGTTCTGCAGATGAGTTTTGATTTAGATTTGGAACTCAAAACATAGACTAAAAATGACGACTGTAGATATTCCGAGTTTTACATCTGAAAAAATACACCACAGAAACCCCAATCAACCACTTAAATTATTAGAAATTAAGACGACTGTAAATATTTCGAATTTTACATCTGAAAAATTACACCACAGAAACCTCCAATCAACCACCTAAATTATTAGAGATCAAACAAGGTTGGGTTAGGCTTTGACATCAACACAACTTTTTTTATGATTGCTCGGGCCCAATATACATACAATGGATATTCAAATTCTAAATATACAATTTATACATAAAAATTTCTATTTCAGCAAACACTGCGTCCCCTTAATACTGAAAAAACACATCAATATATGAGTATCCAACGGTCTACTAGGAGAATGCAAACAAACAAGAAATGTTTTAAGTTGATCCATTAGTATATCGACAAACATGGATCCATGTGGGGGAGATACATAGCTAGGAGATTCCACGTGGCTATATAAATGATGAAGTGAGTCTTTAAAGGGGTGAAAGTTCAGAGACTATGCTAAGAGCTTTGTTGAGATGAAATTTATATCGAGAGAATTATCTAGAAGAGAAAAAGATGATAATGGTATTAGAAATGTGAATTAGTAACTCACCCTCATATTTTTCTTGGTCTTGAATACGAGCCACACACTTGCTAACTCAAAATTTCAACCATATACATTTTATGTATTTCAAATTTTAATAAAATAAATATTGTAATATAATTTTATTCAATTACAATTTTAAGATTATTTATTATTCATAAAATTATTAAAACATTTTACTTACGAATATTTTAATATTAAAATTATGTTTTATAATGATGATTTTTCATTATGGGGGAGATAGGTGACTAGGAGTTTCCACGTGGCTATATAAATGATGAAGTGGGCCTTTAAAGGGGTGAATGTTTTGTGAGGATTGATAGTTATACATTTTTTGTCCAATCTCTAATGAGCCATTTTGGAGTAATTCTATATCAACATTCGATGTATGTAACATTAGTGTATTAGAAGGTTATGGGCACACTAATATATCTTTAAGCTGATTCATTAGTATATCAACATATCAAAATGCTCAAGGTTTAGAGAATGCACAACTTGTGAAATCACCAATATGGAAAAACTCTAATACAATAAGAAACCAACAAACTTGGACCCATGTGGGGGAGATAAGTGGCTAGGTGATTACAGGTGGTTATATAAATGATGAAGTGGGTCTTTAAAGGATTGAAATTTCAAAGACTCTGGTAAGAGCTTAAATTAGTTGAGATGAAATTTAAATCGGAAAAAAGATCTATATGAGAAAAAGATGATAGTGGTATTAGAAATGTGATTTAGTAACTCACCCTCATATTTATCTTGGTCTTGAATATGAGCCACACACTTAGTAACTCAAAATGTCAACCATATACATTTTATATATTTCAAATTTTAACAAACTAAATATTTTATTAGAATTTTATTCCATTACAATTTTAAGACTTTCACCTTTTAAATAAGCTATATTCCACTTTTAAATAAGTCGTATTCCACATATATCATAGGTTCAAAAATTTTATTATTTTATTTTTCTAAATAGCTATATTCCACATGAATACCATAGGTTCTCCAAGATTTTTATCTTTTTCATTTGAATTATTTAATGTTTATATAAGGTTAATCCACAAAATTTTTATTATTTTATTTTTATAAATACCTATATTCCATATGAATAAGTTTTTTATTACTTTATAGGTTTATTATTTTTATTTTACTTTATAGGTTATTTTTCTAAGTTATTTTTTGTTATTTTATTTTTATTTGAATTAATTAATGTTTATTTTTATTTCATTATTTTATTTATTAATCTTTTCATTTGAATTATTTAATATTTATATAAGGTTAATCTTTCATACCTTACATTAATATTTTCATTTAATTTAATTGTTTTTATTTAATTAATTGTTTAATTTTTACATTACATTAATCTCTTCATTTAATTTAATTGTTTTTATTTAATTAATAGTTTTATTTTTTATTATTTTATTTTTATTTGAATTAATTAATGTCTATTTTTATATCATTTTTTATTTTATTTATTAATCTTTTCATTTGAATTATTTAATATTTATATAAGGTTAATCTTTCATACCTTACATTAATATTTTCATTTAATTTAATTGTTTTTTAAAATGTTGATTTAATAACTAAAATAAATATATATATATATATATATATATATATATATATATATATTTCAAAAATAAATATTAATATTTGAATTATTTAATGTTTATATAAGGTTAATCTTTTCATACCTTACATTAATATTTTCATTTAATTTAATTGTTTTTATTTAATTAATTGTTTAATTTTTACATTACATTAATCTCTTCATTAAATTTAAATTGTTTTTAAGACATTATACCATACTAAATTCCAAATACTATTTTTTTTTAAAATAATATTTAATAATTTATTTTGATTTTTTCAAATAAATTTTTATATATATTAAATTTAAAAAATAAATATTAATAAATGTTCAAATTTATTTTATTTTCTTATTATTATTTAATAACTAAATTTCAATAATAAATATAATAACATATTATTATTATCTTTAAAATATTCAAATTTATTTTATTTTATTATTATGAATTAATAATTATATGTGAATAATAAATATATATTTATCTTCTAAAACTCATATATATATATATATATATAATTTTATTAAGATGGTATCTTTATATGTTTTTAAGATAATAAAATATTATTTAAATATTATTTAAAAACTATTTTAATGTATTGAAGTTTATGTTATGTTTAAAATAAACAAAAAACCATTATATAGAATTAATAAACCATTATTTTATTATTATGAATTAATAATTATATGTGAATAATAAATATATATTTATCTTCTAAAACTCATATATATATATATATATATATAGATATAATTTTATTAAGATGGTATCTTTATATGTTTTTAAGATAATAAAATATTATTTAAAAGCTATTTTAATGTATTGAAGTTAATGTTATGTTTAAAATAAACAACAGAACATTATATAGAAAAGCTCTTCTTGGCTTGGAGATGTAAAATCTCTACTAACAGGGTCAACCACGCGAAGGTGAGAGCTTATATGACCTCAAAAACGGTCCATCATTGGCATGGGACTAACCACTGAGGCGCACCCACACAATCCATTGTCAATGAGGCATAATCACTCACATGCATACATGCACACAACAAACATAGGGTGCACACAACCATACACATACCCACAAACATTACACATTGACTCACAAATTGACATATTCACACACATCATAGTTACTATAAACATTAGAATTAACATTATTTTATGCATGTGATTAAAAATGATTATAAATATTATGATGCTGATAATTATATTTATTTTATAAGTTAATTAGTATGATATTAAAAATAATATATATTTATTGTCTTTATTATATTTAAAAAACTTATTATCATTAACAAAATTTTAGATTAATATCTATAATTTATGAAAAGAAAAATTATAAATTATTAAAATTAATTAAGCTTTTTAAATAAAAACAATTGAATTTATTTATTATAATGATTCGATTATTAAATAATTAATTTATATGTGCCATTACAAATTAAAGCTATTATAAATATTATGTTATTGTTTTTTTTATAGGGATTTGAATCTTGAGTCTCATGGTTTGTATAACATTTTTATTTGCTAATATTATGGGTTTTTTAATATTCTTTTAATGTATATTATTTTTCATTTTAAAATGATAAATTAATATTATCAATATTTAAAATTTTGATAGAAAAAAATAATAAAAAAATAATAAAAAATAAAATAAAAATAAAAATAAAAATAAAAAATAAAAAATAAATAATAATAATAATAATAATTTCATAATATTTAATTAATGTATTTACAAGTTAATATTTATAAAATAATTTAATATTCTAAATAATATATTTATATATAAAAATAATAATAGTATATTTATAATTATAGAAACAAATATTTAAAAATATATATTCACACAAATTACATTCATATATCTCCAAACAAGTAAATAATACATATACAAATATATCAAAGAAAGATTCATAAAAGAATATATTCATACACATGCAAAACATACAAGCACACAATACACACATAAATGTAGCAAATAATAGATTCATACACACATAAAGAATACAACCATACACATACAAAGAATACAAGTAAAGAAAACACATACAAATGTAACAAAGAATATATTCATACACATACAAAGAACAAATGTAAACAAGACACATACAAAGAATACAAGTAAAGAAAACACATACAAATGTAGCAAAGAATATATTCATACACATACAAAGAACACAAGTAAACAAGATACATACAAATGTAACAAAGATTAGATTCATACACATACAAAGAATAAGAGTAAACAAACAACGTACACATGTAGCAGCAAATAATAGATTCATACATACTTAAAGAATACCTTCATACATATACAAAGAATAAAAGTAAATAAGAAACATACAAAAATTCATACACATATAAAGAATACAAGAAAATAATATACACACAAGAATAGCTAAGAATACATTCATACACATATCCAAAATACAAGTAAATAATACACATACAAATATATATACACACAAACAATGAAACCACCTCTCTAACACAAAAAGATGCAAAATGAGACATTCATAAACATAGAAGAATAAACACTCCAAACAAATACATACAAGTAATGCAAACACTCTCAAAAATACACTCACACACATCACATACAAGTAGATATCCTATTCATTGATGCATACCAAAATAAAAACCTCAAGAAATAAATTGTAACTATCTAAATGCAAAAAATAAAAACACCATTTCAATTCTCAAAATAATACATTTATATACATACAAAATAAATAATCCAAAAGCACAAACATTTATATATAATAAATTTATACAAACAAATAATAAATAGATTTAAATATTTGCAAACACTCTAAATAATATATATAATATTTAATTTAAATATATTAAAATATCAATGTAAATATTAAATTATATTTATTTATATATGTGAAAACAAGAAAAATATAATATAAATATCCTAATAACATATTTATAATAAAAATATATAATTAAACCAATAAAAAAATCAAAATCAAAACAAAAACTTAAAAAAATCAAAATCAAAATAAAAGAAAAAATTAAAAACAAAAATTAAAACTTTATATAAATATGTGCTATAATTGTTATATAATTTATCTGAATAAAAGTGATTTTGTTATGTGTGTATGTGGGGAAGATGTTTAAAACATTCAAAAAATGTTAAATAATCTATGTGAATAAGAGTGATTTTTCCATTTATGTGTATGTTGGGAAGATGTTTAAAACATTCAAAAAATGTTAAATAATTATGTGAATAAGAGTGATTTTTCCATTTGTGTGTATGTTGGGAAGATGTTTAAAACATTGAAAAAATGTTAAATAATTATGTGAATAAGAGTGATTTTTCCATTTGTGTGTATGTTGGGAAGATGTTTAAGACATGTTTATAAATTATTATTATAATAAAATAATATAGTTGAGTTTGTTCATATTGGAGTTATCATAAACTAAATATCATGAAAATCAAAAGCACAAGAAACACAACTCAAAGGAGGGTTACAATTTAACCTTCTCCTAAGAGCCTTTTGGAGGGGTTGAATTCCCCTCCACACAAAACAAATCCTACTCCTTTTATTAATGATAGTTTGTGTTCATGTACAATTCTTTGATGGGCCCATATAAACAAAAAATATACAATATTTTTAATTACAATGTTACAAAATATAAAAATTGATAATGTCTTCTCCTGGCTCATGATCAACTTGGTATTGATAAATTTTCTGCAACATACAACATTAAAATGATATTGTTAGTATACAAACACTTCATAAAAAATTGTAAAATAATTAAATACACAATTCATATATATATATATATATATATATATATATATATATATATGCAAAGCTATACAAATATAATCTAATTTACCAATTTAATATAATAACAATTAAATTTCTCCCAGAATATTTGTTAAGCAATTTAAAAGTAGTTTGAACATAAAAAAATTTGAAATAATAATTAAATAATTTCATTAGTGATATTCAAAGAGGCAAAAAGACATGCTCAAAATAAAATAGCATGTAAATAATAACTAAATTCATAATATGTTTATAAGTTTTGTTTTAACCTAAAATAGATATTTGTCTAAGTTTTTAAGAGATTAATTTATACATTTTAGCCAGATAAGTTTTTCTGGGCCTCAATAGCATCTAACAAAATCAATCAAGTGTGTGAAAAACGTTTTGAACTTAGACTTACTCGACATGATAATGGTTTCATAGAATAGAATATGAGTGAAATTCTAAACAAAGATCAAACTGGGAATTTATTCTCTGCTCTGGGTTACCCTTGCCAAGAGTGTATATATTGGTTTGGAATGTATACAGCTGTCCACACCATTCCCCCAAGTCGAATTCGAGGTAGATGAATTGGAATTATTAAGTGTCGATGAATTGAAGGGTTTCTTTTCCCTTATTATCATATTATATAAATTGTAAGATCTTACATAGGAAGGAGTAACGGTTCCTGAAAGAGCTCTATTTTCATCTTCACTTGTTCATTGAAGAGAATCGAGACCCTAACTACATTACCGAAATTTAGAAGTCTCGATCAAAATACAAACGTATAAAAGATAAATAAATTAAAAGGAAGAAAGAATATGAAATATCAATGAGAAGGAGATGAACACTCATGAGAAAAGATAAGAGCGTCGGGATATTGAAATTTTTTTTGTAAGAGAGAAAAAACATTTTTCTTTATTGTAACCTACAAGGTAGAAGGCAACCTTGGTATACGTGACACCATGAAAACAAAATCTAAAAGTACCATCTTATTAGCGCATTTATTTTAATCAATGATATATGACAATTGGAAATCTATATATTAATAATTCTTTGTTTGTTTGTGGGTTAAATATAGTTTTAAATGATTCGATTACCAAAATGCAATTGGTTCACTTTTCTAAATTTAAAACCTTTGAACTAAAAAATAGGCATGGAACAATGATCAGTATATCCACGTCAAAACTGTTTTAAAATTTTTAAGTTTTTTTGGTTAACGATGCCATCATTCATCACACACTATGATGGACCAATGTTTTTCGCTTGGTTGGATATGTATGCACAGTCTAGTCGACCTTGAAATAGAAATAGTCGAGTCAAACCTACTCCAGGCACAGTTCCACATAATTCCCATGGTTCATATGAGTTGGGCCAACTGGTCTAAATACAAGGTTGTTAGAGTAAGATACCTCAAGACAACTCGGCTTTGACCATGCAACAAATCGTGCCCTTTATAAATACTATTTCTATAAAAAAATCGATGATGCATTTAACATGATATCTTTTTTTGTTTCAACGAGGTTTAATGCATCCCTAATAGTGGAGGATAGTCCAGTTGGCAGAAGAAATTTTGACCAGGTAGGTTATTATCGACCACCAAAATTATTAGAAATCAAACAAGGCTAGGACCACGAGGTTATTATTGACCACCTAAACACTTGGACTCAGATTTTTAAGTATATAGACTGAGATTTTTAAGCTTGTTCTGCAGATGAGTTTTGATTTAGATTCTGAACTCAAAACATAGACTAAAAATGACGACGATGACGACGACGGTAGATATTTCGAGTTTTACATCTGAAAAAATACAACACATAAACCCCCAATCAACCACTTAAATTATTAGAAATCAAGACGACTGTAAATATTTCGAATTTTACATCTGAAAAATTACACCATAGAAACCTCCAATCAACCACCTAAATTATTAGAGATCAAACAAGGTTGAGTTAGGCTTTGACATCGACACAACTTTTTTTGTGACTGCTGGGGCAATACTTACAATGGAAATTCAAATTCTAAATATACAATTTATTCATACAAATTTCTATTTTAGATAGGAATTAGAAATATCGCCGGTTTAGGAGCACAAACACTGCGTCCCCTTAATACTGAAAAAAACATCAATATATGAGTATCCAACGGTCTACTAGGAGAATTCAAACAAACAAGAAACGTTTTCCTTGTTGTGAAACTGAATTTTCGGGTTACATTGTAAAAATAAATAAATTGCACCATTGTCGGGACTTGAACCCATGTCTCCCAGGCCAGAGAGATGACCAAGTAGACTAGCGAGAAGTGTACGAAGTAATATTGTAATTTTTACCTCTAAATTGTAACTAGTTGGGAAGGACAAACAATCAATCCATTGACGATTGGGGTTCGGGTCGTGTTTATAGAAAACAGAACAGCAAAAATTGGTATCAATCTAAAAACATAATAGATTGGAACATGGAACATTGGTATCAATCTAAAAATAGAACAGATTAGAGGATGTTGCAATTGGTCTTTCAACCATGCAAAGATTAGAGGATGGAATCACAGACATGTTGCAATCGGTCTTTCAACCATTCAAGGGTTACAAGGATGGAATCACAACAACGTCCAAGGAGCTGTAGCATTTTGGTTTTAGCACGTCCGAGGAGCTGTAGGAACTGTAGCATTTTGGTTTTAGTATTAGTGTGGAGGTTGTAGAATTTTGGTTTTGGTATTAGTGTGGAGGCCGCGCGAACGGACCAGGGGTTTATTATGCTCTATTAGGGCCATCCAAGTCCTGGAGATCCACCACCGGAATGTTGTCAGAGTAAGACACCTCAGACAACCTCACTGGGAGGCAGGATATATTGACCCTCCACCTCACTTCTGTTTACTCCTTTTCTATAATGACACTCAGGTTGCTCTAAACATCTTCTGATTTAGATGACATCTCTGTGAACCAATGGTGCATAGCAGAATATGTTTCGAATGGAGGTACACTACGACAATCTTGTAAAATAAATTGAGGTACACTTCCATTCAAAGAATGAGCTGAAATCTCAGTAAAATTATGGTATTTTATTATTTGTATATTCCATGTGTTATTAGGCATATGTCTACTAAGAAATCCAGATAATTTGAGATTAAGACCTTTAGTATAAAAAATAAAACAAAGGGATACGAAAATTTCCTTTCACCTCTTCTTGGAAATGAGGTACTGAAGAATTAAATAAGGAGCATGAGCCAAATGAAAGAAACGAACGAGGAAGAAAATGAAAGTGGCCCATACACTTTACAAGAATCTTTAATAAAATAAGACTCAAATATCAGAAAAAGATGACAATGTAGGAATGATGAATCAATTCAAAAAAGGAAGACATAACCATATGTATAACATTGTTACTAGTTGACTCTACTCTGTGAAGAAGCCTTACTCTATCAACTCTACTCTGTGAAGAAACCTTACTGAATCAACTCTTTATGTTCAGGACATGAAGGGGATAAACTTACTAAAAAATCTCAACAGAATGATAACGCCACAGCAGACCTGATGTGGGAAATATGGATGACCTTGACTTTCCACTCATGAATTTATATTCAAAAGGCTCTAACTGGGAATGCATTTTACTAAAATTGGACACCTAGACTGTCCAAAGTGGCTATGTGTACAGAACATGTGACAACCATTCTAATAAAAGGTGGAGGGAAGCCTGGTTGTGGGTGGCTTCTAGTGTTCCTCAAGACGCCGGAGATATCCACAAGTTGCCAGAAATCTTTTCAAATTTTTGAGTTTCTTGACTAACTGATTTGACTGATCATTTATTTTCAATTCCACCCATTTCAATCCAACTCACAAATATAAAACAACGAAATACGTTCTCACTCATAATCTTGCTCTATGATTTAGATGGTTCTTGTGAAATAGATTGAGGTACACTACATCGAATGGAAGTGTTGGAGCATTCATAGTTAGTGTGTAATTATTATTATATTAGGACATATATTTTACAACTCACTGTCCCTATGAATAATGAATTAGGAGATACAGGTTCAAGGCAAGAAGATGTCGAGTTTTTGAATGAAGGCTTTCTTAAACGGGTTCAAATATGTGAACAGAGGAGGACTGAAACCTATTCTGCAATTGACATGCTCTGTTCTTATAGAAGAGGTATTCATAAACAGGAACAGAGGATATTGATGACCCTCTATCCATTAACTTGTGAGACATAGTAGTGTGTTTGTGCCGTAGATTCATGAGATCTATGGTCAATTTTGAATGTATACTAAGTTCAATTTGTTTAACCCTTAGAAAATAAATAGGACAAGTCATTCATACATATACGTTTGCCTCTTTCTAAAATACATGACTAACTATTCACACAACTTATCCCTTGACTAAAGAAAAATAGAGCCATCAATCAAAGAATACTAACAGAACAGGGCCATCAACAAAGTTGAATACTAACCTTTCTTTTGCAATTGAAAGTCTGGAAACTGAAACTCCTGAAACTCCTCATTCACTGCTGTTGCAAAGACACTGGAAATGCTGCTCTACCTCAACACCCATCCATGCATATTCTCCTCATCCATGCCTTTCTCTCTCAATTAGCACAGAGACAACACACAAACACTTGCAGACACAAAAAAAAAAAAAAAAAACCACAAAAAGCACATGGCAACAACACTGCACAACGCATACAACAACACTACACACAGTACAACACTAAACTGTACATTTATGGAGCGCTCCATAAGACAAGACAGAGTTCTTGAGAGAGAAAGAAAAAATTAACAGAGCCAAAATGCTTAACCTGTTGAATTAACAGAAAAGACAATTTATCAGCTTACATAAATGTCCATGTCCCTGTGGAATGAATTAAAGAGATTGACAAACAAACAAAAATATCGTGCCTGTGAGAAATCCGCTTGATGGCCTCCTACCTTTCCTGAATTTCTTGTGCAGAACCTCTTCTCAATCGATCATTCTTCATTGAGTCGAATGAGGCGTGAGTATATATAATACACTCATGAAACTTTAGATCGAGTTTTAAGTTTTTTGCACCGTTGAGTTGAAAGTCAAAGCTATCTTTTAATTAAAATCTTAAACCATTATTTTAATTACCATTATTTAATCTTAAATCTTAAACCATTCTTTTAATTAGTGTTTTGTAATTTATGATGTTTTTAAAAATTGAATTGTTTGTTGTTTTTAACGTCGCATTGCAGTTGTTTTTTTTTTAAATTAAATTATGTTTTTGAATGTTAAGCTTTCAAGTGATTCCAACCTTTTTACCCAAGAATGCTATTTAAACCAATCTTTTAAACGGATCTTGAGGTGTGATTAAAGAATTAAAAATATTGTTCCTTCCTATGTTTAAATGGACAATAATTGTTTATACATACCCTTGGCAACCTTACACATTTCTCTACTTAAAACTCATAATTCTTTGAATTTCCAGCTCCTATGTAGAACGTCCTCTTAATCACCTATTCATGTCATGATTCACTCACCAAACAAAACTATATTCAAGGCATTCCTAAATGACAAGTCCAGTTTTAGGCATTTTTGGACCATTAGCTAGCTTTTTATCGTAGAATCCTATTAAAATCTTAAACCCATTTTTAATTACCTTTCCTTAAACCAATCTTTTAATTACCATTTAAACTCAGTTGAGTTGTCATGTGCTTTCAAGTATGTTTTTAAACGATATTTTTCAAAACCTCCCTTTCATTACTTTTCAATTTTGTTTTTAAATGAAAAAACATTCTTTCAAGTTTGTGATATATATGATATATAAACTAGCAATTTTAGCTTAAATATTATCCAAAAAAACAATGAATGTTATATGCTCCACTGTAATATGTAATTTTAATATCACATATAAAAATAAATATTAACTTGAAGAAAGTAAATTTTACTAAAATTATAAAACATAAAAATTATTTGAAAAAAGAAAAAATAGTGCAATTTTCTTTTTGTGATTAACTTGGTATTATTTGTTTCAAAATTGAATGATAAATGGTTTTAATGAAGTATATGTAACTTATCTTGATATAATAATTTATATATGTAGACTTTTATTTTTAATTGAGATTAGTTTGGATGATTGAAAATTTTATTTTTACATTCCTTTTTCAAATTTAAATCTTACCTGTTACAATTTTTTTTACTTTTGTGAGTTGATTGACCCTAATAAAATACTTAATCACATTTTATAAAATGATTTGAAGAATGACAAAACAATTCCAAGCATTTAATTATTATCAATCCAAAACTTTTACAATAAAGAAATAACAAAACATTTCTAAACATTTAATTATTATCCATCCAAAACTTTTTACAATAAATAAATCTTAAATGGCTAGTTCAAGTATGATAAATATTTTAAAATTTCATTATTATTATTATCCGATTTTAGATGAGACCCCCTTGTTTGTGGGACAAGGGACCCATCACCAAGTCAGTGTATGAGACCCCCCTTGTTTGTGGGACAAGGGACCCATCACCAAGTCAGTGTATGAGACCCCCCTTGTTTGTGGGACAAGGGACCCAATGCTAAGTCTACCAAGGCATACATACTCTACCCCCCTTTGCTTTTGAACTTGTGACCTCTTAGGAGGAAACACATGCTCTTAAAAATTAGGCTTAAGGAAAACTTAATATGAATGGGGTGTGGGTTTGGGAGCATATATTAAGGAAAACCTATTACCCTCATAATGAGGGTGGGATTGGGGGGAGATATTAAGGAAACTTATTACCCTCATAATGAGGGTATGGGGGGCAAGATATTAGGGAGAACTTATATTTAGGGTGGAGATGAGTGTAGATATTAGTTACGAGGATAATGTTGGAGAATATATTAATGGAAATTTATTAGGTGAGTTTGGGGAGAGATGTTGGGGAAAAAGAAATATGTGGTGGGAAATATTTTAGGGAAAAATTGTTACCCTCATAATAATGTTGGAAGAGGTGGTGGATATTAATTATGAGAGCGAGTTGGGGGAAGATGTTAGGGAAAGCATAACATGAGGGCAGAGAGAGACATATTAGGGAAAAATTATTAGGTTAAGGGTGGGGAGATATTATTTCCGTAATAAAAGTGTGGAATTGGAGGGAGAGTTTAGAGAAACATTTAGGGGGTGGGAGTATATAGTAGGGAAAACTTAAAACATTTTATTTAATTTATTCCCTTTCCCCGTAGCCTCCTCATATTAAGGTTTTCTTAATATATACCCTCATTATGAATTTTCTCTAATATCACCCCCCAACCCCATATTCCCCCCCTATTACATTTTCCCTAACATCTACCCCCACCCACACAATCCCCTCATATTATATTTCCCTAATATCTCCCCCCACCCTCTCCCTCAGAATCATTATGAGTTTTCTTTAGTATGCCCCCCTAATACTACACCTTCTCATATTAAATTGCGTTAATTTTTCCTTAATATTTTAGTCAACCAAACTCACACATGCTAATGTGATATAATATTTTATTATGTATGTTATTCTAGTTTATCATTTATTTATAAAATATTACAATTATTTATGATAATATTATTATCTATTGGGATTAAAATTATACAATATCATATAAACATATTTATAAATCTAAAATGCACAATAAATAATAAATATAATTATTAATTTTTTAATAATAAATAATAATAATAATAATTTAACTTTAATGTCACAACTAAGCTAGACACAAAGTTGGTGTATGATACCCTCTTGATTGTGTGACAATGGACTTGCCTCAACACAACAATTTGTGTGCTAAAGTTTATGAAGGTCTACATACATATTTATTAAATATTCTTATATTAATAAATGTATGAAAATTATTATTGTAATCTTTTCTAACATTATTATATTATTAATATAAACATAAATAAGATATTAAGATTAATATATAACAATATGTTAATAAATATAATGCATGGGGGCTCCCCTATGGGGGTGTGTATCGAGGATATTGGTGGACATGGTGGTTCTGTCTGCCACCTCGCGGAGGTGATTACATTAAATGGAGGGGGTGGTGTGGCCACCCTCGTGTACATAGAAGAATGTGAGTATATTGCATCTAATCAACCATGATAAGTAGCATTAATAGGAGGAAAGGGGGAAGGCTGCTATGTCTCGAAAGAATTATCCCAGGGAAAAATCTTGAAGCCTTTGGAAAAGGGGGAGGCAGGTCTGTTTCAGAAGAATTATCCCAAGGAAAAATCTTAAAGCCTTTGGAAATGAGGTATGGCCTACATTTTGGGATAAATATAGGTGATATGGAGGCAATTAGTAAAAACTAATATTCAAGTACAATTTCTTTTGCATCCTTGAGAGCAACTCTCACGGGAAAGGATATGAGAGTGAAGCTATATGAAAGTTGTGTAGGGGAAAATTGGGGATCGGTTCTATGTAGCTCAGGGATAAGGAAGTTTGTTTGGAGTCCATACCATATTTTAGTTGCATACCAATTCCTTTCAATTTCTCTCAATGTAATTGGTACGCAAGGACCCTTGCAAGTCTTCCCTTGATGCACAGAGGTCACCCTGTCTTGGGTAATTCTTAAGCCTTATTTTATTTATAATTTAGCTGCTACAATTTTAATTAGCTTCGACTATTTGCTTTTGGTATTATTTTTTCATATGGACTTGGTCATTCTCTCATTTTTGTAGTTGTAGTAGTGGGACTATATCCATGCATTGTGGTATATTTCCTTTTAATTTTTCCAAACCTTACATGTACCAATGTTGTTTTAATATATATTACTAGATTTTGACACTTTGGAGTTGGTATGGTTGCTTTTAGGTTTCATCATCCCAATAGTGTTGACAACTATTACTTTGCCTTATTTCTGCACTCAATTTTTTGTTCTATTCCATTTATGTGTTGATACCATAAGGATATTCCTATTTGAAAATATGTAGTTCCAACATATGAGAAGTAGGCACGAGGGGAGGAAACAATTCACAGGGTTTAAAGTAAACCCAAAAATAAGCCTAAGATGCCACTAAACACTTTCATTTGTTTGTACCCATAGAAACCTGTAATAAAATTTAGCAATTGGAAATCCTAACATCTAGAGATAATTATACCTTCTCAAATTTATAGATAATCGATGAAATTGGGGAGTGGTTTCCTAAACCTAGTCATACCAAGGGAAGGAAAAATAAGTACTTCAACACCTTATCACAATAATGGAAAATACAAACCCTATTGGGAAGGATCCTTACTGAAAACAAGGATTAAATATATAATTATTTATATGTCTTGAGGATTTCAAACATATCCAGATAAACCAATGGGCTTGTCTTGAGAGAACGGACACCTGGGTGGCTCATATTGAGTGCCAAATTCCATGTATTATTGTTACATCAATTGCTTGAATATCCACTACTAAGGACATGACACTTGTTACCTCTTATAATTCCTAGCTTTTGAAATGTTTTCTCACATATTTTATTATTATTATTATTATGTAGATACTTCAATTATGCTTTAGATGTTAAAAAATTTTGAGTTTTAAACCTTATTATTTTACAGGTAGCTGATAAAAAATATATGTTTTCACTCTAGGAAAAGTGAGACCGCTTGCAGACAGACATGCTTAAGATGGTAGGATGAATAATGTACTAACATTATATTTGTTCCTAACATCCATCAAATCCATTTTCTCTAGAGAATTTTTTGTTTCTATGAGTGTGTATATCTATGCTTGGATTGACTAATGAACCTTGTATTTGCAAAACTTTGTTCAACAAAATCCTCATTTATAGTGCTCTGACCTGTTAATGTTCACAACTAAGGTCAAATTCCACATTGGAAAACTCATATAATTAAGATAATAATTTAATTAGATTCCTCTTTTTGAGAGGATCAAAATTGGCCTATAGATCACCTTAATCGGTTAAGTATAATTTAAGTTATTAATTAATTTATTATTTTATGGGTCAGCCTAATCAAATGTTGATTTGGTCAAAGCCCCAAGTAGTCACTTACAAAGTTATAAATAGAAGCGACCTCAAGTTCATTTTCACACATTCGCTCATGAGATCTCCTCCAGGATATTTAATTTTGATCGTATTTTCTGTTTTTGGCTCGCACAGGTACATTGATAGGAGCTCGCGCAAAAGGTCGAGATAACAAAAGTGATCATGCACTAGATCTGGGTGATCTGAAGCAAAGTTGCAGGCATGAAAGGATAAGGTAGTGGCCTAGGTTAGTAGAGCCACAAGCTAGGTGTGTTGTGCCCACAGCCAAGGAGCCAGAACCGCTAGCTAAGTTTTTTGAGGGCATGACCTAGTCACAGAGGTCATATCGGGCTGATTTGAAGCAGAGCAGTAGGAAAAAAGTGTTGTGGTAGCGGCTCAGAGTACCAAAGCCATAGGATGAGTGTGTTAAGTCTGCGGCTTAGAGAATTACTGGATAGATCTAATTTGGTTCACCTTCAGTTGATTGCGCAATGATTCTAGACATCAATCGTTCAGTCACAGTTGTGTCAGAGTGATCATTGAATATCTCCTGCATTCAAATCTAGGGCTTCAATGATGAGATCACTTAGTGATCTTTCAGATTTTTGTTTTGGTATTATAGATCTACCAATCCCTATATCATATCTATTTTTTTCTGCTATAGATGTATCTTCAGTCCTCATTCAGTATCAATCATGTTCATATGTCTGTTACAACTAGTGTCAATGCATTTCATTTCTCAGATTCAATTTTTCCTTCATGCAAAAGTTTGGGTTTGGTTTTAATGCATGTATGCTATTTTTTTTCTGCATCATAAAGATATGTACCTATAGATCATTGTACTCTTGTTGTTGAATCATTTGATGAATATCTAAGAAGAATAATTTGCAAGGGTTTTCCCCGTAGTGGGTTTTTCCTCGGGATTTCACGAGTTGGGGGAAGATGTTAGGGAAAGCATAACATAAGGCCAGAGAGAGACATATTAGGGAAAAATTATTAGGTTAAGGGTGGGGAGATATTATTTCCATAATAAAAGTGTGGAATTGAAGGGAGAGTTTAGAGAAACATTTAGGGGGTGGGAGTATATAGTAGGGAAAACTTAAAAAATTTTATTTAATTTATTCCCTTTCGCCGTAGCCTCCTCATATTAAGGTTTTCTTAATATATACCCTCATAATGACCCTCATTATGAATTTTCTCTAATATCACCCCCCAACCACACATTCCCCCCATATTACATTTTCCCTAACATCTACCCCCACCCACACAATCCCCTCATATTATATTTCCCTAATATCTCCCCCCACCCTCTCCCTCAACATCATTATGAGTTTTCTTTAGTATGTCCCCCTAATCCTACACCTTCTCATATTAAATTGCGTTAATTTTTCCTTAATATTTTAGTCAACCAAACTCACACATGCTAATGTGATATAATATTTTATTATGTATGTTATTCTAGTTTATCATTTATTTATAAAATATTACAATTATTAATGATAATATTATTATCTATTAGGATTAAAATTATACAATATCATATAAACATATTTATAAATCTAAAATACACAATAAATAATAAATATAATTATTAATTTTTTAATAATAAATAATAATAATAATAGTTTAACTTTAATGTCACAACTAAGCTAGACACAAAGTTGGTGTATGATACCCTATTGATTGTGTGACAATGGACTTCCCTCAACACAACAATTTGTGTGCTAAAGTTTATGAAGGTCTACATACATATTTATTAAATATTCTTATATTAATAAATGTATGAAAATTATTATTGTAATTTTTTAACATTATTATATTATTAATATAAACATAAATAAGATATTAAGATTAATATATAACAATATGTTAATAAATATAATGCATGGGGGCTCCCCTATGGGGGTGTGTATTGAGGATATTGGTGGACATGGTGGTTCTGTCTGCCACCTCGCGGAGGCGATTACATTAAATGGAGGGGGTGGTGTGGCCACCCTCGTGTACGTAGAAGAATGTGAGTATAATGCATCTAATCAACCATGATAAGTAGCATTAATAGGTGGAAAGGGGGAAGGCAGGTATGTCTCCAAAGAATTATCCCAGGGAAAAATATTGAAGCCTTTGGAAAAGGGGGAGGCAGGTCTGTTTCAGAAGAATTATCCTAAGGAAAAATCTTGAAGCCTTTGGAAATGAGGTATGGCCTACATTTTGGGAGAAAGATAGGTTATATGGAGGTAATTAGTAAAAAATAATATTCAAGTACAATTTCTTTTGCATCCTTGAGAGTGGCTCTCATGGGAAAGGATATGAGAGTGAAGCTATATGAAAGTTGTATAGGGGAAAATTGGGGATCGGTTCTATGTAGCTCAGGGATAAAGAAGTATGTTTGGAGTCCATACCATATTTTAGCTACATACCAATTCCTTTCAATTTCTCTCAATGTAATTGGTACGCAAGGACCCTTGCAAGTCTTCCCTTGATGCACAGAGGTCACCCTGTCTTGGGTAATTCTTAAGCCTTCTTATATTTATAATTTAGCTCCTAGAATTTTACTTAGCTTCGACTATTTTCTTTTGGTGTTGTTTTTTCATATGGACTTAGTCATTCTCTCATTTTTGTAGTTGCAGTAGTGGGACTATATCCATGCATTGTGGTATATTTCCTTTTAATTTTTCCAAACCTTACATGTACCAATGTTGTTTTAATATATATTACTGGATTCTGACACTTTGGAGTTGGTATGGTTGCTTTTGGGTTTCATCATCCCTGTTAGAGTCGGTATCTTCATCCCTCTGTCAGAGATCAAAATCTCTTGTTGCATTTCATTTTAGGTGTCTCATTTAGTTCACTCAGTTGCATTCCATTAGGAGCATGGATCATCTGACGGAAAGGTCTTGTCACTCATATCCCTCATGTCATGTACCTGCTGGTCTGTGTCTGTTCATCAAAATCAATCTTAAAGTCATTTATAGTCATGTTTTGCCTCATGTTTGCCAAAAAGTCATTTTAACATTTTGAGTCTCATTAGGTCTAGGTTTTCGCAAATTTAGTCTTCAGAATGCCTAATAATGTCAGCAGGCACATGAGGGAGGTTCGAAATAAGTTTTCATTGCAAAAATTCCATCGTCATAATGCTTGATAATGATTCTTCTTCAAAACTCTGTTTTGAAGAAAAATCGTCAATTTTGTCTTTTGTAATAAATGTAATGTAATTCTCAAAGTTGTTTCAGTTGTGAAGTTCTTTAGGCGCAGCCCTGGTCACCTTTGCCAAATTCCATGCCAGCTATCCCTGCAAAAAATAGACAAGAGATTCATCATCAGTTCAAAAAATCAAAGGAAACAAACAAAAACAGAGTTTATATGAAAGTGCCAAAGTCTGCAACATTAGAAATGGGTTTTCTAAATCAAAAATCAAATTCCATGATATATAAGATATTTTTGGTGTTTAAACAATCCATTTGCACGCCAAAGACATCAGTGAAGCCAAGACAAAATGTGGAAGAGCGAAAACTGTGTTGAAAGGCCGAAACTGTGGTGAAGTGTTGGTCACGGCACACTGGGTGTTGGGCACGGCGCATAAGGCAAACGCGGTGCATAGGGCAGTTTCTCACTATGCAATTCTGAACTGGCATGGCGCACATAATTGTTGCGGCGCACTGGGCCTCTGTCGCGGCGCACAAGGTCGGCATCCAAATTTTGTCATTTCCTCCAACAAATTCCAAATTTCTCGGTCTCATTTGCTCCATGTAAGTTCAAATGATCTTGTAATTACCATTAAGCAATGTTTGGTGTTGTTTGAAAGGGGAATATAAGAGTTTGAATGCCAAAATCTTAAACCCTATCATTGTGTTAAGAAGTGCTCTCTTAGGGTTTGAAATTGGTGTTTTAAAACAGTTTTGTGCCACATATTCCATTCCCCCCTTGTTGTTTCTCTCCCATCATTGTTATTTCATCAAAACACTATCCTCTTACATATCTAAGAGTCATTCACTCCTAAAGCCCTATGTCCCCATCCCAAGCCATTTCATTTCACCTTCATTCCCCCTTTCCCATTTCACTTGTAAAAAATTCCCAAACCCCAAGTCCAAACAGTCAAGTGACTATCCCTACACCTCTGATATCACTTGATTGAAACCCATTGTCCCCACTATCCTATATCTCCTACAGTCCCTCTCCTTTGACACACATTTGGAATTCAAACAAAAAACAACCAAATTCTCATTTTCATCTCATACAAGCCAAACATAGACCTTGAAACACCATGGAGACAAACACTGATACATCATATGACAGAGATAGTGATTCTACCACTGAGCTACATGCACCAAGGATACCAAAAGCTGTTGGAGAAGGAAAAAAAGGAAAATAAAATGCTCAGGCACATGAAGAACCACTATTGGGCACGAAATCACATTTGCAAAGAGAGGATCAAGATCCTGAAGGCAAGGCTAAGGAGGGCACTAAAGCGTCGCAAAAGGCATGATAGGCTCCAAATTTTGGCCGAAGCTTCTTTGGCCTAGCATAGTTCTTGATGGTGGGAATTCAGCCCAAATTTCAATAAATTTGGGAAAAATTTTGTCAATTTTGAATTTTTGGGCCTAAACATAGATTTTCTTGCCCGACGCGTGGCGCCACTTGGCGCGCGCTTATAATTGGCAGCTCTTCTGGAGGAAAACTTTGCATTTCTAGAATTTTCATCAAAATTTATGCATGCATATGGATTACCTAAGGATTTCATCAAGTTTTGGGCTGCCTAAAGGGTCAAAAACACCTCAAAAATGACCTTTCTGCCACTTTTTGCACACACAGGAAGAAGTGTTGGGCGATTGAACTTTTGGAGGGGAAAATAACAACCAAATCTAGAAATTCCACTTGGGTTGGAAAGTAGATAGGCAAGGCTTTCCAACGAGCTATCCTGCACTCAATTTGGACTTTGGGAAGGCCCTCAAAATCAGCCTCAAACTTGTGCTACGCATAGAGATTTCAAGTGTGGCGCATTGGGAAATTTGGCCTATATTTCACTCAGCAACTCAGATTTTCGCCTATTTTTGGCTAGTTTGATTTTTTCATGTAACTCTTGATGTAACTTGATGTAATTCCATAACTTTGATGTAATTTTGGCACATTTTTACTCATTCTAGTAGATTCATTCACCAAAAGGTGAAATGTAAGTGAATGAATCAGTTTCCTATCATATAGAGGCAAGTTGTTTCATTTCCTATTTTTCAGTTCTTAGTTTAGATCTAGTTGAAACGGCTCCTAGAATGATGAGCTCTACCCCTAGAGGCATGGGGATGAGTTAGGCTTGTCTATATCTTGTATTTTCTTAGTCATTTTCAGAGGTTGGACACTTGGGATTGCTTGGCACTTCATTGTACATTTCATCTCTGCATTTTGGCAACGGAATAGACCAGGGTTTGCAGCACTCTTTGGGATCCATGTGGATCTATGTTCTGATGGTGTATTTCTCTCTGTGATTGTAAGTTCACTGATGTTTTATGTGTATCATTTCCCTTCTCCTTTCTTCTTAAATTAAACAAATGAGTGATAAAGGTGGAATTCATTAGATTGCTTTGCTCTGCCTTGAGTTTGGTTTAATTTTCCATGTGTTCATCTATTTGAAGAGGATTCTTGAAATCCTCTTGCCCTCTTCAGCTCCTCACCGGTCTAAACTATCCATTCATTCAATCCAAAGCATCAAAAAAATTTCCTTCCTTGCCCCGGACCCAAAACTGCCTTTTCCTTTGATTCCAAAAAAACCCCCAAAAATCAAAATCAATCTCCTTTACACATATACCTAGCCTAAAATTAGCTTTTATCTCAAGTCATCTCAAGCCCCATTGATTATTTTTGCTGAGATTGACCCGGAGAGAGCCCTCTCCTGATCTGGTAGGGATAGCTACCAGACTGAGCATGGTTTTATGTTACCCTAAAATCTTCCTTCCTTTAGCCTGAGGTAGATTTAGGCAATAACATAGTGGCGACCATGTTATTTGTTTTCTAATCTACAGGAAGAAAATTTTGTTATTTTTTTTCTAAGCTACAAACAGAGCCTAAAGTTATCCTAGGTAGCCTTCGAAACTCTCTTGCTTTTCATTAGCAAAAGTAGATAAACGTTTCTTCAGTCAATCTCCAGTCTAGTTTGTAAACATAACATTTAACTTGCAAATTGCCCCAGTACGTGTATCAAGTTTAGATCTGATTGTTGATGGTGGAAAACGATCAGACACCACAAGGTTGAAATCATTCACCTCGCGACTCTAAATTTGTTTTGAGATCAGATCCAAGGACTCCACTGGAGGATGAACCTGACCAGTAGAAACATGAAAGGACAATATGGAAAGATCAGGTATTCAAGTTGGAATTTCATCCAAGACATTTTGTTCTTTGTCATAAATTATTTTTTCTCTTTTCCTGAGAATGTCAAGAAGGCTTTGCAAAGTATATTGTGTTTGAGAAAAGATCCTCAGCTTGCATTTGATTCCTTCCCTTTGAATATTGTGAATACCAAATATTTGCATGCTTTTGAGCTTGATCAAGACCTTTCTTCTGAATCTTGTGATGACCATCTTCAAAATTATGAGCCTCAAGAGACCAAGATTGATTCTGCAGCATTTTTACATACCCCTATACCTTTTAAAATCCCAGATCGTTACAAGCCTCTAATTTTACCTCCTATATCCCATGCTTTCCTTAAAAATCATGACTTATATCTACCAAGATTTGACGGTGAACACGACAACATCACTGCTGAAGACATGTTCTGAATTTTGAGTATTTTCTTGACCTTTTTGAAGTTGATGAAGATGATGTTAGTATTATGCTTTTTTCTCTTTCTTTTCAAGGCCAAGTCAAGAGTTGGTTCAAAACCCTGCCTGATGCGAGCATCTCAGATTTCCAACAGTTCGTCAAAGTTTTCCTCGACAGGTGGGTGGTCAAACAGAACCCTTTCTTGATTATAGAAGAGTATAAACAGCTAAAAAGACAGCCAGGGGAGACAGTACAACAATTTTCTGCCAGATTTAACAAAGTATATTTTTCGATGCCAGTTGATATAAGACCTCCTCCTAGATCTGCCCTCTTGCACTACCCGGGTGCCTTTGATCCGGAAATGGAGTTTCAGTTGAGAGAAAGGAATCTTGCAACACTTGAAGAGATGCAGAACAGTGCAGTAGATGTAGAGGCTCATTTGTGGATCCGAAGGGCAAGGTTGAAGGAAGAAGAAATGAAAAACATAGACCCGAAGGAATCGACATCTCTAGAGGTAAAGCTTGACATGTTGGTAAGTGCAGTGGAAGAGATGATGCAAAAGATCACCACAAGGAATGAGGATAATTTTCAAGCCCATGGCTCGATGATTGAAGAAGAACAAGTTGTTGATCCAAAACATTTTTTTTCTTATCCCAGTTGTCATAGATCTGATAATGATTGTTTTGTAGATCATCTTGGAGAAGATAGATTCATGATTAGAGTTATGGCGTTTGATGATATTGATTCTACTGGCTGTAGAAAGAGGTAGTAGGTAGCATTTGCCTCATTGATCGATGATGATTATGTTCTCCAAACAGAAGCTAATCTTGCAGACAAATCAACAGCTAGTTTCTGGGAGGAAGAAGCTCACTTTCAACAGCTTGAATACAATGTTCAACCATCACATATCAGCAATGGAAATGGTGAGGAAAGTTCAAAAAATTTTGAAGTAAGTGAAGGATCTTTGCCTTTTTGTTTTGATTCGTTTCAGTTCATCAGAGATAACTTCCATGCAATTAGAAATCAACTGTTAACATGTCTTGATTTGGATCATCTTGAGGGCAATGAAAATCTTGTTCAAGACTTCTCATATTCAGATTTGTAGCCCCCGAATGCCTTTGATTTTCAAGTTGCAGATGAAGACTTGGAAGCTGGAACATATGATCAAATGATACAAGATGATTCCGTACCATTTTTTTTTGAATCATTTCATTTTTTGAAGGGTAAATTGCATAGTAAACCTTCAAATGAGCAGCTTGTAGAAAATCATGTAATCTCATCAGAAATAATAGAAAATGGGTTGCAGCAGTCTTTTCAATTTTTCACGATCCAATAGCTGATGTGTTGGATGATGTTTGCAGTCAAAGTCTTTCTCCACTGACTATATGTAAGCTTGAAATGTGTACTGATACAAACTTGATCTGGCAGCCAGTCTCTTTGTCATTTTCAATAGGAGTCTCATCACAAAGCTCAAAACAAATTTTGCATTCATGGTATGAGGAGAAAGAAGTAATCCATTCGATGAGCTAAGCCCCAGTGTGCATAAATTTCAAGATCCTTATGTAGTTTTTTTAGAGGTGGATATAGAATCCATATTATTCAACGGATCTGTTCACAAGTTTTTATGGGAGTTGCCTTTTAGTAGTTCTCTCTTATTGTTCATAAGTGAGCACTTGCAGAGAATCCAAACAGCAGTTGCAATACTTACTTGGTTGCATTGGTTGTTTCATTTCACTTGATCAGGTGATGAATGGAACAATTAGAGTAGGTTTTACTAAATAAGCTTCATATTGAGCATCAGTTCCAGTTTTTTGGTTGTGTTTAAATATCAAGTCAGTTTTTAGTTGAGTGAGAGTCAATTTGTGTCATCAAGTCATCAGTTTTCAGTCATGCAATTCAGCTTAAGTTTTTTATTCCATTGCCCAATGGATGAAGGCACTGTCTGCTTTCCAAAGATCTGTAGTTCTTGGCACCTCCAAGGAGCTACCATCCCCATTGGATCCAATGTTAGAGTCGGTATCTTCATCCCTCTGTCAAAGATCAAAATCTCTTGTTGCATTTCATTTTAGGTGTCTCATTCAGTTCACTCAGCTGCATTCCATTAGGAGCATGGATCATCTGACGGAAGGGTCTTGTCACTCATATCCCTCATTTCATGTACCTACTGGTCTGTGTCTGTTCATCAAAATCAATCTTAAAGTCATTTACAGTCATGTTTGGCCTCATGTTTGCCAAAAAGTCATTTTAAGATTTTGAGTCTCATTAGGTCTAGGGTTTCACAAATTTAGTCTTCAGAATGCCTAATAATGTCAGCAGACACATAAAGGAGGTTCAAAATAAATTTTAATTGCAAAAATTCCATCATCATAATGCTTGATAGTGATTCTTCTTCAAAACATTGTTTTGAATAAAAATCGTCAATTTTGTCTTTTGTAATAAATGTAATGTAATTCTCAAATTTGTTTCAGTTGTGAAGTTCTTCAGGCGCAACCCTGGTCACCTTTTCGAAATTCCATGCTAGCTATCCCTACAAAAAATAGACAAGAGATTCATCATCAGTTCAAAAAATCAAAGGAAACAAACAAAAACAGAGTTTATATGAAAGTGCCAAAGTCTGCAACGTTAGAAAGTGGTTTTTCTAAATCAAAAATCAAAGTCCATGATATATAAGATATTTTTGGTGTTTAAAAAATCCATTTGCATGCCAAAGACATCAGTGAAGCCAAGAAAAAATGTGGAAGAGCGAAAACTGTGTTGAAAGGCCGAAACTGTGGTGAAGTGTTGGTCGCGGCGCACTGGGCGTTGGGCACAGCGCATAAGGCAAACGCGGCGCACTGGGCAGTTTCTCACTGTGCAATTCTGAACTGGCATGACACACATAACTATCATGGCGCACAGGGCCGGCATCCAAATTTTTTCATTTCCTCCAACAAATTCCAAATTTCTCGGTCTCATTTGCTCTGTGTAAGTTCAAATGATCTTGTAATTACCATTAAGCAATGTTTGGTGTTGTTTGAAAGGGGAATATAAGAGTTTGAATTCCAAAAGCTTAAACCCTATCATTGTTTTAAGAAGTGTTCTCTTAGGGTTTGAAATTGGTGTTTTAAAACAGTTTTGTGCCACATATTCCATTCCCCCCTTGTTGTTTCTCTCCCATCATTCTTATTTCATCAAAATACTATCCTCTTACATATCTAAGAGCCATTCACTTCTAAAGCCCTATGTCCCCATCCCAAGCCATTTTATCTCAACTTCATTCCCCCTTTCCCATTTCACTTGTAAAAAATTCCCAAACCCCAAGTCCAAACAGTCAAGTGTCTGTCCCTACACCTCTGATATCACTTGATTGAAAGCCATTGTCCCCACTGTCCTATATATCCTATAGTCCCTCTCCTTTGACACGCATTTTGCATTAAAACAAAAAACAACCAAATTCTCATTTTCATCTCATGCAAGCCAAACATAGACCTTGAAACACCATGGAGACAGACATTGATACATCATATGACAATGATAGTGATTCTACCACTGAGCTACATGCACCAAGGAGACCAAAAGTTGTTGGATAAGGAAAAAAAGGAAAAGAACATGCTTAGGCACATGAAGAACCACTATTGGGCACGAAATCATGTTTGCAAGGTGAGGATCAAGATCCTGAAGGCAAGGCTAAGGAGGGCACTAAAGCGTCGCAAAAGGCATGATATGCTCCAAATTTTGGCTGAAGCTTCTTTGGCCCAACATAGTGCTTGATGGTGGGCATTCAGCCCAAATTTCAAGAAATATGGGAAAAAAATTTTCAATTTTGAATTTTTGGGCCTAAACACAGATTTTCCTGCCCGACACATAGCGCAACTTGGCGCGCGCTTATAATTGGAAGATCTTCTGGAGTAAAACTTTGCATTTCTGGATTTTTCATCAAAAATTATGCATGCCGATGGATTACCTAAGGATTTCATCAAGTTTTGGGCTGCCTAAAGGGTCAAAAACACCTCAAAAATGACCTTTCTGCCACTTTGTGCACACACAGGAAGCAGTGTTGGGAGATTGAACGTTTGGAGGGGCAAATAACAACAAAATCAAGAAATTCCACTTGGGTTGGAAAGTAGATAGGCAGGGATTTCCAACGAGCTATAATGCACTCAATTTGGACTTAGAGGAGGCCCTCAAAATAAGCCTCAAACTTGTGCTATGCATAGAGATTTCAGGGGCGGCGCATTGGAAAATTTGGCCTATTTTTCACTCAGCAGGTCATATTTTCACCTAGTTTTGGCTAGTTTGACTTTTTCATGTAACTCTTGATGTAACTTGATGTAATTCCATAAATTTGATGTAATTTTGGCACATTTTTACTCATTCTAGTAGATTCATTCACCAAAAGGTGAAATGTAAGTGAATGAATCAGTTTCCTATCATATAGAGGCAAGTTGTTTCATTTCCTATTTTTCAGTTCTTAGTTTAGATCTGGTTGAAACAGCTCCTAGAATGATGATCTCGACCCCTAGAGGCATGGGGATGAGTTAGGCTTGTCTATATCTTGTATTTTCTCAGTCATTTTCATAGGTTGGACACTTAGTATTGCTTGGCACTTCATTGTACATTTCATCTCTGCATTTTGGCAAAGGAATAGACCAGGATTTGCATCACTCTTTGGGATCCATGTGGCTCTATGTTTTGATGGTGTATTTCTCTCTGTGATTGTAAGTTCACTGATGTTTTATGTGTATCATTTCCCTTCTCCTTTCTTCTTAAATTAAAGAAATGAGTGATAAAGGTGGAATTCATTAGATTGCTTTGCTCTGCCTTGAGTTTGTTTAATTTTCCATGTTTTCATTTGTTTGAAGAGGATTCTTGAAAGCCTCTTGCCCTCTTCAGCTCCTCACCATTCTAAACTATCCATTCATTCAATCCAAAGCATCAAAACAATTGCCTTCCTTGCCCCATTCAGAACTCTACAAAAACTAGGCCTCATCCCCGGACCCAAAACTGCCTTTCCCTTTGATTCCAAAAAAACCCCCAAAATCAAAATCAAACTCCTTTACACATATACCTAGCCTAGAATTAGCTTTTATTTCTAGTCATATCAAGCCCCATAGACTATTTTTGTTGAGATTGACCTGGAGAGAGCCCTCTCCTGATCTGGTAGGGCTAGCTACCAGACTGAGCGTGGTTTGATGTTACCCTGAACTCTGCCTTCCCTCAGCCTGAGGTATATTTAAGCAATAACAATCCCAATAGTGTTGACAAGAATTACTTTTCCTTATTTCTGCACTCAATTTTTTGTTCTAGTCCATTTATGTGTTGATACCATATGGATATTCCTATTTGAAAATATGAAGTTCCAATGTATGAGAAGTAGGCACGGGGGGAGGAAACAATTCACAGGGTTTAAATTAAACCCAAAAATAGGCCTAAGATGCCACTAAACCCTTTCATTTTTTTGTACCCATAGAAACCTGTAATGAAATTTAGCAATTGGAAATCCTAACAGCTAGAGATAATTATGCCTTCTCAAATTTATAGATAATGGATGAAATTGGGGAGTGGTTTCCTAAACATAGTCATAACAAGGGAAGGAAAAATAAGTACTTCAACACCTTATCACAATAATGGAAAATACAAACCCTATTGGGAAGTATCCTTACTGAAAACAAGGATTAAAGATATAATTATTTATATGTCTTGAGGATTTCAAAAAAATCCAGATAAACCAACGAGCTTGTCTTGAGAGAAGGGACACCTGGGTGGCTCATATTGAGTGCCAAATTCCATGTATTATTGTTACATCAACTACTTCAACATCCACTAATAAGGACATGACACTTGTTACCTCTTATAATTCCTAGATTTTGAAATGTTTGCTCACATATTTTATTATTATTATTATTATTATTATTATGTAGATACTTCAATTATGCTTTAGATGTTAAAAAATTTTGAGTTTTAAACTTTATTATTTTACAGGTAGCTGATAAAAAATATATGTTTTCACTCTAGGAAAAGTGAGATCGCTTGCAGACAAACATGCTTAAGATGGTAGGATGAATAATGTACTAACATTATATTTGTTCCTAACATCCCTCAAATCCATTTTCTCTAGAGAATTTTTTGTTTCTATGAGTGGGTATATCCATGATTGGATTGACTAATGAACCTTGTATTTGTAAAACTTTGTCCAACACAATCCTCATTTATAGTGCTCTGAGCTGTTAATGTTCACAACTAAGGTCAAATTCCACATTGGACAACTCATATAATTAAGATAATAATTTAATTAGATTCCTCTTTTTGAGAAGATCAAAATCGACCTATAGATCACCTTAATCAGTTGAGTAGAATTTAAGTTATTAATTAATTTATTATTTTATGGGTCGGCCTAATCAAATGTTGATTTGGTCAAAGCCCCAAGTAGTCACTTACAAAGTTATAAATAGAAGTGACCTCAATTCATTTTCACACATTCGCTCATGAGATCTTCTCCAGGATATTTAATTTTTGGTTGTATTTTCTGTTTTTGGCTCGCACAGGTACATCGATTGGAGCTCGCGCAAAAGGTCGGGATCACAAAAGTGATCATGCATTAGATCTGGGTGATCTGAAGCAAATTTGCATGCATGAAAGGCTAAGGTAGTGGCCTAGGTTAGCAGAGCCACAAGCTAGGTGTGTTGTGCCCACGACCAAGGAGCCAGAACCGCTAGCTAAGTTTTTTGAGGGCGTGACCTAGTCACAAAGGTCAGATCGGGCTGATTTGAAGCAGAGCAGTAGGAACAAAGTGTTGTGGTAGCGGCTAAGTGTGCCAAAGCCACGGGATGAGTGTGTTAAGTCTGCGGCTTAGAGAATTACTAGACAGATATAATTTGGTTCACCTTCAGTTGATTGTGCAATGATTCTAGACATCAATCATTCAGTCACAGTTGCATCAGAGTGATCATTGACTATCTCCTGCATTCAGATCTAGGGCTTCAGAGATGAGATCACTTAGTGATATTTCAGATTTTTTTTTTGGTATTATAGATTTACCAATCCCTATATCATATCTATTTTTTTCTGCTATAGATGTATCTTCAGTCCTCATTCAGTATCAGTCATGTTCATCTATCTGTTACAACCAGTGTCAATGCATTTCATTTCTCAGATTCAATTTTTCCTTCACGCAGAAGTATGGGTTTGGTTTTAGTGCATGTATGCTATTTTTTTCTGCATCATAAAGATATGTACCTATAGATCATTGTAATCTTGTTGTTGAATCATTTGATGAATATCCGAGAAGAATAATTTTCAAGGGTTTTCCCCGTAGTGGGTTCTTCCTTGGTCTTAGACCACTCCTGGTGTCTCTATGTGTTCATTCTTCTCTTCCTTTGATATTTTACTTTCTTCTTCTTAGATGATGATGAAATTATTTCTATATAGTTATATATTATTCTAGTTAATAATACATATATGTACAAAATAATAATTATTTAGGGTGAATGTAACATGTTAATGATGAAATGTAACTATCAAAGTAATGAACAATGTTGGTTTATGAAAAATTAACATGGTACATGTTAGCGCTAGAGTCAACACTTGGATTGTATCAAGTGCCTGACTAGACACAGCTTAATCTCAATGGATTTTATTATAGTTGGATTATGTTTTGGAAGGTGGTTGGAGTTATCACACACTAGAAAAATGATTTTGAACAGATAAATCACTCACACATATGGGGGTACTAATGTTTGATGTAGTAGAAAAGATAATTCTGTAATCCAATGGTTAGGATAACATGAAAATAATAGTGGGTCTATAAGATAGAAATCCATTGCTTAGATGAAAGGATAACAAAAGATTCTAGATGTTTAATGCAATAAAAGAAAGCTTTCACAAGACTTATAAGAATTTCATCATACATCTAAAAGGTTTCTCCCACAGGGAATGCTTATGAATAGGCTTACCATACACATCTAATCAAGAAAGCTTGTAAAACAAGTCTGATAAAAATAGATAACCATGTATTGCTAAATCATAAGGCTGACCAAAAAATGAGATAATTTATATATCACAATCTGGAAATGAAGTTGTAAGATATGGAAACACATAAGGAAAGTACACAATACACACATCAAAACATTCATAAATACTCAAGAGTGCATCTGAATGTTATAAGTTCAAAAGATACACAACTAAGGATTCTAGGAGATGAACAACTCGTGAACCTATTTCTCATTTATTTTCATAATACATATACAAAAAGGTAATCTATTAAAGATCCACAATTTTAGCTAGTTTGTTGTAGGAAATTTATTACAACTTTCTAAATATAGAAAAATATATTTAAAGTTGATCTAAAAATAGAAAGGAAGTCGATGTACAATATTTTGTTTACTAAAGTATACAAATAAAACATGATAATATGAAAGTCGAACTTGTCAAGCTAAGGTGCCTAACTTCTCCTTGATTCCTGGAATATTTTTCTCCATAAAAAGTGCAACAGTTACTAACTGAATGTGACACCTGGAAGACAACTCACTAGATGGGGCTTGGTTGGCAAGAAGAAAATATTACCACTGTAGCTTCATATACTTAATCACCATCTAATGTCATCGCTTGAGACCAAACCAACATATCCTTATATATTCTTATGATAAAAACAAAGAGCTACCTATTGAAAATGTAGTGATCACTGATAACTTTGTAAATAGGCCCAAAATAATATTGATCTTCAAATTGTCCTACTTGATGGAGACAGAGATTGGTCACACAATATGCTGATAGGTTCAACTTGTAAAGGGGTTGGCATAGGTGGGTGGTTCGATTCTTCCCCAATGGTAGAAACCTGGCTCTTTTGTATTGAAGGATTTCCCAATTTCCTTCTTGAAATAATTCCACTGAAACCCTCATATGCTATAAATTTTTCCCACGTGTATCTCCTCTTCTTCAAATGATATAACAACAACATTTTTATTTAACCCTCGGTGATAAATATTATGAAGAAAATAATTTTGGGTTCACCATATCTTCTGATACACTTTCGTCAGTGATTTGTAAAGGAAGAAAGGGAGTTTCATAGGTCTAGAGCCCGAAATATGAGATAGAAATCTCATTTGATATTGATGAACTATAGAGAACCTTCCCTCATAGGTGATATAACGTAAGACTATAGTGATAAATCCCTGTTATTTAGGCTTAAAATAGGAAATGGGGATAATAGGAGTCCAATTCACATCTGCATGTTTAGGTTTAATATATGCATTTAAATCCTCTGCAAACAAAATTTTTCCCTTACGACCATGACTCACCTGGAGTCGAAAACTATGTAGCTCATGCTATGATGGCTTCTAATATCTCGAATGTTTGAGACCCCACCATGACCCGATTTTCGTTAAAGGATTTGGCTAATGCTTGAGTGACCACAAAATTCTCCCCTAAGAATTTGCTCAAAAAATGATACCATTCGACTGCCTAAAATTGTGCCTTTCTGTGGTGGTTAGAAAACTGTGTATTAGCAGGTTCTGAGCGGTTTACTTTACCACTTTGGCCCATTCTGTATTACTAAAACCTTATTCAAATGTTGATGAACACTTGTAAAGAATGAACAGAGGAAAGCCACGGAGCCCTAAACGATGTTGGAAGAAATTTGAAAGGTAGATTTCTCAGGGCAAATAGTTACGGGAAATAATGAATGTAAACCCCTAAACTCTCTACATGCCCTTGATTTCAATGAAGTTAGTTGACACGAAACTGAATGATTTACTTTTAGGCGCAAACTCAGCATCACTCCACCAAATAATTTGTGTAACTGCTACTCGTACTTTAGTTTTGAGGTTCTTCTTTAATGAGTAGCGTCCTTGGCATATTTGCTAAATTTAGCAGTTACAATAGAGAATGCTCTTCTTAGTGGACCTCCAACGAGAAATGGCTATGTTCCAAAAGAGTAACGCCTTTTCATGTTGTTTTATCCTTGAAAACTCCTTATACAAGTTCTGAGAAAATTGCTACTTTACAGAAAGGAAGTAATTTCTGTGTTGCCTTTTGAAACCAAATTTTCTGGGAAAATTGCTACTTTGCATAAAGGTAGCAATTTTCTGTTATTTCCTAAATAGAAAATTATTTTGACATTTTATGCTTGATTTTGGATCATTCAAGTTAAGAAGCTGTCATTATGGATAAATAATACTCTAAAATAAAATCCATGGCATTAACTACACAAGGTAGTTAGAGACTTATTAAAAAGTAGATTTACCCTAATTACTCTAAGACACAAAAATAGACTCTTGGGCTCAAAATTATGGATTTTGTTGAAAATAATAAAAAATTTGGCACACTTTTTAACCCCACAAGGCCTTCAACCATGGGATAAGGGGGAAAATAAAGGATCAAAGAGAAAAATGCAATGGTGACTAGACGAAAAAATACAGTGCTAACAGTGGCTCCTATTGTGGATGAAGTCCTCCCTCCAAGGCTTCAAGGACCATAGACTCAGTGCCTTAAACTCTTAGTAATTTTATAATTTAAGGAACTAATGATAAGAACTAACTTTTCATTGACTGAACTCAAACTTGACTCTATTTACAGACACACATACCATTGGGCATGGAGTTTTATTGAAACAACACTCCAGATATTTTACAATGGAAACACATGATTGACTTAACAAATGAAATTTTTTTTGAGAAAATGACCATTGACTAGACCCCTAGACAATTGATCATCATCTAAATTCTTGATTAGAAATGTGGCGTTCTCCAAAACGTGAGCAATCTTGAATGGCCCGAACCACAAGTTGTTGAACTTGCATGCTTTCCATGGTTTTATCTTCTCACATACCAGCGCATTACCAAATCAAGTTTTACTTTAACTCAACATCTCTTAATGCATGGATGAAAAAATAAATAGGCTGCTCCAAGCCTTCCTCGTTCTTTTGTATTAAAAGTACTACAATAGTTTCCTCATAATCATATAAAAATGTTAGGAAATCCTTCTTGAAAGTAGGGTTGATTAACACCGGGGCTTTGGTTAGGGTAGATTTTATTGCTATGAAATATTTTTTTGATTCATATTACCATTTAAATCTTGCATCTTTCCTTAATAAGGCATTTATATGTTTAATTAGTTCTGTAAAGTTTGGAACAAAACACCCTAGACAATTAATTTTACCCAAGAATGACTACAATTATTTGTTATTTCTAGGTAGACCAATAGTCTTTATAACCTCAACTCTCTCAGGATCAATACAAATACCATTTTCTGCCACTATCTACCCCAATAGTTTTCCCTCTTGAACAACAAAGAATGATTTCTTTGGGGTCAAAGATAAACCAAATTTTCTACACCTATTAAACACGTGTTGAAAATGTTTTAAATGATCCTCATCAAATTTTGAAAATAGTATAATGTCATCCAAGTAAATGACTACAAACTTGTCCTTTTCCCTTGCAAAGGCAATTTCCATTGCATGCTGAAACGTTGCACCTGCATTCATTAAACCGAAAGGAATCTTATTGTACATAAATGTTCTTAGGGTGTAGTGAAAGTTATTTTCTCCCTATCTTTTTTATCAACTGAGATTTGATTATACCCCGAGAAACCATATATCATTGACAACCTATTTGAGCCTACTACCTGTTGCAAAACATGGTCCATCTTGGGTAAAGGATAATTGTCCTTTAGCGAACACCAATTCAAATTGTAGAAATCAACGCAAATTCTAATTTCATTGTTCTCCTTTTGGATTGGAACTATATTAGCGACCCAATTGGAAAATCTTAAGGTAATAATTATTTTGGCTTCCCACATCTTTCTTATTTCATTTTCAATAAAAGGGAGTAACATGGGATTAATATGTCTTATCTTCTATACTACAGGTTTCGCTTCTGTTTTGAGATGAATTTTATGTTCCATTAGACTTTGTTATAGGTCTTTAAATCACTGTAGGACCATGCAAAAATGTCTGGATATTGCTTCAATAGATTGACATATTTAGTTCTAGTTTCTTGGGGAAGAAAACTATAAAATTTAATAAATGTAGGCTCATTTTATGTACCAATATTGTAGTTAAGTGTATTCTCTCCATCTATTTTACTATTAGGCTTTAAAAAGATATCATTATTATCAAATGACCTCTGTAAAGGAGCCAAGCCTTTAGGAATAATGGTTGTTTTTAGATCAATAATATCTTTTCCAGCTATATTATTTTTAAAGGGCTTTCTATTTTGACTTTCAACTATGTCTTGCTCATTATCAATCTGATATCTGAAAACTCCCCTACACATTCCAATAAATTTTTAATTTCTTTATCATCTTCAAATACTTTCTACTATTTGATATTTTCAGGAATGGAAGGTCTATTTTTTATCTGGACATCATATGTTGCTTTAACATCAAGAGGAACCTTAAAATTACTCATAGCTATGGCTAGTGAATCGGCCATTTCATTTGCTTCCCTAGAAACATACTTTAAATTGAAGGCTGAAAAATGGTTCAATTAAATCCCACACTTCATTTCTATATTTTTTTAATTTTGATTTTTTCACTTAATAATTATCTCTCACTTACTGTACCACCAATTATGAATCACCAAAAACAACCAACTGTTCATCTCCCAAATATTTTGTTGCTTTCATACCCAAAACAAGGGCCTCATACTCAACAGTGTTGTTGGTAGTGAAAAATTGTAATTTATATGATAGGTTTACTACTTTCTAAGTGGGAGAAATAAGAACTACACTAGCCCCTCATCCCTTTTGTGATGAGGTTCCATCAAAATTTAATTTCTAGACCTGCCCTGTTTCCAAATTCTACTCATTTATGACTTGTAAATTCTACTTTTTCCTGAGTTCAAGCTGAAAATTGTTGTCATCAGTAGTAAGGTGTAATATGGATGACCCTAACTCCCTCTCCTCTACATATATAGGATGATTTGAGGGGTTTTTTTGATCACTTATGATATAATCCATTTGTGTTTACCTATACAAGCTCCTGAATTATCCTCTAAATATAGGGATAATGGCATAGGTCATATCCATTTGAAGGGTGCCTCCCAGATTTTTGGACCAAGATCTGGAAAGAAGCATTCCAAACCTAGAAGGGATGTCCACAACCACTATGTCCATTACTAGAATTTTCATGGGGAGCTGGGTAAGGGAGACTACCAAATCTTTGATTACTCCTAAACACTTGACCCTTTTAGAGTCGAATGTGTAAAGATCATGGTTTTTCTTAGTGATTTCCAGTCCTAGTTCATCCATCACTTTCTTAGGCATTAGATTGTGAGAGGCCCCATAATCTAATAGGCAGTTTTGGAGTAGCTTGTCATGAATATTGATTGGAAGATAAAAAGATGGGGAATTATCATTGTTCTAATCTTGGACATGGATACCCAAGTACATGGTAGGATTTTCATCCTATAGATTTACTGAGTTAGGATCAGGAGTAGATGGTTGTAAAAAAATTTTAAATTATTCTCTGTAGACTGGATTTTTCAACAATTCAGGGAGTGGAACTGGAATCTTGATTTTATTTAGTTTTGACTCGAAACTGAAATTGAGAGGGGTTGAATCCTTATTTTCTACAACATTTTTCCTGACTAGAGGAAGGTTAGGCAATGGAGGAGCATCATTAACTTTTGTCTTTTTTTTGGAAGAATGTTTTTCATAATCTTGTTTTTGATGGGGCTTTCAGACAACCGGTTTAGACCTCAAATTATAATTTTTTGTCTGATTTTCAACTTGGTTTTTCTCATTTCGGACATAAATATGACCATATTTGTCATATGAAAGAGATTTATCGTAGAATGATCTTCATACTCTTGCAAACTCAAACAAGTTGATTGTGATGTCTCCCCAACTAAATTTATGTCTTCATCTTCCTCTTCATGCTCTTGTTGATTTTCCTCAGCAAAATGATTCAATGGAGGCTGAACATTCTGATCATCGGGATTTCTTCTTAGACATTGTAAAACCATTGAGGCTGAAAGGGTCTCCTAAAGGATCCTAATTTATAATTCCTTCATTTTGAAAGGGTCTAGCAGTAGACCAATTTTATAATTCTAGTTTAGACATTTTGGAAGCATGATTATTAATTAAACTGGAAATTTGATCAATATTTTCTTCGGTTGTAAAATATTTAGAGGAAGAAGGCAGTTTCTCCTCTTTCATTTATTTCTTATCCTTTACTCCCTTCCCCTCTTCTATTTCAATTTATTTGAGGCCAAAATATTGGACTGCACTCCAATAACAGCCTCCTGCATAGCTACCAATATTTGTGGATTTTCTACTCTTAACCACAATGAAAACTTGGATTCTAAGGCATTGCCAAAGGTTATCATAGTTGTAGTTTCATGGGGTTAGACTTCTACTAAAATTTTCTGATAAACTTTATTGAATCTCTTTGTAAAATCTTCTAATGACTCATCAGTATTCTTCTTTCAAGCTCCAAACTATGTAAAGTAATACAAGCAATCCTTACATGCACCCCATTGTTTTACAAACACTTCCTCCAAATCATATATTCCTGTTATTGAATTTTTTGGTAAATTTCTGAACCACTTACGATCTTCTCCATCCAAGCTTTAAACAAAGAGTCTCAACCAAACATCTTCTTGTACAATATTTTGGTTATCATCATAACTGTAAAAAGAAACTAAATGCTCCTCAGCAGATATTCCTTCTCCCTCCCCTATATATTTTGGAAAATATATGAGATAATCCCGTTGAGCAAGGGAATGTAAATGTTGAGGGAGAAGAAGAAGTGCATATCTTGTAGCAAAAATTAGTTGCATCCTTGTAGGAGGAGGCTGAGCGGTGACTTGTTGAGGTACAAAAAACAAATGACTTGCTGATACAGATGTTTGAGTGCTTGAAATTGTAGTTTGTGGAATCTGTATTTGTTTCAGAATAGCAGAAAGTTATTGGGTTGGTTCTCCATGCTCTTGATATGAGAAAGGATTATCAAAAAAATGAACACAAGAGGATTTTATTTCGACCTCCCCAAGAGAATAAGATCCAGATGTAGATTCTTGAAGGATTTCAACAACTTCAATTTTTTTTATTGAGCTAAACAGTCAGAGAGATTAAAGGTTGAATTTTAGGAGTATTTCCTTTTCCTTGATGAGAAGAGGAGGAGCCAATAGATGGGTTTTGGAACAAGTGAGAATAATCCTGTTGCGGTTCAAGAGAGGACTAATATTCAGGATGAGTTTGAAGAAATTTTAAAACTATTTTAATGTCTTCTTCAGTTAGAATAGCCCTATCTAAGAAGGGTGCAATATCCAATATATATTCTAATTCGCTTTCTATAAACAAAAGGGCTTCTGATTCCTGATTCTCTTCACTGACACTTAAAACCTTTGATGTTTTTTCTTTATTTGGAATAACACTTATCTCTCATTTACTAAATGATAACACTTATCGATGATTTCTTCTAGAATTTTTGGGTGTGGGGCGCGGAGAGGCCGATTTTCGCTGATTGTGCTCCAAGACTCTGCCAATTGTATATGTCTTGTAGACTTGTGAGGTGCCATGAGACACCGAACCTGGAGTGGGTGGACCAGCCACGCAAGGATTTTAGACTATTAGCCATGCTCGTTGTTGAAAATTGTAGCAAGAAAGACACAAATTGACTTTGCCTTGGTCAAATTGAGAAAATTAAAATTTCACATCAACAAACAACTTGGAGGTAGTTAACTTGTTCAACATGGATCTTATCACTTAATTAGATTAGTACATTTGAAGTAGAGGGGTTGGAGATTAGTTAAGCACGTGTGATTTATAAGTTGTAGCAACCAAGGTCGGTTATTTCTAGTCGTATTCAATTAAAATAGTTCTATGTGTCAATAGAACTAGTGGAAGGTCAGTTGTGTAGTAGGACAATAGTCTAACTCAATTATCATCTATTTAATTGATCAATCAACCAAAATAACTAATGCATGTAAGGAATTGGAATTACGCAAGTTGTGGTGGAGATTCCAAGGAAGTGTACAATTAATTATATAATAGATTGAGTGTACATTTTAGAGCATTGGTCAGGTGATAAATCCTTGGGAATTACGCAAGAAAATAGGGAGGAAATAGGGGTCTATTTCCCCAAGAATTATGCAAGGAAACAGGATTGAGTGCAGGCATAAAGAGTGCTGGTAGAGCGAGTGCAGGAATCGTGTGTACAAGCAGCGCGAATGCAGGCAGCGCAAGAGAAGGAAAAGTGAGAACATGTTTACTCTTGGAGGTTGTCCTCAGAGCGATAGATCACAATTGTAATTGTTTCTGAATTCTCTTGATTAATGCAAACATGCTTAAGGGGTTTTTAGTAGTTGCTTTCCCCTATAAACATCTAGGTACCTATGTATTTGATGATGCATATTTGAGAACGTTGTTCAAAATTGTGAATTAATTTCCACAGAGCAATAGTGTAAAATTGTGTCTCTTGATTTAGATTAAATTTCTTGAGCAGTTGCAATTCTATCACCAAATTTCTACATCGCCAGCGAGGACATATGAGGAGGGTCATGGGTCAGAGGGGTCATTAGCGGTATTTTAAGGTCTAATATGGGTCTCCTAAGAAATATTATAAAATAATAGTGTAAATAATAAAATAAGATTTGATTGCATCATCAATATTTATAGGAAAAAAAGAAAAAAAAAAATTCAACTCATCTTTTCTACTTATATCCCTTCAATTTTACTTAAATTTCGAGTAGGAGCGCCCATTGAATGAAATATTTTAATTCATCATCCAAGGAATAATCATGTTGCATAATTTCGATATACCATGCAACACGAAAAATGAGAAACACATGAAAAAATGTGGTTGCAATCACTTTTTTCATGTATTTCTCATTTTTCGTGTAGCAAGTTCCATCAAAAGTATGTAACATGGGTACTCCTTGGATGATGAATCAAATTTCACATCCAATGAGTGCTCTCACTCGAAATTTGAGTAAACCCATAGGTAGATAAGTTGAAAAATAGTTTATTTATTTATTAATTTTTAAATCTTTTTACTTGTTTACTCCAAAAATGATGAATCATCCCCCATGATTGACATCATCATCTTGAATCCTATTGATTTTTATAAAGTTTATTTTGGCTATACATTTTTTTTTAGCCTCATTTTAGACATCAAAATTTCTCTAATGCATCTTGATGTTCATGAAAGAGAAGAACGTGGCTTGGTTGAAGTAGTTGATCTTGAACCTACATTGCCTCTGGGTTCTGTAGAACTTCCACCTCCTCTAGACACTTTTGACATTCATCTTAAGTGGGTTACCCTTCTTCTAGAACAACTCAGTCAGGAATGCCAGAAGGACCAAAATACAGTTATTGAATTCATGAAATTCTTACAAAGAAATCAATAGAGAATGCAAGAGAGTATAAACACCTTGGGGAGACGAAAAAGAAGAATGATGGAGAAACGGGAACACCTGGAAGGAATATTAGCTGACATGGAGACACAGGTTCACTACTCATTCAATCCTCCCTCCTCACCTGGTTTTGTGTTATAGAACCCCACTCTAGTTCACTCTTGAGATTCTTAATGGTTGTTGGTTGTTTCTTAGTTTTAAATGTCCTCTCGTTTTACAGTTCTTTATGTTTCTCGTTGATACGAATACATTGAAATCTAGTTATATGTTTTGGTAGTTTTCTCTTGGCCAATAAATCTGGTAGAGGCGAGGTAGGAAATTTTTTATGAACTATACCCAATAATATAATCTCCTTTTAAATTAATAGAAACACATAGATTCAAAAAAAAATTATACTATATACCTTTAAAAATTTAGAATATATTTCAAATTTATTATTAAAAATATAAAAATTACTTATGATAAAAAATAAAAAATAAATTATATTTAAAATATATATGAAATATAAATGATAAAGAAACAAGTTAATTTTTGTATGTTTTAGGCTTATGTTAATAATAAATTTACATATTCCTGTACGTATTTTAATATTTAAACATTTATATTATTTACTCATTTTCTTTAATTTAAGTATTAATTTAAAAAATATTGTTAAAAAATATTTTAGATTTGAATTAAAATCAACATATCAAAATTATGAGTAATTACTGATTTTGTTTAATTTAATTATTAATTTAAAATATATTACTAAAAAATATTTTAGATTTTAATTAACATATCAAAATTATGGATAATTATTATTATTGTAATTTATCTACTTTCCATGTAAATACTTTACAAAAAAAAATTCTCATTTACTCAAAATATCTTATCAATAAAGGAATCACGAGGAGATAAAAGGATGCCAAATATGTTTCTCATTAAGAAATCTTAAAAAATTATTCTAAGACGAATAGAATATCCATTTACTTAAAATATCTTTCAAAATTTTAAAATACATTTTTAATAACAAAATTATTATTAAATTAAAATAAATTTAATAATAAATTAAACATTACAATAAATTTAATTAGCAAATAAAAAAACAAACTAATTCTTATTTTTAAAAAATGATTAAATATAAATTATCCATTGAAAAATCATTATTTAAATCAAAACAAATCTATCAAAATTAGCCTAATAATTAGAGTGATTAATAAATTATTTCGGTTTGAAGTTTAAAAAACTCCAAATTAAATTAAAACAATAATATTAATTAATTTTTAATTTATTTATTTTAATTATTTTGATCTATATAGTTTTTGGATTTTAGAATTTACATAATATTTCAAAATTTTACTAAACCAATAAATAATTTATAATTAATTTAATTAATTGTTAAACCAATAAAAATAAGAGAATTATTATATGCATAAATATCGAAATTCCTGGTGCATTCAAGCTTTCAAGCATGTGGTGTCACATTTTCCTCGTGCATTCAAGCTTTCGCGGAACCCAACGCCAACCTACCAATTAAATAAATAAAGTTCAGTTATTATTATTTGTATTGATCTTGATTCAATGTATTCAAAGTTGACATTATCCTCCAAATCCGTGCCAAGCTTTCGTGGAAGCCTTGCTTTGGAGACATTTGGAGGTACGTTTCCTTTGGTAAA